>BSBM01000249.1:4250000-4930000 GCA_027924585.1 Larix kaempferi
ATCAAATGAATTGCATTAAGAGTTAGAGTATGGAATACATAGCACTGGCATGGTTTTCATGCTAATATCTATTTATTGGTTTTGTTGAGATTCCAAAAATGCAAACTCTTATCTTTTTAATAGTTGCAATAATGAAAACTATAATTATCATGTTAACCATATAACTCTTATTGATTACTATCCTTTGCAATAGTTTGAAAATTGTAAACTATTCATGATAAATATGAAAATTCATAATATTAAACTCTTATGAAAATGAAACTTAATACGTGGCTATATGAACATTAATATCCTAGTTGTGACCTCAGAACTAATAACTACTTGTACGATATATCAATAATGTTTTTGAGTTTGTAACAAAATCAATTTGAAAACTATATCGTTGATATAATTGGTACTGACATGTATTAATCTCGACAGGATGGACGAGTTGACGAGTCTTTAAAATGACATAAGCCTTGAGCTGAGTGGAGATAATGTCTTGATCCTGCATTAAAAAATAAAACCAACTCCAGGTGACAAGGATTGGTAACATTCCACGTAGTGTGATATCAATGTAATAGGAACTACGGGAGCCATTGTGTAATGGTTTTTATATTGAATTCCTCCGAGTTCGCTGTTTGATCGATCCACCATGTGCATATGTGGCAATGCCATGTTTATACTAATGAATGAAACATTAAATGCAGGTGTTGTTTGTCCCAAAACAACCTTGTTGGCACTCTTATGATTGTTGATTGTGATGAGTCTGGGTCATTGGATGCAACCCTAGTGTTGCGTCATTGTGTTGGTTGAAAGAGAGTTAAAGTATTTTGATTGTGTCAATAGCATTTCGAGCAGTGAGGCCAACAAGCTACTGAAAGATAGGGTTTGGCCAAAAAAAATGTGAAGAGGATTCGACCTCGTGACCTGTAGGATAGATTTAAGTTGCAGGTTCTTTCTCACTATAATGGCGTTGTACTAAAATATTGGGTCTCTGGTTTGAATTTGCTATCGAGTTGATAGTTTATAGCTTTTCGTTTAGAGTTTGAGTAGAACACACAATGCTGCAAAATGATAGAGGGTATCCTGGTCTCGTCTACAATAGAGAGCTCATCATTTTACTAGAGAATGTAAAGAGCTCGGTCGCTTGTTGAGAAGGTAAACATCCTCGAAAATTAGTGGTTCTTTGTTGAATTTCGACTTATGGTTTTAAATATAACAGTTGTCTAGCTTGGTCGCTTAATTTGCTTCTCTACACTAGAGTACGATACAAATAATAGCATGTGGAAAAATGTAGAGATTGGATTTTTCAATTCCAAATCATCATTTAAACTTAACATTCAGACTTTAAACAAAATTAGAAATAAATTCTTCTTCCAAACAGAAAACAGAGATTACCAATTTTACTAACATAACTATTAACTGAAATAAAATAGGAAACAGTAAAACCTGGATAAATATGTCGGGAAACAAACAACCCAAGAAGATTGTTCCACCCAACCAATTCCTGAAGAAAGCCAAGTACTTGCCTCAGGACCCCCGAGCCTGTTCACTGAACCACTAGGAGGAAGAAACTTAGGAATTTAGGATCTCCACTTGTAGTAGCATTAACTATTGAATCTTCAAGAACTAGCAGTCCAAAAGACCTACACCATCGGCTCTGGTTCTTCTTAGCAAATAGTATATAGACTTATGATTGCACTCACAACTAGTGTCCCTATTTGAATCTCTCAGTGATCACCTGATGCACATGAGGAAATATTTATGCAGAAAATATTGTGTAAGAGCTTCCTGCTCAATTCGAATTTGCATTATGTAGGCTGCCTAGGCCTTTTTAGTTGTTACTGGGTCATTAAATGAGCTTCTTTCCCACTCCCACCACCTGGGGGATAATGCCACATTTTAGGGGTAGTTGTCCCATAACCAACAGCTAGTGGTGAAGTGTAATTGCTGCCATCTGTCCTATGCCTTCCAACAGCTTCCATTCCTCCTAATGGGTCAGTGAACACTCATTTAACAGCTTCCTTCGGTGTTTGTCTCCTACTTTAATTTATTCAATAATAATTATTCAGTAATTACATTCATCCTTGACCAAACTTGGTCATAATTACAAAACTTTGTAATTAAAATTTAACATAAAGTATTTTTCCAATAAATAATAATTTCAGAAATTTGGGTATGTGACATTCCTCGATCTACCTTTCCCCTTTGGGTACTCCCCTTCGAAATATTTATTGGAATCTGGATCACAAATGCGACTTAAATTGAGCTTTGACTTTAATATAGGAAGATATTCACTAATATACAACATGTTTTGGTATACCATATATCCGTCCATCATAGAACCCTCAGCATGTGCTCATTGGCTAACCCAACTCTTCATAAATTTCAAGTGCCTCTCAACCATCCACATGGACCTTGAGTGTGTCCACACAATTCAATCTCCTCAACTTGGTGTATGAGGTAGTGTTCTCGTGCATTGAAAAATGATGAAGGTAGATGCTTTTGCATTTCACACATGAGACGAGGAATTTATCTCCTCCAATACTTTATATCTTCTTTATGGAATTATTTAGAGGACAACCATCTACAAGTGACACAACCCAATCAAGAGATTTAAGAAAAAGAACATTATATTTCATAACATTAATTAGAGCACAAAAATCAAATATAAGTTCTACGATGAATTAAACAAACACTAAGAGCATGCAAAAAATCGCTACTTACCTCATGTATTTCCTGATATTATATATTACTTGTTTGACATTGTTGTCAAAGTTATCTGGGAGAGAGAGAAGTAGAACATGCTGTAACAATATACAAATGGTTTCATTTTTAAACAAAGAGTAGACAAACAAAAATACCGACCATATTCAATGGAATAGAAAAAATAATAATTAAATGCATACCATAATTACTACCGTCATGAAGACATTCCAATCATGCGTTTTCACCCCCGCAAAATCACCTTTCTTTGTTATGATATTCTTCATGTTCACACAAAATCCGGTGGGAAATTTAATTTTTCGCATGACTTCTTTTACAACTTTACTTTGCTGGTTCATTAACATCCATGGAAGTGATTTTATATTAATTTTCTCTCCATTGCTATGAAATTGAATGATGTCTTTCATTGCATGGTTGGCTTCTTGAATGTCTTTCCAAATTTTGACAATATTTTCTTGCTCACTCCTTCCATCCAATATTCGCCATAATGTTTCAATCACATTCTTTCCAATATGCATTGTATCAAACAGATGAGCAATTTGTAGGTGCTCATAGTAGGGAAACCTACTAAATTGTATAGGATAACTTTTTATTCCTCGTGGAAGCCCATTAATGCCTTCATGATCACATGAACAACCATCATGAATCGTAGTTTATAAATAGATTACAGAAATCAATGTCAATTACAATAAACGACGCACAATAAAAAAATACATAACATTTCATATATGATGATTCATATGTACCTTGACGATTTCTATTATATTGCAACTTCCATAGCTGAGGTGTCATTCTCTCCAGTTTTAATGTAGTCTCTTTCTTTCCATTGAACATATGTTTTTCGGTAGTTCGATACCTATGAATCTTAGAGAGGAACTGCCTATACTCATCAAACACCTCCTTTCCTAAGCTTTTTGAACGATGAGATTTGATCTTAGGATCACAAACTGGACATGCAAATTTCCCTTTTGTCTAAAGACCTACCTAAAGAGGTGGAATATCTATGTCAATTATAATTATATACAAAATGAATAGATTATTTAGAAAAACATGTGTGCATAGTATATTAACTAGTTCATAAAATTAAATGCAAATAAAGTGGAATTTATAATTATAAACCCCAAAAATGGGATAACCCTAGGGCATCATGTATTGTCCATACAAGCATTGCATGGAATTGAAATTGCCTTTGTTGTATTAGTCTAGATACATCATACATAGTGATGTCATTCCCTAACTTTAGTAGCTCGTCAATCAGAGGTTCGATATATACATTCATAACTTTAACTTGGTACTTACCTGATTGATTTGAACATATAAAAAATATAATTATGAGACGTACCATTTAGATATATAAACCATATTCCATAAGAGAAAAACAATAAATATAGATATGACATTATGCAACAAAATACGACAAGTGAGATGCCACTACATTAAAATAAAAAGTTGTAGACACAATATACCTGGAACAATCATCGACAACATTATGTGCTCCCTCTTTATTAACAACCATGGAGGAATGCTATTGTTGATAACAAAAATAGGCCACACCGAGTAAACGGATCTCATCTATACAAATGGATTGACACCATCTACTGCCAAAGAAATGCTAAGATTACGAGGTTCTACTTTAAAGTGAGGCCATTTTTCCTCCATATCTGTAAATGCAGACTCATTTGCAGGCATTTGAATAATGTCGTCTTGACTTATTTTCCATGCATGATAATCCATAAACTACGCCATGATTTTGCACCTGAACAGTCGTTGCAAATGTGGAATAACGGGAATATAATGAAGAACCTTGTGAGGAACCTTTTTTGTTACTTGATCTATTCGATATCTACTGATATTACATTCTAGACATTCTGTTGCAAATTCATGTTGATTATAATATATAATATGGTCATCAGGGCATGCATGACTTGCTTCATACTGCATTCCAATTTCTTTCATGATGGTGGATAAATCTCCATATGTGCGAAGTAAAATATTTGACGGTGGTAACAAAAATTCAGCTATCATGTTACAACAAATTAAAATTAAAATCTAGTTAATATAATATAGAAATAATATTAATGAAACACATTTCATCCATATTAATTTGACTTATCAATAAACAATAAAATTATTAGATGAATGGTGATAACTTTTAGTGCGATCATATATATTATGTGATGGAATATATTACATACCTTAACATTCGTGTGACTGATATGTTTGAAATACCATTCATATACTTCAAGTTCATTATCAACAATATAGCAAAGAGAAGATTTGTGTTGGAGCCCTCATAAAGGGGTTCGTATTCCTTCTCAAGAAGATGTAAATCATGAATATCATCAAAATGATCATCATTTTCATGATCATCCATTATAACATTAAATGAATCATGGATCAAAGTATTTGTACCATCATATTCAACTATGTTATCAGTATGATCATCTTCTTCAATATGATCATTAACTTGTTCTCAATTATTCATAGCTCCATGTTACTCCGATACTTGTTCTGAAAGCACATCCTCTGGACGATATGCCGTAGGATGTCTTTCCTTTATAATTACATGAAACTATCAATAGTTAAAAGTTAATATAATAAATATTAAAATAATACATACATTTACATAAGCAATAAAAAAACATATATAATGCAAAACTTACAAATGGACGATATTCATGTCCCCCCTCAGCGTGTCGGCCATGTTCCCTACAATGTTTTCTGGTTGTTGTGATCTTTATTCTTCTCCTCTTAAAGCGCCTTCATTGATAACATAGACAATAAGATTTCCCATCACCCTTTCTTTTCAGTCCATCCCACAATCTAGCAAGTAATTTTCGATTTTGTTCATCTGGATCAGGAATATTGCTATTTGACATTTTCTCATAAAGAGCTTGAATGAAGATTTTATCGATCTTAGAAAATAAATCTCCACACTCCTCTCACTTTAATAAAAAAAATAGAAATAATGATGTATTATTTTACAAAAAACAATCCGTCGAATTAAAAAACTTCCGAAAACCGTCGCTTGTATAGAAAACATGTCGGAATGTTTCAAAATTTATAGATTTTAAACTATAAATGGTCATCGAATATCCAACAAATTAAGCATAGTTACTATTGGAGAATAGATGTCGGATATCTGACATACTATTATGCCTAAAGATGTTGGATATCCCACATTCCCCGGCATAATATTATGTTAGATATCCGACATCCTTGGGAATAATATATGGTTAGATATACGACCTCCCCGGGCACAATATTATGTCGGATAGCCTCACTATTAACACAAATACATATTTACTATGTAGACTAAATGAAACCAATCTAAAACTGCCCTGCTATGCTCCAACTACGCCTACCTTGCCTTTCCAAGTGAAAGTGGGAATCCACAAATAGGGATAACATTTAACAAACAAATCCAAACCAGCAAAACATGGAAAAAGTAAAAAAATGGAAACTCTACCAAACAACATTGGGAATCGGACTCAGGTCATCCCCAAAGAAATAAGATTTAATTTTTATCATAATATGATTTCGACAGTGAGTATACAACAATCTCATAATATTTGTGCCTCCAATATACAATCTGTTTTCCTGCTGCAAATATCCTGTCGCTATTTCCATCCGACGGTCGACCCTCTTTTTAAACTTTAATCCCCATGCAACTTATAAAATACTTTCCAATTTCCATGATCTGAAAATAGTATGCAATACGATCTTACAAATCCATTACAAAACAGAATACGAAAATAAAATTAATGTTAATGATGTTATCGCATTATCTCAAACCCAAGCATCCAGCGGCTAGGAAACATAATCAAATATTATCTTAATCATAATTCATCACAGAAAACTCATCAATGTGTGTGCATCGAAATGTTCATAAGTGTGTACAACAATTTCATCATCTTTGTGCCTCCAAATAGTCACAAGCACAATGTCTCTTTTGATCAGTTTTGACTCTCGAGTCCCTAAATATAAGCTTGTCACTATTTTGGACGGTGATTTTCCTTCCATCATTTTAATACTATGCAATTTACAAGTAGTTGCTAAGTGTTAAGTTGCCATAGTTATAAAAAACCATGTAACATATTTTCAACATAAATGGACTATATTTATCCTGTTTAATTGTGCTTACATATAGTCCAGTAAGCAAACACAACGCACTTTCACACATTGGGAAAATATCGTTGTCCTCGAGCATAAAATTTACGTCAATATGTTTAAATTTACGTTAATATAGTAGCTTTCAAAAAGGAAGAGTTGCGTTGGTTATGCATGTAATAGCACTAACAATAGCCGAAGTGAGAGAAAAAGTTAGAAACAAACTAGTTTCAAGCTCAGTTGCTATCATATATTTTTTTGTAGTTGTTCATATTCAACTGCCATATTGCCTTAACCCTTGTATTCTGGGTCACAAATTTGGACAACCAACATTATGGTCTTTGGTAAATGTGCATTGAAATATTTTTCGTTATGTGCTTGCAAAGTGAATGCCATCCAAATGATATTTGTGTTGGCAGGGTTTTAGTAGGTTCTTGGAAAGTGCATTAGATAAAACAAGATTTGCAAAAAAAATTTATATATATTTTGATACTTTCAAAAGAAATCGTTGGAGAATACCTATCAGATATCCGACAACCACTTGCATAATATCATGTCGGATATCTGACATTTGTGGGCATAATAGAATGTCAAAAATCTTACATCCGTGGGCATAATATATAAGGTCAGATATTTGACATCCACGGGCATAAGATTATGTCGGATAGCCAACGACACTGGTCACTATTTGACTGACATCGTCGGATATCAGAGGGTCGTCGGATATCTAACGGACCCTTCTATCAATTTAAAAAAACAATCATCAACTTTTGTAATTTTGAAGGTGAAATCCGACAACATTGTCGTTTTCGTTGGATGTATTCAAATTTTCTCATGGGATTTTGGGTTCAAATTTTGCAGTGTCATGGGTGTTATCAACAACATTTATTTGTTCAACAATATATCAGACTTTAGGAAATTCTTCACCAAAACGATATTCATGATTTGAATCTAAAATTTCATGATCTGCATAACCACTATAATCCAAAAGTTCATGTGTTTCCTCATCTACATGACTTTCAAATGGTGGTATATTTTTTGGAACCTACGTGATGTCAAAATTGCAACATATCATGATGAGAACCTATGCTCTACTTATTAACTAGGTCCATGAGGGGATTTTTCATCCATTGTTGTTGAAAACGAGGTTTCGTCTATTGAATTTTTATGCTTATCCCATCATAAATTATTATAAAGTGTTATGTCATCTATTGTGATTGGAATTGAAGCATGCTTCTGATTCACCATGTCTTCCCTTGCTTTTTCTCTAATATTTTGGATCATTTTAGGATAATTTGTTTTCTTGTTGATCTTCTTATTCTATTACGTATTTTTCTCGTTGTAATCTTAACCATCGTTGAAAACTTGTTTTGAGTACTTTATCAATAATAAAATAATGATAAAAAACACTTATAATCATTGTCTGACCAACAAAAACATGTAGAACAATATTTTTTAGTTGAGTTCAACAAAAATAATATTGTGGTGGGAACAAAAGCATTTTTAAAAAACAATATCATGCATGTGTTTTGCAACTCATGAGTTACAAATTGTGTGGACATTTTTTAATGAGTTACAAATCTAGTGTGTGTTTTGTAACTCATGAGTTAGAAATTGCACATGTGTTTTGTAAGTCCCGATTTAGAAAACACATGCACATTTTCTTCAAATAAGAACATGTGCATGATATTATTACCTAGACTACTTGTCAAGAACATGTCCTGGTTCAGAGTTGTCAGAAATAGTTCTTGTAAACATGAGAAGGTTGTGTAAAACTTTGATTGCACCTAAAAGGTATACCAACATCATGCCAATGACCATAAGAAACATCACAAATTCAACACAATCCTTGAAGAATGTCGAAATGCAACATAGCCCATATGTCCAATTTAACATAACCCTTGATGAATGTTACAATGTGACTTGACCCTTTATGGACATTGCAATGCAACATAACTATTCATCAAGAGTTATGCCAAATTTGTGATGTTTCTTGTTGGTTATGTCACATTGTGACATTCAACATGGTGGATTCGGTTAGCCATAGTTGACCATGTGACATAACCATTGAGGAACATAAGTATTTTACATAAGTCAACCAAGATGAAAATCATGCTACAATAAAACCAATTGGTAATATAGAAATCCAAGAAATCTTTGAGGAATGTCAACTGTGTGATAACCCTATATGGGAATTGAAATGCTACATTTAACCATTACGGAATGTAGCAATTGACATAAGTCCATCAAGGTCAAAATCGTAGTGCACGATAACCATAGTCAACCATTGTAAATGATAGTAGCAAGGGAAACCATTGTTAACAAAGTACACCAAATTGAACATTGTCATGCTATATAAACATTTAGAGGAATCACAAATTCCACATAATCCTTTTAGAATGTCATAACGCAACATAAAATTTTATAAAACATCACAAATTAGGCATAACTCTTCATAAACATCACAATGTTACATAAGAAAAATCACAAATTCGACATAATCCTTAATGAATGTCATAATGTGACATGAACTTTATCTCAAATTTGACATAACCATTGACAAATATTGTAATGCGGCATAACCCTTGATGAATGTCACAATGTGACATAACCCTTGGTGAATGTGGTAATGCAACATAACCCTTGACAAATGCTCCATGTGACATAACCCTTTATGACATTCATAAATGTTATATTGTTATTATAATCATATACTTTAAATATTATATGATTATAATAACAATAATAAGATAAAAAAGAATGTATTAATTCATAAATCGCAATATTTCATAAATAGCAATATAATAAGAATATTATAATTTCATAAACATTATCTTTATACTATTATATTAATAATATAAATATAAATGTTAATAATAGCAATATAATTATAAATCAGTGAAAATATTGTTATTATTATTATTATTATTGTTATTATTGTTATTATAAGTGGTTTATTTTTATTATCCATGTCTATATTATTTGTACAAAGAAATGAGCCAATAGTAATAATAATAACTACAAATTATTATTACTTTGAAGTTGAAAGAGAAGCTGTGATGTGACAAAAATTTAGAGGATAAAAGAAAATTAATATATTACAAGGAGATCATTAACACTAGTCTTGAATATCAAAATTATATCTTTCATTTAACTAGCTTATCATAAAGAAGAAGTTCTACATAGCTAAAATAACAACAAACTCTCATGAGCTGCATAGTGAAACATAGCATTGGAGCTTTCCTAAAACTCCAGGGAATGAAAGGATATGTCATATTTGTGAGACTATGTGTGTTGAGAATGCAAATCACTTCCTCTTAGATTTCACAGTGTACATCCACATAATATCTCAGTTTCAATTTTTTTGTTAGAATATGAACTTTCCCAACCTTCTATCTCATCTTAGAATTATAGCAATTTAGGAACACTCCTCTTAAAGTTTTTTAGCATAGAAATAAAACTCTAAAGCAAACCTATTTATTCCTTAATTTCCTTCCTTAAGTTCTGATAGACCAAAATTCATGTAAGTGGATGTTAACTATCATCATCATCATCATCATTTAATTTAATATAAACAACTAATAATAATAATAATAATAATAATAATAATGATGATTATGATAGTTAACATCCACTTAAACCAATTTTGGTCTATCATCCCTTAACTAAGAAAAGTAAAGGACTACTTTGTTTGCTTTAGAGTTTTATTTAAAAAGCTTGGAGATGATCTATAATACCCCCAAGACTTTTGAATTATTGATTTAATGTTTTTATTTGAGAAATATTATCGAAACAATTATTTTGTAAACGAGTTATAAAACTCTATACTCACACTCATGTGGGTGAATATTATGCAAAATAAATATTATTTTATTAGTCATAAAAATAGACACTTGGAGCAACATGTTGAAAGAGGGGACACCATCACGAGACAACGAAAAAGTGGATATCAAGCAAGATATTTGGTATCAATCAAATCCAAGTCAAAATCGCACCAAGCCAACAAGATCCACAATTATAAGGATCAAGATATCAGCTTCATATTTGATTGAGATGGCGCAAAACCTGGGAAAACATTATATAATGTGTAATATCCCGAATTTTGGACTAACTATTTCTGTTGTTATATTGGGCAACGGCCCTAGCACATATGTTTTATTTTGAGTATTGGGCATGACCCTTAGCACCTATGATTTATTCTTTTATATATATTGACATAACGGGAATGGACCCTGACTGACTTCTTTATTTGAGTGAATACTAGGCAACGAGGCTCTAATGTTTTGATAATGTTCTTAAGCTTTGATATGGGTACAAACTCTAATATACTGAGATGATCTTTTGTTAATTACTTTGCAGAGCTATGATTTTTACTTGATTGATTTATGTGGTGTGTTGAGCGTGGACTCAGAAATACATATATAACCTATGTTCTGGGCATAAGCGCCGATGTACCTAGAAGAATGTTTATGTATTGAGAGTAAGCCCTGAGGTACATTAAATGTTGGGTATAAGCCCTGCAACACTCCAAGCTTGATAAATGAATACTGGATCCAAGGCCGCTTGAATATTCTAGATGTTCCTCAAAACCACATTCTAGCACTAGTGTTGAGGAGGAAGCTCTGGAATTGCACTAGTGTAACACCCATGTGAAAGTTTTGAGTTAAAAGGCTTTGAAGAGCACTTGGGGTTACTAAATATCAAAGTGTTGAGTCAGAAAGACTTTGAATAACACTTTTACTTTCATCACATTTATTTAATCCATCTTTTATCTAACATCAAATACTATGGGAACTAACATGTTAAATGAGGGAATATGACATGCAAGACAGAGATTAGAGGTGCCTATCCAAGCTTACCGAACGATCGTCCAAACAATTGGACCATACCCTTAATGTTTAAAAGAAGTATCTTGTGAAGATACATAATTAAATAAAAGATAATTTCCATAACCTAAAGTATGGATTGACTAAGAATAGTCCTATGAGAACAAAATGCTTAAAGGCCTCAAGGATAAATATTATTATTAAGAGCTTTAATAAATATATCGTTATTATTTATTTATAGAATATATATATTCTTTTATATATATATTTATGCATAAGTGGGATGCCACATTATTAAATATTATTTATTAATATTTAGGATTGAATTATAATTATTGTTATTATTATTATTATGAAAAGGTTACAGATTAAAATCACTTATAGTTAAAACAAGTGAGAAGTCCGAGTTCAAGAGGACAAAATATTTTAGTAAAAAATATCTTTTAAATATTATATTATTTAATTTAAAGAAACTAATTATTCCAACAACCATAATTCAAGACTCCCCTACATAAAGAAAGCAGATCCCAAGATTGGGGCATGATTCCTTTTTTTCATTATCATTCCCTTATGGTAATCAAAGAGAAGTTTCTCATTCCAAGAAACTGAAGCAGACCCACTTAATAATTCCAAATCTGAACCAGCAGTGAACCTAGGGCCTCTATCTCTCATTGCATGTTGGAACCAGCTCAGGGGGATCTAGTTAGAACCAAGAACAGTCTAAGTGTCATGGTTGGGAGGAACATGGTAGCCCCAAAGTTATCCAGCTAAGAAATCATCCTAACAGGTCAGCCAGTCTCAAAAGTTTCTGCATTAATTATCGTTTGAGTGTGCAGGCTTCTACAGGAGAGGATCAAGTTCCAAATCAACTAGGTATGTAGTGTTAATTTTCCCATTTCCAATTATAGTAGATGTTAGGATTTTAGACTAGAATTAATGGTTCAGCATTGTTTAATCCTGAATACAAATATTATCAACTTAGAGTTTTGGCGTAGAAACCAGTGGAGGGTCTAGAAGGTCTAGCCTATCTAGCCTGTGCTAGACATCACACCATCCGAAAACTTAGAAACTCTCTCATTACTATTCGAAGTATTTTATAACTATGCATTTCCCTTTTGTTTCCATATTGTTTTCTAGTCTAGGATTATTAGTTCTTTAAAAATAAATATGTTTTCTAGTTAGAATCGTTTTACCATTTCATAGTATAGGTTCCACTTCTGTCAATAATATTTTCTTAATAAAGATCTAGTGTAGCAAGGGTTTTGTTCTAAGTATCAAAACCATCAAAGGCTCTTATATCCTGGAAAAGAACTTATTCAGAATTATAATTACACAGTAGTTCCAATCGAAATCCATTGACATTCCCATTCTATCTACTAACTCTGGGTAGGAAAACGATTTCATTACAAACAGTAAAATGATTTTTAGATATAGGGTTATAATTATGTTCCTTTATTTATTTTTTCTTTCTGTTCTTAAGAATCACCAAATAGGAATAGGAAACACAGTAAGCCAGCCATCAAAACTCTTAAATGACATATCATATCAAGAATCGTAGGCTCACAACAACCATTAAATTATTCTACGTTATCTACCAATCATCTTTTCCCTTTAAACATGTTTGCACACCGTAAACTAGTAATCGTAGGTAGAATTGAAAGGTCCATCATTTAAACATTCAGAAGTCAAAATGTTAAAACAATACAACACACAGGTTACAGTGACCATGTGTCATGTACCCGCCCATCCATCCAAGGCAAGGGAGGGAACATGATGCCAATCTCTGGGGCTCTTCATAAAACTCAGCTAGTTCATTAGATGCATACAGTTAAAAACAAATGTGTGCATACGTAAATTAAACAAACATGCACAGTGGAAATGAACTCATCCACACACATGTTACATGACTGTTATTCAATTTAACTCAGCCAACAAATTAATACCATTGCAGAAGTGATTACATAGGAAAATACTCATCTTGATGTAATGTTGTCCCAACAACTAGCTATGTCGCTGCAACGTTCCACCCAACCATAGCCTCTTCAACAGCTTATACTGAGTCCATCCAAAGGCCACCCCCGAGCTGGGCATGATTCTCACAAGGAACAGGGGACATTCAAGCTCACACATAGCCAATTAATCATTTCATCTGATCCAAGCCAGTCCACAGCTGGGTTTATCAGGCTACATTTGAACCCTGGATGCTTGCACTCAAGCTCAAGCCAAAGCAATAGATACCCATAACCCATACCCCAACATACTCTTTTCTCACATAGCAAGCACAACATTGGGCATAGATACACATTTTAAACAATGGGATTTATGAATAAGATGGCCATGGGTTTTCCCAAAAATGTTCCCAACCTAAAATGGATTGTGGGATGGGGAAAACAACCATAGGGAGGAAAAAAAATGGTTTCTTCCCCAAATATCTCATCCTTCAATAGCCCAAAATGGTCTCTATTGAACCCCCATTCGATTTACCCTTCTCCCCCACTGATATTCAACACAAAAACGCCCTTCTCCCAGCTGAGGATCAAGGAAAACCATAGAAACATGGCTGGAAAACACCCAGGTAGCTCCCAACTCGTGAGGGAGAGGAGTTGATGGTTGCATAATGGCTTAGAGAGCAATTTCGTGGCTCTTTTCTTTCCCAAGGAGACAAACACAATTTTCCATGAAGGGTGGCTTGCCCATACCCAAATTTGGACAGCCATACCTCTCCATTCCCAAGGCATTAACTACCTCAACCAACTCTTAGGAGAAATCAATGGTTGGGTACAAAAGTCAACATGGGTAGTTGAGGGTTTGATGGGTTCTCTCATTGACACTTGGCTTGAACTGATTGGCTCAAGGGTTTGAATGTTTTCCCTCCCAATTCCTTGTGAAATCATGCCCCCATCTCTTTGTTGCATTGCATAGCTAGTTGTGGGTATTTTTATTAAAATCCATATTACATGATGTTGAAGTTCCAATGTGCCTGGCTAGCACGCAAACCATATGCATCAATAAATCGATGGCGGGGCCTTGGCCTTGAGCTCCTCACCACGATTTCATAACAATATTACATCATTTAAAATGTTAAAGTGATAGGGTCTAGATGGGGACGTGACACCACGACTTTTCTCTTTGGAGCCATAATGAAAACACAGTAGATATTCGAAGATTACTACTTCTCACAACCACAAACTTAGACTTTTAAATTACATTTTAACCTTAAAACCCTGACGGGCTCAAGGATCTAATCCCACAACAAAAACGATAGGAGTCTCATACATTTTGAATTAAAAGTTGCAAGTCGGATATCAAACACCGGGAGCAACTCAAATGCCGAGGTTACATTTAATAATCTAGACAATAGACAGAAGTATCACCGACAACAACGATTAACAAAATTTCCATATAGAAGAGCAAATCGATTATCTTCAGGTTGGAAGCGCAAACATCATATACACGCATATAAATTCTCTTACACCATAGGAAAACGTAGAACAGAGCAATGGCGAGTTCCATATTTTAGCATGGACTCCATTAATTGGTCAAAAAACCTTTCACCAAGGATTGAAACTGTCAGAATACCAAATGGAAAAACCCAGTGACCCTATTTCTTCATGCATCCATTTGGGTCTCATAATAAAGAAAATGAAGAAGTCTATCTCACATTACAAATAACAAAATGAGATCCACAAATAATTACAGGGAATGAAATATTCTTTCAAAACCCATATTTACACAGGCAAGAATACATTGAAAGCAATCGAGACCAAATCATTAAACCCAACTGTAAGCATGGAAACCCTCAGATGTTTCACCCATCAAAATATATTTACAACGATATGTCAAATACCTGGTCAAGCCAAAGGTGACCACACTTGAGACTCCAAAACCTCAGTGAGCCAAAGGCATCACGAAGTCTCTTCATTAAAAACTTATCAAAACCTTCTTCAACAACCGAGACGTGTAGGTGTGAGGGGTTGAAAGAACCCTGGACTTACAAGTCCAATGCCATATGCAGTTCATATTGGTTCCCTTCTGATCCAACGTAGAGAGCCACGCCATACCTGTCAATGGAGGAAACCAAAAGAAGTTAGGACCTGAATATTTCATTAAATACGGAAGTAAAAACTAAGAAATTATAGTGTTAAATGTGGAAGTAGTTACCTGTAAGAACGTTCTTCTACATCGCCTCCATGACCACTAACGATACCTTGGCCATGAGCGTTCCCAGGCCAGGAGCAATTACCTCACAACAAGATAAAACTCCCTCTCAACCATAAGACAAATCAAACCCATGATTTGACAACTTTTGTGCAAACCCTTGCTAAGAGCCTTAGCGCAGTTGGCCAAAGGCCACATGACATCCATGTGTGCCATTAAGAGATCCAAGTACCATGATAGGACTCTAATGCGATTACAAACTATATAGTATAGTCGTGTAGGTTCCAACACTTGGGTAATTATCTCTAAGACAAAGATCTCAACCCATTCATGTTTTGCACAAAGGGTGTTTTCACTTTGAGAGTTTAAACATGGTGGAGTTGTCAACCGGATGGCCACCGCAGAACACCTGCAAGAATATGACAAATAGATATGTATTAGCGAGATCGCTAAGTAATTCAACAGGTTTCAAACTTTCACACCTTACCTCTCGGTGAATCTGCCAGGGGTGCATAGATCAACCCTGTTAAGTCAGTAAATTTTTCTGCATTTTTAGTTTTTCTCTCCAATTTTGGTTTGTTTTTTGAGTCTACCTTAGTTAATTTTTGGTTTTCAGTTTTGGTTTTTGTCTTCTTAAGAACCTTATGAGTGATTTAATAAAGTTTGAACCCAGTCCTTTCAGATTTCATTTGATTTTGGTGACTTTTTTATATTGAAAAGGGGGTAAATGAGAGTTATATTTTCAAAGGAAGAATCATTAATGACTTTAGAGAGTGGTTGAACTTATGTCCTAAACCAAATAGCTGCCAGCATTGCCGACAAATTAGCAAAAAAGTTGGAAAATTGCTAAATTTTGGTTAAAAGATATTCTTGTAGCGCTACACTAAAGTTTAACACAGAGCGCGCTACAGGAATATCGTGGCCTGAATTTTTTGTCAATTTTCGATCTGATTTCAATCATGATGCAGAGTGAGAGTGTCTAATCACATTGTGTGAGTGGTTTAACACGTGTTTGCAGCATTTTGAGCATGATTTTAGTTGGTTGTTAATCACGAAGAGAAAACAAGGGCATCATTGCATGGTATGCGGGTTCAGTTGCACAGAAACCAGCAAATTCCGGGTTTAGCTGGCAGTTTTCTCTTGTTACACGCATCATCGTAGAGGAGGCAGTGTTTGTGAAGGAGAGTTCACTGTTAAACGGTGGATTGTGTTGCTGTGGAAAGGAGACAGGTGTGTTCTGGCGCCAGCGAAGATTAGGGCTTTTGAATTCATTCACCTGGGGCTAAAGAATCGATATGAGGACACCTGTGCTCGAAGGAGAACATCATTGACACCTCAAATTGAAGACATTAAGCCACAATGGATGAGTAATTGACAGGTATTACGTTATAACCCTTATAGCTGGAAAATTTGGGTTTTCGCCGCTGCACGAGTTTCTGAAAAAATTGGTTGCTGAGGAGGATAATAGACCGTAAAATGAGGAATTCACCACAGAAATAGTTACCTGAAGCCCGTTAGGAGGAATATGTATGAATGTTTCTCTCATGCCCTAATGTTTTAAAACATCAAAATATACAGAATAGGGCGTCGTTTTTACACAGAAGGTAGTTTGCTAGTTGGTACAGGTGTTACACAGAAGGGGTCTGTTAATTTGTGCAAGTGGTTTAAATATCACTGAAAATTGTTATAGCCTGTAAAATTACTTGCTCAGAAAACATTGATTTAAAGGACTGTCCAGGAGTGTGCAGAAAACAGCTTATAAAACATTTTTGAAACCTGAAACTAGACTGTGCTTGTTCCCTGAAAACAAGGATATGGGAAAAGGTAACAAAAGTGGTAAGATTAACAGGGCTGAACCCACAGACTTGACATGGATTCAGAAACTTCCAGATTGTGCAGAGCTATTCCAACAAGCAGGCTGGTTGAAATTTTTCAAAAAGATAGATGGTTTTAATGCTCAAGTGTCCTGCAATTTTGCTAAAGGACTTAAAAATGAGATGATTATAATGGATCCTTTGAGATTCAAATTGACTGTGGAATTAATATCAGAAGCTACTGAGATTAGTAATGAGGGTGAACACTGGTTCAAGAAGTCTCCTTTCGAGTTTGATCCTCCAAGATACTTATTGCCTAATGTTATTCCTGACTGGAACAAAGGTATTCTTATACATAATTTCAGGAAGGAGTGGATTGAACCTATAAGGATTCTTCAGAGTTATGTGACTTGTGAAGGAAGATATTCATTAGTGTTCAAATATCATCTCAGGTTCCTACAGCACATGGCAGGAGTTTCTAAAATGAATTTGCCATTCTTTTTCTTTAAAAGCCTGCAGAAAATGTCAAGCAAAATAAAACAGCATGATGATCATACTTCTCAATCACTGTTTCATCATGGTCTCATTAAGCTAATCATCTCTACAGTGTTGCAGCATGAGGGAAAGACTTGGGACTTCTTTTTGTTTTGGTCAGGGGTTCATCCTAAAGGAGAAGACCAACAACCCAAAAGACAAACTGACAAGGGAAAAGTAATGATACAAAATTTAGGGCATTCAGTTAAACCTGCAAATAAAAATGACATTAAAGCTAAGAAGGGGACAAAACAGGTAGCAGATGAAGGACAGAATGACAGTCAGCTTCAAGAAATTCCAGATCACAGTAAAGTCAAGTTCTCATTATTTGAAGACAAAAAGGAATTGCTAAAAAAGAAGTCACCACCAATAGTAGATTCTCAAGAAGAGAAGAAAGTTGATATCAAAGTGATTCCTGTAGCTAAAGAAGAATTCCATAATCAGCCAAGAAGCCCCATCACAGTCCTCTCGGATGATGGGGGATATATGTTACAAGAAGAGCAGTTTATTCCTAAGATTGAAGTTAAGGCTGAAAGTAAAGATGATCAAGTTATAGATGGAAAAATTACAAAGCCTAAAAAGAAAGTCAAAAAGCTGGAAGTGGTAGAGTTAGCATCTATTCGGTACCAAGGGAAGAAATTAAAAATGATGGGAGAAGCAGCTACTTTCTGGAGACCTAAAACTAGGTCGAAAAACAAATTAAGGTTAAACATGAAAAAGCTGTTAAATCCAAAATTAAAGACTGATAAGGTGACTATTTCTGATGAAGAATCTATGGAGGAGGATAAATCAAAGAAGGATGAATTGCAGCCAGATAAAAAGGAAGAAATTAGGTCAGAAAAAAGTAGCATATGAAGAAAGCTCCAAGTCCATCATTGAAGACATTCCTGGAAAATTGTTGACAGAAGAGATTAAGTCAGTACAGGTAACAGATGATCCAAATCCCACCATTGAAGATACTGCTGAGAAGGAATTGACAGAAGAAACAATTTTTAAGAAGTTTGACATGTTTTGCAAACCTAATGAGGAGCAAGATGCTGCAATAGGGAAATTGGTTAATTCTGATAAGGAGAATTTAAATAAAACTGTCAAACAGTATAAGCATCAAATGAATTACATGCAGGAAGTTAATGATGGTTTAATGATGGCAAATAGAAGATTAAGAGAAGATCTTCAGGATGTTCATGACAATTTTCAGGAGTTAATGGTTGATGCAAAGGAAGCACTCAGAAGGAAAAGGGCTGCTGACAAGCACTGTTCAGAACTGGAAAAGACAGTTGAAACTTTGCAGCAGGAAAATGAACACCTTCAGAAAAGAATAGCTGAGCTGGAGAAGAAACATAAAAGAATGAAGACAAGATCCTCAAGTCCAGATGGCATATCTTTGCTTGTAGAGGCATCGAAAGAGATATGAGGCAGTTAGGTTCATTTAAGACATTTTGTTGAACAATTTGCTATTTTTAGCAAAGTTGTAATTTTGTAAAAATGTAATTGTTACTTTACCTAGTCTAGTCATTCGATGGAGAATTAGTAGGAAATATCCTAACTGTTTTTTGAGAAGAAAAACTATTTAGAGAGGAAGGAAAGACATTGTAAGTGTTCGAATTTTTGGAGAGCTTTAGGAGGTCTACAAGCTGTTGATTCTTCCAGACTTGTTCACTGCTAAGTATTGCAAACTCTCATATGCATTTTTTATGAAACTATGAATATATGACTCCTTATCCCACTTCTGATATGTATTGGCTTCATTTTGAACTTATATAGTTTCTTGATTGACAAATTCATTTCTGATTTTATGTGTAATTTCCAGTGATGCTTGTCTTTTATTGTATGAACTTCATTGCAATCTTTTGTTGGATTCCTAAGATATATATGCATCTTCATGGATATATGTGTATGAATTAGTTTTTACTTATCTACTGAATGTATTCCCTTATGCTCTTGAAGTTTCTAACCAAAACCTACAAAACAAAACCCTAAAAACCTATTTTGGATTGATTTTATTTTTGAGATTGTGTTGGCTTGTTACCCTAGCCTTAGTAACAATTTCTGACACAAACAAACCCCAAGTTGTATTTCAACTTCTCTTATCAGGTTCATCATGCCTGAGGATTGACATTTAGACAATTTACATTTTAAACATGCATTTAGACCATGTAAGAGAAAAAGAGACTGCTAGTACTATCTTCAGGGTTAAATTCTACATAAAGCATACTCACCAAAATTACTTCCGCAACGAAAGCATGACTGACAAAAACCTACCCTTCTAGAATTTTCCTAAACTCTTAAATACTGAATGCAGGTACCGATATTTTTCACAATGTTGAAGTTAATTTATAAATATATAATCTATGTTAAGCAAACTAGCAAGTAGAAGAATTTTTTTAAAATTTTTACTATTTTGGGGACATTACAAATGGTATCAGAGCTCAACTACAAAACTAAGTGACCTATTGGGCTCATTACAAACAGAGCATCTGCTGCAGATACACATTAAATAGAAACGTATATTTAGAAATTTTATTTTGTTTATTTGAAAATGAAGTAACAGATTTTCTGTTCTTGACGCTTATATAACATTTAAGGTAAAGTCATCATCTGAAAATGAATGCAGAAGGGGGTAGCAACATACATGGAAATATGAACTCTCCACCACGAGAGAAAGAAATTGTGGTGGAACTAAACTCCAATTTAATGAAATCCATGCATAATCTACCGGCAGAATTCCAAAGTTTCATAGATGAAAACATGCAGGAAAGAAGAGAGCAACAGGCCATAAATGAAGCTCTGCTCCAAAGATTAACCGGGGCAAAGCCTCACGGACAGCCCACACTCTCAGTCAACACTATTAAAAAGGTAAACAGTCACCCAAAGAAAACTGCCAGTCCTAAGGGAGAAGAGCAGGGAGAACACATCCCTGAACTAATGGAAGAGGACTATAAGGTCTCTTCTAATGATGAAGGTTCACCACCTCCTTGTAAGAAAAGGAGGAAAAGTGAAGATAGTTTACAAGGAGAATTCGGAAAGATAAAGGCCCCAACTTATGACAAAGATATTAACTCTGGGGAGAAGGATGAGGAGTGGCTGCTAGGAATGAATAAGTACTTCAAAGTTCATAATTACTCTAGTGAAATGCAAGCTCGATTAGCCATATACAACCTGAATGGTAAAGAAGCTAGGTGGTGGCGGGACTTGAAACACACCAAAGGACAAGAACTAAGAGACATAACATGAGATATTTTCAGTAGGATTTTCCAAGACAAATATATGTCTGAAAGATTCTTTGAGAAGAAAATTAAAGAATTTCATGAGTTGACAATGGGATCCCTAACCATGGAGGCATTCATAAACATATTTTTAGACTTGCTGTATTATGTTCCATACATCAAAGACAAAAAGGTCAAGATACAACAGTTGTTGGGAGGGTTGCCACCAAAATTTAGAGAAAAGATAGAGTTTGACATGCCCAAGACCCTAGATGTGACTTTACATAAAGCAAGACTATGTTATGAGCACGGACAACCAAGGAATTATAACATCAACAGAAATAGAGATAGGTTCAGAACCTTCTCGGACAAATGCAGACTGGGTTTTAAACCCCCACCATACCAAAATTAGAATAACAGTTTTCCACCCAATAGAGGTTTCAACCGACCTCAAGCACGGCTAGATGCACCCCCACTGCCTTTCAATAGGCCATCTTTCAACAAAGGGACAAAAGTTGTCCCACCAACCATTTCTTGTTGGAAATTCCAAGGGCCCCACTACTATAGAGACTTCCCTAGCAAAACAGATGGATTTTTACACAACGTCCAAGCAGACCCTACGGTAGGAGACATGGAAAAAACACCCAGGATTTATGCCGCTCTTGACGACCGATAGGAAGATCACCAAGCCACCATGGTTGAAATTCAGGGTAAGATCTCAAACACAAGATAGTGGACACTTGTATGTTAAACCGAGAGCACCACGAGAAACCATGTCTGGTACAACTAGCCACCGGTACCAAATGGAAGGTCTCTGAATTAGTTAAATATTGCAAGATAGATTTAAATGGTTTTTCAACTAAGTTAGAATTAAATATTCTACCCCTAGGGTTGTACGATGTCCTAATAGGTATGGATTGGTTGGAAGAACACAATGTCCTACTAGATTGCTTGAACAAGTCATTACTATCCAGGGATGACCAAGGGAATCAGAAGATGATTCAGGGTATCCCTAAGAAACTGTCCGTAAGACAAATCTCCGCCTTACAAGAAAAGAAATGCATTCGAAAGGGTTGTAAGCTCTTTGTTGTCAATATCCAAAACATAGAAGCTGATAGGGAAAAAGAGATCGAAGACTTCCCAGTCCTCATAGAATTCAAGGACATATTTATTGAGGAAATACCTGGATTACCACCTAAACGAGACTTAGACTTCTCCATTGAATTAACACCCGTGTCAGTACCAGCTTCCAAATCCCCTTACCACATGAGCACACTGGAATTAGTGGAACTCAAGCTTCAGTTACAAGAACTGATCGACAAAGGGTACATCTGACCAAGTGTGTCTCCTTGGGGAGCACCGATACTCTTCATCAAGAAGAAGGACAGAACGATGCAGATGTGCATCGATTACCGCCAACTCAACAAGATGACGATTAAGAACCATTACACACTCCCTAGGATGGACGATTTGTTTGACCAAATCAAAGGAGCGAAGATCTTTTCAAAGATCGACTTACGATCTGGATACTATCAGGTGAGAATCCGTGATGAGGATATCAATAAGACTACATTTCAGACCCATTATGGCCACTACGAGTTCGTAGTGATGCCCTTTGGGTCGACAAATGCACCAGCCAGCTTTATGTGTATGATGAACAATATCTTTAGTAAATACCTCGATAAGTTCGTTATGGTCTTTATTGACGACATTTTGATATACTCTAAGAACAAAGAAGAACATGAAGAACACCTATGAATTGTTTTACGTATACTATGGGAACACCAACTGTACGCCAAGTTTAGGAAGTGCGATTTCTACAAACCCCAGATTCAATACTTAGTACATATCAATTCCGACAAGGGAATAGCCATCGACCCGGAAAAGGTCAAAGCCATCAAAGAATGGCCTAGACCTACATGTCTATTCAACATAAGATCAATTTTAGGTTTAGCCGACTACTACCAAAAGTTCATTGAGAACTTTTCATGGATTGCATGCCCCATGAATGCCTTGTAGAAGAAGGCAAACAAGTTCATCTAGATGGCTAAGTGCGAAGAAAGATTTCAGAAGCTGAAACAACTACTGATTAGTGCACCAATTTTACGAATTGCGGATCCCAATGGGGACTTAGTTGTTTGCAAGGATGCAAGCAAGGAAGTGGCAAGGAAGCACTCAGGGGATTCCTTATGAAAGATAACTTTGCAATCTGCTACGAATCAAGGAAATTGAAAGAACACGAGCAGAACTACCCTACGCATGACCTCGAACTAGCTGCCATCATCCATGCCTTAAAGATGTGGCGACATTATCTTATGGGAAAGAAATTCCTATAGATGACGGATAACCTGAGTTTGAAGTACCTTTTTGACAAACCTGACCTAAATTTCAGGCAGGACACTTGGTTAGCCTTCCTTACTGAATACCATTTCGAACTAAAGTATATAAAAGGCAAGGAAAACAAGATTGCGGATGCCTTGAGCTGTCGAGCACATATGATGTATGAGGTCATGGTGAGTCAAACTGACTCAGACTTGCACAACCGGATTCGAATGGAAAGTAAGAGTGACTGCTACTACACAGAAATCCTTGCAAAGATCCAAGAAGACATATTATTTCAACAACAAAAGGAATATAAGATAGATTAGTCGGGACTACTGTGGTCGAAAGAGAAACTCTACGTCCAATAGAGTGGAGACATTAGATCACACATTCTCACCAAGTTTCAACAGAAACCCTATTCAAGGCATCCTGGATATCAAATGATGATATCGATAGTAAAGAAACATTACTTTTAGCCTAAGTTGAAGGTCGACATCTCCATGTTCATCGCAAAATTTTAGGAATGCCAACTGGTCAAAGCAGAACACCAACACCCCTCTGGATTGCTTCAACCTTTACCCATTCCAGAATGGAAGTGGGAGGTAATAAATATGGACTTCATTATGGGCTTACCCAAGAGTAAGAAACATAGCGACTCCATCTTTGTAGTGGTAGACAAGTTGTCTAAACCAGCCCATTTCATACCGGTGAAATCTACCTACAAGGCAGTTCACATCATGGAAATATTCTTAAAAGAGATCTTTTGATTGCATGGGATACCCAAGGAAATCATTTATGATCGAGACATGAAGTTCATTAGCAACTTCTGGAGGGAATTGTTCTCCGGTTTGGAGACACAATTACAATTTAGTACTGTGTACCACCCCCAAACCAGCGGACAAACGGAATGGCTAAACCAAATTCTTGAAAAGATGTTGAGAATGTACGTCATGAACAACCCCACTAAGTGGGAAGATTATTTTCACCTCGCAGATTTTGTGTACAACAACGGTTATCAAACCTCGGCCAAAATGAGCCCTTTCAAGGTACTCTATGACAGGAAATGTTGGACACTCATGACTTGGGACAGTATGGTAGACCGAGTTATGTTAGGACCCGACCTACTAAAAGACTTGGGACAACTAGTCTCCAAGGTACAGTTAAACTTGAAAAAAGCAAAAGACCACCAAAAGAGTTATGCGGACAAGAAAAGAAAATACAAAGACTACCAAGTCGGCGAACATGTGTTTCTAAAGACAAAAGAAAAAATGAAGCTCATTGAGCTTAGGATGTTGCGCGAAACTAGCCCCAAGGTTTTGTGGACCTTTTGAAATACTGGCCAAGAAGGGCCCAGTGGCTTATGAGTTAGCCTTACCATCTCATGTAAAAGTTCATAATTTTTTTCGTGCATCATTATGAAATAAATATGTATATGATACTAAACATGTAATTGATTGGTCCTTATTACAGGTGGAGCCCGAAGGCGAGTTTAGGCTAGAACCACTCCACATTCTGGAGAAGACAGAGGTGCATCTTAGGAGGAGGACCATTACCCAGCTGAAAGTGCAATGGAGGAACTTTGGACCATATGAGGCTACTTGGGAGAATGACACCACCATGAAAGAGGCATACCCCGCCTTGTTCATGACCTCATTCCTAGTCCCTAGAAACACCAGGACAGTGTTGTTTCTAAGCAGGGAGGGATGTAATATCCCAAATTTTGGACTAACTATTTATGTTGTTATATTGGGCCACGACCCCAACACATATGTTTTATTTTGAGTATTGGGCATGAGCCTTAGCACCTATGATTTATTATTTTATCTATATTGACATAATGGGCATGGACCCTAACTGACTTCTTTATTTGAGTGAATACTAGGCAATGAGGCCCTAATGTTTTGATGATGTTCTTCAGCTTTGATATGGGTACAAACCCTAATATACTGAGATGATCTTTTGTTACTTACTTTGCAGAGCTATGATTTTTAAATGATTGACTTATGTGGTGTGTTGAGAGTGGACTCAGAAATACATAAATAACCTATTTACTGGGCATAAGCCCCGATGTACCTAGAAGAATATTTATGTAGTGGGAGTAAGCCCTAAGGTACATTGAGTGTTGGGCATAAGCCCTGGAGCACTCCAAGCTTGAAAAATGAATACCGGATCCAAGGCCACTTGACTATTCTGGATGTGCCTCACAACCACATTCTAGTACTAGTGTTGAGCATGGAGCTATGGAATTTCACTAGCGTAGCGCCCATGTGAAAGTGTTGAGTTAAAAGGCTCTGAAGAGCACTCGAGGTTACTAAATATCAAAGTGTTGAGTCAGAAAGACTCTGAATAGCACTTCTACTTTCATCACATTTATTTAATCGAGCTTTTATCTACCATCAAATATTGCGGGAACTACCATGTTAAACGAGGGAATACAACATGCCAAACAGAGATTAGAGGTGCCTATTCAAGCTTACCGAAAGGCCATCCAAATAATTGGACCATACCCTTAATGTTTAAAAGAAGTATCTTGTGAAGATACATAATTAAATAATAGATAATTGCCATAACCTAAAGTATGGATTGCGTAAGAATAGTCTTATCAGAACAAAATGCTTAAAGGCCTCAAGGCTAAATATTATTATTAAGAGATTTAATAAATATATTGTTATTATTTATTTATAGAAAATATATATTCTTATATATATATATTTATGCATAAGTGGGCTTCCACATTATTAAATATTATTTATTAATATTTAGGATTGAATTATAATTATTGTTATTATTATTATTATGAAAAGGTTAAAGATTAAAATCACTTAGAGTTAAAACAAGTGAGAAGTCCTAGTTCAAGAGGACAAAATATTTTAGTAAATAATATCTTTTAATTATTATATTATTTAATTTAAAGAAACTAATTATTCCAACAGCCATACTTCAAGACTCCCCTTGTTGGCAGGTGGTTTGGTAAGGTTGATTCGCAACATAATCGATGCTACGACACGTCAGAAAAGGTCGCGAAAAGAAGAAGGATCTATGATTTTATGTATTTTTTGAGTTGTTTGTAGCGCAATAGGTGGGTTTTTGGGTCATTGGACCATATGAGATGTAATTTTGAGCTAATTGTACCATAGTAGGCAGGTTATTGGGTCATTTGTACCGTGTTAGTTAGAGTTTGGTTCAATTGTCCAGTAGTCGGTTAGGAAGTTGTTAGTAAGTGGAAAAACATTGTAAAGGCAAAGCCTATATATAGATAGAAAGGTGTAGGTTATAGGGGAGAGAGATATCGATGGAGAACTTTTGATATGCGGTTTTGTGCGCATGCTCTGAGATCAAGAGCTATTGCTGAAGTTTGTGATCTATAGAGGCATTGTATTGCGCTTTTGCAGTAATAATATGATGTGACGAAACAATTATGTGCAATCCTATAGTGTCTTCTATCTTTTGATGGTAATGCAATGTTTCTTTGATGCAACAGTCACTTTACTATTATAATCTGTTGCAACAATGAAGGTTTCCATTAAATGATGCTATGAGTACAATAATGTCGAAGTGAATGCATAGATTTATCATTGAATGTTGTAATAAGATTAAGTAGTTGATGCCACACACATCCTCCTTCATTTGGCGGAAACATGGTTCCGTCCACTCTCCCTTGATCGCCTTGGGTGAGACCTCATCTGCTCTACAGGTGTTGCTGGGCAAGGTAAAACCTGTCTGGGCTGGTGCTCAGGGAGATCATGGTGGGCTAGTGTCAACAGTGATGGGAACCCCTGTTTACTAGGTTTGAGTCAACAAATGGTTATGTTGTTGGGACTGTGTGTGAAGTGAAAGGAGGATATGTTGTGGCACCCAACGAAACCCGAGATCCAGGAATGGTTTGATCAAAAGCTACAAGAATTCGCTGAGGAAGAAATCTGAAACACTCGACTGACAGTAGATCAGAGGGTGGATAGATATATGCATGACGTACCACATGAATGGTTTTTTTGTGAATTCCCAGTCAGTTTGTATGAGTGGTTGGCGAAGTTGACCTTCCAGAAGAGAAACTTCCAAGGTGGTGAACCGACGACATAGACCCCCGAGTTGATTCAGGAGCTACAGGAGGTTGATAATAAAGCATCACAGGCTGTCAAAGTGTGGTTCGATAGTGTCCTAGAGGGATATATCATAGAATTCACGGTTGATACTCATAAATCCTATAGTGGAGATGAAATAAATTTTTTCCACGAACCTTGGGGTAGGTTTTTGCTGTCGCTTCAACTGTTGATTAAGATGCTTATTTGCAAAAAGGGTATACTGAAGATGCATCTTGATCAGCAGACATCCTGGTGGGCGTAGGCCGTGGGTACAACGATAGTGGGGGCAGTAGATGGAATGATAAGGGGTAGATGGGTGCAGGTCATGATGAGACTGTGAGTGAAGCCGAGGAAGAAAGTGGTCTTACGAGGGGAGGAGCAACATTTCGACAGGAAAAGAGGCAGAGGACAAGAGAAGGTCCTACTGCAGTCAATCCGCAAGGCCATGAAGGAATACCACATGGGACAAAGCAACCTCATAGTCGTAAAAAGGACAACCAGGCTACGCCCAGGATAGAGGTAGGACCAAACCCCAGCACCAACATACCCACACCTCTACTCTCTATCTCTCAGATAGCAAGAAATACCACTTTGACACTGCCAACTTCGTCAATACCATAGAAGTTAATCAACAATAGTAGAGTAAAAGCAGGAAGGAAGCCTATAATCGTGGGAGATGATGCTAAGTTACCATTGTTCCATGGGAGTGGGACAGACAACCTAGAACAGTATTGGTTTTTGTGTGAAGCGGTCTGGACCGTAAAACAGATCACTGATGATGCTGCTAAGAAAGGATAGTTATCGACAACTCTGCGAGGTCATGCATTAGATTGGTTTATGGAGTTTGTTTACAGTCCCTATGGGAGCCCTAGAGAAGTCACTAGATGAGATCCAGGCTGATTCTAGAATTCAAGAAATCCCAAGTCTGAGGTTCAATATATTATAGAATTGAAAGAAATTAAGCAGTATCCCAATGAGACGGTGTGGGATTTCGACCAATGATTCAAGACGCTGATGGAAAGGGTTAGTTTCGATATGAGTGCCGTCCAACATAAAGAGTGGTTCATCATGGCACTGCTACCACATATTTAGCTACCATTGATGCAACAAAACATCTCGATGCCCAGTGAAGCTCTGGACATTGCAATGCAATTGGAGGCGTCGTCGATTGGAGAAAATGCAGCTGGGATGTCGCAGATACAGACACAGCTCATTAACTTGACTATACAGTTGCAAGATTTGAAGAAGGGAAAGGAGCAACACTAAGAAGTATGGTGTATGCGATGTCGAGGAGAAGGGCATACAAAGGACAGTTGCCCAGATTTCCACAATTATTTGGTTTCAAGAGCACCAAATCCATTGAATGGTGGTAGCATGTCGTGGCATCGCGTCTGCCATGTATACGAGCATAGCCATGAAAATTGCCCATATATGCAGAAAATGGTCACAACCCCGAGGAATCTTTATTGTACATTTTGCAAATTGGTGGGTCATGATGACAAGGATTTCCATGCATATGGGTTGCTACAAGAAAGAATGTATGATGCGTTCTATGTAAAGGATGACCACTGTGCCATACAATAGTCGCAACCGTAGCCACAGGTAGCCCAGCCGCTAGCTCAACTGCAGATACAGTTTGTACCGCAGCAATAGCAACCATTGCAGTTCATGCTGTAATATGCTCCGATGTAGATGGCTCCACAGCAGCCACAATATGTACAACAACCACAGTATGGACAACAAGGGCAAGGAATGAAACCAAGACCAATGCAGCAATAGTTCAACCAACCACAGTACCAATAGCAGGGAGGATTTCGGGGAGGATACCAGAGAGGACGTGGTGGAGGATTTCGTCATGGAGGAGGATGAAGCAGTCATGGACCTGTTCAATGCTATCACTATGCGGTGTGGGGACACTACTAGCAGGACTGTCCACTAATACATAACCAATGTACGTTATGTTTTGTTAATGATCACATAGTTGAGAATTGTCCATAGTTGATTGCGGGATGGCAAGCAGGGAGTACTCCCTAGTTGCAGAACTATCCCTAGGCATAGTAGCCTACCCAGAACCAAGTGCAACAACTAGCGTAGAACTAGAATATACAGCCAAATCCGAATCAAAATGTGAGCCCACCCAGGAATCCACCATTGAACCAGACCCAGGGTGCAAACATCGCGACAATTTCTGCAGAGCCAAGACCGCAAGATGCTTTCGTTGCTATGGTCACTTGTGGAGGAAAGACAACTGGAGAGGATAACTCAATGATTCGGTTAGACGGACAAAAGAAGGTATCATTTGACATTGATGCAGAGCGGGAGGCATTTCTTCAAACACGTCGTGCATTAGAAAAAGACCGAGGTAAAGTTGTTGTGTACAACATGCCCTCTAATTTTGATGCTACTTCAGAGGCTGGCCCGTCACGGTAGTCCAGCACACTTCAAGCATTTTTGGAACATTGTTTATCCCTAGCAAGAGACCCCGACGCTCTTGCTGCGACTGAAGCTTTGTTGCGACGACCGACCCAGGATCAACAATAGTTTGTAATTAATTCCCTACAACAATGGAAGACGGGTAAGGAGATGCGGATGAATATCCAAATTGGCGACTATGATGTTGATTCAGTTATTCTGGATCTTGGTTCGGATGTAAACATCTTAACCAAGCAAGCTTGGCAGAAGATGGGGAGTCCCCCATTGAGTTGGTCTCCTGTACAGCTCCGGTTAGCTAATCACGCTAAAGTGACACCAATTGGGAGAGTTCCCCGAATGGTGGTGGACATTGAGGGAATGAAAACATATGCTGACTTTGATGTAATAGAAGTAGTTGAAGGACGAATCTCTTATCCTGCATTACTGGGGATTGGATGGGATAATGATAGTGGAGCTGTAATCAACTTCAAGTGACGGATGATGACTTTTGATGACTTTTGAAAATCGTGATCTTAAAGTTATCACCCCGTTGGATCCGGTTGAAGGACGCTGCTACATAGAACTAGTGAAGGATGACGATCCCAGTGGATGGGACCATGCATTCAATATCTCTGAAGATTATATTCATCCGACCGCCAACGGTGAGATGGGATGGCGCAGTGATAGCTCTGCATCGTCCGACTCTGATGATGCGCTAGAATATTGGCAAAACTGCTTGCATGAGGTGTCGCTCCGTAAGTGTGGGTTGATCGCACAGTCATTATGCTGCGTCGCAATTGAAACAATCACACTCCCAGTATACGAAGGACTAATGGAGTTCGAGGAAAGAGTTTCCAAACCACAGCAATTGATAGCATTGAACGAAGCACTGAAGGCTGCCCCAGCATGCTGGTGGGCGACACACAAGGCATCAATTAATGGTTGGTCGAAATGAAGAAGATTGATGATGGTATGCTTTGGTGATACTAAGGTTTACCACATTGGAAAGTATGATGGTCGGAACGATACTGGTGGTCACTTGATGGAGTGTCAGTGGTTATGGGTATGGTGACCAAGAGATGAGTGGTTCCATGCTTTTATCCATACTTTGGATGAGATGCCATGATCATGGTATACTGCAGCTAAGTTGCGAGGAGAAATTTCTACTTGGCTAGTGCTCACACTGTGTTTTACCCATACATTCAATTTTGCGGATGCCGCTCCAGAGGTCAATAATGCATTACAGCTCATCCACGATGTAATTCTGCAAGTTGTCCCGGTGGCATATCCTGCGAATCCGCACATGCACTGCAAGATGCAGTCTCTCACGGAATGCTTCAATATTAGTGGTGGGCCAGAAGATGGTGATGATCCGCAAAATGTGACTATCCCAGAATCAGAAGGAATTCGTGTTGTAGTACCACCTGATGTGCCAAGCGATCCGATCAGTCAACCGTTGAAGATCCACAAGATTAACATTGGGACAGAGGACACTCCAAAATTCACAAATGTTGGGGATTACTAGGATGATGAGCTGATAAGCAAGGTCACTGATTTGCTCCATGAGTTTCAGGACGTATTTCCTACAAAGTTTTTTGATGTGAAGGGTATTCTAGGTGGCTTAGGATAGATGAAGATTCCATTAAAACCAGATGCTAAGCCGATCCGGTAGTGACCCTATCGATTGAATCCGTGACATAAGGAGAGGGTCAATTTAGAACTGGATTGCATGTTGGGTGCTGGTATCATTGAAACAGTTGAGGAGTTAGAATGGATTAGTCCTATGGTGGTATAAGATAATAAGACTGGAGAAGTGCGTATTTGTGTCAACCTCAAGAAGCTAAATGATGCATGTTTGCATGATCCATTCCCAACCATGTTTACTGACGAAGTGCTCGAAGGTGTGGGTGGCCAGGAGATGTACTCTTTCACAAACGGGTTCTCTGGCTACCATCAAATCCGCATTGCAAAAGAATATTTCCATAAGACAACTTTTGTGACCGAATGGAGCTGCTTTCAGTACACCGTGATGCCATTTGGCCTGAAGAATGCACCTGGGATATTTTCGCGGGTTGTCCTTGCTACATTCAAATATTTCATTCATAAATTTTTACAGGTATACATGGATGATTGGATGGTCTATGGTTTGGTCCATGATCATCTGGCGAATCTGCGGTTGATGTTGGAGCGATGTCGATAGCACCAGATCTCATTGATCCTGAAGGAATGTATCTTCTGTGCACCATTTCGCATACTGTTGGGTCATATTGTATGTAAGCAAGGATTGTTGGTCGACCCAGCAAAGCTTGCGCTCATTTTGAGTTTGACACCACAGACCACTGTTAATTACTGGTGATGCTGGGACACACGGGGTATTATTGCAAGTTCATTAGGAGTTATGATGTGATTACCGCCCCTATGGAGAAGTTGTTGAAGAAGGATGTGATATTCCAGTGGAGCCCTAAATGTCAGGATAGATTTGAGACACTAAAGACGAAGATGGCTTCAGCGCCGATATTGGTATTTTCTGACTGGAATAAGGAATTCCATGTTCATGTTGATGCCTCATCGATCACGCTGGGAGTGGTATTGGCCCAACCTAGAGAGGGGGATCTTGATCACCCCATTGCTTTTGCTAGCCAGAAGTTATCATCTGCAGAAAGAAACTACACTACTATGGAGAGGGAAGGTCTAGAAATGGTTTATGCGTTACAGAAGTTTTGCCACTACTTATTTGGAGGTTGTTTCAAGATGTTCATAGATCATTCTGCATTGAAATACCTGGTCAACAAGCCTGTGTTGGGGGAGAAGATCTGCCGATGGATACTTCTTTTTCAGGAGTTCGATTTTGAAGTAATTGTGAAACTAGGGCGGTTAAATGTTGGTACAGATCATCTCTCATGGATTGAAATAGGAGAGGAGAAGACTAACATTGAGGATGGGTTACCTGATGTGCAATTATTTAAAGTTGAAGTCACTAACGGATATTTTGAAGAAATCATTCAGTTTCTGGCGACATGTACCGCATGAGAGGAATTCACCACTAATCAGAAGAAGCAGTTGATAATTAAGGTTGCACACTTCTAGCTAATTGAAGGAATGCTATACAAGATTGGTGTCGATGAGATATTGCGATGGTGTGTCTTACCAGATGAGCAAGAGCAGATCATTTCCGAAGCACATGAAGGAGTGGCTAGAGAGCACTATGGTGGTTGTGTGATGTCAAGGAATGTGCTTCGACTGGGGCTCTGGTGGCCTACGCTGCACAGTGATGCAAAAATTATGCACGATCATGCGACGTTTTTCAGAGACCTAGGAAGCCATTCAGACGGGATGAGATGCCGTTGATGCCTTAGTTGACAATGTAGCCATTCAATAAATGGGAAGTAGAATTTGTGGGATCGATCAATTCATCAGGTAAGCGCACTGGTGCTAGGTATATCATTAGGGTGACAAAGTACTTGACATGATGGGAGGAAGCTGCACCAGTCATTAATGTCTCTACGGCCACAGCTGCGCAGTTTCTCTTCGACCACATTGTCACTCGCTTCGGTTGCCCTAAGATATTATTGAGCGATGAAGGTAGCCACTTTCTTAATCACACCATCAATGCATTGACGGAGGAGTTTCAGATACAGCATAAGAAGAGTACACCCTATCGTCCGTAGGCAAATGGCACGGTGGAGGATTTCAATAAGATATTGGAACATGCATTGACAAAGGTGTGCAATGTGAACTGCAATTACTGGGATCTAAAAATCCTAACAGTATTGTGGGCCTATTGCACCACATGTAAAAGGCTGACAGGGTAGACACCATTCAAGCTAGTGTATGGACAAGAAGCGGTTATGCCTATGGAGTATATCATTTTGAGTCTGCGCATAGTGGCAACAACTAGTGTTGGCTTGGTTTTGCAACCAAGATTAGTGCTGTGGGCACCTGCTAACTAGTAGCAGCAGTTTCAATAGAAATAAATAACAATAAACTAAATCTAAACTAAACTAATCTAGCATGTGCATTTTGAATTAAAGAACAAGAACAAGAAAGATAAAAAATAATTTTTTGTATTGACAATGGGGCAAGCAAATGCTTGCAGGAACAATACCTCCAAGTGATGAAGGTTGTTTGAATGGCTCCAATGGTGAGCAGCTCCAATCTCCAATGGGTCCTTTCTCCAAGGCTTGCTACAATGGCCAAATACTCAAGGGAGATTTTGGCAGCATGAGGATAGGAATATGGATGGCTGTGAAATGAGGAGCCCCTACCACCTTTTTATAGGTTTTGGTGGTGGGGAATACCATTTTTGGTTTTGTGGAAACCAAATGGTATTGACCAACATGGTTTAGGTACTTTTCCCTCCTTTTTCCTTTTTTGAATAAAATTAATATTTTTATTCCCTTCTTAATATTTTGGGAATTTTGGACCCTTTTTTAGGGTTTTTTATGCTTTTTAGGAAAAATAATCTTTTTGAGTGGGAAAAAGGGGTGTACCAAGGTCTTTTGGTGACCTTTTGTTGGCTTCAGAGGCTCAGATGGTGGAAAAGTGGACAAATGGGTCATGTGAATAAGGGAATGAGCTAGTGAGCACTTTTTGGGTGTTAACAGATTGCCCCCTGATGTGTGAGGGTAGGATCTCATCGTATGGCCGATAGACATCATAGTTCTTTTGTATTTTTTCTGGGGTTGTAGGGAGTAGAAAAGACCGATTGGAGACTGGATCCGCGTCCCATGGAAGCTGCAAAAAATAAACAAATATTACATTGCCTCAATATGAATGAGGGATAATTTCTGATAATGGATGAGGCAGGCATACCCATGCTCGTATCAAGACATATACATAACAATTAGTCCCAAGAAGGGGGATCTAATACATAAAAAATATACTGGTATACCATAATGGTCCAGAGGGTACATTATTTTGGGATGTATTCATGATCATGACATGGCTGATCTCAATAACTGGTACACTGGAACAACTGATGAACTGTTGGAACTGAAGGTGTCCAACATCTGTAGGGACGTAATGACTGTGAGCCATCTCTGGGAAGTATCTGTAACTGTATACTCGAGGGAGTATAAAACTGGGGTATATCTAGATATTGTCGCCATACGCAACCCAGATATCTATAGGAACAGTGTAACTGGTTGTATCCATAGGTAGACCCTCAAATGTGGAGGAGTCAGAAGGTATCCAGGGTCTTCGACTAATAACTGAGCAGACCTATGCCCTGTGCGAGTCTCAACGATGCGATCAAGGTGTTGAATTCGAGCATGTGAGAAACAACCATTTGGAGAGGCACTGAGGACTCTTCTCGAAATGATTCGTAGGCACTCATCATATATGGTGATGAGTCCAAGACACATGGACCTCTAGGTCTATCCTCTGGAATAAATTTGGTTGTCGTCGACAGAGGGAAACTGGAAACTAACAAGGCAATGATGTTTCCTTGATAGGAGCGCGAGGTGTAGAACTGAAGTATTGTAGTACTGATGGTAGGACTGACATACTTGTGGGGATGGGAAGTAACTGGGGTCATATAGTGGGTAGACTCAAACTTCCTTTGTTCAGAGCATGATGACATGGTTGACCTGGCAGCGTAGGGAACTGACTTGTAGGTGTGGGAATCATTGCTTTTAAGGACTAAAAGGTATGTGTTGACTCTGGGGGGAAATCAAGCTGATGGGTGCTGTCGAGGGGTTCTCAGGGTGACATACTGTAGAATACTCTGAACAAAGGCGACCAAACTGGGGAAGCTCCCATATGAGTAGACGTGATCTGTTGTGGCACCAAGAAGCACCATTGGGTCCTTCTTCATAGTTTTAATGAGTTCCAAGAAGGGATAAAAGTGTGCTTTGAAATGGTACTGTCCTGTGGATTTTGTGAGCCCAGGACTGTTCGTGCTCATTGGTGCTTTCATTTTTAAGGAGTCTGAAAGCGATAAGAAGACTCTGCAGTGGTTGTGACTACTATCCTGTTGGTTTTACGAGCCCAGGATGGTGATTGCTCGTGGTTGCTTTCATGTTTAGAGAGTCTAAAAGCGGTAAGTGGACTCCATTGGTGTTCTTTTTCGTGAGTTTAGTCTCCAAGGCCCGAAAAAGCATAAAATGATGCGGATGGAGACCTCTTCTAGCCGATGTGACTAGAGTATACCTTTTTCATAATTAGTCTACGAGGTCCGGAAAAGGGGTAAACTTATACCAGGTGGACGCCCTTTCAGATACGTTTAGCGAGCATGAAAGGAAGCAAGGTTGCTCGGCGATCTTTTCATTGTTTTAGGAGTCAGAAAAGAGCTTAACAGAAACTCCCTAAGTGCCTTTTTCGTAAAAGGGACTGCTCGGCCCGAAAAAGGGATAAAATTATACCGAACAAAAATGGATAGATGGGAGCGAGAAAAGGTCTCAAGCATCATCATGTGTGTGGGATACTGGATCCGGTGACATAAAGATTGTCAAAAGGGGGCTGCGGCTTTGTGGCATGCAAACCGAGGCAATGAGAGGGCATTTTGAAAAAAATGGCTGAAAAGTATGGGTGTGAGAGCGAGAAATGATCTCAAGCATCATCACAAGCACGGGAAACTGAATCCGGCGATATAAAGATGGTCAACCACGGAGAACGGAGGATGTGGCACGCAAACCGAGGCAACGAGGGGGCATGGAAAAAATGCCTGAAAAAACTGGGGGTGAGAGCGAGAAATGATCTCAAGCATCATCACGAGCGTGGAAAACTGAATCCGATGATATAAAGATTGTCAAAAATGGAGAACGGCGGAAGTGGCACGCAAACCGAGGGTGACGAGGGGGGCATGGAAAAAATGCCTAAAAAATTTAGGCGTGAGAGCGAGAAATGATGTCAAGCATCATCACGAGCGCGGAAAACTAAATCCGGCGATATAAGACTCGTAAAAAATGGACGACGGTCGATGTGGCACGCAAACTGAGGTGACGAGGGCACCCAAAAAATGGCCAAAAAATAGACCTAGTGAAAACAAAAAAAGGAAAGATCTATCATGAAGTTCTTCAGTGGACAGTGGTGTCCATCTGGTATTATGGGTAAAATCATTTGAGGTACAACCCGTTGCGTGGGTTGTGGAGGGGGTTGCCTTCTGAATCGGTCAGAATGTATGCCCCTTGTCCGAGGCAAGAGTGTATGATATATGGGCCTTGCCACATGGACACAAATTTTCCTTTCCCGTTTTTGTCATGAGCCTGATCGTAGGCGAGGACAAGGTCCCCTTCGGAGAAAGTTCTTGGGTGGACATGTTTATCATAATTCAATTTGGATCGGTTCTTGGCTGCTTCCATGTTTTGAAGGGCTGTGCGCTGATCTTCATCGGCTTGCTCCAGAAGTAGTAAGCATTGCTCAATCGGGGCAGTGTCTGGTAGGAGTTCAACGGCCATATGTAGGGTTGGAATCTAGCACTCAATGGGGAGGATGGATTCGACACTGTGAACTAAATGGAAAGGGGTAAAACCGGTGGCGGTTTTAGTTGATGTGCGGTATGCCCATAGTGCGGGGAAGAGCATGTGGTGCCAATTTGACTTGTGTTTGTCTACACTGCGCTGGAGGATGGTTTTCAAAATTTTGTTTATCGCTTTGACTTGGCCATTTCCCTGGGGGTAGTAGGAAGAAGAGAAATGGTGTTCAAATTTCAGTAAGGTGGATAGTTCTTTCCAGACGGCATCTTCGAAGTGAGAGCCGTGGTCTGATACAAGTTGCTTTGGCACTCCAAAATGTGCGATAACATGGTTGAGAAAGAAACATGCAACGGTTTCGGCTGTGCAATTGTAATTTGGTATTGCCTCCGCACACTTGGTAAAATAATCGACGGCCATAATAATGTGTTTGTGACCGCTGGCTGACGTGGGATTGCAATCAAGGAAGTCAATGGCCCATTTGCAGAATGGTCTGGCAGTAACGACTGGATGAAGGGGGGTGGGTGGGGTTCTTGCTTTAGGGGCAAAAAGTTGACAATTTTGGCAATGTTTGACTGCGGTGATGTAATCAGTGAATAATGACGGCCAAAAGTAACCTGCACGAATGATCTTTTGGGTGGTGGCCATGCTGGAGAAATGGCCTCCACAGGCACCGCTATGACAATCATTGAGGACTTGTTCTACCTCACTATGGGATAGGCAACGTCGTAGGATGGTATCAACACCGCGTCGATAAAGCACATCCCCTAACAAGAGGTATCGGGGGGCGTGGTGATGTATCCGACGGCGTCCATCACTATCGATGTGGGGTCGAAATTTCTGCGTGCAGAGGTAAACTAGGATGTCACCATACCATGGGTCGTCAGATGAAATAATGAAGATGTGATCGTCAATCAGATCCATTTGGATAGCGGGTGATAACGAAGAGGATGGGAGGTCAGTGACCAGATGGGCCAATGCGAGGGCTTTGGTGCTCTTGGGAGTTTTGAAAGTGAGGTCATATTCCTGAAGGATAATGACCCATTTAGCAACACGGCCTTGTAGGAGTCGCCGGTTTAGGAGATAGACCATAGGGTTGGAGTCGGCGACGACTGTGGTATGACCGAGCAGAATGTAGTGTCATAATTTTTGGACGAAAAAGACTACAACTAGGGCTAATATTTCCTCGTATTGGTAACATAGTGGTGGGCCAGACAAGGTCTGGCTGACGTAATAAATGACATGTTCTTTGTGAGAGGCATCTTCTTGGACCAAGACTCCAGACACGGCATGTTCAGATGTCGATACGTAAAGGGTGAAGTCCTGAGAGAAATCCGGAGGGGAGATCAAGGGGGCTTGTGTGAGAGCTTTCTTGAGGGCTTCGAATGCCGTGTCTGCTTGCTCATCCCAAACAAAGGATATGTGGGTGCGAAGTAGGCGTAAGAATCCGTGAACTTTGGTGGCATAATCAGGCACGAAACAGCGGAGGAAATTGGACCGCCCTTGCAAACTCTGGAGTTGCCGAAGCGTGCGTGGAGAGGGAAGGTCTAAGATGGCTTTGACTTTCAGGGGATCAACAGTAATTCCATCCTGGGAAACAATGAAACCCAGTAAACGGCCTGCAGGAATGCAAAAGACACACTTGTGTGGGTTCAAGCGGATTTTATATTTGCGACAACGCAGGAAAACTTGCTGGAGGTCGTTAAAGTGGTCTGATCGTTTCCGGGAACAAGCTGTCAGGTCATCAAGATAGACCCGCAGGATATGGACCAAGTCGTGAAAACAATAGGTCATGGCCCGCTGGAAGGTGGTGCAAGCATTTTTGAGGCCGAAAGGCATGACACGATAGGAGAAGGTGCCTCATGGGGTAGTAAAGGCAGTCTTGTACTGATCCTCCTTATGGATCTGAATCTGGTTGTATCCGGAAAAGCCGTCCATGAAAGATAAGACTTCATGTCCCGTACACGCGTCAATGAGCTGGTCAATGAATGGCGTGGGGAAATTGTCTTTGGGACAAGCGTGGTTTAAATCACGGAAGTCAGTGCATACTCTAAGGGTGCCTTGTTTTTTGTTTACAAGAACGAGATTTGAAACCCATGTGGTATAAGGAATAGGATAAATGGATCCTGCTTCATGAAGTTTCTCAACCTTGGCTTTAATAGTGGGGAGCTTGGAAGGATGAATGGGTCGCTATTTCTGACAAACGGGGGGAACATCAGGCCATGTGTCAATGTGGTGCTCTATAATGGCGGGGTCAAGACCAGGCATTTCGGTATAGGACCAGGCAAAGACATCACGGAATTCTTGAAAAAGTTTTTTGTATGCCTGAGTTTCCGCTTGAGTGCAAGATGCACCCAGTGAGATGAGCTCAGGTTTCCCAGGTGTGGTGGAAATGTCAATTTGTATTGTGGGGGAAATGTTGGACATGTTCCCTTCTTCGAAGGCATCCGGTGCTGGGATGGGGTCCTTTAACCAATCGACCTTAATGGGTATGAAATCTTTCGATTCAATGGATAGCTGGTCAGATGCCGTGGATGTAGACGCCTCTGGGAGAAAATAGGAGCGATGATGCATATCGTCCCAAGGGTAGTCAGGTGCAGTGAGTGTTTCCAAAATTTGCTCGTCAGTATTGAAGTAGTCAGACCACAAATCAAGGGGTTCTGGATTGAAAGTGGAAGTCGAAGAGATCATATAAATGGTGTTAATCTCTCCGGATGAGGATGATACGGGAGGGTAGATCTCCTCGATAGTAGGGGGTGTCGTCTCAAGGTCCAAATTGTTCATCTCGTAGAGAGCTGCTCTGTAATATGGGATGTCAGGACAGCTATGGGAGTAGTGGCCGTAAATACTGCATATCTCACATGGGTGGTTGGTACGGAGTGATTTATCACGAGGCATGGGGTTTAAATCTAGTTTGACCATCGGGATGTTGGGGTCATCGTCCAACATTTGCATGTGTTCCTGCAATGCAGATAACTGTGGACACTGATGGGTTGGATGGCCTAACTCATCACACAGCGAGCATTTTGGAGGAGCACGGAATATAGGGGGAGGTTTAACTACCTTGGGTGGGGGTACCGCAATGTATGGTTGTGGGCCTCTTCCCCCAGTGTGCCTAATGAGTGGAGGGGGATTCATCGATGACGAAGGAGTATTGATACCGGGAGGTGGTTGGGTAGAAGTGACAATGGGTTGCACCGGCTGTAGGATGACACTTGGTGTCGGTGGGGGAACGGGAGGCGAAATATACCACACGGGTAATCCCAATGTTAACCCAGGGAGACTAAGGGTAGCCATAACCGGGGCGCTTACTACACCCGAAGGAGGAAATAGAAAGGGGATTGTGTGGATGGGTGTAACCCAATGTGACTAGGGACCAATGGTGGTTTGGGTAACAAGGAGGGTTGATTACCAGGTGTTTGTGAAAGGGTGCAGAGGTTAGCAACGTGGGTCTCCGGTGACGGTGGTGGAATGGCCTGGAATGTAGAGGTCATCGGTGCCTCGGAGTAAAGTTCGGGTCCTATTGAGGAAATGAATGAGGTAGTTGCACCACAAACAGGTTGTTCAACCATGGGGAGAACATTTTCAGGTGTGGTGGGGGCCTTGGGATCGTAATAGGTGAGTTGGTCGACCTTGACCACGCGTCTCTCATGGGGGAACTGCATGGTGCGAAATATGGATGAGGCAACAACCCACATGGCATACATGTAGCTGCGACCAAGTAAAAGGTTAGAGTCTAGTTGGGCATTGATGACCTCAATGTCAATGAGGATGGTTTTACCCACCAGCTGGATGGGGACATTAGCTAATAGACCTTGGGGTTGTGCCGAACAACCGTCATAGGCTCACAATGCAGTGGTGGACTGCTGGAGAGTAGGGGATCCCAACTTCTGCCAAACGAAAGTGGACATGATGCATGTAGAGGCCCCTTCATCGATAATGCACTAATGGATAACAAGATTTTGAACAGAAACAAAAACTTGGAATGCTAAAGAGGAAGGCAGGCATGGTTCAGACTGGTTTGAATCGAATGCGATCAGCTGTGAATCATTGGGGTCAATGGCGCCAATTGTAGAGAGCAAAGTTTTGCGCTGAGAAGGACAGTTTTTCAAAACTTCTAAAGCAGACATGGCTGCAGGAGATTGGGCTAAGTCGTCAACAATGTTGTAATTTGACGCAGCGCGAGCATTGGGATTACTGTTGATGCGACGAAGTGGGAAGCAAGGTGCTTTGAAAGTGCCATCAAGTGGAGCCGGAGGTATACCTAATGTTTGATCTGTGGGATTAACGTTAGTGTTCTTGTCGGCGGGAGGGGCTTCAGAAGTGGAGCCATATTGGTTCCGACGGGTTTGGAGGTTGGCATCAGTGGTTGACATCATCAACAAGTGGTGAGTACCTGAATCAAACATGGGTTGATCAGGGGCTGCATAAGTGATCTGCTGTGGTGGCACGTTGCCCTGAGGGGGGGCTAACGGCTGAGTGTTCACTACACCCTGGTTTGGAAAGGGGTTTTGCTGCACCAAGGATTGATGTTGAGGTGGTGGTGGGTTGGGTTGCGGCTGAGGAGCCGCTTGCCCTTGACGATGGGCATCGTCGGTCCATAGTTGTCGAGCTCGCTCCAAATGTGGGAAAGAATGTGTGTAATGACCATAGACCCCACAGATAGAACAAGGGTGGTTTGTTCTGAGGTTATTATTTCTAGGCTACTTAGGATTCCGATCCGGATTGTGGTTGGGAGGAGCAGCATTGTTATTCTATGGAGGATTGGGAGGTGGAGGACGTTGCTGATGTTGTTGGTTATTACCGCGGTTGCGACCTCTACCACGGTTCTGTTGCACACCTTGGTTGCACTGGTTGTTTTGGTTCTAGGGCTGGTTGTGCTGTGTGTACACTTTCCCTTGAGCAGTGGGAGGATTTTGGTTCACCGCAGGTGCGGGAGCAGGTTGTGGTGGATAATAAGCCTGTGGGGATGGAGGTGGTCCAGTTTCCTGCTGGGGTTGTTGGTAACCTTGAGGTATTGGAGGTGTTGCGTTAGCTTCCACAGCTTGTTGTGGGTAGTATACTGGTTGAGATGCAGCTGGGGGGGCGTATGCAGGTGGTGCATGACCAAAACACTGAGGTGGACATGAAGGTCCATGGGTATGGTGGTGATGTGCCATGGGAGCATATGAACTGGTTGCTCCAGACTGAGATGTAGCCCTTGAAAGGTCGGGACCATGGCTAGGATGCACAATGGAAAAAGGTTGGGGATGCGAGGCCATATGACCAATGATGCCATCAGCAGCATGGGATGCCCCCGGTGCATCATGTTGGGATGACTCGCCCCGAGGGGCATCTGGAATAATGGTATACAGATAACCCGATTGGGCGTAAATGAGATCAAACTGTTGGGCTTTGAGGATGGCCTGTTCTTCAGACTGGGGTCTTTCAGATGCCACATCCTTCGCAATGAGAGGGAGGAGGGATTTTAGAAACCAATCTAGGAAGATACGGTCGTCTAACTTGATTTTGCAGAGGCTTCAGCGTCGACGCCACTCATGAATGTGGTCAGTGATGTGGGTGGCCGTGTTATGTCTGCAAGACAGTAGGATCTCGACGCCTGCATCATAGCGGACAGGTAACTGAAAGAACTGCAGGAAGGTCGAGGCAAGGGAGGTAAAGGAGGCATGCATCCCATGGGGCTGCTCGATATACCACTTAGCTGCAGAGCTAGTGAAGGTGCGCTGTAATAGACGGAGGCGGACAGAGTCGTCCACTATGGAGTTGGAGGAACACCATAGATGGAAGGACATGATATGGTTCTGGGGGTCCTCACCTTCCTTGCCCTCAAACTTAGGGATGTCGAAGGGGAGTTTGGTGGGCATGTGACGCCACGTAGGATCGTGTCTGATAGGGTCATTGGTGAGTCTGGCTAAGTCTGGAAAGTTCAGACTCACCATGTACGGTAAGCTAGCAGATGTAGTGACTGGGACTAGGACATGCCTAGTCATGGTGGTATGATGTAGGGGTCTAGTAGCGCCTAAAGGTATGCTAGGTATTGCAGGTATGTGTCCTCCAATAGGTGTGGTCTGGTATGGGCCAGCGCTTCCAAGTGCAACATGGGTTACACTTGGGTTAGGAATAGTAGTGGCAATTCCTAGAATCTGGGTTGTGGGAATCAGAGGGGGTGTGACCCCTATGTTGGGCATACCCATAACAGGTGGTGGCCCTATGTTGGGGATTCCTATAACAGGAGGTGGCCCTGTGTTGGGCATTCCTAAATGTGGAGTGTCCGCCATATTAGGCATACCTAGGGGGGTAGGTGTTTCCATGGATGGCATTGCAGTAGAAGGGTCAGTAGACGTCTCTCCTATGGTGCTGGTAAAAAGTGGGTCAAAAGGTGTTCCAGCCATAATGTTGGTTAGGAAAAACTCAGTGGGGTTTTCGGATTCTGCCTCAGAATCAGAAGTGAAGTGGGGCGTGTCAGAATCGAATGACTGTCTGGATGACCGACGATGTGTCGAGTCAAGGGATAAGGCTCAGCGTCGGTGACGTGGCGAGCCAAGTAGACTGAACTCTGGGAGTTCGCCCTGTAGACGACGAGAGCGTCTAAAATTCTCAATGGTGAGAAAATAAGTTTTCGTGGAAAAATCTTGTGTAAAATGGTAATGTATAAAAAACTCAAAACCCTAATGCAACCAAGGGTGCAAGAAGGGGAGTGAAAATGAAGGCTCTCAGGCCAAAAAATCAACCTCAAAAAAGGCACTTATTCTAGCAGCTGTGCTACAATAAGTGGAGGGATGCAAAAAAAAAAATGGTCAGAGTACTAACATGCAAACAGCTTCTAGAAAAAATAGGTGTAACTAGACCAAAGGTGGGTTGAATCATGCAAACACCTAACTAAAAGTATTGTGAATCAACAAACTATATTGTCTGTAAGGTGATGAAATCCAAGTCAGAAAATATTGAGTGTTGAGTCCACGGCTAGATATCCCCCTACCGGGAGGGACACCGGGTAATCAATCCTAAAGAATGGCTACTAGGATACTCCGTTCATGACACGTCGAGAAAAGGTAAATCTGCCGTTTGGTCCTTGATCGCAATATCCCTATACAGGGATATCCCGAGAACTGCGAATGGTAGCCCTTCGGTTACTGAATGGATTTTGGTATTCCACTCAGGCTTCCGGAACCATCCTCGCGACTTCAACCCTCCTAGGGGAGAGGCCTTCCCATAAACCGGTTGTGACCGTGCCAATAAATACTAAGAGATTTTTGCTCCCTAAAGGACAACAATTATGTCTCAGATGTAAGAACTGAGGGGTGTTATTGGAACACCTATCCCCTCAATACTACCTAGCTACAAAGTTCTTTTAGTGTTCCCTAAGTGGGGTTAAAAGTGGGTTGAAATTAGGGTAAGTTTTAAGGCTCAGTTTAAAATTAGTGTTTGATTGGGTGCATGTGTGGTATTTTAAACTGAAATTGAAAAAAGTAAATGCTAAGTATCAAAAAACAAAGGATCTTTTGAAAGCAAAAGCAAATTTTATGACTTTTTCAATAAATGGAAACTAAATGCTTTTCAAGGACTATTCGAAAAACAAAGGATCTTTCAAACAGGAAAGCAAATAATATAACTTCTTTTCGAAATAAATGGATTTCGTTTTCAATAATTGTTATGGGCAAAATATTAAAGAAGCAAACAACAAAAAAATTTAATCTAGATAAAATGCAATCAAATTCTTTCTTTCAATTTCTGAAAATATTTAAAAAGACTTCTTCACATGTGCATTCTAAATAGTAAAATTTTTCTATGGCTGTAAAATAAGCAGGATTTCTAATACTGGAAAATGTGCTATGTGGGCAGAAAATACAGTAAGAAATTAATTTTTTAAACAATTCGGCCGAATGAAAAAATTAGCATCGCGGGTTCTGACAGAAAAGCTGCGATGGACCGTGTGGGTTTCTGTCACACAGCCGTGATGGGAAGCACGGGTTTTGACCGCGAAGCCGCGATGTGCAGTGCGGGTTTTGACTGCGAAGCCGCGATGTGCAACGCGGGATTTCGTCACACAGTCGCGATGTGCAGCGTGGAAAAGGTCGTCAAAGCCGCGATCTGCAGCGCACTAAATGGCCGCGAAGCCGCGGTGAACCGTGTGGATAAAAGCCGCACAATCGCGATGAGCCGCGCGACTGTTGGGCGAAAAGCCGCGAGGTGAAAGCCGTACGCGGATGCCGAAAAATGACGCCGAAAATTGAGAATTTTGGGTTGTTAATGGCTAAAAAATGGGCCAAGACCTAGAACAACAATGGATCTGCTATCTAGGGTGGCAGATCTATGAATTAAACTAACAAATACTATCAAAAAGTAAGATTTAAAGAAAAAGTAAGATCTAAAGATTCAAAAAACAGCGGAGTCGCCAAAAACTATTGGCTTGGTTTTGCAACCAAGCTTAGTGCTGTGGGCACCTACTAACTAGTAGCAGCAGTTTCAATAGAAATAAATAACAATAAACTAAATCTAAACTAAACTAATCTAGCATGTGCATTTTGAATTAAAGAACAAGAACAAGAAAGATAAAAAATAATTTTTTGTATTGACAATGGGGCAAGCAAATGCTTGCAGGAACAATACCTCCAAGTGATGAAGGTTGTTTGAATGGCTCCAATGGTGAGCAGCTCCAATCTCCAATGGGTCCTTTCTCCAAGGCTTGCTACAATGGCCAAATACTTAAGGGAGATTTTGGCAGCATGAGGATAGGAATATGGATGGCTGTGAAATGAGGAGCCCCTACCACCTTTTTATAGGTTTTGGTGGTGGGGAATACCATTTGTGGTTTTGTGGAAACTAAATGGTATTGACCAACATGGTTTAGGTACTTTTCCCTCCTTTTTCCTTTTTTGAATAAAATTAATATTTTTATTCTTTTTTTAATATTTTGGGAATTTTGGACCCTTTTTGAGGGTTTTTTATGCTTTTTAGGAAAAATAATCCTTTTGAGTGGGAAAAAGGGGTGGACCAAGGTCTTTTGGTGACCTTTTGTTGGCTTCAGAGGCTCAAATGGTGGAAAAGTGGACAAATGTGTCATGTGAATAAGGGAATGAGCTAGTGAGCACTTTTTGGGTGTTAACAACTAGTATGGATGCTGCGGCAGCATTAGAGGAATGCCTCACACAGTTAATCCAGCTGGAGGAAGATCGCTTTATCCCTGGTTTTCATTAGGGTGTGGAGAAGGATTTCCAAAAGGCTTGGCATGATCACCACATCAAGAACAAATAGTTTCAACAAGATGATTTGGTGTAGTTGTATGACAGCAAGTTTATGAGCCATCCAGGAAAATTGCATATGCATTGGCTTGGTCTATATCGCATTAGTAGAATTACTTTAGGAGGAGCGGTACAGTTGCAGCAGTTGGATGGGGCGATGCTCCCCAAATTGATTAATGGTAGCAGGTTGAAGCCCTATCGGTCGGGCTTGGAATAGCGCGATGCCTGAGTCGCATTAGGAAAAAAAAAAAACAAGTGTAGATTGATTGGTAGTAGGATGGCGCACCAACAGGGATAGAATGCAGAAGTAGGGAGGCTTTTGCCGCAAGTACGGAGCAGTCTGCAACAAGTGGTAGCATTGTGATTGGGTCACATTAGAAATCATTATGCATATGGGACTTTTTCCTTTTGGACAGATATGATCGTTAGTCGATTTAGATTGTGCCAGAAGAACACACGTTTGGAATCAGGAATACACCAAGGTAGCATGGACAATGGCACCTGGAGGGATGGTTTGAATGGTTGGCATGAGGCATCCACCATGACAGCATGGCCAAAGGGATGCTTCACACATTTTTGCATGCAGGGCAACAGGTGGAAGTACGATTGCTCCGAAGACATGTTAATACTCACATGAGCAGTGGAATATTATAAATTACCCTGAAGCATGAGTAGGTGGTGCAAAAGATTGTTGAGGCAGATGACCGACTGAATGCGATGTATAAATATAGGACCTGAGGATAGTAAGAGCATAGAAGTTGTTTTAGTTAAGAGGGGTTATGTTACAAAAGGCTCAGGCATCTAGCTAAGTTATGAATTCCAAGGAGGTTGTGGAAATGATCCATTTTATTTCATGTGGTAGCACACCCGATGTGCTGAGGGCCCGAACCACGAGTGTACATGAGTGGTTGGAGCAAGCTGCGCCTCGGACACTCCAGGGTTACAAGTATGATGTCTCGTCCGAGATGTCTAGGCAGTTGGTGATGGTCTGAAGTCTCATGGTCCCTATGAACACACAAAAGGGGGGGGTCGTCATCCCCGGGTACCTGTAACATGTGCTTACTAGTGCGAAACAGTTGTGCCAGAACCACTGGCTTGTTTTACACCCTAGTGTTGCTTGCAAAATTCCTCTCCATCTACAATCATTCTCTCGAGACTAGAGGATGAGTTTGCAAGGTCTGCGACAGTAAGTCGGGAAGAGTTCACTTTTGGGCAAGAAGTGCATGACAACGAGCAAATGATTAGTGTAGCAGAAGGAGGAGGACAACACCGCGCGATCCAGACAGCAGGAATAGTTCCAGAACTATAGGTCAGCCCTAGTCGAGTTAAGACCATGAAATACAACATGTCCAATTGACGTGGCTTGAGGGAGAGCCACAAGATTGTGTTGGGGGCTTGTTGGCAGGTGGTTTGGTAAGGTAGAGTCGTAGCATAGCCGATGCTGTGACATGTCAGAAGAGGTCGCAAAAAGAAGAAGGCTCTATGATTTTATGTACTTTTTGAGTTGTTTGTACCGCAATAGGCGGGTTTTTGGGTCATTGGACCATATGAGATGTAATTTTGATTGAATTGTACCGTAGTAGGCAAGTTATTGGGTCATTTGGACCGTGTCAGTTAGAGTTTCAGTCAATTGTCCATGAGTCGGTTAGGAAGTTGTTAGTAAGTGGACAAACATTGTAAAGGCAAAGCCTATATATAGATAGAAAGTTGTAGGTTGTAGGTGAGAGAGATATCGATGGAGAGCTTTTGATATGCAGTTTTGTGCACATGCTCTTAGATCAAGAGATATTGCTGAAGTCTGTGGTCTACAGAGGCATTGTATTTGGTTTTTGCAGTAATAATATGATGTGATGAAACTATTTTGTGCAATCCTGGAGTGTCTTCTATCTTTTGATGGTAATGCAATGTTTCTTTGATGCAATAGTTGCTTTACTGTTATAATCTGCTGCAACAATGAAGGCTTCCATTAAATGATGCTATGAGTACAATAATGTCGAAGTGAATGCATAGATTTATCATTGAATGTTGTAATAAGATTAAGTAGCTGATGCCACACACGTCCTCCTTAATTTGGCGGAAACATGGTTCCGTCCACTCTCCCTTGATCGCCTCGGGTGAGGCCTCATCTGCTCTGCAGGTGTTGTTGGGTAGGGTAAAACCTGTCTGGGTCGATGCTCAGGGAGATCGCGGTGGGTTGGTGTCGATAGTGATGGGAACCCCTGCCGACTAGGTTTGAGTCAACACCCCTACAGAAAGAAAGCAGATCCCAAGATTGGGGCATGATTCATTTTTTTCATTATCATTCCCTTATGGTAATCAAAGAGAAGTTTCCTGCTCCAAGAAACTGAAGCAGACTCACTTAATAATTCCAGATCTGAACCAGTAGTGAACCTAGGGCCACTATCTCTCATTACATGTTGGAACCAGCTCGGGGGATCCATTTAGAACCAGGAACGGTCTAAGGGTCATGGTTGGGAGGAACATGGTAGCCCCAAAGTTATCCAGCTAACAAATCATCCTAACAAGTCAGCTAGGCTGAAAAATTTCTGCATTAATTATCATTTGAGTGTGAAGGCTTCTACAGGAGAGGATCAAGTTCCAAATCAACAAGGTATATAGTTTTAATTTTCCCATCTCCAATTATAGTAGATGTTAGGCTTTTATACTAGAATTAATGGTTCAACATTGTTTAATCATTAATACAAATATTATCAACTTATAGGTTTGGCCCAGAAACTAGTGGAGGGTCTAGCAGGTCTATCCTAGCTAGACTGTGCTAAACATCACACCATCAAAAAACATAGGAACTCTCTCATTGCTATTCGAAATATTTTATAACTGTGCATTTCCCTTTTCTTTCCATATTGTTTTCTAAGCTAGGATTATTAGTTCTTTAAAAATAAATATGTTTTCTGGTTAGAATTGTTTTACCATTTCATGGTATGGGTTCCACTTCTGCCGATAATATTTTCTTAATAAAGATCTAGTTTAGAAAGGTTTTTGGTCTAAGTATCAAAACCCTCAAAGGATCTTAAAGCCTAGAAAAGAACTTATTCAGAATTATAATTACATAGTAGTTCCAATCGAAATCCACTGAAATTCCCATTCTATCTACTAACTCTAGGTAGGAAAATGATTTCATTACAAACAGTAAAATGATTTTTAGAGTTAGGGTTATAATTCTATTCCTTTATTTATTTTTCATTTATGTTCTTAAGAATCACCAAATAGGAACAACAAACACAGTAAGCCATCCATCGAAACTCTTAAACGACATTTCATATCAAGAATCGTCGGCTCACAACAACCATATAATTATTCTACATTAGCTACCAATCATCTTTTCCCTTTAAACATGTTTGCAAACCATAAACTAGTAATCGTAGGTAGAATTGAAAGGTCCATCATTTAAACATTCAGAAGTCAAAACGTTAAAACAATGCAACATGCAGGTTACAGTGACCACGAATTTTCTCATTGGAGACATAACAAAAACATAGTAGATATTGAAATTACTACTTCTCACAACCACAAACTTGGAAATTTAAATTACATTTTAACTTTAAAACCCTGACGGGCTCAAGGATCGAATCCCACAGCAAAAACGATAGGCGTCTCATACTTTTCGAATTAAAAGCCACAGGTTGGATATCAAACCCCGGGAGAAACTCAAATGCTGAGGTTACATTTAATAGTCTATACAATAGACAAAAGTATCACCAACAACAATGATTAACAGAATTTCCATATAGAAGAGCGAATCGATTATCTTCAGGTTGGAAGCAAAAACAACGCCATATACACACATATAAATTCTCTTACGCCATAGGAAAATGCAGAGCATAGCGATGGTGAGTTTCATATTTTAGCATGGACTCCATTAATTGGTCAAACAACCTTCCACCAAGGATTCAAACTAATAGAATACCTAATGGAAAAACCCAGTGACCCTATTTCTTCATGCATCCATTTGGGTCTCATAGTAAAGAAAACGCAGAAGTTTATTTCAGGTTACAAATAAGAAAACGAGATCCACAAATAATTACAGGGAAAGAAATATTCTTTCAAAACCCATATTTACACAGGCACGAATACATTGAAAGCAACCGAGACCAAATCATTAAACCCTACTGCAAGCATGGAAACCCTCAGAAGTTTCACCCATCAAAATAATATTTACAACGATATTTCAAACTCCTGGTCAAGCCAAAGGTGACCACTCTTGAGACTGAGTGAGCCAAAGGCATCACGAAGTCTCTCCATTAACAACTTATCAAAACCTTCTTCAAGAACCGAGATAGGTAGGTGTGAGGGGTTGAAAGAACCTTGGACTTACCAGTCCAATGCCATATGTAGTTCGTATTGGTTCCCTTCCGGTCCAACACAGAGATCCACACCATACCTGTCAATGGAGGAAACCAAAATAAGTTAGGACCTTAATTCTTTATTAAATATGGAAATAAAACCTGAGAAATTACAGTGTTAAATGTGGAAGTAGTTACCTGTAGGAACGTTCTTCTTCATCGCCTCCATGACCACCAAGGATACCCTAGCCATGAGCATAGCTCATGCCAGGTGCAGTTACCTCACAACAAGCTAAAACCCCTCTCAGCCATAATACAAAGCAAACCCACGATTTGACAACTTTTGTGCAAACCCTCGCTCAGACCCTTAGCCCAACTGGCCAAAGGCCACATGACAACCATGTGCACCATTAAGACATCCAACTACCATGATAGGACTCTAATGCGATTTCAAACTATATAGTATAGTCGTGTAGGTTCAAACACTTGGTTAATTATCACTGACACAAAGATCTCCACCCATTCATGTTTTGCACAAAGGGTGTTTTCACATTGAGAGTTTTTACATGGTGGAGTTGTCAACCGGATGGCCAACGTAGAACACCTACAAGAATATGAAAAATATATATGTATTAGTGAGATCGCTAAGTAAGTCGACATGTTTCAAACTTTCACACCTTACCTCTTGGTGACTCTGCCAGGGATGCATGTATGAACCCCAAGTTCCAGGGTATTTCAACTTCTCTCATCAGGTTCATCATACCTGAGGATTGACATTTAGACAAATTACATTTTAAACATGCATTTAGACCATGTAAGAGAAAAAGAGACTACTAGTACTATCTTTAGGGTTAAACTCTACATAAAGCATACTCAGCACAATTACTTCCGCAACGAAAGCATGACTGACAAAATCCTACCCTGCTAGGAATTTTCCTAAACTCTTAAATACTGAATGCAAGTACTGATACTTTTCACAGTGTTGAAGTTAATTTATAAATATATAATCTATGTTAAGCAAACTAGCAAGAAGAATATTTTTTTTTTAATTTTTACTATTTTGGGGACATTACAAGTGGTATCAGAGCTCAGCTACAAAACTAAGTAACCTATTGGGCTCATTACGAACAAAACATCTGTTGTAGATACACAGTAAACAGAAACATATATTTAGAAATTTTATTTTGTTTACGTAAAAATAAACTAACAATTTTTTTTTTCTTGACGCTTATATAACATTTCAGGTAGAGTCATCATTTGAAAATGAATGCAGAAGGGGGCAGCAGCATACATGGAAATATGAACTCTCCACCACGAGAGCAAGAAATTGTGGTGGAACTAAACTCGGATTTAATGAAATCCATGCAGGATCTACATGTAGAATTCCAAAGTTTCAGAGATGAAAACATGCAGGAAAGAAGAGAGCAGTAGGCCATAAATGAAGCTATGCTCCAAAGCTTAACCAGGGAAAAGCCTCACGGACAACCCACACTCTCAGTCAACACTTTTAAAAATGGAAACAATCACTCAAAGAAAACTGCCCGTCCTAAAGGAGAAGAGTAGGGAGAACACATCCCTAAACCAATGGAAGAGGACTATAAGGGCTCTTCCAACGATGAAGGTTCATCACCTCCTTGTAGGAAAAGGAGGAAAAGTGACGACAGCTTACAATGAGAATTCAAAAAGATAAAGGCCCCAACTTATGATCAAGAGATTAACTCTAGGGATAAGGCTAAGGAGTAGTTGCTAGGAATGAATAAGTACTTCAAATTTCATAATTACTCCAGTGAAATGCAAGCCCGAATAACCATATACAACTTGAATGGTAAAGCAACCAGGTGGTGACAGGACTTGAAACAAACCAAAGGACAAGAACTGAGAAACATAACATGGGATACTTTCAGTAGGATTTTCTGAGATGAATATATGTCTAAAAGATTCTTTTGACAAGAAAATTAAAGAATTTCATGAGTTGAAAATGGGCTCCCTAACCATGGAGGCATTCATAAGTAGATTTTTAGACTTGCTGCATTATGTTCCATACATCAAAGATGAAAAGGTCAAGATACAGTAGTTCTTGGGAGGGTATCCACCAAAATTTAGAGAAAAGATAGACTTTGACATGCCCAAGACCCTAGATGTGACTTTACATAAATAAAGACTGTGTTATGAGAACAGACAACCAAGGAATGATAACATCAATAGAAACAAAGATAGGTTATGAACCTTCTCGGACAACCACAAACCGAATTTTAAACCCTTACCTTACTGAAAACAAAATAACAGTTTTCCACCCAATAGAGGTTTCAACCAACCTCAAGCATAGCCAAATGCAACCCCACCACCTGTCAACAGGCCAGGTTTCAACAAAGGGACAAAATTTGTCCCACCTACCGTTTCTTGTTGGAAATGCCAAGAGCCTCACTACTACAGAGACTTCCCTAGCAAAGTGGATGGAGTTTTACACAACGTCGAAGCAAACCCTACAGTAGTAGACATGGCAAAAACACCCAGGATTTATGCCGCTCTTGATGACCGATAGGAAGATCACCAGGCCACCATGGTTGAAGTTGAGGGTAAGATCTCAAACACAACCATTTCAATTTTAATAGATCTCGACACATGCTGAAGTTATATCTCCCCTAAGAGAGTGGACACTTGTAAGTTAAACCGAGAGCACCACGAGAAATCATGGCTGGTACAACTAGCCACCGGTACCAAACGAAAGGTCTCCGAATTAGTTAAATCTTGCAAGATAGATTTAAATGGTTTTCCAACTAAGTTAGAATTGAATATTCTACCCCTAGGGTCGTACGATGTCCTAATAGGCATGGATTGGTTGGAAGAACACCATGTCCTACTAGATTGCTTGAACAAGTCCTTACTATCTAGGGATGACCAATAGAATCAGAAGACAATTCAAGGTAATCCTGAGAAAGTGTCCATAAGACAAATCTCTGCCTTGCAAGCAAAGAAATGCATTCGAAAGGGTTGTAAGCTCTTTTCTGTCAATATCCAAAACATAGAAGCTGATAGAGAGCAAAAGATCGAAGACTTCCCAATCCTCACAGAATTCAATGATGTATTTCCTGAGGAAATACCTAGATTACCACCCAAATGAGACTTAGAATTCTCCATTGAATTAACAGCCAGGTGAGTACCAGCTTCCAAAGACCCTTACCACATGAGCACACCAAAATTAGTGGAACTCGAGCTTCAGTTACAAGAAATGATTGACAAAGGGTACATCCGACCAAGTGTGTCCCCTTGGGGAGCACCAATACTCTTCATAAAGAAGAAGGACGAAATGATGCGGATGTGCATTGACTACCACCAATTCAACAAGATGACCATTAAGAATCATTACCCACTCCCCAGGATCGATGACTTATTTGACCAAGTTGGATGAGTGAAGATCTTTCCGAAGATTGACTTACGATACGGATACCATCAGGTGAGAATCCATGATGAGGATATCAACAAGACTGCATTTCAGGCCCGTTACGGCCAGTATGAGTTCGCAATGATGCCCTTTGGGTTGATGAATGCATCGACCAACTTTATGTGTATGATGAATAACATCTTTAGTAAATACCTCGATAAGTTCACTTTAGTTTTTATTGACGAAATTTTGATCTACTCCAAGAACAAAGAAGAACATGAAGAACACCTATGAATTGTTTTACGTATACTACGGGAACACCAACGGTATGCCAAGTTTAGTAACTACAATTTCTACAAACCCCTAATTCAATACTTAGGACATCTCATTTTCGAGAAGGGAATAGCCGTCAACCCAGAAAAGTTCAAAGCCATCGAAGAATGGCCCACACCTACATGTGTATTCGACATAAGATCATTTTTAGGTTTAGTCCACAAGTAGGTTTAGTCGACAAGAATGCCCCATGACTTCCTTGCAGAAGAAGGAAAACAAGTTCATCTAGATGGCTAAGTGCAAAGAAATCTTTCAGAATCTGAAACAACTATTGATTAGTGCACCAATTTTATGAATTGCGGATCCCAATGGGGACGTCGTTGTTTTCACAGACGAAAACAAGTAAGGACTCGGGGGAGTCCTTATGCAAGATAACTTTTCCATCTGCTACGAATCAAGGACATTGAAAGAACATGAGTAGAACTAACCTATGCATGACCTCGAACTAGCCGCCATCATCCACATCTTAAAGATGTGGTGACATTATCTTATGGGAAGGAAATTCCTATTGATGACAGATAACATGAGTTTGAAGTACCTTTTCGACCAACCCAACGTAAATGCTAGGCAGGCCAGGTGTTTAGCCTTCATTAGTGAATACCATTTGAAACTAAAGAATATAAAAGGCAAGGAAAACAAGATTGCGGATACCTTGAGCCGTTGAGCACATATCCTTTACAAGGTCACAGTGAGTCAAACCGACTCAGACTTGCAGAACCGGATTAAAACGCCAAGTAAGAGTGACGACTACTACACAGAAATCCTTGCAAAGGTCTAGGAAGACAGATTGTTCCAGCAACAAAAGGAATATAAGATAGATGATAGATGAGTCGGGACTACTATGGTTGAAAGAGAGACTCTACGTCATAGAGAGTGGAGACAATAGATCAAACATTCTCACCAAGTTTCACCAGAAACCCTATTCAGGGCATCCTAAATATCAAAAGATGATATCGAAAGTAAAGAAACATTACTTTTGGCCTAAGCTGAAGGCCGACATCACCATGTTCATTGTGAAATGTCAGGAATGCCAACTGGTCAAATAAGAACACCAACACCCCTCTGGATTTCTTCAACCTTTACCCATTCCAGAATGGAAGTGGGAGGTAATAAGTATGGTCTTCATTACGGGCTTACCCAAGAGTAAGAAATAGAATGAATCCATCTTTGTAGTGGTAGACAAGCTGTCTAAAGCAGCCCATTTCATACCAGTAAAATCTACCTATAAGGAAGTTCACATCGCATAAATATTCTTAAAAGAGATCTTTCGATTGCATGGGATACCCAAGGCAATCATTTCCGATTGAAACACGAAGTTCACTAGCAACTTCTAGAGGGCATTGTTCTCCAGTTTGGAGACATAATTACAATTCAGTACCACATACCACCCCCAATCCGATGAACAAACGGAATGGGTAAACCAAATTCTTGAGGACATGCTTAGAATGTACATCATGAACAACCCTACTAAGTGGGAATATTATTTGCATCTTGCACAGTTTGCGTACAACAATGGTTAGCAAACCTAGTCCAAAATGAGCCCTTTCGAGGTACTGTACGGCAATAAATGTCGGACACCCGTGACTTGGGATAGTCTGGTAGACCGAATTATGTTAGAACCCAACCTACTAAAAGACTTGGAACAACTAGTCTCCAAGGTATAGTTAAACTTGAACGAAGCACAAGACTTCCAAAAGAGTTATGCGGATAAGAAAAGAAAAGACAAAGGCTACCAAGTCGACAAACATGTGTTTCTAAAGATAAACGAAAAACAAAGCTCGTTGAGCTTAGGACATTGCGGGAAATTAGCCCCAAGGTTTTGTGGACCTTTTGAAATACTGGCCAAGAAGGGCCCAGTGGCTTATGAGTTAGCCTTACCAACTCATGTAAAAGTTCATAATGTTTTTCATGCATCATTATTAAATATATATGTATACGATACTAAACATATAATTGATTGGTCCTTATTACAGGTGGAGCCCGAAGGGGAGTTCAGGCCAGAACCACTCCACATTCTAGAGAAGAGGGAGGTGTAGATTAAGAGGAGGACCATTACCCAGCTGAAAGTGAAATGGAGGCACTTTGGACTAGATGAGGCTACTTGGGAGAATGAGACCACCATGAAAGAGGCATACCCCGCCTTGTTTCATGACCTCATTCCTAGTCCCTAGAAATACTGGGACAGTGTTGTTTCTAAGTAGGGAGGGATGTAATATCCCAAATTTTGGACTAACTATTTATGTTGTTATATTGGGCCACGGCCCCAGCACATATATTTTATTTTGAGTATTGGGCATGAGCCTTAGCACCTATGATTTATTATTTTATATATATTGACATATTGGACATGGACCCTGACTGACTTATTTATTTGGGTGAATACCGGGCGAGGATGCCCTAATGTTTTGATGATGTTGTTCAGCTTTGATATGGGTACAAACCCTAATATACCAAGATGATATTTTGTTACTTACTTTCCAGAGCTATGATTTTTACATGATTGACTTATGTGGTGTGTTGAGCGTCGACTCAGAAATACATATATAACCTATGTACTGGGCATAAGCCTTGATGTACCTAGAAGAATGTTTATGTACTAGGAGTAATCCCTGAGGTACATTGAGTGTTGAGTATAAGCCCTGGAGCACTCCAAGCTTAATTAATGAATACCGAATCTCAGGCCACTTGAATATTTTAGATGTGCCTCACAACCACTTTCTAGCACTAGTGTTGAGAAGGAAGCTCTAGAATTGTATTAGCGTAATGCCCATGTGAAAGTGTTGAGTTAAAAGGCTCTGAAGAGAACTCGGGTTTACTAAATATCAAAGTGTTGAGTCGGAAAGAATCTGAATAGCACTTCTACCTTCATCAAATTTATTTAATCCATCTTTTATCTACTATCAAATGCTACGGGAACTACCATGTTAAACGAGGGAATCCGACATGCAAGAGAGAGACGAGAGGTGCCTATCCAAGCTTACCAAAAGACTGTCCAAAGAATTGGACCATACCCTTAATGTTTAAAAGAAGTATCTTGTGAAGATACATAATTAAATAAAAAATAATTGCCATAACCTAAAGTATGCATTGACTAAGAATAGTCTTATGAGAACAAAATGCTTAAAGGCCTCAAGGCTAAATATTATTATTAAGAGCTTTAATAAATATATTGCTATTATTTATTTATAGAATATATATATTCTTTTATATATATATTTATGCATAAGTGGGCTGCCACATTGTTAAATATTATTTATTAATATTTAGGATTGAAATATAATTATTGTTATTATTATTATTATGAAAAGGTTAAAGATTAAAATCACTTATAGTTAAAACAAGTGAGACGTCCTAGTTCAAGAGGAAAAAATATTTTAGTAAATAATATCTTTTAAATATTATATTATTTAATTTAAAGAAACTAATTATTCCAACAGCCATAATTCAAGACTCCCCTACATAAAGAAAGCAGATCCAAAGATTGGGGCATGATTCCTTTTTTTCATTATCATTCCATTATGGTAATCAAAGAGAAGTTTCTTGCTCCAAGAAACTGAAGCAGGCTCACTTAATAATTCCATATTCTAACCAGCAGTGAACCAAGGGCCTCTATCTCTCATTGCATGTTAGAACCACCTGGGCGGAATCTAGTTAGAACCAGGAACGGTGTAAGGGTCATGGTTGGGAGGAACATGGTAGCCCAAAGTTATCCAGCTAAGAAATCATCCCAATAGGTTAGCTAGGCTCAAAATTTTTTGCATTAATTATCGTTTGAGTGTGCAGGCTTCTACAGGAGAGGATCAAGTTCCAAATCAACCAGGTATGTAGCGTTAATTTTCCCATTTCTAGTTATAGTAGATGTTAGGTTTTTAGACTAGAACTAATGGTTCAGCATTTTTTAATCCTTAATACAAGTATTATCAACCTAGAGGTTTGGCGGAGAAACCAGTGGAGGGTCTAGCAGGTCTACCCTAGCTAACCTGTGCTAGACATCGCACCATCAAAAAACTTACGAACTCTTTCATTGCTATTCGAAATATTTTATAACTGTGCATTTCCCTTTTGTTTCCATATTGTTTTCTAAGCTAGGATTATTATTTCTTTAAAAATAAATATTTTTTCTGGTTAGAATCGTTTTACCATTTCATAGTATAGGTTCCACTTTTGCTGATAATATTTTCTTAATAAAGATCTAGTATAGCAAGGGTTTTGGTCTAAGTATCGAAACCCTCAAAGGTTCTTAAATCCCGGAAAAGAACTTATTCAAAATTATAATTACATAGTAGTTCCAATCGAAATACATTGACATTCCCATTCTATATACTAACTCTGAGTAGGAAAATGATTTCATTACAAACAGTAAAACGATTTTTAGAGTTAGGGTTATAATTATGTTCCTTTATTTATTTTTCCTTTCTGTTCTTAAGAATCACCAAATAGGAATAACAAACGCTGTAAGCCAGCCAACGAAACTCTTAAACGACATTTCATATCAAGAATCGCAGGCTCACAACAACCATATAATTATTCTACATTAGCTACCAATCATCTTTTCACTTCAAACATGTTTGCAGACCGTAAACTAGTAATCGTAGGTAGAATTGAAAGGTCCATCATTTAAACATTTAGAAGTCAAAACATTTAAACAATACAATAGGCAGGTTACAGTGACCATGACTTTTCTCCTTAGAGCCATAATGAAAACACAGTAGATATTCGAAGATTACTACTTCTCACAACCACAAACTCAGACTTGTAAATTACATTTTAACCTTAAAACCCTGACGGGCTCAAGGATCGAATCCCACAGCAAAACAATAGGCATCTCATACTTTTCGAATTAAAAGCCATAGGTCCGATATCATACCCTGGGAGCAACTCAAATGCCTAGGTTACATTTAATAATATAGACAATAGACAGAAGTCTCACTGACAACAACGATTAACATAATTTCCATATAGAAGAGCAAATCGATTATCTTCAAGTTGGAAGCACAAACAACATATACACACATATAAATTCTCTTATGCCGTAGGAAAACACAGAACAGAGCAATGGCGAGTTTCATATTTTAGCATGGACTCCATTAATTGGTCAAACAACATTTCACCAAGGATTCAAACTGACAGAATACCAAATGGAAACCCAGTAACCCTATTTCTTCACGCATCCATTTGAATCTCATAATAAATAAAACGCAGAAGTCTATTTCACATTACAAATAGAAAAACAAGATCCAAAAATAATTACGGGGAAAGAAATATTCTTTCCAAACCCATATTTACACAAGCATGAATACATTGAAAGCAACCGAGACCAAATCATTAAACCCTACTGCAAGTATGGAAACCCTCAGAAGTTTCACCCATCAAAATAATATTTACAATGATATTTCAAACACCTCGTCAAGCCAAAGGAGACCACTCTTGAGACTCCAAAACCTGAGTGAGCCAAAGGCATCACGAAGTCTCTGCATTTGTTAGGAACCCATGTCTTTACTTTGTTAGTATATTGTTGTTGGACGGATATGCTTTGTAAGTCGTCCCGTAGTATTTGTTGATCAATAGTTTGTGTTATTGTTGTTGGTGCATATGCTTTGTAAGTCGCCCGTAGTATTGTTGATCCATAGTTTGTAGTGGCCCATGGTTTTGACCCATAGTATTGGCGCCTAGACTTAGTATATAAGTGTGTGTTGAGACCTATGAAAGCACGGTGAAGTTATTTGTATTGAGCTTGCTCATAGGAGGTTGCCCCCTCGAAGTGGCCTATGATCAATATAAAAGTGATTCTAAGTTCTGTCATTTTTGTTATTTCACATATTCTTATTAATTAATTGTTGCAGGTGCTTTACACCATTAAAAACTTATCAAAACATTCTTCAAGAACCGAGACATTTAGGTGTGAGGGGTTGAAAGAACCCTGGACTTACCAGTCCAATGCCATATGCAGTTCGTATTGGTTCCCTTCTGGTCCAACATAGAGAGCCACACCATAACTGTCAATGGAGGAAACCAAAAGAAGTCAGGACTTGAATATTTCATTAAATATGGAAGTAAAAACTGAGAAATTACAGTCTTAAATGTGGAAGTAGTTACCTGTAGGAACGTTCCTTTACATCGCCTCCATGACCACTAACAATACCCTGACCATGAGCGTATCTCAGGCCAAGCTTAGTTACCTCACAACAAGCTAAAACCCCCTCTCAGCCATAAGACAAAGCAAACCCATGATTTGACAACTTTTGTGCAAACCGTCGCTAAGACCCTTAGCCCAACTGGCCAAAGGCCACGTGAGAACCATGTGCACCATTAAGACATTCAAGCACCACAATAGGACTCTAATGCAATTGCAAACTATATAGTATAGTTGTGTAGGTTCAAACACTTGGTTAATTATCACTGAGACAAAGATCTCAACCCATTCATGTTTTGCACAAAGGGTGTTTTCACTTTGAGAGTTTTTACATGGTGGAGTTGTCAATCGGATCGCCACCGCAGAACACCTACAAGAATATGACAAATAAATATGTATTAGTGAGATCGCTAAGTAAGTTGACAGGATTCAAACTTTCACACCTTACCTCTCGGTGACTCTGCCAGAGGTGCATAGATCAACCCCAAGTTCCAGGGTATTTCAACTTCTCTCATCAGGTTCATCATTCTTGAGGATTAACATTTAGACAATTTACATTTTAAACATGCATTTAGACCATGTAAGAGAAAAAGAGATTGCTAGTACTATCTTCAGGGTTAAACTCTAGATAAAGCATACTCAACACAATTACTTCTGAAAGTACTGATACTTTTCACAGTGTTGAAGTTAATTTATAAATATGTAATCTATGTTAGGAAAACTAGCAAGAAGAAGAAATTTTTTAAATTTTTTACTATTTTGGGGACATTACATAATGGTGCAATAAGACGAAACAGGTCGCTGTGTACCTGCATAGAGATAAGTTGTTGCTATGTTGAAAGAAATCTGTTGAGTATTCTCTTTTTTTGAAAGTCCATCCTTTGAATCCGCTACATAATTTTGGGAAAATTCTGCGTTGAGATTGGCTTAGCTAAGTCCATTGGTCTATGGTGGTAATCCAAACCGGGGGTGAAGTTGGGAAAGTAAGCTTGGTTGTCCTCTTCTACGGTTGGGAGGAACTGGGGAGATCCAAGTTTTTTTCCCCTTTATTGTTGTAATCCAAATCACGTGGTCTACAAGTATGCATTGTCTTAATCTTAGATCAGAATATGTGTGTTTGGTTATAATTTTATTCCTTGTTCATGGTTTAGGTGACAGTCCGTGGAGTATCATCCTACCTTTGTAATTATGGTGTATATTTATTTTATATATGGTATGTGCTCATTTTGTGTGACCGTCAAGTAAATAATCGGTATAATGTTGGTGTATATAATCTCCCATGAAGAATGGTAATGGATTATGTCATAGCAATCTGCTGTCGATTTAAGAATATCGTGACTATACTATCTTTTTAATCTATTATCAGTTTTTATTTCAAATGATAACCAAACATTGTTGTTATTAGAATGAATGCAGTTTTCTATTTTTAGAATGATAATTAAATTTATTCCTGTATATTTTACTTTTTCAGAGTAAATCTTGCGACCTCCATCTTTTCTAATTGCGTCGAGAGGCGCTCTACAGCCCAGTATGGGAGAGATCTTGTAACGTGATGTAACATTAGTAACGTTTGTAACATGTCGGCCTAGTAACATTAGTAATAGTGAATATTATGGGAGAGATCTTGTAACAACATTTGTAATATTGAAGTAACAATTACATGTAACGTTTGTCTTTATTATTGTCAGCAAAGTAAAATGTAATGGAAAGTATTTAATGAAAAGCAAAAAAGTAAACTGTAATGAAAAGTAAGAAAGTAAAATGTATTGTCGGTCATTAATTAAAATGTAAAATTATGGAAAGTATTTAAAAAAAATCTATGTTGGCTCATAAAATAAAATATTATGAAAAGTAATTAAAAAATAGATGTTCCTTTATAAAATAAAAACTTAAAACTTAAACCCGGATCTATCAATCAAGAGAGATTAAATTTCTTGAGTTTAAATTTAAAAAAAGAAATACACCTCAAGAAATTGGATCCTTCTTGGTGCTTGATAGATATAGGTTTAAGATGGATCTATGCTGATATTATCTTTCACTTGAGTACAACTATTAAATCAAGAAAGTGCTCTTAGTTTACTTGTTACCACTAACTATAGCATATTTGACGGTGACCAAGTTATGGGTTATTTATCGAGTAGAAACTATAGGAAATATTTGGGAACTTAGAGACTTAATTCCTTCACCTCTCGATAGTTTGGAAGTGAAGCGGTCTCCACTTGTTGACTATACCTTCACCTGAGATCGATCATTTGGAAGTGAAGCGGTTTCCACATGTGGAATGATACTGCCATTGCAAGTTATCATTCTGTATGGTAATTCTCTCTTCAGTTCAGTTGTGATCACCATCTCCCCTAAATTCGAATGTTTCCATACTCGGTAGCTCTACCTCCTGAACTTAGGTTTCCACCTACCTTTTAGTTGGGAGTTTTCTTCCATGTGTAATGCCAAATTTGTAGTCTGATAGTGTGACGGAATGTCAATACTTAACTCTTGAGGGATTCGTTGTCATCTAGGAAGTTTGTGTCTATCCCGGCCACATATGTTAGCGTTGGCATATAATCGTAATTTAGGGTTACGTGTTTGCATGTAAAATATATATGTCATTTATGTGTGTGCCTCCAAATAAGCATCGTTGCAAAGAGAGGAATACGTTATTTCCTTTTTAGTTATGTTTATGTAATTTTACCATAAAGGAATAAAACAAAAAGAAATTATAATTATAGGCCACTCATGATACGGTAAAGGATACCACCTAAACCACGATCTGGCTGTGAGTAGTGACATGGAAGGAAACTATAGTTTCTCCTGCTCGTATCTTGTCCCACTCGAGACATAAGCTAGAGAGGTTATGAGACCAGCTAAATGCTTGTTTTGATATTATCTAATTATTATAGCGAAATCATAACTCGAACCATGTGTGATATATATATATATTACACTGTAGTGTTTTCATTATGGAAAACTCTGTGACAACCTTTGATTTGGGAAGAGAACCATTTGTTATATAAATTACATGTTTTATGACTATGGAATGTAGATAAGGTATGTCATTATGTACATGTGGAATTACAACGTAGATGTAAACGTTGTGTGACAATTGTATCATATGGTTAAAATATCATATTTGAAATCTTGCTTTATCCTTTTCAACATTGATCCATATTATGAATTTATTAATTGCATCGAAATTATTTACATTTGTTTAAAATGCTAGAATTATATTAACGCATGTAAACTATATTTTATCCTTTTCAAAGTTGGAATTATAACTATATATTTGAAGAAAGTTGGAATTATAACTATATATTTGAAGATGCATTGGAATTGTATATTTTAAATTGCTCGTATTATATTTTATATATATTCAATGCATGTGCAGTATAAACTATTTATTTAATGCTTGGATCATATTATGTATAATTGGTACAATGACTTATATTAACAAAGTGTGATACAAGTGTTTCAATATGATTACATAGAGAAAACTCTTTTTGATAAGGATCCTCAAACAATATTTTCAGGAAAGAAGTTTCATGGGTAAGTTCATATTTTGGTACATCCTCATTAGGGGCATATTTTCTTATCTCGTGTCAAGAACCATCATATCTACAACTTGTGCAATGATCACACATAAGATAGTGAATGTGGCCCCGGCCTTGTGCTTTACAATGCATGTTACACATATCTTCCACACAAGATTTCCCCAAGTCTCTACGTGGCAACCATGTTTTCCAAAGTAGTTGTGAGACCCTAGGATATTTCCATTGTAATGCTTTGGTTATATAAAGGGTATCTATGGTTTAGACTTCAGAACGTTGGTTTATTGGTATTTCTTATTAAAGAATGTGGTTAAGCATCACATTGTTATCAAGTCTCTCCTCTTCACTTTTACTTCGATAACCATGATTTTTGGTTTTTAAAAGGTTATGGTACTTATGTTATCTTGTTATACAAACAAGTATATAGATATGTATTCTAAGGATTAATCATTTTAGTATTTGTTGATATCCGATTATATATAAACAAGTTGGGAAATTTAACATAGTATGGGTTTGTAGCTTATCTAGGATTGTTTTAGTGTGTTAAAAATATAAATAAAAAGATTTTTTTTGTTATGAATTTTGGGTATGTTACAATGGTGCATCAGACTTAAACTCTTGGATTCCAGTTGTAGTATGAGAAAACTGACTATGTGTATTATTTGTTCTTCTTATTTGTATAGAAGAAATTTGTGTTATTGAAACTACAGAAAAATGGTTGAAGGACGACCCCCTACCCCACCTATCTGGGTACAACATAATGAGGAAGAATAACATCATAATAAAAATAACATTAACAACAACCAAGATGAGATTTTGCAAATGGTAAGAGATTTGCAAGCAGAACTCCAAACTTTTAAAATTGAACATGAACGAGTAATGAGAACTCAAAAATATTTGAATGAAGCTATTTTAGCTTTAATTTAACTAAGATATCTAAGGATATGGGTCAAGCATGTAGTAAATGAAACATAAAAGAATTGATTCCTCTTTTGAACCTTTTTCCTCTAATGATAGCTCTGTTGATAGTGAGTAAGATGATTCCAACAGTAGCATTGAATGTAAATGAGGGCAGAAGAAAAAGCATAAGGATGAAATAATTGGCGAATTTAACAAAATTAAGCCTCCCATCTTTGACGGTGAGGTCGAAAATGGAGAGGAAGTTGAGGCTTGGTTATGAGAATGAAAAATTATTTTACAATGTATAATTTTTCTAATTCAATGAAAGCAAATATGACCATATTAAATCTAGTTGGAAAAGGTGAGATTTGGTGGATGGATTTAAAGAAAGCTAAAAGAATTAAAGAACGAAAATTATGTTGGAAATGGTTTAAGAAAGAATTTAAAAAGGAATATCTTTCAGGATATTATTATGAGGGGAAGGAAAAATAATTTTATGAATTAAGACTAGGTTTGATGTCAATGCGCAACTTATGTACCAAGTTCCTATCATTACTTTAAGGTGTGTTCTCTACCGAGCACTGAAGAGAAGCCAAAAATATAAGGATTCTTAAGTTTTTTACCAAGGTGTTATAAAGATAGACTAGAATTTGATAATCCAAAAACTCTTTATGAAGCCATGAGAAAAATTAAATTGGCCTATGATCATACTAAGAGTAAACATGAAAATCCAAATAACTTTAAGAAAAGAGAAGGGTATGAATTTAAAATAAGAGAGTTTAAGCCTTTTAATAAACACAAGAGTTACAAAAAGAAAACCTTTAGAGATAAACAACAACCAATCAAATATGAGTTGAAAGATAATTTCATTAATAAGAAAAATAAAGAAGTAAAAAGAGAACCCTTGAAGTGTTGGGGTTTTCGGGAAAGTCACTTCTATCGAGTTTGTCCTCATAAAAGGGATGGTCAAAGCATTCACACGGTAAAGGAAGCTTCCATGTAGTTGGAGAAGTTGCTCAACATATTCTAAAGATAAGTGCAGCATTGGATAACCATCAAGTATACTATCATCCTTCTATGATAGAAGTTGAAGGTACGATTTTTGATAGATACCTTTCTATTTTGATTGATTCAAGTTCTAATTTGAATTATATATCTCCTAAATTAGTAGATATGTGTGAGATGAAAAAACATGAGTTTGGAAATTCATGGTTAGTATAGTTAGCTACAGGAATAAAAAGAAAAGTAACTAGTTTTATTCATAGTTGTGAGTTTCTCATGAATGATTTAGCTGCAAAAGAAATTTTAAATATTTTTCCGTTGGCTTCATATCACATGTTGATTGATATGGATTGGTTAGAAAAACGAAAATTGATACTAAATTGTTTTGAAAATACTTTTACTTGCGTTGATGAACAAGGTAATAGTAGGCTTGTTAAGGGTATTTCTAGGAAGGTCTTTACTAGAAAAATATATTCTTTACATTTAAAGAAACGTGCTAGAAAAGGATGTCAAATGTTTGTTGTTTATATAACTAAAAACTATGATGAAAAATTCAAACCTATACTGGAAGACTATTCCATTTTGAAATAATTTAAAGATGCTTTTTCAAAGGAAATACCTAGATTACCTCCTAGGAGGGAGATTGATTTTACTATTGAATTGGTAGCGAGAGAAGTAACTACTGATAAATCCCCATAGATAATAAACACATTGGAATTAGTAGAATTAAAAATGCAATTTCAAGAACTAATAGATAAAAAGTACATAATATCTAGTGTCTCTCTGTGGGGAGCACCGATGATTTTTGCTAAAAGGACATAGGATACCTTAAGATGATGCATAGATTATAGACAAATTAAATAAATGACTATTAAAAATAGATACCCATTGCCTCATATAGATGATATGTTTGATCAAGTATGGGGAGATATCTCAAAAATTGATTTAAGATATGGTTATCACCAAATAAGAATTAAAGATGAAGATATTTACAAAACAACATTTCTAACACAGTACTAGAATTATGAATTTATGGTGGTATCATTCGAGTTAACTAATGCTCTCGCCACGTTCATATTCCGAATGAATAGTTTCCTTCATAAATATTTGGATAAATTGGTGGTTTTGTTTATTGATGATATACAGATTTACTCTAAAAACGAACAAGAACATGAAGAACACTTAAAAATGGTTTTTCAAACTTTAAGGGAACATAAAATATATGCAAAATTTAGTAAATGTGACTTTTATCAAGATAAAATCTAGTATTTGGGACATGTAAGATCTCTAAAGAAGGAACCTATGTCGACACTAATAAGCTAAAGGAAATCATAGATTTTCCAGTTCCTAAAGATGTAACCGGAGTTAGATCCTTTATGGGGATAACAGGTTATTATCGTAGATTCAATGAAGGGTTTTCAAGGATTGCCTATCCAATAACTTTATTAGAAAATAAAGGAACAAAATTTGTCTGGTCAACTAAATGCCAAGAAATTTTTGAAAAACTTAAACACCTACTTACAATAGCGCCTATTCTAAGAATAGTGGATCCATACAAGGACTTTGTCCTATGTATGGATGCTTACTTAGAAGGATTAGGTGGAGTATTATTACGATATGATTATGTAATAAGTTATGAATCAATAAAACTCAAGGAACATGAAATGAATTATGCAATGCATGACTTATAATTGGATGCAATAATACACACTTTAAAAATGTGGAGACACATCCTTATTGGAAGTAAATTTATCCTAATGTATGATAACATAATTCTAAAGTATTTGTTTGACCAACACAATATGAATTCTCGCCAAGCAAGGTGGTTATCCTTCTTGAGCGAGTATGATTTTGAGATCAAACATATAAAAGGAAAGGAAAATAGGGTGGTGGATTCCTTAAGTGGAAACACAATTCAAAATTTTACAGCTTCTAATAGTAGTTATAAGATAGATATAGAAAATATTATAAAGGATGCATCTAAAAACAATGAAGAATATCTAAAGGTTAAGGAAAATTTGAAGGAAAATCTAAATGGAAGTGAATCCACATCTTTTTCTATGGGATCAAAATACTTGTTAACATATAAAAATCGGTTATATGTACCTAACTCTGAAGAAGTAAAACACTTAATCCTAAATGAATTTTACATAAGAAACCATATTCTAGACATCCGGGATATTAGAAAATGATAACAATGCTAAGAAAATATTATTATTGGCCTAATATGAAAAATGCTAATGGTAATTATTTAGCTAGATTCATTAAATGTCAACAAGATAAAACTGAACATCATCATCGAGTCGGTCTACTTCAACGTTTACCGATTTTGGAATGGAAATGGGAAGTAATAGGCATGGATTTTATAACTGGGTTTCCTAGAACTGTTAAACAACATAATTCAATTATGGTGATTGTTGATAAATTGAGTAAAGTTGCACATTTTATACTAGTAAAGTCTACTTTTAAAGTAGTAAATATAGAAGATATCTTAATGAAAAATATTTTTCATTTGCATGGTTTTCCTAGAGTTGTGATATATAATAGGGATGCAAAGTTTACATGTAACTTCTGGAAATATTTAGATAAAAGTTTAGACACTCAGTTAAATTTTAGTACTGCTTACCATCCTCACACAGATGGGAAAACTGAAGGAACTAATCAAATTCTTCAATATATGCTATGTATGTATGTGATTGAAAAGACAAATAAATGGGAAGATTATTTACACTTAGTTGAGTTTTCTTATAACAATGGTTATCAAGCATCTCTTAAGATAAGTCCATTTGAAGTGTTATATGGTCGTAAATGCCACACTCATATATCATGGCATAACCATGTTGATAGTGTTAACACCAAAAAATTGTTCATCTAGCTCATCTCCCTAGTTACATAACTCATTTACCATTTCTTCCTACAATTTTGGCCTCCAAACCCCAGAAAACCCTAAATTGATAACCAAATGGACATAAAATCATTATTTCGCTCATCAATTAATGAAAATGCTCCGAAAAGGGATAAAATCCCCTAAAAAGGGGTCAAAATCCCCAAAAAAGTAAAAGAAAAAGCAGAAAATGTCAAAATAAAATAAAAAAAGAGGGAAAACTCAAAATACCACTAGCCAATACTATTGGTTTCCCAAAAAAATGGGTCAATACACCACCACCACCCAAAATCACTATAAAAGGGTGATGGAGGCCCCACATTTCACATTCATGATTAACTCTTCATATCCTCATGCTGCCAAAATTCATATTGAACTTTAGCCTACCACCTTAAGCTTTTGTTCCCCATTCAGTTGAGTCTTAGCCAACGCTTGAGCATTTGGAGAAGAGCAAGGAGCTCTAGAGATACGGTGCGCTACTCTTCATACAAATGAGAGGGCCCACATCTACTCACCTTCTGAGGTAACTCTTATTGTAAACCCTTGTTTGCAACATAATATAAAAAATACTTCTTGGGTTTCGATCTATTTGTTGTTTTTAGTGCAGCAATTAGTTAGATTTATTTTCATTGTTATTTGCACTCACACGTCATCATTATCTATATTTTTGAATTGCTACTAATGGTTCCATATTCCTTAGTAGGTGCCCCTTTACACAGGCTGGTGTGAAAACACTAGCTAAAGAGCTTATGTTGTGTATCCTATACATGAATGAGCTTATATTGCGGAATCAAGGGTGAGTTCCAAACGGATCATTTGTGTTAATTTTTGAGCATTAATTCAACATACTGTAGGATCTTTACTGAGAGAATAACATGTACAACATATCAAGCATATTAATCACAACAAGTAATCACATGAGACAATAGACACATAGAGTTTCCTTGGGGAAAACCATAAAGGTGAAAAAACTCAATAACTTCCTCAAAGATAGATAGAGCACTGATAGAAAACCCAAGCATAAGAGATAGTCTCCTAGTAGCAGCTTCTCCTCCTCCACTAGTGCACCACTGTCCAATGAGTGTATACGTGAGAATGTGAATGATCAAATAGAGTGCCTCCCGCACTCTATTTATACTTGACTTGACTTGCCTAATAACCTTACAAGGTCGGCCTCAACATAATCACATAACATAATGCTTCCACGGCCGACCCCCAATAGGGTGGTCTAATAACCCTTTGACCCACATGACTTATACAGGGCCGACCCTGTCAAGGTGGTCTAATAACCCATCAAGTATAAGTTACAACAGTTACAATATAAATGATGACACTTCCGTATAGAGGAATAATAACATCTCTATAGGAATACAATATACATATGTGAAATACATTCTGAATTTACATATACATCAACACTCCCTCTTAACTAGGAAGGTATTTCTCGACACAAATCTGCTAGCACAAGTCTTCTTCTCTGGATCATCGTCACTAGATCATCGTCATCGAATCATCATCATCACCACTGCTGCTGTTATCTCAATCAGTCTCCAATCTACTCGTCATACGAAGTTCTACAGAGCCAGCTCTTTTTCATGCTAGATGTAGGCCCACCACCTACAGGTCTTCATCATCACTAGCCATAATGTGGAATCCTCGAGACTTATTACATGCATCAACAAAACTTCGGAAGAGTATCCTAGGATCCTTTATGTTCCTAAGCACGACTGACAAGATCTCCCAGGGAAATACTATATGTTGACTATCACAAAACCTTAAAAGAGTCTCTTGACTAGCAAGAACTCTAAAGAGCATCTGAGGCCTTTTATGTGACTAGCACAACCTGTCTGGATCTCCAAGACATATTACATGTGACCCCCACCACAAAACCTTGAAAGAGCATCCCAGGACTGATTACGAGCATACTGCTCAACCTATTAGATCTCCTAGAGAAAGATTATATGTAGTCATGGAAAAACCTCCAAAGAGCATCCTAGGACTGATTACAAGCATACTTCTCAACCTATCATATCTCCCAGGGCAATATTATATGCCATAGGACAAAACCTCGAAAGAGAATCCCAAGAATGATTACGAGCACACAGCTCAACCTATCGGATCTCCTAGGGAGATATTATATGTCCTGCTAGAGCAAAACCTTGAAAGAGCATTTTCCAGATCTCCCAGGTAACTATTATATGCCATAGGCAAAACCTCGCAAGAGTATCTCCAAATATTCGAGGGCAAGATTATATGCTCATCTGCACAACCTGTCCACGGCCACAGAGTATCAACCTGATACCCACCATACATCATCCTAATGTACATGATCATCCCGATCATCGTCACTACATCATCCTGATGCATCGTCCTGATACTCATCATCCATGATCAACCTGATCATACCATGCATCCACATGATGCATACAATGTATCTGCCTGATACATATCATTATACATGATCCACCTAATACATATCATCATACATGATCCACCTGATCATACAATGTATCCACCTTATACATATACAAATACATGATCCACCTGATCATACAATGTATTGACCTAATAAATATACAAATACATGATCCAACTAATCATATCAATCATCCAACATGATGCATGTACAAAGCAGTAAATAGAGCATCGTCCCGATGCTCATCACACAACGCTTACATCCATAGCCATGGGAAGGATCCTCCTCTCACCATGCTTGGAATGGCTCCTACAAATGTGTCCCATCACTTCTTCCTCGAAGTATCTTCAATCTAAAGAACACCAAGCCTCTCTTTGAAGTACTCAAACTTCACTCTAGCTAGTGGTTTGGTCAACACATCTGCAACCTGCTCATCCATCACAACATACAGGAGCATCATTGCTCCTCTTTGCACCATATCCCTGATAAAGTGATATTTGATCTCAATGTGCTTCGACCTGTCATGGAACATCGGGTTCTCAAACAGCTTCACACAACTCTGGTTGTCACAAAAGATACCAATAGCATCCAACAGGAGATCAAATAACTCAGACAATAGCTTCCTTAGCCATACTGCCTCACAACTGGCCGAACAAGCTGCGACATACTCTGCTTCGACTGTACTCAGTGCTATGCAGGACTGCTTCCTGCTAAACCAAAAGATCACACTTGATCCCATACTAAAGAAGCACCCCGAAGTGCTCTTCCTATCTACAGCACTGCCTACCCAATCCAAATCAAAATAACTATCCAGGTTAAACCTTTGATTTGCATCATACTTGAGCCCATAATCAACTGTACCCTTCAGGTACCTCAGAATATGCTTTACAACAACCAGGTGAACACCTATCGGATCCGTCAGGAACTGGCTCAATTTGTTCACCGTAAAGCAAATATCTGGTCTTGTGTTCGTCAGGTACATCAAGGACCCAATCATCTGATGTTACATAGTGACATCAACCGACTTAGATGAAGCATCACACGGAAGCTTTATGTTCGATGCCATAGGTGTGGCCATGGCCTATCAGTCCATTATCCCGAACATGTTCAGGATCTCTACTGCATACTTCCCTTGACCAATGAAGATCCCATCTGCACTCTGCCACACCTCCATGCCTAGAAACAATGCATCATCCCCAAGTCCTTCATCTTGAACTCGGCAGCAAGCTTCCTCTTCGTCTCGATAATCAATCTATCCTCACCTGTAACAAACAGGTCATCCACATGTAGTAGTAGTATAACAGGATTGCCTTCCTCAACCTTGTAGTAAAGGTTGGAATCCGCTTTACTCTTGGTAAAGCCTAAACTGGATAGGAAACTGTCCATCCTACCATACCAAGTTCTAGGAGCTTGCTTCAAGCCATACAAGGCTTTCTTCAACCTGCACACATATGAATCCCTGTCATGTGTCTCAAAACCGATTGGTTGCTCCACATACACTTCCTCCTCGACTAGACCATTCAAAAAAGCTATCTTGACATCCATTTGGTGTATCTTCCACTTCATCACTGCAGCCAGAGCAAGTACTGATCTGATGGAAGTGTATCTGGCTATAGAAGAAAAAGTCTCTTCATAGTCTATTCTCTCTTTCCGAGAGAATCCATGAGCTATGAGTCTCGCTTTGTAATTCTCTATGCTACCAACTACAACATGCTTGATCCTATAGATCCACTTGGAAGTCACAACATACTTCCCTTTAGGTCTTGGGACCGCATCCCAAACATCATTCTTCATGATCGAATGGTATTCCTCAATCATGGCATTCTTCCATTACTGTATCCCGAATCCTGGGAATTTTAGATTCTTCAATAGACAGCTTTGTTGCTTGAACAAATGTTGTAGTCCTTCTTTTGTAGGTGATGGTATACGATCTTTCCTACAAGACAAGTTAAATTGCATGATTAGAAACATCTCATAGTTTTTAGTACAAATTCTTACACATAAAGAAATATGTCATACACTCATGCAATTATTTTAGCCAATGCTTCAATACAACATTTATCCATATCCCGTAACTTTCTAGATGCCTTCCAATCTCTACCAGATCATTGTTAAGAGTGTGCACAACTCCCATCATGCCAGCAAAGAGGTTTCATTCTAGATAAGTAGCAATGGAATGTTGTACAGTGCCATAGGCCACTTATTGATCACATACATATTAGTAGTATACTATTCATTAATGCAATTATTCTAATATGCATAGTACACAACCTAAGTCTAGGAACATAAGCATATACATCATTGAACAATATTATTTAAACAATAAAAAATGACAATTAAATACTTATCTTTGTTTGTTTGTTGGGTGGACTCCCTCTTGATCTTGGCTTCCGTGCAGGAACTACTGGAGTGTGCTCCCTCTTGATCTTTGCTTCTTGGATTACCCATCCTCGATCACTATGCATGCTTACTCGTATCATCATTTTGTTATCCTTTAGATCTCATACATAATCATAGATTCATTAGTATAATCTTAATACTATCAAAACACAATAATCTTAAACATGTATAGTCATGATCATTCCAAAAACAGATAATAAGCATTAGCATTCAAAGTTTCAAGGAATACTTCTCTTACTCATGCATATTCATATTTGACCATAGAACTCTTCTACTTAGTCATATCATCAATCAAGGTAAGAGACATAATATACATAAACCCCAGATTACTCAAACTTGTAACTTCATGAGTAATCATTATCAAATATACAAAAGTATAATATTCTTACATAGTGTAGGATTCTAACTTGATATAGGAAAAACATACTTGGTCATCATATTTGCTAGTTATGTCTAGCAATGTTTTCTTGTTCTCTTCAATGACCTGCATAACTCATAAGTTAACCATTGTAGAACCAGATTATACATACCTTTATGTGATAGATGACTATGGATGAGTCTTTGTCTTCACATCACTATGGTCTTGATCTAGGAATTGATTTGTACCTTCATGTTAGCGGATAGCATTCTCCTCATACAACACCACACTGCATTAGTACAATCATAATACAATCATAAGTGTCATAACCCTAATCAATGAATGTCTTCTATCTTGCATTCATACTTTTGCTAGGGTGGTAAGACAAGTCTTAAACAAGATTGTTACTAAACTCAATAACATGAAGACAATCATATTATAAACTTAATCATGAACAGATTTCAAAACATACTTGTAATTCATACCTGTGAGATTGCTTGTAGTAGTTGTTGTTGTTGTTCCTTTTGTTCTTAGGACAATCTGAGGAAAAGTGTCCTCTCCTTGGTATGTCCCGTACGAGCTTGATCTTCATTCCCCATCTTCTCTTCTTAAGCTACAAACCGAGCTTCTTCCTGTGAGCATTCTTCCCACAGCTTACTGAAAGAGATAAGTTTCTTCCTAGCACAAATTCCTTGGATGAAGGAATCCCATGACCTAGGAAGGCCATTAAGAGTGGTCATTACCACTTCTCCATTCTCTATAACTTCTCCCACAACTTCAATTTGTTCTTTTATCTAGGAGACCCTTGAGAAATAAGACTGCATGGTCTCCACATTCTGGAACTTGATATTCTTCAATTGATTCCTCAAGGTCATCTTCCGATTTATATTCTTCCCTTCAAATAGCTTGGTCAAGGAATCAAACATCTCCTTAGGTTTCTTCAAAGATGACACATGTGGCATGAGATGGTTTTTGATAGTACCAACAATGATCCTTTTAGCCTTGACTAAGTTCCTCTTGTGTAACGACTTAGTTTCTTCTCCCTCTGGGACAGGAACCCCTTCACTTATGTAGGTGTCCAACTCACTCTCTTCTAGAATTAACCCAATCCTATACTTCCATGCTCGAAAGTTATTAGCCCCTTCAAGCTTATCCTCAAACTTGATGTGGTGAGACATTTTTAAAGAGTACTTCAAATGAAATAGAAAATATTTAGGTCTTACCACTTGATTTGCAGAAATCTGGATCTCGAGCTCGATTAGGGTTTGTCAGGGAAACCCTAAAAATTCAAAATTTGAATTTCAAACTTTTGAAAGGATAGAAAGATGCACCTTGATGAGCTGATCAAGCTGGTATACTCATAATTTGAAAACTCCAAAGTTTCACCCCTCAAATTCAATATTCAAACTTTTAGATTCATTACGGACGACCATGAACTAGGGTTTGATTTTTCCGAAGCTTCATCCATCCAAAAAGTTTGATCTTGGTCTCTAAACTTTGATTTTTTATAGGAGCTTCGAGCCATGGTCTCAGATTTCAGAAATTCCAACTTTTGCAGAAGCCCTAATTTCCGGCTTCACTAGACAGGACCCCAAACTAGGGGTTGATTTTCTCGGAGCTTCACCCAACCAAAAAATTCGATCCAAATCTCTAAACTTTGATTTTTCCAAGGAGCTTCCAGCCATGGTCTTGGATTTCATAAATTTTACTTTATGTGGAAACGCTAATGTTTAGGTCAAAATCTGAAAATGCTCAGAATTGAATTCTGTTTCGACAGAAAGATGCGCCTTGCTGAGGAGAGTCAATCTAGCCTCCTTCCTTTCAAGATCTGTGGAGAGAAACCCAAAAAAAAAATAAGAAGCCCTAGCTTCCACAAGTGCACAGTGTCTTCTTCTCAGGTTAGCTCTGACTCCATGTTAATTTTTGAGCATTAATTCAACATACTCTAGGATCTTTATTAAGAGAATAACATGTACAGCATATCAAGCATATTAATCAAAACAAGCAATAACATGAGACAATAGACACATAGAGTTTCCTTGGGGAAAACCATAAAGGTGAAAAACCTCAATAACTTCCTCAGAGATAGATAGAGCAATGATACAAAACCCAAGCATAAGAGATAGTCTCCTAGTAGCAGCTTCTCCTCCTCCCCTAGTGCACCACTCTCCAATGAGTGTATAAGTGAGAATGTGAATGATCAAATAGAGTGCCTCCTGCACTCTATTTATACTTGACTTGACTTGCCAAATAACCTTACAAGGTTGGCCTCAACTTAATCACATAACATAATTCTGACAGGGCCGACCCCCAATAGGGTGGTCTAATAACTCTTTGACCCACATGACTTATACAGGGCCGACCCCGTCAAGGTGGTCTAATAACCCATCAAGTATAAGTTACGACACTTGCAATGTAAATGACGACACTTCCGTATAGAGGAATAATAACATCTCTATAGGAATACAATATACATATGTGAAATACATTTCGAAGTCACATATACATCAACACTTTGCGCATCCTATATAGGAAGGAGCTTATGCTGCGGAATCAATGCATCACTCAAGTAAAAGTGCAATGGAAGCACTTCATCCCTAAGGAGGAAACATAGGAAATGGAGGATCATACGCGAGCAACATATCCTTCCATGTTCTAGAATGAGAAAGAAGACTCTCAATAAAGAACACCGAGGATGATGTAAAAAATAGGGGGGGATGTAATACCCCCAAGACTTTTGAATTATTGATTTAATATTTTTATTTGAGAAATATTCTCCAAACAATTATTTTGTAAAAGAGTTATAAAACTCTATGCTCACACTCATGTGGGTGAATATTATGCACAAGAAATATTATTTTATTATTAATAAAAAAACACTTTGAGCCACCAGTTGAAAGAGGGGACACCATTATGAGACAATGAACAAGTGGATAGCAAGCAGGATATTTTGTATCAATCAAATCCAAGTCAAAAGCTCAGCAATACAACCAAGTCCATAATTATAGGGATCAAGGTATCAGCTTGATATTTGATTCAAATGCCATAAGACTTGGGAAAAAATATATATAATGGTGTACTAAGAACAGGACATTTTGTGGTGCATAGAGAGAAATTGTTGCTATGTTGAGGGAAAGTTGTTTGTTGGAGATAATTCCTCCCGCCAACCATTTGCAATCACCAACCACCAGTACGGGAGTTAATGATTAGGTGAAGATGTTAATGTGCCTCGGGTGAAGAGGCATCGGTATGTAACAATGTATTTGGTGTTCATTTTAGTTTTACCAATGAATGTAGAAGAGCCTAGAGCTCCTGCCCTTTCACCAAGCCTCTACATACTCTGTTTTTCCATTACTGCTCTGCCTCTGCAAATTTGACATGGTATCAGAACAGGGAGATCCTGCTGCTCCCCAATCCATTTTGAATTCGCCTTGAACCAGCCGAGTTCACTGGCACATAGGAGAAGCCATCTCCATTAAGGAAAATCCCAGCCACAGTCGCTGGAAGAGAAACCCCAGCCACAATCGTGATGTGTTGAAGAGACCCATCATTTAAGTTGAGAGAACTCTGTAATTTGAGAGAGCCATCTATTGAGGCCACCAGTTGAAATCTATTGTCGGTTGAGTAAGGGAGAGCCAGATTTAGAGAGGGGTTGCACCCCTGTTGTGGAGGTCGAACCCTAGTGGAACTTGCAACTTCTTCTCCTTGGGTGCCTTGGTCTTGGAACTTACAATAGGAGCGGGGGAAACTTCATCCATCGTTGGATAAACTGGAAGGGCCACGACTTGTGGAGGTGTCCACGTAGTAGAAGATAGCCGGGATTACTTCCAACCATTTCAAGAGAGCTGTCACCGTGTTCTAGTGAAGAGTCGTCGAGGTCTTGTGCCTCTGCCTAGACATCTTGAAGAGCAGAGAGCCATCATAGAGCCATTGGGTTGAAAAGAAGAACGATGATGGAGGAGACCCCCAGTTGTGGAAGATTGCTGCAATTGAAAGGAGTTGGTGGGTTGAAAGGATAGCACTGCAGAGTAAGAGAGCTTCCATTGTTGAAGAATCGTGTGGGCCTGAGGACAATGCCTAAGAATCACTATTGTTGTTCTTCTAGCAAAGCTGCAGTATGGGAATTATTGCATCCATCGGTGGAGACTTGATGCCCAGAAAACGTGTGAGAGGAGTTTCATCAAGGTGACCGTGAAGAAGGAGAGATCTCACTAAAGGCTGGTTATTCTCTTTGAGGGGTTTATTGTTGCAGCCCAAAACCCTAGCCATGTTGTGTTAACGGGAATCCCTACTCCAAGAATTACAATAGTGCAGATGCAGATCCACGTGAGGAGATTGATGTCTGTGCGATGGTAAATTGTTGTTCGAGAAATGAGTAATGTTGTCTCTTGCCGCAAACAAAAAGACTATGGAGAGCCTACGCCTGAAGGGAATTGTGAACAACAAAGAGACCTACTCCCTGAGCAGTGAGGGTCCGATTCACCTATTTTCAGAGTCGTGAAGAACCAGGAGCGCAAAGCACGTGACACCGCATGTGTAATAATTAGAAGAAGCCTACCTTTTGACTGCTAGAGGGGAAGGCGCCTGTGTAAGTTTTCTTTAAAATCCCAGCTTAAATATGAATTTGAAAATGATATTGGTAAGATTTATTGCCACCTTGGTTGAAGTTTGGAAGCTCCCTGGTTAATTGCACAAGAGCTCCCTCCGAATCTGACATAAAATAATAATAATAATAGAGTGTTTTGCATTGAGGGGGCGGTTTTGACAGGTCTTGCAGCCAGCTAGCAATCTCATATTTTTTTTTAGGGGGCGGTAGGGAAGAAGAAGCAAGTAGGAGACTTGCATGAAGAAGACAAGTGCTGAAGCAGAGAATTTTCCAACCAAGAAGAAAAGAAATGGGCAAAAGAATGAGGATTAGACAAGCAAGGAAGCATGAAAATGAGTGAAGCAGAGTGTGTTTGCCATTACCTCCACCATTCAATGGTAAGAATTTCGATTTATGGTCAAGTAGAATGAGGGTTTATCTACGTTATGTAGATACACATTTTGACCACAATGATGAAGCAAGGGATGCTTTAGCCTTGCATATCATCCAACAAGATGTGGATGAAAGTATTTTCCACACGATTGCAGCAGCAAAGACTTCCAAGGAAGCATGGAGAATCTTGGAAGAGGAGTTCAGTGAAAGGGGGAGTGACATGTGCAAGCAGCCAACAATGTCATAGCATGTTGAAGAAGTAGCAGAAGAGAATCCTGCAGTTGAAGTAGAAGACAGCCAAGTTTTTAGTGAATCCTACGATGAAGCAGCCATAGCTACAGATGAAGAAGCAACTGAATGTGTGTATGAGAAGGTCAAATATTCTGTCAGCCATGCAGAACATGATCAATCAGAAACCAGTCAATCCCACATTGTTGAGATACATGTGGAAGATAATGAAAAAGATAAAGTTGGTGAAGCCCACTGTACAGAGGCACTAGTGGATGGTCATTCAGTTGACGAAAGTGTTGATGCAGTTGCAAGCCCAACATTATGCATAGAAAATCCAGCAATTAAAATTGCTGATGATGTGATGAAATTGTATGATGACAGCCTCATTGGTGAAACAGAGGCCCATACAGATGAAGAGGATGAAATGCTCGAAGTTTCACATGAAGTTGCTGAAGTTCCAGTAGCAATTGTACAAGAAAATCGCAGCAATGGAATTGTTGCAGAAGAAGTTCCTGGACAGCCAGTAGAGGCTGAAAAAGAAGCTAAAACAATAGAACATATTGAAGAAGAAGAGCTCTTGAAGAGCATGCCCATGAGGGCACAATACTTTCTTAACAATATTTCTATTTGTGAATGTGCAGATTTAGAAAGTTACCAGCAAGCAGTAGTAGAAGAAAATGAAAATGAAGAAGCTCATGCAGACTGTAATTTTATTGCAGAGTTTGACAAGATTATCAAAAGTTGCATGGAAGATGAAGCATTTAAATTCAGTAATGATGGGCATTGTGACATGCCAAGAGTGCTTAGCAGCACCATGGATGAAGAAATATGCATTGAAGATGCAGAGGATGAAGCTAAACCAGTTGAAGACATTTTTATGAGATGGAGTCCTGAAGAAATCAGGCACTATTATCAGCTGATGTCATGGCAGCATGCCAATGAAGAGGATGAAAACAAAATGAAGGATGTGAACAACATGTGGGATCTTGAAATTCCCACAACATACGAACTAAGGATGCTAAAATCGGAATTTGAAGATGAAGACACAAGGAAGCAAGCCATTGAAGAACTTGTAGACATTGATGGAAGAATCAAGCCCAAGGAGCTTAAAGAAAACATGAAGACGAAGGTGAGAATGAAGAAGAAGGTGAAGAAGAATGTTGAGTTCAAAGTGTGGAACAGAAAGAAGAAAAAGTAAACATATTCCATACCCTACAGCCATGTAAATCAATTTTTTGAGTTTATGAATGTAAGCTCAGCTGAGACTTAGGGGCATGTGCAAGCTAATGTGGGTCACTTTTGGCGCATTAGACGCAATAAAAAATGAAAAATTAGGCATCCCTCAACTTACTTGGTTTTTTTGACATTCTTACACAAGATATCTTGCATCGAGTAAAAAATATGAAACGTAGGAAATTGAGTCACCTTTCTGAATATATAAGTCTTAAGTATTGAAAATTTACATAATTATGTCAAATTTCATGTTTTCTAATAGTCACTTTTTATTTTTTGGGCAAATGATAAGGTATATGTTTTTGTGGGTGCATCCTTTCAATGCCTAAATGACGGTTTCAGGCTACAAAAATCAGTAGACATGTATAGAACCCATAGCACTAGCGCAATGCTATTTTTCCAAAATTAAATGTTTAATTTTTATTTATTTTTTAATTATATAAGTGGTCAAACCTTGAAAACAATACGTCAAATGTGGGTGCAGCCTTTGAAGGTCTTAATGCAGTTATTTCGACTTGGATTTTTTATAGCATATAGAGGCCAGTGTCTTCCAGTGCAGCATACCATTTTTTTTTAAATGGTTGTGAAATGAAAAAGTTACGGAATAAACACTAACAATATGTTTTTTGACCAACAGAGGGATGAAACAAGAAAATTAGGAAATAAATAGAAAATCTCAATATTTTTATTTTTAAATTACATATTTGGAATCTGAATAAAAAATTCTATCTATGCCTAAAATTTCGTCAATAATGGTCATGTATGTCATGGTGTAGAGAGCGGTGAAAAACATGCATATTTAGGTGCAGAATTGCACCTAAAGGGTCCCTCAACTTCGTGCACAAACCCTTAGACCAGCAAGCATGATGAATATTTGATTTTTGAAATGAATGTAAGCCTAAAGAGGCCTAATATGTAATATTGTAGCATGTTCGCATTTAGTTTGTTTATGGTCAGAATTATGGGGGAGTGTTGGAGATAATTCCTCCCACCAACCATTTGCAATCACCAACCACCAGTACGGGAGTTAATGATTAGGTGAAGAAGTTAATGTGCCTCGGGAGAAGAGGCATCAGTATGTAACAATGTATTTGGTGTTCATTTTAGTTTTATCAATGAATGTAGAAGAGCCTAGAGCTCCTGTCGTTTCACCAAGCCTCCACATACTCTGTTTTTCCCCTACTGCTCTACCTTTGTAAATTTGACATTGATGAGTACTCTCTTTGTTGAAAGCCCATATTTTGAATATGCTATAGAATTTTGGGAAAAGTTTGCATTCATATTGTCTTAGCTAAGTTCATTGGTCTATGGTGGTGATCTAGGTCGGGGTTAAAGTTGGGAAAGTAAGCGTAGTTGTCATCTTATATGGTTGGGAGGAACTAGGGAGCTCCAAGTGTTTCTCACCCTTTCTTTTTTACTCCAAATCATGAATTCTATAGATATGTGTCATCTTAATCTTATATTAGAATATGTATGTATGGTTATAATTTTATTCCTTATTCATTGTTTAGGTCGGATGATCCATGGAGTATCGTCCTACCTTTATAATTATGTTGTATATTTATTTTATATATGATATGTGCTCAGTTTTGGTGACCATCAAGTAAACAATCGTTATAAGGTTGGTTTAATAATATCCTATGAAGAATGGTAATGGATTATGTGGTAGCAATCTACTAATGGTTTAAGAAGATCATGACTATACTTGTCTTTTAATAATATTATCTGGTTTTATTTTGAATGATAACTAAGCATTGTTGTTGTTAGAATGAATGTGTTTCGGGATTTTGAGAATGATAATTAAATTTATTCATGTATATGTTACTTTTTCGGAGTAAATCTCGAGACCTTTGTCCTTTCAAGTATTATCTTGCACTTGATTACAAATGTTGAGATGAGAAAGTGGTCCCGGCTTACTTGTTCGCACTCACTGTAGCACATTTGACCTTGACCAAGTTCGGGGTTATTTAGCCGATAGAAACTGTAGGCTGTTGGAATGTGACAACCAATTGACGGTTGAGGTCAAGTTGGTTCATGGTGGTTTCACCAACGGTATAATCGGTTATCGGTTATGTGTAACTGAAGAAGGAGGATCTTAAATATGTGGCCCATTGAGGCAGATATTGAGTTGGGGCTTTAAGCCCTCTCCAGGATAGTTTGTAAACTATGTTGATGATGAATAAAGAATGTCTGCCCTTGTCACGTGGATGTAGCCCACATTCAATGGGTGAACCACGTAAATTTATGTGTCTCTTGTGTGATTGTTGTGTTCTGTTGTAATCTTTTGTTTTCTGTAGTTACATATTTATGATGTATGTGTGCTTAATGCACAACAAGTGGTATCAGAGCTCAGGTGAAGAGAAAAATTCCAGAGAACAAGAGGAGCCATGTGGTGGTGGAGGAAGCCACCAGGAGAGAAGTCGCTGACCACAAGAGGAAGCCGGTCCATGGAGCAAGAGCCAGCTGCCGTGGAGCAGGAGCCCGTGCAGGTGCTAGCCGGTGCAGTTGGAGAATTGTAGAGATCTGTGTCCAGAGGGAGAGGCAGTTGGAGATTCGAGTGCAACGTGGGAGAGGTTGCCTGTCCAAGTCCGTGTGGAAGGTTGCGGGTGCAGCCCTGGTGGAGGAGTTGCAGCCACATCCCTGTGGTGAAGGTCGCAGCCAGCAGCCATCTGCATTTTTCTGCTTATAACCCTTGGAGGTTGTGAGGATGCGAGGAGAAGCCAACAGGCCTGTTCGTGGAGGAGCTAGATGCCTGTGTGGGAGTCGTTGAGCTCAAGAGGGAGCCGGAGCCCGATCTGCGTGTGAAGCCTTTGGTGGCTACCTGTTTGTGAAGCAGAGCAGAACAAAACCACAATATGAATCTCTCTGTAAGGGAGTCCACAGAGCCATTTCAGAGAAGAGCTACGAACTGAAGAACCACGAACTCAGTATCTATGCGTGAGAAGAGGTGTGAAGAAGTCGTCAAGTGTGGAGAAGAGTAGAGGTGTGAAGAAGCCGTGGAGAAAAGCAGAGGTGTGAAGAAGCCATGAAGCTTGGAGAAGCCGTAAACGCTGCATCCTATAGCTGGTCTATGGAGAATCCCGCTGGAAGACCATGATGTTCAGGAAGCCCGTGGAGCTGGCGTCTTGGAAGAAGGAAAGACTGTGCATGAAGCTTGCATGAAGCAGAACCAGCCACCAGTGGAGGAGCGAGCAGAAGAGGATTCGAGGACTGTGGGTATTGCAGGAATGGTGATGGTGGAGTCATCATTAAAAAAAAAAGAAAAATATATATATATTTTTTATTTTCTTTTTGGAGTTGTAAAATTTTGTAATTGGGCATATGACTGTAAGACCTGGAATGGCATGCATACCTAGGTTGTTTAGTTATTATGAAAAATCTAGATGTAGATTTAGGTAAACTAAAAGGGGTAGGGCATTGGTTGTTGTGCTCATTTTTCCCATGAGATTACATGTAATGAAGCCTATTTTAAAGGCTTGGTTAACTCCAATGTAATAGACCTGAAGGTGAGCGGTAAAGGCTCAGTTGGTTGTCTTGGCCGGATTTGGCTAAGGTCTTCGGATGAAAAGTTCAAGGTGGAGCATAGAAGGTGCTCAGGATTGCATAGGAAGATTTTGTTTGCAAGCTCAAGGTAATCATTGTATGGCTTGAAGAGCAAGCTCAAGCGTTTAGTACAAGATGTTTTGATTTCTTCATGTTGAACCAGGTTTTACAAGAAGTGGGTGTAACCATTGGGTTTATGGTATTCACTATCTTGGTCTTTTGGATTGTTGGTGTTATGCTTGAAACAAACACAAGCATGGATACGATCAACAAGTTGGTTCGATTGGACATTTAAGATGAAGGATCAGGGAGCAGCAAAACAATCTTGAGCGTAAATGTACAAGAGACGGATTGATGGTAAGATTTGGTTATCATAGGATGAGTACATGATAATGATACTCAGGGATGAAACTGGTAAACATCATAAGCTTTCTTCAGGTTGATGTCCATGTAATGAAGAAAGGGTTATATGTCTCGTGTATGGTATGCTAGTGTGATGTATGCAACGAGATTTTTTCACATGCAGTTGGTGTTGTCACTGGATACATGGCAAATCCAGGTGAAGCAGTGAAATGGGTGCTTTGATATTTAGAAGCACAAATGGACAAGGGTAGGGCATTAGGTAAATTGTTGTCAAGGTGGAGATTGTTGGAATGTGACAACCAATTGACGGTTGAGGTCAAGTTGGTTCACGGTGGTTTCAGCAACGGTATAATCGGTTATCGGTTATGTGTAACTGAAGAAGGAGGATCTTAAATATGTGGCCCATTGAGGCAGATATTGAGCTGGGGCTTTAAGCCCTCTCCAGGATAGTTTGTAAACTATGTTGATGATGAATAAAGAATGCCTGCCCTTGTCCCGTGGATGTAGCCCACATTCAATGGGTGAACCACGTAAATTTCTGTGTCTCTTGTGTGATTGCTGTGTTCTGTTGTAATCTTCTGTTTTCTGTAGTTACATATTTATGATGTATGTGTGCTTAATGCACAACATAGGCAATCTTATACAACGTAGAGGCTTAACGCCTTCACTTGAGCTCATTCGTTTGGAAGCGAAGCGGTCTCCACTTTTGGACTACGCCTTCAACTGAGATCGATCATCTGGAAGGGAAGAGGTATCCACATGTGCACTTATACTGCCATTTCAAGCTATCAGTATGTACGTCGATTCTCTCTTCATTTCGGTTGTGATCACTGTCTCCCCTAAATTCAAATGTTTCCATACTTGGTAGCTCTACCGCCTGAAATTAGGTCGCCACCTACCTTTTTGTTGGGAGTTTTATTCCATCTATAATCCCAAATTTATCGTTGTTTGCCTTAGTTTGAGACATATGCCACTTTGTTTGGCGTAAGTTGTGGCAGTGTGACAGAGTCGGAAATTGACTCTTGAGGGAGTCGCTGTTAGTTAAGAAGTTTGTGTTTATCCCATCCATGCATGTTAGCGTTGGCGTATAATCGTAATGTAGGGTTACGTGTTTGCATCTAAAATATATATATCATTTATGTGTGTGCCTCCAAGTAAGCATCGTTGCAAATATATGAATATGTTATTTCCTTTTTGTTACGATTATGTAATTTTACCATAAAGGAATAAAACAAAAATGAAATTATAATTATAGGCTGCTCACGATATAGTAAATGAATATATCACCTAAACCAAGATCCGACTGTGAGTAGTGATGTGGAAATCAACTATAGTTGCTCCTGCTGGTATTTTGTCCCACTTTAACCATAAGTCAGAGAGTTTAGAATATTTTATGAATCATTGTTATGATATTTTATCTCATTATTATAGCAAAATCGTAACTCGAACCCATGTGTTTGATATATATATATTACACTCCAGTCTTTCAATTAGGGCAGACTCGGTGACATCCTTTGATTTGGGAAGAGAACCAAATGTTATATAAATTACATGTTTTATGACTATGGAACATAGATAAGGTATTTCATTGTGTAAATGTTGCGTTACATCATAGATGTAAATGTTGCGTGACAATTGTATCATATAGTTAAAAGATTATATTTGAAATCTTGCTTTATCCATTTCAACATTGATCCATATTATGAATTTATTAATTGCATCGAAATTATTTACATGTGTTTAAAATGCAAGAATTATATTAATGCATGGAAACTATATTTTAACCATTTCAAAGTTGGAATTATAAATATATATTTGAAGATGCATTGGAATTTTATAATTTAAACTCCTTGTATTATATTTTATATATATCCAATGCATGTGAACTATAATCTATTTATTTAATTCTTGGATCATATTATGTACAATTGGTGCAATAACTTATATTAACAAAGGCCTGATCACTACTGCATTTTTGGCCTTTAGGGGGGTTGTCTTCCGCCCTCAAAAGTTACCTTTGGGGGGGAGGTTTTGGAAAAATCGCCCCTGAAGGTACCGATGTTAAAATTTTTTCCCTTCAAGGGAGGTTTTTGATGAGATTGGAACCAACCCCAAAAGTGACTTTTGGGGGCGGTTTGTGATCCCCCTCATAGAGATTTACGGATGTGATTTTAAATCCCCATCGTAGACCCCTTCATACAGACCTATGGAGGCAGTTTTGAACTGCCTTCATATAGACCTAGGAGGGCAGTTGTGAACCCCCCTCATAAGCCCCCTCATACAAACCCACAGGGGCGGTTTGGAACCCCCCTCGTAGAGGACTATAGAGGCAGTTTCAAACCCCCCTCGTAGAGGCCTATAGGGGCGGTTTCAAACCCCCCTCATAGAGGCCTAAAGGAGCAGTTGTGAACTCCCCTCGTATAGTCCTATAGAGGTGGTTTGGAGACCCCCTTGTAGAGGCCTATAGGAGCAATTTAGAACCCCCCTCATAGAGGCTTATAGGGGCGGTTTTGAACCCCCCTCGTAGAGGCCTGTAGAGGCAGTTTGAAACCCCTCTCATGGAGGCCTATAGAGGTAGTTTGAAACCCCCCCTAAAATTATTTATTACAAAACTTTGGGGGTGGCTATAAACCCCCTTCGCAGGTACCTGCGGAGGCGGTTCGAAACCCCCCTAAAACTCTTTACAAACCTTTGGGGGTAGTTATAAACCCCCCTCCTAGGTGCTACGAAAGCAGTTCGAAACCCCCCCTAAAACTCTTTACAAACATTTGGGGGCGATTTTGAACCCCCCTCATATAAACTTATAGGGGAGGGCTTGAACCCCCCTCGTTGTAACATACAAGGGCAGTTTTGAACCCCCTCTCGTAGTGACATATGAATTCAATTTAGAACCCCTCTCGTAGCCATAATAAATCATAATAAAATATATTTTATTAAAAATATCAATATTGCAATATCATTAGGGCACGAAGAAATCAAATCTTCAACCTCCTGCTTGTAAAGTAAACACTCTTCCATTGAGCTAGAATCCATTAAGAATTGGGGAAAGGGGCAATATTAACACCAAGATTGCATCATTTGTAATTCTAAGAAAAGACTAATAATCCCAACATTATTTCTAACTCGAGAGACCTAAGAAAGTAGTCTAAATGGCTTTGACCTTCTTTAGATATATGATAACCACTTCAAATCGTATGGCTCTGAACTTCTGTAGATATATGCTAACCAGTTCAAATCCTACGATGTAATCAACATAATGTAGTTGTATGTTAGGAAATTCACATTTACACTCTTAAACATATAATTATGCATCCAATTGATCTCAAGTTGACATTTCAAAGGAAGAATATTATGCTACCCAGGTAGACACTTAGTTTGCTTGATTATGATCATGCCACTTTACAACACACAAGGTAACAACAAATAAATGTGTTTTGGAGCTCTGTAGATTTGAATATTCTATTGTTGGTAGTGCCTCGTAGTAAAAAATGGAACTCCACATAATGAGAAACTTCTTCCATATAAATATGCACCCTCCTAGGGTGAGTTTGATGGTCCTCCTTTTTCAACTGATCGGTGGAGGGAAGTGCCCGGAACAGGAAGCCCAAGTTGCTCCAATTTCTTCTACAGAATTGTCTGATATTGATTCTGCTGTATCCCCAAAATTCCTGCTCCTAAAGATCTAAAACTTCGTCCTGAGATAGCCTGATCTGTATTATTTTTGACCCCACAAGTTACAGCAAAATTGGATTACCCAAGTGGAACTTATGCTAAGTTTCCCAAGATGACTTGTTTGAGGACTGGTTCAATATAACAAACTTGTACGGACTACCACATGTCATTGTTTTACCTTTGGGGTCTAAAACTCACACCATAGAAACTACAGTTAGTTCCCTATCTGCAACATCTTTTGAAATTTGATTTGGACCTTCCTATCTCGAGATATAGCAATTCTCCCTAGGTCACATGTTTAAGATTGGATTCTGGAGGAGGCTGGAACCCTGATTTGGAGGAATCATATCTCCTAAAGTATAGAAAATCTGAGGCTGAAACTCACACACAATGTACAGAAAGATTTCATATTTTTCCTATCCAAGTTTCAGTTTAAGAGCCTTCTCCAATATGAAGTTATAGTGAAAGTTCAATGATGACTAGATTTATTCTTCTCGAGTTTTCCAATGAAACCCTAATTTCCAGTAGCTCCAATTGTAGCAATATTTCAACTGCACTCTCACATACCCAAATTCTGAACCTTATATGTTGTGAGAAAAAAAATTATGTTTTATGTTATGGTAAATTTTTATGATTATTGACCAAGTGGGGTCAAGGATGACTGTAATTAATTACTCTGAATATTTTATTATTAATAAATAAAAGATGAGACAAATATCCAAAGGAGATTGTTGAATGAGTGTTCACTGACCCACTAGGAGGAATGGACTCTGGTGGAGAGAAAAATGACACTTGGCAGCATCCTCAATTCACTTCTAGGCTATTGCAGGGGGCTACTTCCCTATTTTTATGGTCATGTTCCCCAAGAAAGTGGAACTGAGCAGGTGGCTCATTAACTAAGAAAATGACCAAAAACCTAGGCATGCTTTATCTACCCATTGAATTTAGGAGGAGGCTGTTCAATTTTTACCATGTGATAATTTTCTAAAAGAGAAAGACAAGAGAGCACAAGAGATTAGATAAGGGAAGGGTAGCAAGTGATTGAGTGAGTTAACACTACATTCTGAACTAGTACAACCACATTGCTGAGTTCAATATTGCTAAAGGCAGAAGTATTACTGTTAAGTACTAGTGCTGAGTTGCAAAGGAATTTATTACATTCTCCACACAACATCTTCGTCCTTGTGGTTCAGTAAATAGGCTCGGGGGTCCTAAGGAATGTGATTTGGCTATCTTCAGGAGATGGTTGGGTGGAACGGGCTCCTTTGGATGTTTGTCACCGTCTACTATTAACATGTTTTTCATTACGTTATTCTATTTTACTTACTGTGGATTTATTTCGAAATGATTAACTACTGAATTGTTATATATATCATAAATCTGTCTTTTATTATCAACTAGAGTTAGAATATTGATTGGATAATGTATTTCTGGTTTAAATGTCAAAATAGATTTGAACTGTAGAATGATTTTATTAAATACTTCTATGTATTTTTCCACACACTGAATAAGTTATGTACTCTAGTATAGAGAAGTCGAATTTAAAATAGATTTGAATGATGATAAATTATAGATAGAATTGATTTGATAAAGATCTATATTATAGGGTTTACTTAAATTTAAGAGCACCAACACATTATTTCGAAGGTAGAACTGTAACAAAAAAAACCTCTAACAATTTTGTATTAAGCAGAAAACATAGTTTATTTCCTATAATTCTGTTCATATACATAAGAGCAACAAACCCTAAGATTTACACATAGAAATAGTTTATCTTTTATAAATAAACTCTAAATAGTATTATTGCAAGTATCAGTAATCAAATACTTTTTAAAGAACATAGAAAGCTTATCAATCTCTAATCCTCAGTACTATAAATAATGCATATTACAAACCCTAGTAGTATCATATTTCCATGTTACAAGAATTCTTTTATAAATGAACCAAGATGAAAGAAGTATAAAGTTTCTTTATACAGAGTCTTCTGTTCATATAGAAGAGTAGTCGTATACATTTATTTATTTATTTTTAAACATTAAAAAAATAATGTATCATGCCATTTATGATTCTCCACCAATAATATATTAAACATAGATCCATCAATAAATGAATAAGCATGTTAAAATGTAATAGGATTCAGAGAAATATTCTATTCATATAGTATTTCAAATATTAAAATATAAAAGGAAATTTTAGACAGAGCAACCATAAATAGTTATCAGCTATACAAGCGTTGATACCCTATATTTAATCACCATTGTAAAACTGTAGGATTATTTCGCACCAATGCCGAAACTTTAGACCAGTCATTAATTAATCTAAATATTAAGATTTCAATATGGGCTCGAGCCATTTCGAAGGCATCTCTCAGTTCTTTAAAAGATTTATCACATATAAAAATACAACCCATAAATCCTAAAGGAAGTAATACAAGACACAGGTTTGAGACCCGTGAGGGCTCACCTAATGGGTCAACACATTCATAAAGTTATAAACACAATGCTTCAAATAATCAATCATACAGAGGTTTAGGGTGTGATTTTTTGACTCACCCAACCTATATCTTAAAAATTAAATTATCAAAATAAGTTATTGTTTCAAAACCCCTAAACCTTCACCAACAAAACTTTTTCCATTATCGTAACTTTCAGGGTAGGGTTTCTATCCCTGTAAAATAATTATATTATGCAATGGTTTACACAAATGATTAACAAAAACCTTTTCCACAGAGTTAATAAGGTAGCCTTAGCCCAAATACTTTAAGCCGGTATCGAAATCTATCCATTTCAAAAATGATGAAAAATACCGAGAACAATTTCTCAGAATAAAGAAACAAACCATACTTAAAATCGAAAAACCCTTGTACTAAATCCATGAAATTCTTTACATAACTCTATTTTGTAAAAAGTGCATTGAGAAACCAACGAGAGCCAAATGCTCGAGGGACAAACCCTCTGAGTTGCAACCATTTTCCTTACAGCTTACAAAGTATGAAATCCTAACAGTAAAAATCATAACAAAAATCAAATACAAGTTTGAACTGCAAATCATCGAAGGTACATAGACCGGCAGCAATGCCTTGTTTGTTTTCCACCACCTCACTTCACTACATAGAGAAAACAACAGAGGTTTCCAAAGGAGCTACTGAGGCTTACCCATGTTTTTCTACGCATCATAGCCTTAACTAGCGAGTGTTTTATCTCCAAAGTTAAGCTTCGACAAGAGGCAACCTATCCCTCATTAACCAAAACATCAAACAAGATCGAGTTAGCATCTTCATGCAATAAGTTTCTATAGCAAAGGGTTTAAATTGTATCTTTGACAAAGATATTTACCTACGTATTAGTATTACGTTTGGAGCTCAAACCCCAAACTTCTTCATTCAAAACCCTGTGGTGCCAAGTTTCGCCATCGAATCATGCAGTAGGATAACACCTTGGGTAAAGAGACCCTGGATCATATAGCATACATTTTCCCAGTTGCAGGTTACAAAGTCACACCATCGAAACCCGGGAGGAGCTTGCAATAGTATTTTTCCAAACCCTAGTTTTCTGAGGGCCTGTTGGCCTCTCCTACCACCTTCGGTGCCAAATGAATGTGCCAAGACGAGCCTTGATGAGGTCAACAAAAACATAGTTAGGGTTTAACGCAAAACCCAAGAACCATCATGTGAAGTTTAGGCCACGGGGCTGCCAACAAGCTTTCCACTAAGATCACAATAAATAACATTAAATTTTGCAGCTAAAGAGCTCAATATTCCTGCCATCACAGAGTTTCACCATAGTTATTTCGTGGTCTACACTATGCGTACATCGTATAATATATATGCATATAGTTTATAAACACATATGTTTTGGTACATAATATATAACCTAAGGTTAGGTCCTGTACAAAGTCTTGCACATTACAAGTTGGAAAAACATGGTCGTGTCATTGCCATGTTAAACGTTTATGTATAAAAACTATAGTTTGAGCTATGACATTAATACAAATAAAACATTGTTGTTAAAGAATGATTTGAATGTGAAGTTAAACTCTATGAGAATCATAGTGAATATATATGACCTTAAGAAGCTATGAATAATTCATGCAAGTCGAAAATATACATATATAGATTGTATCGTATTAAATAAAATCCTGAGATTGGTGATCATATCTAGGGTAGGTCTTACCCTTGTACAATTTAAGTTATCTATACATTTGTACTTAACATCGAAGGGTAATTGAAGTACAACAAAGTCAATTGACATACATCGATTATGCTTCGGTGTGGAATCTCAACTCATACTTGTGATCTGTAACAGAAGTTTAAGAGTGTTAGCTATACATAGCTAAGTAAGACTTGGGGTACCCATAGGACCCCTACAATACAAAGGAAAACAAACAATTAGTTTCCATAGTCAAAATTATAACCTAGATATAGATAGAATAAATGACAACGTGTGCTTTGAACAAGAATGAAGTTTCAGAAATTGATATATCATGTAAACATTTATATTAATGATGCATCTAGACAAAAGAATAATGAATACATGATGATGTTGCAGCATTAAATTAACTTGTATAATTATCCATACATAAATATGTGTTAACAACAATTATGATAAATTCTAGTAATCATTGCTTGGAAGCGACTAACCAATTCAAATACCGACGACCTTGTTAAGTAGTTGTCATCATAGAAATTAATTGGTCTATGGTTAAATAAATTAAGTTGTCATACATGATACTTCCGCATTACAAATAAACAATTAATGCTACAGCGAAAATTTTAAATTTTTGTGAATTTTGGGGATGTTACATGCACGGTGTTATCTTTCAGAGTGGCTCTAATACCATGTTAGGTTTTCTAATATAATTTGATTAGGATCTTTATCTAAAAGAATAACAAGCACAACAAGATATCCAAGATACACAAGATACAAAAGACAGAAATATTTTCATCAGAAAAACCATAAAGGCAAAAACCCTGCAAACTTGCTTGGAATAGTTCCGTCACTAAGACAATATCACATGAGGAAAAAAAACAATAATATGATGTCTTCTGCAACTCTCTCTCTCTTTCCTCCTTGTCGTCTCTCTCCTAATGCACACATGAGAGAGTGAGTGTGTCCAAATAGGGAGGGTTCCTCCCTATTTATATTCTTATGTTGAGTGACTTACTCAACCAACCAAGTCGGCTAGGTTACCTCTTTCGGGCCGACCTACCTAGGAATACTTAAGAATACATTTTACCTTATTTATCCTTGGGACTATCGACTTACAACAGAGGGTTTACCTCAATGACCATAAACAATAATGACATCCCAAAAGGAGGGAAACACATATCCAATGGGGGTACAACAATATACAATGATAGTATACATCATAATATCTTCCAAAGTTACAATTACAACAACAGGAGGTACAAAAATAGAGATTAGTATTGGATGCAAGTACAAGCAAAAAGTTGGTTAATTTTTGTTTTGATTTTTCCAATCCAAGTATTCTCAAGGATAGAGAATTTTTATGTCCATATATTAGCTTCTTGCGAGTAACCACTAATATAACCATGAACGCAACCAAACTATATATCCTCCTCGTCGACTTATGAATAAGACACATCAACTCAAGCAACAATTTGAAAATCCTGCTCTTAAACAACTCTTGAGACTAATTCTATTAGTGTAAGTGTAACTACCATGCAATTTAATGGAGAAAGAATAGCCTATACGCTTGTCAATGCAAGACAATACTGAGGAAGAATGAATAGTCTATACGCTTGTCGATGCAAGCCTCAACATATATATACCTTACCACATTTTCTATCTCCTTGGCTCTAGCTACTACAATTTATGATTGGAAAAAAAACGATTCAGACCTACACTCTTTTTATGATGTAAAGAGTCATCCCAAATCAGGACCTCTCTGTTGCCTTGAGAACAATGTGTGTTGTGACAATCTTAATTGTTTGCATTTAACTTTAGCAATCATAAAGTATAAAGTGAGTTATTAATCGATCTATGGTGGATTTCTAGTTTTTGCTATGCTTCCCACTAACTTCTCACTTAGTTACGACCAAACTTGACACTTTTTGGTGGACATAATGTTGAAAACACCTATTGGATCTCCCAAAAATTGGATTAAAAAAATAAATGGTGCATACAGCAATTTCCAAGTCCATTGATAACATGGCAGAGGCACTAAAAAAATCTCTCTAGTGCACATTAGGTGGATGGTATCCACTGCAGAAGCTTTAAACAACATCCCAATCAAAACAGAATTTCGTCCATGTATTGGGATGGGAAATTAGCTACAGGAATCGAACTCTTCTTATTTTTCTTTCGTTGCAATAAGAAATTGCCACGGTATGAAACAACATGGATATTTGCTTTAAGTTATAGGATTGTGAACCATTAAGGTTCCCAATAACAATATCAATTAACCAGAACTGGGTGTTTTCCTCTTTTCTTATAACAACCCAATGCCATATCTTCAAATGAGAGTCAAATTCCTGCCAATCTGGACGCTTTTCATAAAAGACCCTCACACTGGAGTATGACCTGAGTAAAGGGGCTATTGTCTCTCCTCAATATGCGTCTAAAGAAGTATAGGAACTTCAATCAAATTTAGATATGCATAGAAAAAATATTGTTCAAATTCTTGGACAATGTGGATCATTATATAATCTTCCTGAAATTGAGAAGCATCTGTTATGGAATTGTCTAGTTGCCTGAAAATTTGGGGTTTTGGATTACTGGTGAATATAGTACACTCCTTATTGTTCATGGATTTACTTTTACATTTCCCAGGAAGAATATTCACACAACAATATCCTCTAGTAATTCATGTTTACTTATATTTTTTGAATCATGAGTTGTGGTCCAATTCTAGGCAGTAATTGTCCATACAACCGATCACTTATCATGAAACCAATGAATCATTACTAGTTCCAAAACCTTACAAATGAAACCACAATAATCCTCATCAACTGGCCAAAATAGATCATGGTATCATCTACACGATCACAACACCATGGGGAATAGGCCACCAGGACTCCATCTACTTAACCAATCTGTTGTTGCTGCTATAACAAGAAACCAAACCACAATGTGTTTGTATCTTGAGGAAAATGTTGTTTTCTATTGTAATAAGATCAAGGACAAGTCTAAAATCATGCCCAAACTGTCCAAAATGTTGGGATTTCATCATTATTTACTGTTGTTGATACCAGTAGTAGAGTAGCCAGAAAATTCTCAATCTTCATCACGATATATAACCCATACCTGCAAACAATGTTTTCTTTAGGCTTAGAAAATATTATAGACCTCCACCAGACTTCTCAGGGATAAGATTTTTCCACAACCTTGGATTTATGGTTCTTCACAAGATTTGACTAAAGTTTTACATGGAAGAAAAGACTACATAATTACCTCAAGTAGGTTTGCATATGCCCAAGTCTACTCATACTCATTTCTTTCAAAGCACTGACTCAGAGGACTTCATATTTTGATAAAATATGGATTGGTGCATGCTATAGAACCCTGAAATTCTATTATCTTGCTCATACATATGCCCATATTTGACCCCTTTTTTCATTGCTTACTCAACATGCTTGGTTTTTTCTCAACAATGGCAACTAGGACACACCATACCAAGATGTGGGTAACATACCCCAAGTCTCACAAAGCACCCCAAAACATGGTGCAATTGTTAGTAACTTGAAAAACTAACAATTACATACTCTATTTTACATGAATGTGCAGTCACAACACTGCACATCTTTTCACGGGATGAATTTTTGTACTATGTTTTATAACACAATTCATACCTAGCAAAAAAAACATCACCCCTGTCCTTCCAATACACATCCAAGGAAATATATATCTATATCTATATCTATATCTATATCTATATCTATATATATATATATATATAGATATAGATATATATATATATATATATATGGTTGTAGCAGATGAATCCCACACCCACCTTGAAGATGCCTTGTATATATGCATTTAAGTGCAATTGTGCTTGTTGGAGGCATCCATTTGGAAGCATGACATCAAACTTGATACTCCGCCTTCTCATCCTTCTTCTAAAGATCAGGCCCTATTTGTATCTTCTCACAACATCAATGTAAAAAATTATTCTATAGAACATTGAATTTAAAATGCAAGGGCCTCTCATCATATGGCTATGGAAAAGGACATATTTTATGCACTTGATGATTGTAACACCAAGTGTATTTACATTGGTGATAATAGGACCTTAAGTTTTTTAGGATCAAGACATGTTCAATTAGATGGTGGAATTTTTAACCATGTGGTTTTCATTCCTGATCTCTCCTGCAATATTCTATCTATCAACCAAATAGCTCATTATGGTACTAGAAAAACTAAAGGTTTTCTGACACACAATGTTGTAACCAATATCTACATGATCCTCAGTATGTGATAGCTTCAAATAGTCTCGATGATTTTTCTAGAATATACAATTTTGACAGTTTTGGGTCATCTACACTTTCTTATGTTTTCGCCACTCATACTAATGATCTAAGTCAACTCTAGTACAAGCGGTTTGGACACTTATACTCAATTCGGCAAAAAAAAATGCATGGTATTCCTCTTATTTCCTACACAATAGTGTATGTCCAGGTTTTGTCCCTAGAAAGCATCATCGAGATAGTTATTACAAATGTGCTTCTTGGCATACACTTGCACCTTTGGAACTTGTTCACAGTGAGTTGTATGGACCTTTTCATTTTGATTCCTTTTTGGTCACAATTATTTTCTACTCTTTGTTGATGATTTTTCTAGCAACATTTGAATTTATATTCTACCCATGACTAACAAAAGCGAAGTTTTCAATATTTTTTTAGTTTTTAAGGCCGTTGTTGAATAAAAATTTTGTCACCACATTCATAGAGCTATATCATATTATGGAGGTGAATGTGTTAACATGAATTTCATTGGAATATATTAATCAGAAGGAATTCATATGTAGCACATTGTCCCCTATACACCATAGTAAAACAATGTGCCTGGGATAAAGAATCAAACATTAAATGAAATAATGCATAATTTCATAATTTAGTCTAGCCATTTGCCCCTTTAGTTTTTTATTGCATCCATTAACTAAATACCAAACCACACTCCAACTAAGGTTGTGTAGAATTTACACCGAAAGATTCATGGAGCAAGAGGTGATGAAAGAACCAACAACTTGACAAGTCTATTAAAGTTGAACCCATTCTAGGAAAAGGTCAATTTTCTAGAGCAAAGGGTTCCTTCTCACTATATTTATAAAAAAAATATCATCCAAAACAAAATCAAGAAGTAGATATGTAAAGGGAGATGTCTGTTCACAGGCTGGAAAAAACAGTCATAAAAGTGAACATCTTCACTAAATATCACCTCTGTAGTGTGAGGTGCATAAGGAGATAACCTTTTACATCCTTTGAATAAATGAAAACAAAACATTTTTGACTTTTGGGATGTAAAACCCTGATCTTCTCATTAGGAATATGAGCTCAAGTTTCACAACCAAACACTCAATTTTTTCTAGCATTTGGTTCGTTCTAATTTGGTGATCACATTTCCCCTTGCTAGACTCATTCAAAGCTATGGAACTCCTCTTTGGCTCTCATGTCTCAAGATTAAAGACTCTTTTACATCCTTTGAATAAATGACAACAAAACATTTTTGACTTTTGGGATGTAAAACCCTGATCTTCTCATTAGGAATATGAGCCCAAGTTTCACAACCAAACACTCAATTTTTTCTAGCATTTGGTTCTTTCTAATTTGGTGATCACGTTTCCCCTTGCTAGACTCATTCAAAGCTATGGAACTCCTCTTTGGCTCTCATGTCTCAAGATTAAAGACTCAAGATCCATAAACCTTTCATGAAGCCTCTAGTTTTCCAAAATGGGATGAATCGATGAATGGAGACTATCATTTGGATATAGTGCCTCTTCCCTAAGGTAGGAAAACTATGAAAAATGTAATTGGGTGTGGAAAAGTATAAGGATTAGTTAGTAACCAAGTGTTTCTCTCAGGTTGAAGGCCTTTCCCATTCTAAAACCTTTGCACCAATTACTAAAATGGATTCGTTCCCCTTGTTTTTCATTTGTCACTCAAGTCTACCTTCTTGCATGGGGATCTATAGGAAGATATTTATGTGGAACAACCTCCCAAGTTTATTTAGGGTGACTCTAATCTTGTATTTCAATTGAAGAAACCTCACTATGGACTGAAGAAAGCGCCAAGAGATTGGTATGAGAAGATGGACCAATGTTTGCTTCACTCAAGATTTTCTCGATGCCACTCTAGCCAAAAAGTTTATACTGAGTGCGTGGGTGATTAGCTTTTAATTCTTTTTTTTCATGTTGTTGATACCATTCTCACTGCAATGATCCTCATTTGATCATCCAAGTGAAGTCTATTCTTAGAAACAAGTTTGAGATGAAAGACCTAGGGAATCTACATTATTTTTTGGCTTAATGGTTTTGCAAATAAAGGAATGGATTTCCCTCTCTCAACCTAAGTATGCCCTGGATCTCCTTGGCCGATTTCACATGGATGGATGTAAAGCAAATCTGATCCCTTTTCAGTCTGGAGTTAATTTATTTGCTAACTGTTCCACACCTAAGGTGGATTCCCCTTTGTACCAACATAAAGTTGGTAGTTTTTTGTACTTAACCCATACTTGTCCAAACATTTCTTTTCTTATTGATCTGGTCTCTCACTTTATTTGATATTTGTTACCTCCATATCTGTATGGGTGTGCCCTAATGTAGAGCTAGGAAAAATCTAGGTCTTCAAAGAACCCTAAATCAGTAGCAAGCTTCAATCCTGGGCACACTGGGTGATGAACAATGGCATGTGATAAATGGATAGGGCACCCAACTTCAAGTTTAAATTTGATATGGGCAGGAAACAACCTTGGGATCAAATCTAAGAACTGTTTGACGATGAGCACAAATAAGACAAATATGGGCACTAAACAGTCACTTACAACTATGGATAGTAAGTATGTGCATACTACATCCCTTAAATCAACACTATTCATAGTTTCTATTCCTCAAAGAACAGCAAGTAATGTATCTTGTAGCAATAATCTTGCAATATGGACAATTTTGAGTTTTAAAGAATCCCTAAATATGAAGAATTCAGGGCAGTTCTATGCCTCCAAACAACCTTAAATCAGCAGTAAGAGCCTTGGTCTCCAATTTTGGTGAATTATTCTTGATTTTTTTAATATTTTCCTTTGCAAACAATAGCCAAACAGTGCTTAGCCCCCTAGGGTGTAGACCAGTTCGTGATAGTGTGCACTCTCATCGCACTCATTGTGACATTGTGGATTTAAACATAAAATAGCCTATGCACCTATGAAGGGGCAGTTTGGGTTCACCTAGGGGTATAGTGGTAGTGAATGGTAATCGACCCTGTGTCACATGAGTACGAGTGCCGTCCCAATTGTCGATGTTTAAAGTTGTTGGACATGAGTCTAAGTGTTAGAGAATCAATTACATATCTAACAATTGTAGCTTAGAGCATAGTAAATATATTGCTGAAATGCACTGAGCAAGATTCAGTAGCAGTTCAGTGAACTGCAACTGATGAAGTGATGAGGTGACTTTGGTAAGAATGAAATAACAAGCTATCTGAAACAGGTTTGAAGTTGAGCTCAATGAAGTGATCAGAGTGGAATTTCCATGTGTACATAAAGTGTTTACTTTGAAAACACATTTCGTTCACGGTCTGGTGGGTTGCACATCTTGATTAAATGCATCAGTTGATCAATCTAAAATGGGTTTGGATTAGTTGTTAGTGTGTGGCAACTTGCAACTATTGAAGTGACCCAATGAAATTTCAATGATATTGTTCACAATGATAATATGGAATTGGTTTGATAAACTGATTAGTGGGTTGTCGTTGACATTGATGGAGTGTACCTTAAGAATTTCAGTTGTGAGGTGTATTTCTATGAAATGGACTGACCTGCTTTTATGTCTTTAATTATTAAAGCCCCATTACCTTCTGCAGGGAGCCTTGAGGAGTGCAAAACTTTACATTCAAATAATGAAAAAGGAAAAGAAGACAATATTCTCAGCATATGTTTTTCCTATCCCTGTTAGGAGTAGCTTTCCATGCATCTTTACCTTTCCTTATTGTTCTCATCAATATATTAAATAAATGGAAGAATAAAACTCTAGTTTCTCCACTTTAATTGGTAATTATCATAATTATCCATCCTATTCAAATTTAATATGTTTAACTCCAAAAATAAAGTTTATGAGTTGTGCAAGTGAGTAATTGGCTCTAAGCCAATGTATCCAACCTTGGATCTAATCCAATTTATCCAACCATGGCTATAAGCCACCTGAATTTTGAATAAATCTTGAGTTGTGTTAGGAATTGGCTTTAACACAATGTATCCAACCTTGGCCATAAGCCACCTGACTTTCGAATAAATCTTAAGTAAACTCTACCAAAACAAATGATCCATACCAACATATTCCTTTTGGATAGATTAAATGGCAATTTTTGGACAAAATCCTCCTTCTAAAACCCTAGCTCTCTTCATATTTGGACTATAGCAATGTCTAATCCCTTCACAAGCCTCTTTTAACCATATTCTAGTGCTTACAACACAAGATTATTGGAAGAGTCTTGCAAGGCACTAACATCATCTCAAGACAAATATCAATAGACAAAATGTAGTGTATGTTTCATAGCCTGAAGTGCTTTCAAGGTAATTATAAGAAATTTGAAAGTGCATCCTAATTCCCATACTCAGGAATGGGAGCATAATTGTAGTATGGATTAGTAATATGGCCCATAGTGATTGTGTGCATTACCTTGTGTTTTGTGATTTTTTTCAAATAATTTTTTTTTATTCTATTTGGGGTTTCCACTTAAATAGGTTTTGGGGTTTCAAAATGCTGAAGATGCAAACTAAAGGCGGAATGCATGTTGCTTTTGTTGACTTTGAGGTATGTATTTTCTCCTAAATATGTTTAAGAACTGCTTTTAAAATTACAATGAAATGTAAATGTATACATTGTTGATGAGCATTTGTTTACTTTATATTCACTTGGATAAAAAGTTCTTGCTTTTTTTTGTACCATGCTCAATCTGTATGCAATCACATCCATATCCATGCCATCACACCAAATTGCAGAAATAAAGCAAATTGGTTGTTTCCGAGGGAAAAAATTGCTTTAAGATGTAAAGAAACATTTTTCCGTAGATCAAACCTAATACTATTGTGTTGGTAGTAATTTTGTGGAAAACTTAATTAAATACAAGGGGATGTTAAGGTTGTCTTCAAAGCTGGGTTTGAAAGGAAGTCTGTGTGGTGCAGGAGTGGATGTTAAGGCTATCTTTATGCCCATAATTGTTGCTACTTTTCCAGAATTCATGGTTTTAGGGTTGTTCGTTGTTATTTATGCCCAGAACTTCAAAAAGGACCAATGTTTGGGGTTAAATATGTGCCCAAAATTACTTCAAATTGGAAGAGATGAGATTTCATCATGAAAAGAGCTCATAAAGCTTCCTAGGATGACTTAAATTGCACCCAGACATGGTTATTAGGGTCTGGAATTAACTCATATCTGCTTTTTTAGTTCTGTTTACACCATTTTTGTGGAGAGAAAGCACCCAGAATTCATAATACTGCTATAAGCTATTGATTGGGAGATTAAAACAACCCTTATTTGTGCCCAGAATGAAGGATTCGGGCTGTTGGAGTGCCCAGGTATGCTCTTCGTGTCCATATCCATGCCCAAAATTGTTTCTTAATGCCATTTCAACCCTCAAATTCAAAACAACATTCCTACAAACCTGTTGGTGGTGGTTGTTAATCAATTTTCATTGGGTTGTTCATGCCCAGAATTGTCTTTTAACCCTCCAATTCGGCCCAGTTTTAGAGATAGGCCTGTTTGGTAGTGGAAAGGTGCACAGGGATGACTGATTCACAATGTTTCTTGCCACATATTCACTCACCCCAGGAATTGAAATATCACCAAATAAATCTCAGCAATCACAGCGATGTGTTAGTTTTTCAGAATTTAATTCATTCCAATCTTTTATCTTAACTGAAAGAACAAAATGTATAGCATATGAAGCATAAGAGACAAGAGACAAGAGACACAAAACATTTCACCAGGGAAAACCAAGAAGGTGAAAAACCCCGTAACTTCCTCAAAGATAGAATAAGCATCAATACAAGGATCATCATGATCAAACCCAAGAGATAGGTATCTTTAGCAGCATGCTCCTCTTCTCTCACTAATGCAAAGTGAACGAATAATAGAATGTGTAAAATGAGAGACAGACTCTCTATTTATACACTAACTTTCACTTGTCCTTTACTCAACTAGGTTGGCCTCAACTTAACCATTTATCATAAACTGACTCTGGGTCGACCCCACTAGGGTGGTCTAATAACCTTTTGACCCACACAACTCATACAGGGCCGACCCCAACAAGGTGGTCTAATAATCCATCAAATATAAGTTGCGACACTTACAATAATACTTGCGACACTTGCAAATACAAATGACGAGACTTCTAATCGGAGGAATAATACATCTCCGTAAGTTGGGGATATAATAAAGTACAAATGTAATACATAGAAGAATATCTTCTAAAGTTACAAATACATCGACACTCCCTCTTAACTAGGAATCTATTCTCTAGACACAAGTCATCAATACATATAGGCACAAGTCTTCAATTCTGGAGCGAGATCATCATCACTGGATCATGGAGCATCATCATCATCACTGCTGATGTGCTCGATATCTCGATCACTGGGCTATCTCTGAATTCTTCTCATCATAGGGCGTTCTACAGAGCCAACCCTTTTTCATGCTAGATGTAGGCCCACCACCTGTAGGTCTTCATCAACAATGGCTATAATATGGAATCCTCGGGACTTATTACGTGCATCAAAAAAACCTCGAAAGAGTATCCCAGGATCCTTTATGTGCCTAAGCAAGACCGACAAGATCTCCCAGGGCGCTATTACATGTTGACTGTCACAAAACCTTAAAAGAGTGTCTTGACTAGAAAGAACTCTAAAGATAATCTGAGCCCTTTTACGTGACTAGCACAACCTGTCCGGATCTCCAGGACGTATTACATGTGACCCCAACCACAAAACCTTAAAAGAGTGTCTTGACTAGAAAGAACTCTAAAGAGCATCCGAGGCCTTTTACGTGACTAGCACAACCTGTCCGGATCTCCAAGACATATTATATGTGGTCATGTCAATGTGAAGATGCTCACAATAGATCCAAAGAGATGATGTAAACCTCACAGTGAAAGAATTTAGGAATGATAGAAGAAGAATAGAGCAGAAGAACATATATCCAAAGGAGCTCAGATAGAGGCATAATAATTACACATGTTACATTAATCTGAATAGTAAAAGGGAAATATACAATGCTCAGGATTTGAATACACTAGGTGTGATTCGAATTAGCCTACATGGACATATCCATAATCAGTGGAGTGTCATCAAGTCATAACCAGGAGTCCAACTCATCATCAGTGAAGTCATCAATGCACAAGTTATAGTCAACTAGAAGTAAAACTGAGTCTAACTGAATGTGGTAGATGTAACTGGCACATGGAAGCACTAATGTAGTGAAGGAGTCTTAGTGGAGAGCGCTCATGGAGCTAACTGGAGTTAGAACAGCCTATCTAGTCACACTAGAGGTCCATCAGAGTGATAAGGTCAGTAAAGAGTGGGTCAAGCCTAAAATCAAGGAGAGAACTCTTGTTAACTTAACATAACTGGACTTGTAGGTGAAGAAGTGTGCCTCTCTCATGCAGTAGGTGAAAGGAGGGTGCACTAGGCACTAGGAGGGATGAAACTAATCAGTAAGAAGCTCCGAGGGATAGCTAACGGAGGTCTAGGTGCTAGGACTGCTGACTAGAAATGCATGCAAACCCTAGAATGCATGCAAACCCTAAAAGTGCATGCAAACCCTAAAAGATTGAAAATGAAAATGATTGAAAAGCTAGTAGGACTAGGATGGAGTATAGGAATATCCTAACACACCCCCCTTAATCCATCCCGGGCCTTGGTAACTAGGACCAAAGGTCACCCATACAATCAAATAAGATAGAAAAATAAAGAACTGTCCATAAACTGAGGAAATGAGGAAAACCTCATGGGAAAAATACCCCCCCTCAAAATAACAACAAATAACTCATAGAACCATCATACTAAGCAGAAAAGAAGGAAGCTTTCATCAATGAAAACTTCTGCAAAAATCTTGACAAGTTGATCCCCTGTAGGATTCCAAAACAGATGCTAGATGTGGATCTAGTCTTCTGATGTGCCTTCCACTGTGTAGAGGATGTATTGGACGAAGCAAGTCTCTCAGGAATTCTTTCTCCAACTGGAGCGAATGGAACATGAGGAGTCTTCCCAAGATATGGAAGAGAGAATCCCATCATCATGCTGCATCTCTCATGGAGAGGTAGATGGCATAATGCAAGGTTGATATGGTGCTGAGGTCTGGTATTTATGTGAACAGATGAATCCTCAACTGTGTTCTTAGTAGTAGCAAGGACTGTATGAGCCCATATTGACCTTGAATCTGGACTGAGAATATGTGTTGGTTCTGGATCTGAATCTTCTTGAACTATGGTCTCAACATCAAAATCATGATCTTCTTCTTCATCAGAAGAGGATTCACTCTGACCTTGATCAGAATATGAAGGAATAGTCAGAGAGAAGGGCATGATGTGTGAGAACTCATATGCCTTAGAGACACGATTGTTAAATTTTTGAGGATTAATTCAATATACTATAGGATCTTTACTGAGAGAATAACATGTACAGTATATCAATGCATATCAATCATAGCAAGCATATCAATCATCACAACATGCAAAAATAAGAGACAATAGACACACAGAGTTTTCGTGTGGAAAATCCTAAGGTGAAAAACCCCACAACTTCCTCAGAGATAGATAGAGCAATGATACAACCAAAGTACAACCCAAGTACACAGAGATAGTATCCTCCTAGAAGCTGATCCTCCTCCCCACAACTTCCTCAGAGATAGATAGAGCAATGATACAACCCAAGTACAACCCAAGTACACAGAGATAGTCTCCTCCTAGCAATTGATCCTCCTCCTCACAAGTGCACCACTTTCCGAGTGATGGATGAGTGAGTATTGAAGTGATGAAATAGAGAGATTCCGCTCTCTATTTATACTTGTATTGAGCAACCTAATAAACCTATGGGGTCGACTTGTCTAACTCGGCCTAATAACCCCAGGTTAACTTAATCAGGGTCGACCCCACACATGGTGGTCTAATAACCCATCGTCAAGTTACGACACTTGCGACACTTGTCAATACAAATGAAGACACTTCCATATAGAGGAATAATACATCTCTATAGGAGTACAGTAAAATACATAGATGAAATACATTCCGAAGTTACATATACATCAACACTCCCTCTTAACTAGGAAGGTATTTCTCGACACAGATCTTCTAGCACAAGTCTTCTTCTTTGGATCATCATCAATGAATCATCATCCTCGAATCATCATCATCGTCGCTACTGCTACTATCTCAATCAATCTCTGAATCTACTCATCATAGGAAGTTCTACAGAGCCAGTCCTTTTTCATACTGGATGTAGGCCCACCACCTGTAGGTCTTCATCATCACTGGCCATACTGTGGAATACTCAGGACTGATTACGTGCCACAACAAAACCTCGAAAGAGCATCCCAGGGCTGATTATGAGCACACTGCTCAACCTATTGGATCTCCCAGGATCTTTTACATGTTGACCTTCACAAAACCTACTCAGAGCATCCCAGGATGTTACAAGCAAACTGCTCTACCTATCTGGATCTCGATAGAGCATCCCAAGGTGTTACGAGCACATCGCTCTACCTGTCCGGATTTTAAAGGATCTTTTCTATGTGAACTTTCGCAAAACCTAATCAGAGCATCCCATGCTGTTACAAGCAACCCGCTCTACCTGTATGGATCTCGATAGATCATCCTAGGATATTACGAGCACACTGCTCAACCTATTTGGATTTTAAAGGATCTTTTCTATGTGAAATTGTAGCAAAACCTACTCAGAGCATCCCAGGATATTACGAGCACATCGCTCTACCTGTCTGGATCTTGATAGAGCATCCCAGGATGTTACGAGCACATTGCTCTACCTGTCCGAGTTTTAAAGGACCTTTTCTATGCTACCTGCACAACCTATCCACGGCCACAGAGTATCAAACCGATACTCACCATACATCATCCTGATGTACATCATCACATGATCAACCTGATCTTCATCATAGCATCAACCTGATGCATATCATCTGGAGCAACATCCTGAAGCTTGTCATTTGTGATCATCCTGATCAAACAATATATCCATCTGATGCGTACAAAGTATCTACCTTATACATATCATCATACATGATCTACCTGATCACACAGTGCATCCTTCTGATACATACATCAGTACATGATCTACTTGATCATACAATGCATCCACCTGATACATACATAAGTACATGATCTACCTGATCATACATAAGTACATGATCTACCTGATCATACGTTGCATCCACCTGATACATACATAAGTACATGATCTACCTGATCATACAATGCATCCACCTGATACATAAACAAATACATGATCTACCTGATCATACAAGTACCCACCTGATACATATACAAATCCATGATCCACCTGATCATAACAAGCATCCAACATGATGCATATGCATATACATGATCCAACTGATCATATCAAGCATCCAACATGATGCATATACATATACATGATCCAACTGATCATATCAAGCATCCAACATGATGCATATACAAATACATGATCACACTGATCAAAGCATCCAACATGATGCATATATAGAGTAGTAACTGGAGCATCGTCCTGATGCTCATCATCCAATGCTTACATCCATAGCCATGGGAAGGATCCTCCTCTCACCATGCTTGGAATGGCTCCAGAAGATGTGTCCATCACTTCTTCTTCAAAGCGTTGTCGATCTGAAGAACACCAAGACTCTCTCTGAAGTACTCGAACTTCACACTGGCTAGTGGTTTCGTCAGTACATCTGCAACCTACTCATCCATCACAACATACAGGAGATTCACTACTCCTCTCTACACCATATCCCTCATATAGTGATATTTGATCTCGATGTGCTTCGACCTGTCGTGGAACACCGGGTTCTCAGATAGCTTCACACAACTCTGGTTGTCACAAAATATACCAGTAGCCTCCAATGGGAGATCAAATAACTCATATAGTAGCTTCCGGAGCCATACTACCTCACAACTAGCCAAACAAGCTGCAACATACTCTGCTTCGGCTGTATTCAGTGCTACGCAGGATTGCTTCTTGCTAAACCAAGAGATCACACCTGATCCCATACTGATGAAGCACCTAGATGTGCTCTTCCTATCTGCAGCACTGCCTACCCAATCTGAATCAACATAACCCTACAGGTTAAACTTTTGATTCCCATCATACTTGAGCCCATAGTCAACTGTACCCTTCAGGTACCTCAGAATATGCTTTACAGAAACCAGGTGAATACCTCTCGGATCCGTCAGGAACTAGCTCAATGTGTTCACGACAAAGCAAATATCTGGTCTCGTGTTCGTCAGGTACATCAAGGATCCAATCATCTGACGATACATTGTGACATCAACCGGATCAAATGAAGCATCATACAAAATCTTAAGGTTCGATGCCATAGGTGTGTCCATGGCCTTGCAGTCCATCATCCCGAACCTCTTCAGAATCTCTATTGCATACTTCCCTTGTCCAAGGAAGATCCCATCTGCACTCTGCCATACCTCCATGCCTAGAAAATAGTGCATCATCCCCAAGTCCTTCATCTCGAACTCAGCTGGAAGCTTCCTCTTGGTATTAGCAATCAAACTATCATTACATGTTACAAACAAATCATCTACATACAACAGTAGTATCACAGGATTTCCTTCCTCAACCTTGTAGTAAAGGTTGGAATCTGCTTTACTCTTGGTAAATCCCAAACTGGATAGAAATCTGTCTATCCGCCCATACCAAGTCCTAGGAGCTTGCTTCAAGCCATATAAGGATTTCTTCAATCTGCACACATATGACTTCCTGTCATGTGTCTCAAAACCAAGTGGTTGCTCCACATACACTTTCTTCTCGACTACACCATTCAAGAAAGCTGTCTTGACATCCATCTGGTGTATCTTCGATTTCATCACTGCAGCCAGAACAAGTACTGATCTGATGGAAGTGTATCTTCCTACAAGAGCAAAGGTTTCTTCATAGTCAATCCCTTCTTTCTGGGAGAAGCCACGAGCTACAAATCTTGCTTTATATTTCTCTATGCTACCATCTGTAGCATGCTTGATCTTGTAGATCCATTTGTAAGTCACAACAGACTTCCCTTCAGGTCTTGGGACAACATCCCAAACATCATTCTTCATTATTGATTGTTATTCCTCGACCATGGCATCCTTCCATTCTTTCTTTTCCGCTGCTTCTTCATAATTGGAAGGTTCTTTGTTCATGATATCACAGGGTAAAGAAACATAGCTAGTATGTGATCTAGTTCTCTTCTTTGCTCTGTGTTCTTCTTCTCGAATGCCATATCTTTTTGTATCTTGAATGAGCTCTCTAGCGCATGCAGGTTTCCTCTTTTGAGAGTCCTTCTCATGAGGTGGATCTGCAGGTTCTTGCAGATCTTCAATTTCACAATTAGCATCTGGAATTCGTTCAGTCATGGTAGTGTCTTGAAATTTGGTTTCCTTTGGTTCTTCATGATCTTCAACATGTGTTTTCCTTGACTTGATGAATGTTGAGTTTTCATCAAATGTTACATCCTTGCTGACATCATTCTTCTTGAACCCTGGAAAGTATATTCTGTAAGCCTTCTAGCTTTCACTGTACCCCACAAAGATACCCTTCTTTCCTGAAGGATCTAGCTTTGTCATCTTTTCCTTTGGAACATGTGTATATACTGGACAACCAAATATTTTGAGATGGCTGACTTCATGCTTCTTACCAGAGAAGACCTCTTTTGGTGTCTTGTTGTCCAATATCTTGTGAGGTGTTATGTTCTGCACATATACAGTTGTCCTAGCTGCTTCTGCCCATAAATGCATAGGAAGATCCTGGTCATGCAACATTTCCCGTGCTGCTTCCATGATTGTTCTATTCTTCCTTTCTGCAACTCCATTCTATTGTGGATTGTAGGGAGCAGTCAACTCCCCCTTAATCCCTGAATCACTGCATAGCTTCTTGAAGTCAGCTGAAGTGAATTCTCCGCCATTGTCTGATCTGAATGTCTTTATTTTCTTATCAGTTTGATTTTCCATCAAGACTTTTAATTCCTTGAAATTTTCAAACACTTCATCTTTGTTCTTCAAGAAATAAACCCAAGTCTTCCTAGAGAAGTCATCAATGAAAGAGACATAGCAAACATACACACTCATAGAACTGGATGACATCGGACCGCATACATCGAAGTGGATAATTTCCAAGATTCCTTTTGATTTGCTTTCACTGCTTGGAAATGCCTTCTTTATGTTCTTTCCTTTTGCGCAGCCTTTGCAAACACCTTCATGCTTGGTATTGATTTCAGGAAGACCTTCTACAGCTTTGATTGCAATTGGTAGTGCTCTGTAGTGCACATGTGCAAGTCTTCGATGCTAGAGTTCATTTGGCTCCATGGATTCATGTACCATGGCATGTTCAGGTTGTCCCTTCAATTTGTACAATCCTCCCTCCTGCTCTCCAATCACCACTGCATCATCAATAGTTTTACCCTTTGGCCACATTATGACTTGGCCATCTACAAATGCAACCCTCATGCCTTTTGCATCCAATGCAGAGATGGAGAGTAGGTTCCTCTTGAGCCCAGGTACAAATAACACATATTTCATCTTCAAGGACTTCCCAGATTCTAGGTTGTAGGAGGCTTCCCCACTTCCTTTGATAGGATATTGATAATCATCCCCAAGTTTCACTTTATGGGGTGATTCATGTTTAGATACATTTACAAAATATTCTTTAAACTCAGTCATGTGTTTAGAAGCCCCACTGTCAATTAACCACTCATTACAACAATGAGAAATAGTACCTGTGAGAGTAGATATTAGAACATACTCTTCTTCGCTTGATGAGTCATCATCATCACTTTCTGCTCTAGCTTTCTTCCTAGGAGGTTCATCATCCTCAACAGCATGAGCATGATATCTTCTTTTGTTAGTCTTCTTCTTCTTGTTGAAGTTGTTGTCTTTCTTCTTCTTGGGACAATTTGAAGCAAAGTGTCACATTTCATTACATTCGTAACATTGAACATGAGATAGATCTTTCTTCTTGTGATGAGGGTGAGAATGTTTCTTGTTATGAGATTTCTCCCTCTTAAACTTGCTTCTCTTGGTGTGAGTTGTGAGAGCTTGATCTTCATTCCCCATCTTTTCTTCTCGTGCCACAAGCCTTGCTTCTTCTTGTGAGCATTCTTTCCGCAGTCTACTGAAGGATACCAACTTCTTTCTTGCACAAATTCCTTGGATAAAGGAATCCCATGACTTTGGTAGGCCATTTAGAGTGGTCATGACAACTTCACCATTCTCCACCATTTCATCCACTGCTTCTAGTTGTTCGTTGATCTGAGAGACCCTAGAAAAATAAGATTGAATGGATTCTCCATTCTGAAGCTTTACCTCTCTCAATTGGTTCCGCAGAGTCATCTTTTGATTTATGTTCTTCCCTTCAAATAGCTTGGACAGGGAATCAAACATCTCTTTAGGTGTCTTCAGAGATGACACATGGGGGATGAGATGGTCCTTGATAGAATCAACAATGATTCTCTTTGCCTTGACCAAGTTCTTCTTATGGAGGGATTTAACCTCTTCTTCGTCTGGGACAGGGACCTCTTCCCTTATGTAAGTATGCAATTCATTTTCTTCAAGGATTAATCCAATCCTATACTTCCATGCTCGGAAGTTATCAGCCCCTTCAAGCTTATCCTCAAGCTTAGTGTGGTGAGACTTCTTAAAGAGTACTTCAAATGGAAATAGAAAAGATTTAGGTCTTACCACTTGATTTGCTGAAAACTGGATCTCATCCCGGATTAGGGTTTGTCAGAGAAACCCTAAAAATTCAAAATGTGAATTTCAACTTTCTAAAACGATAGAAAGATGTGCCTTGATGAGATGATCAGCCTGGTGTATTCAGAATTTGAGATCTGCAAAGCTTCACCCTTCAGAAATGCCTTTTAGTCTTCCTAAGAGGACCCTGAATTAGGGTTTGAGTTTCCTGGACATTTACCTAGCCGAAAATCTCGATACAAAGCTCTAAACTTCGATTTTTCCAAGGAGCTTTTACCTATGTCTTCAGATTTCAGAAATTCCTATTTTTGTGGAAAACCTAATTTTTAAGGCCAAAACTGAAAGTGCTCAGAACTGAATTCTGATTGGACAAAAAGATTCACCTAGTCAATCTATCATATTGCTTTTCCAAAATCTGTGGAGAGAAACCCAAGAAAAAGAATCCCTAGCTTCCGCAACTGCAACTGCACAGTGTCTTCTTCTCAGGTTAGCTCTGATACCATGTTAAATTTTTGAGCATTAATTCAATATACTATAGGATATTTAGTGAGAGAATAACATGTACAGTATATCAATGCATATCAATCATAGCAAGCATATCAATCATCACAAGATGCAAACATAAGAGACAATAGACACACAGAGTTTCTGTGGGAAAAAACCTAAAGTGAAAAACCCCACAATTTCCTCAGAGATAGATAGAGCAATGATACAACCAAAGTACAACCCAAGTACACATAGATAGTCTCCTCCTAGTAGCTGATCCTCCTCCTCACATGTGCGCCACTTTCCGAGTGATGGATGAGTGAGTAATGAAGTGATCAAATAGAGAGATCCCACTCTCTATTTATACTTGTTCTGAGTAGCCTAATAAACCTATGGGGCCGACTTGTATAACTCAGCCTAATAACCCTAGGTTAACTTAATCAGGGCTGACCCACACATGGTGGTCTAATAACCCATCGGCAAGTTATGACACTTGCGACACTTGTCAATACAAATGACGACACTTCCATATAGAGGAATAATACATCTCTATAGGAGTACAATAAAATACATAGATGAAATACATTCTGAAGTTACATATACATCAACAATGATTAGCAACCCCATTCGCTATAATCTTTCTAGTGGAGATATATGTAATCTCTACTGTGCTTGGACCAAAAGTTACTTGCTTTGGTGATCTTGTATGAGTCATCTGATATACTGATAACAAATTAGCTGTTAGAGAAGGAACAAATAAAACATTTTTGAACTTACCATGCTCCATATTTACTGTACCCAATCCTTTGGCAGAAATCTGAGAGTTGTCTCCCATGTGAATAGTAGGCCCATTTTTGAGATCTAAAGAGGAAAAGGATTCTTCAGAGGCAACCATGTGGTTGGAGGCTCCAGAATCTATGAGGAGGGCTTTTGACTTTGAAAAACCAGCCATCAATGCATGGCAATCATCAGATCCACTTCCAGAATCAGACATCTTTGCTTCTTTTGGAACAACAATTTTGTTTTATTCAAGAAGCTTGGTAAGTAGGTCTATTTTCTTGTGCATGCAAGCTTTCTTAGGATGATTTCCTCTCTTGCACTAGGAACAATTTGGTCTCTTGTGTTTGTCCTTCTTGGATTTTGATGGCTTCTTTTCCTTGCCTTTTTGCCTCTCTTTTGCATTCACTCCACTTGCTTCTCCAGCTAGAAGAGCTAGATCTTTGGAGGCCTTGATGGCACCCATTTGAATCAATTTGTCCTCTTCTTGAATGAGAGCTTCAGAAAAGTCTTTTAAGGTGGGAAACTTCCATCCAAGGATTGACATTCGAACAGAATGGAAAGTAGATACAAAGATAGAAAATTGAGATCCAAGTTTGCTCAATACGGAGACTACCAATTGCTCATCACTTTTAGTGATGCCACAGTGCTTGCATTGTAAACTCAATTTGTGAAATTTTGAGAAGACTTCTTGGATGCTCTCGAAATTGCTAGGTTGTAGGGAAAACACTTCATTTTCGAGAATGTGGCCTCTTAGCCCATCTTGTTTGCAAAAGAGACTCTCCAATTTTGTCCATAACTCACTTGGAGACTTCAATCCTTCAACATGAAACAATAGATCTTCTAGCATATGAAGGCATATGAATCCAAAAGCTTCATCCATTTTATGTAGATGCTTGATTCTCTCTACAGCTTTATGTGGTATGGCATTCTTTTTCAAATACCATTCAATTCAGTTGTCTATTATACAAGTGTAATTTCATATTACCCTTCCATTCAAAGAAATTGAAGGGAGTGAGAATCATAAGAGAAGAAGGACCATTCGAATTGCTCATCTTGACTGCTGGAACGAGTGCAAAAAGAAAATGCTAAGACTATTACTGCAACTACTGGAAATTTGAAATACCTGCAAAAAAACTCTGAAGAATGGAGGTAGAATATACTCTCAAATGGCTCTGATACCATGTGAATATGCTCACAGTAGATCCAAAGAGATGATGTAAACCTCACAATGAAAGAATTTAGGAATGACAGAAGAATAATAGAGCAGAAGAACATAGATCCAAAGGAGCTCAGATAGAGGAAAAATAATTACACATGTTACATTAATCTGAATAGTAAAAAGGTAAATATATAATGCTTAGGATTCGAATACACTAGTTGTGATTCGAATTAGCCTGCATGGACAGATCCATAATCAGTGGAGTGTCATCAAGTCATAACTAGGAGTCCAACTCATCATCAGTGAAGTCATCAATGCATAAGTGATAGTCAATGAGAAGCCAAACTGAGTCTAACTGAATGTGGTAGGTGTAACTGGCACATGGAAGCACTAATGTAGTGAAGAAGGCTCAGTCGAGGGCATTCATGGAGCTAAATGGAGTCAAAATAGCCTATCTAGTCACACTGGAGGTCCATCGGAGTGATAAGGTCAGTAAAGAGTGAGTCAAGCCTAAAATCAAGGAGAGAACTCTTGTTAACTGAACATAACTGGACTTGTACGTGAAGAAGTGTGCCTCTCTCATGCAGTAGGTGAAAGGAGGGCGCACTAGGCACTAGGAGGGATGAAACTGATCAGGAAGAAGCTCCGAGGGCTAGCTTACTGAGGGCTAGGTTGTTGGACTGATGACTGGAAATGCATGCAAACCCTAAAAGACTGAAAAATGAAAATGACTTAAAAGCCAGTAGGACTAGGATGGAGTATAGGAATATCCTAACAGTCAAAACCTCGAAAGAGCATCCTAGGACTTGTTACGAGCAAACTGCTCAACCTATCGGATCTCCCAGGGACCTATTATATGCCATAGGACAAAACCTCGAAAGAGCATTTGCCAGATACCCCAGGGCACTATTATATGCCATAGGAAAAACCTTGAAAGAGTATTTGCAAACCTCCCAGGGCACTATTATATGTCCTCCCAAGCAAAACCTCAAAAGAGAATTTTTCATATATCCCAAGGCGCTATTATATGCCTTAGGCGAAACCTCGAAAGAGTATCTACAAACCTCCCAAGGCGCTATTATATGCTTATCTGCACAACTTGTCCACGACCACAGAGTATCAACCTAATACTCACCATACATCATCCTGATGTACATGATCATCCTTATCATCACACTAGTACAAAATGAGAGATAAGTGACCAAAAAAATGGCCAAAATCCACATATAAATGACCACTTTTGAGTTGGTGACCATTGGTAGAAAATTAGTGGCCATATCACGCAACCAAAAATGTGGTCATATTTAGCTTGGTCATTTATTGCTTATCTTGTGGTCATATATTTGGTCATTAATTTGGTAATATATTTGGTCATTAATGGTCACGTGATAAATGACAGCTAATTTGCTACCAACGATCACCAAATGAAAAGTGGTCATTTATATGCATATTTTGGTCATTTTTTTGGTCACTTATCTCTCATGTGGTAATGGTGGTCATTTATATGCAAATTTTGGTCATTTTTTTAGTCATTTATCTCTTTTTAGTGGTTTCAGAATATAAATAGGGCACGGTGGAATCGAACCACCAACCTCCAACCTATAAGGCAGGCGCTCTACCATTGAGCTAGCACCCTTAAATAGAATTCCTTATGGATTGATATGAGAATAAAATGTAAGAAGTGGGATATTAACATTGGACACACCAAGTCCGAGTCTACATGTAAATACAAAGTTATGAATAACTGAAATTTTTACAAGTCATATTTTTTGAGTGAAGGAACAGTCTAGGCATTTCAGAATGTAGTCTTGTGACAAGTGAAAGATTAGAAATATGTCAAAACAATGCAGTCCAATGTTTGAAAAAAACTATTAAAAAAGATATACCTTAGCTTCACTGAATAAGCAACGATCAGAAAGTGTGTCGGATTCATGCTATAAACATTGATAAGACATTTTTAAGTACTTATCAGAATAGGACAAATGCACCAATTTGAATAGTACAAATGCACCAGTTTGTCCTTTCAATGGACCGCGTCAGCATGGGAAACATGAACATAACTACTGCAAGTGCATTAGGAAACAAATATATTGCAATGGCCAAGATATACAATGAAGGAAAATTCCAATGGCTGGCATATTTCTAAAAGGTTTTGACAAGACCAGTAGGACTCTCGCAGGTATGGACATAACAAGTTGGAAGAATGATGACCCATGCAGAAACAACTCCATCATTCAATATATATCTTAGGATATGTCTGAATTTCATATCTTTTCTTGCTTTCCAGCTAAAATTATATCAAGAATTGCTGCAAAAATGAAAATATATTAAATTAGAATAAGACTGCACACTGTGAAAGTTTAACGCACAATTAAGTTAAAATTAGACTGCACACTGTGCAAGGTTAACATACAGTTAAGTCACTTTCAAGCACCACTTTCTAAGATTGTTTTTATGCCATTGTTCCATATATTCAACCAGTATTTATCAAATAATGAGAGTACCAAGCAATGGAGCTTAGCTCTTCAAATAACCACAACAATCGAAAGAAATGCAATCTGAAATGTGATTGCAATCCATCTTATAAGGTGGTGGTTGTTTCATCATAGGAAAATGTGGTTCTCTTGAAGTCTATGATCACTAGGTTACCTTTCACTAAGGATCAATCGATCTGCAGTGTTGCTCTCACAATATGAATAAATAGGATGAAAGGATCTGCAAGAGTTCTATTGCATACCTTCACTATTGAGGGTCTTCAACATCATTTGTTGTATTGATAAATGGACCAACCTCTAGGTTTTCTTTTCCATGGAAAGCCTAAGGATTGAGAATGCTTACATAAGCTTACAAAAGAGAAGGATCCATCAAAGGAATAAGAGTGGGGAATTCAGTGTCATTGTGTCACCCTTTATTTGTTGATGATGCTATTCTGTTTGGAGTTGGGAATTGAATCAGTACTTAAATGTAACTACTGCATCTTGCTTTCACATTTGTTCAATGAATATTTTATGTCTGCTATATTTTTATTTTTATAATGCAAAAAGTTTATCTTTTGGGACAAACAAAAGCTGCCAGATCAAGCACAAGCATCTTGTAATTGATAAACACTAAAAATCCTATATTAAGAATGCTTATACGCTCATAGTCAAAACACCCCAAATTCCTTATTTAACATAAATCAAATATCCATGGCTTGTCTATGCACAGTTGCATTTCCATACAATGCTCAGAGCTCTCCTAATTAATAAATAATTTGATAAATACCAACTTTCAAAGTTAGTAACAAACATGTCCTTCAAACAATAGGAAAGAAAAAAAAAGTGTTGATACTAGGAAGCTCCAATGGATATGTTTGGAAGCCTTTTCTACTTTTACAAATAGATAGAAATCCTGAGGAGAGAGAAGGGGTTGCACTGCTACATTAAATAATTTATGCACAAAGGAATGCAACATAAAAGAAAATGAAATTTATGGGGTGACTGCACTAGGAGTGTGCACTCCAAATGGTGGAGTTTTTTGTTGTGCAGGAGTGTGGCCATTTGAATCTTTCGATTTTTCTTCTGAGGATGGCCTATTTCCTGAATCTAATTTTTTTACTTCCTCAATCATTTTAAATACTTCTGTCATTCTAGGCCTCTGATCAGGCATTATAACAACACAAGCCATGGCAGTCTGCAACATCTAGACCATATCCTCCTCAATATTATGATATCTCATCAATTCCACATCAAATAATTCGGCAATCCACTCATCACGAACCATTGACTGAAGCCATCTAGGAAAATCAATTACCTCTTCATTTACCAATGCTTGGATTGGGGCCTTCCCTGTGAGAAGCTCCAGAAGCAGAACCCCAAAACTATAAACATCAGATTTCTGTGAAACCTTGCGCGCTTCAATAACCTCTGGAGCTCTATATCCAATAATGCGGCTGGGAAGAACATACAAGTTTGTCAAAGGAGACAAACCAAAATCAGAAACACATCCATCCAGGTCTCTGATAAGAAGGACATTGGAAGATCTAATGTTGCCATGGCTAAGTTTGCCTCCCCCTTCTTGATGGATATGCGCTATGCCCCTTGCTGCTCCCAAGGCTATCCTAATACTTGTGTCCCAATCCAAAGGAATTCTTCTTGCACCTCTCCCACCTGCAATTCAATTATGTGACACAATTGATCTCTAAAATACAAAATCCATGTTGCATGCAATATAAGAAATAATCAAATAAATTTTGCAGTGTCACATATCTAAGCTAAAGAACTTTAGGAATTCCCCACTAATAAAGACATAGAACAAATTCAAAGTCCACAGTCTATTTCACTGGACACCTTATATACATAAAGGTGAGAACAAAGACAGGTCATGATGGGCTTAACTGTAGGTGGTGAGATTTGTATGTTAGTAGCAACAGTAGAAAAGAATCGGATTTTCCATATAAACTTTGGTGGAAATTATTAATTCTTAAAACGAAACTATAATTTTTTTATAAAAAAATTCTAAAGATGAAGGCATAAACAAATTGTTTTGGGGAAAAATGGGGAAGGAAGGGAAATGAATCAATGATCCATGTTCCTCTCATAATGTATCTTTTCCCCTAGAACAAATATGAAAACCTTAGATTTCCTGAAACTAAAAGGATAAATGAGAACTTTCTCTGGAATTTGTTAACAATTCCTGGGGCAAACATCTACCCACAGATTTTTCTGAAACTCAATTGGATCAATAAGAACTTTACCCAGAAATTTGACGAGATTGTGTTGTCCTGTGTGTTTTTTGCAACCCTTATCAAGCTCCATAAGTGAATAGATTTCCATACTTGAAATTTTGTGAGTGCAAACCTCTCAAGCCACAGAGGAATGTGGTTGGCTAATAAGCATTGAGTCAAACTTAGGCCCTGATCTTTCACGGCTCAAAAACACAAAGTTGAAACATATTAATAATATCAGTATACTGATTCTGATGGCTAGTGATAGTGATTAGGGGTTTATTGATATAGAAATAAACTATCAGTTTTGAAAAGAAACCTACTACACACAAGCCTACATCCCTAACAACAAAGAGAACAAATGCAATATACACAAGCATGCATCCATAATAGCAAAGAGAGCAAATGAAATATATACAAGCCTACATCCCTAATAACAAAGAGAACAAATGCAATATACACAAGCCTGCAACCCTAATAGCAAAGACAACAAATACAATATAAACAAATCCATAAGATGATGAAGCGTGAGAGCACTTGACCGTGCAGAAGGGAAGACGAGCTGCCTATAGGCATGTAGTCATAGACGAGGAGCTTTTCATCCTTTGAGAAGTAGAAGGCCCTAAGTTATTTATATTATTTAGTGAACTTAGAGAGACCCAAGTTCTTTGATAATGGAATGGCTAATGTATTCTTTTCTCTTTCCTGTAGCAAACAGGCAATATCATATATGAAGGAAAATATCCCATGACTGCAAATAGCAGGATAACTTCTATAGCATCATCTCCTAGGGATTTGCAAACTAATGCACAATCTCAAAGGCAATTTAAAGAAGAAGAAGTAAAGAATCAAAGAACGCATTCTCATTGGACCAAAAACAGGGCAACATTAGATGTTGAAGTTAGTTCTATTCAAGCAATCAGAAATAGAGGTTCAAGAAATCCCAAGACTTTTAATCGTGGAAATCCAATATTAAAAGATGTTGTAGCCCTATCTCAGAATGAAAGTAATAATGTTGAACAAAATTGGTGAAGTAATTCACTTCCTCCTCATTCGAAAGGAATCAAAAGAGTGTATGTTCATGACCTCCAAAAGGATAAAACATATGGAGGCATTCAATATGCACCAATTAACAATTTCAAAGATTTAAACATACAGAGCCAACACAAGCCATGAATCAGATTCAAATAGGAATATCAAAATACATTGAGACTCCTGTCGAAATCTGTACCAGTAATGTAGCACTTGGTTCTTATAGAACTGAGCTTGACAACAAGATTCGGACAAATAATCCTTTGAATGTGGTGGCAGATGAAAGGCTAGAAACACTTGACAGATATTTAATGGCATATCATTCTATGTTAGAGGCATTTTATGCTCAGAGTCAGAGTCACTTAACCTGGGAACATGACAAGTTGTTGAGCAGTCTCCATCTTGCATTGCATATTACTAACGACGAGCACATTGACAAGTTAAAAAAGATGATATCTGAGTCCTAATGTTTGATTTTTGTATCTTGTAAAAATGTATTTTATGCAAGCCAACATTATTAGGGCTTTGGTCAAAACAATCGCCCTATTGAACTGTTGTTCAATCCTAAAACTGAGTACAATGCTATTGATATTATTTGGCAATTTCCTGCTTCCCCAGTTTGGTCTCAGCAGTTAATGTATGAAAAGTTTATTTGGGCTTTGGTCAAAGCACTTTCCCTATTGAACAATTTTCAATAATAAAATTGGGCTACAGTTCTATTGAAATAGCCTTCAAAGCTCATGAAGTGCACAACTGTACAAAGACTCATGGCTGGAAGAGGTTAGCTCCTATAATTGAATTCTTTTTACTTATATTTATTTTGGCTTTGGACATTCATCCAACCTTATATTATATCTGGATGCAAACACAACAAGTTGGTATTCAATCATATAAAATTCCAGAAGCACACCTAAGACCAATATAGGCCCATCTAACTCCGGTTCTACAAAGCATCGAGAAGATCAAATATTAAAACCTTTTACCACTAAACTACATCACACATCCCTATCACCACTGCCATTTGACCTTGCATTTGTCCATTATAACTACTTGTGGTTGAAGCCATTGAAGACCCCATTAGATGCAAATCCTATTTATTTTTGTGACATAACTAGGTAACAAAGTGGGCTCAAGCACTACTTCAGGATGATATATGAGTTAACAAGATATGGTCTTATTAAATTAACTCCCTTTTATGGATGTTCCTTTGCACCTTTGGGAAAAATTGTTAGTCCTAATAATGTCATGAAACGAATGAATGTGTATCAAATACAATCCTTGTCCAACAACTACAATGATAACATGATTTTAATGTGGAGATTGTTTCTTCAAGTCCAAATGACACAACACAAAACTATGAACTAGGGTGGAGTTATCAGTAGTTGGCAGTGAGTTGTTTGCATATCCACAGACATCATTATGAGCATGCCAAATTTAAAGCAGCAACTTACTGTGGTCATGAATACACAGAAACATCACATTCATGTCTTGATTTCTTGAAGATTGCGATACATTTCAAGAATTGGAAGTGTGCAACCAATTTACAAATTGATAGATTACGTGATGTGATTTGATGAACTCAACAGTTGTGAGAATTAGGTTGTGCCAATACCAATTCTTGTTCATTCTTCATCTCCTCCTCACCTTTCTTTTCTTTTCTCATGATGACATTAGGGAACATAACTTTCATTTTCTAATAACTGAAAAACAAGGATGTCATGGACTCTCTTTTATAGCTGTACATGTCCAAAACAGGCAAACAAACAGTCTCAATCAAACAAACGGTTGTGTTACATGATAGGCATTCAAGAAAAAGTATCCACAACATGAGTAAACATTCACCCAATCCCAACCAAGAGAGCAATATCAAGGATGAAATTCCACTCAACCCTATTTTAGATTTCATCAAAGTTAATTGAAATGGGCATTTTGTAAATGATTTCCTTGGACCTAGGCCTCAATATAATGTAATCTTTTGCACCTAGGAAATGGTGTAAGCCTTAGAAGTGGTCAGGGCGATGGGAAGGCATAATCAATCAAACATTGGTTTCCTTTAGAATCGTTAATGGTATTGGTACATGTTATATCAACCAGTGAACCTCAAATCCAACAATAAACAAGGAAAAAAAAGCACTAGGGAAATGCATCATAAAATCCATAACAAGCATGCCCTAGAGTGAAATTACACAAGAACAATATACTTGAACCATAAGTGTGCTATAGAGAGAATATCATAACCATAGAAGAAGAGAGCGCAACATGGGCTTTGGTGCATGTAGGTTAAATAATATATCACTTCTAAAAAGAGAATAGGTCACTCGTATAAAGTGTGCAATAGCTCAAGATGATGTTACAATGAGAGGTGAGTTATGGACTCAAGGTGTAAACAAGAGGGTTTATTAATGACTTGGTCACGCTTAACCACCTAGGAATACAATACATGGGTGTTGACTAGGTTGCTCTAAGACAATATAGTAATACATTGATAATGTTTACAATGTAAGGTTGGTTGTGGCTACAAGTGAGGTTTAAATGATCACCTTGACATCCCTCTCCCTTACTCAAAACTCATTCACCCCTATCCTATCTCCCTAGTCCACGATTGGTGCAACATGGGTATGGATGTCTTCTGGTTTTGATACGCAGGTTGGATTTGTTTTAAACTTTTAACGTATATGATTGTGATGCTGAAGCTAGATTGACAGTGACGAAAGGTAGAAATCTTACTATAAAAATGCAGGTGGGACAGCAACAAGTAAACATAGATTGTGCAAAAGAGAAATTGATTGGTGAAGATGAAGAAAGAAACATAGTACTGGCACCAATGAAAAGTGAAATGGTCTGTAGAAATATTACGTATAAGGCAGCTTCAAGCTTCGAGAGAAAGGAATTATATCTGTTGTGGCTTGTCTCAAAGATTAAAAATCACATAATAACACGATGCACTAGGAAATGATGCAACTAGCCATGTAAGGAAATATTGTAATTGAAAACCCATCTATTATAGGACAGGTTAAATACTCAAAACTTGCATTGATCCATTTCATGGCATAATAAAGGATGTACTCATAAAAGAATTCATAGGCCAGTTACAAACTTACAAATACGGATTGATAGTAATTTTCTAGTAGAGTAGCTTCACTGAGATGCTAATCCAAGATTTTATATACAATTATAAACCCGACTCCATTAATACACCATAAAGAAAATTCTATACACTGCAAAGTAGGAATCCGACCAAAATATAAATAAATGTATCTGAATGTTTTCCTTCAAAGTTCAATAATTTTGAGTAGCATTTAAAACAGATTCAAATATACGGGTATTGCTCATTGGGAACTTTTGTGCAAGTAAGTTTCATTTTTCCCCAGAGCAGATGACCCAAGAATAACCCACCGTGTATTGACAACAACAGACACAAACAAGCTACAAATGCATTAAGAAGACATGGGATAATGACAATTTTATTTCCGGACTTAAATATCTGCAAATGAAATAAGACATCATCAAAATCATTGCAATAGAATATGTAGTCACAACCATGAAGTAGGTATCTCCAATAGTTTCTATGCAGATAGTTCCAAACCTTAAGTTTTGCTCATCAAAGCTACATGTGATCGCAAGATATTTGCCATGGATTTGGAGTGACCATGAGGAGGCATCTTCCTTTTGGATTTCCCTCAACATGGTCATTCAAAATGCCCATAGTTGTGGAAAATAAAAAGGCTATGATATCGTTCGCAGGTATGACGGGCCATATATGAGATTGTGGTGAAGGTAAGTCGGGTAGCCTACAAGTTTCAGTTGTCGGGACATGTTTTTTTAGTTATGACAGAAAATGTGGTTTACCTTAAGATCCCAATGTTTTTATGAAATTTCATGACCGATTCAACTATACAAAAGATTGTTCACTATCTAGGTTTTGTTTAAGTCAAGCTGGCTTGATTTGATCTAATTAATATTTGATTTCTCCTTTTTGTGCAGAGGTAGAATGCTGGGAACAATAGATAGCCATGGATAAATGCAAGGAAAAAAGTGCATCATGCATCTATGGCATGAAGAAAGGAGGTGAGGTCTCGTCTTCTGATCCAAGCAAGGTAAACTTTCAAGCACAACCAGAGACAATTGCAGTGGTTTGATGAACAAAGGGGCTCCATTTTTTTTAAGACAGCTTCAACAATTTGGCTCTAGAAAAGCATAGCATGACCTTTGCTCTAATATTACTCTTACTAGGTATTTGTAATCCAAAAGTGATAATCATATTAAGAAACTCATTAGTATATTCTGGATGGTTAAGCCTTTGGTCCCTACCCCATTACTAAAGTCCCTATCGGTAGGAATGTTTCCATCTGAGAATTTGTGGTGGCAAAGCCTAGGTCTAGATCAATAGGGTGATCCATTTTTTCTAGTTATTATTAAAATCAATTATCAGCATACAATAGGATCAAGCCTGGTAGGGTAATCAGTCCAATCGAATTAAAAATTTATACTGGTCAATCGCTTAATATTGTCACTCCTAGTAGGGAGTTTTTATTTTTATTTTTGATTATGTGGTAAACTCAGGATAATTGGATGGAACTCTGCCTATAGAGGGAGATTGGACTTTGGTTTTTCATTTCTGTAGTTGCAAGTCTCTCCTGTATGAGCTCCTCTACTTGATTGGGCATCAATTATAGATAAAATTCCCGTCCCTTCCATTTGAGAGCCATCTGCCCAGATATGAATCCAATTACTATAGACCGACTGTACCTAACTGAAGCAAATAATCCAGCAGTGAACATTAAATAATATACACTATTGAAAGAAACTCGTTTAAAATCAATATAGTCAGAAGATACAGATTTTTAGGTCAAACAGAGGAGGGGAATTCACATCCATGCACTTTAAAATATTATGTCACGCAAATTGGATCGAGCTTATTTCATTTCAAGATAGCTACATGAGTACTTAGATTAGTTAAAAAGTTACTGGATGGGAAGGGACATGTCGATCCGAGTAAACAATTGGATTTGGAACTACCCTCACTTATTCCTATACAACTGGTAGATACCGGTCTCAGTCTGGATTAGGCAACTAGGGAAATATGGGACATAAAGGGGTGCAATGGGCTCTCTAATCAATAGGATATGTCATGGATGCTACTAGGCCCAAATATTTATATAAATGGGATATTACTAAGGATCTAGGAGGGATACTGAGAGAAATATTAGCCCCGAAACAGGCTATGAATTCGTATAGGTCGAGATTTAGTTTATCAGAGTTCCTTTTTGTTGGATAAACTAGGTGTGTGCAAAAAGTCAGATCAACTAGATAATTAGGTGGTGGTCTTGGACCTGGAATAGGTTCAACTAGCTCATATGCTGATGTTGAATCAATTTCGTACACTCGCAAAAGGATAGAATCATATTGATTCACAAATTCACGGTTGAAAGGACATAAGCATACTTAGGGTTTAAACGAGCTATAAGAGGACATAATTCCATCCCGGAATGTGAGGGACTCCCCACCCAGAAATGTCATACTGAATCACATGGATTTCAAATCAATAGAAAGTATCATTATATGGTGTCTGGTATCATTGTAGTAAGGTGTCGCATATACCCCCGACGAGAAATTTGTTGCTCTGATCAATACAAGCAATTTTTCACCTATATTTCAATCTACTTATTGAATATTTTGGTACCTAAACCTAGCTCGGCCATGATATATTAACATGAGAATCAATTTTCATTGTTCTTGAGATCCATGGACAGGTTCATTGAAATCCTCTAGTATGAGTTATATTTGTTATTGGGGGAACGCACCGACACAATGGATTATGCCCAGGAGATTATGCTTGCGACTAGGCCATCAAATTTTAAAAAAAATACCTTTTTATTATTATTGGTGTTTGGTTAGATCCTAATACAACTTTTACCAAAAATAAATGAATAAGAAAATGATGGCATGCGAATAACAGAAAAGTAAAGAATCTATCAGAAAAAATGAAAAAACATTTTGACCCTGATGTTACGGTTGAGGTTAGAAAAAATGAAAAAACATTTTGACCTTGATGTTACAGTTGAGGCCTTTCCTTCAACCTTTTAATTCATAACTTGATAAAACCATGAAATGAAAGGGGATCTCTTGCTGCTGCTAATAGACCGCACCGTTAGAACCATGAATTTATAGATACTTACTTTCGGGACAGACGCACTCGATAGTTACTCACTTACAAGTGTTCCATTGTCACATAATGGCGCCAACCTTAACTGAAAATGCCTTCAGTTCGTTGCTTTCGGGCTGTATCGATTTACAGTCTTTCCTCCAAATACTTGTCGTCGGCCCTGCCTACTCTGCAAAGTTAACTTCCCCATGATACCGTGTCTCTCTCTGATGGAGCGCACTTCCACCAAACTTTGCTTCTTGGTTCTCCTCACCTTCATCCATTCGGATTATAAGCCTATTCAGTCTTTCCATACTCTGATAAAGAATGGATATTTCTAGATTGCTGTCAAGTAGAATGACTTGCTATTTCTCTATAAGATCCCACCTGAACTATAGGTTACCCCATCGGCTTACCTAGTTTAGGGTAGAATCTGTCCCTTAGACGCATCTCTTAGCTATCACTAAGCTCCCGACAGAGGATGTTCAAGTAAAGCATCCCTTAAGGATGAGACCCTCAACCTTCCTTTCTGTTTGAAGAATAAACCATGAAAAAATGAAACCCTAGCTTAAACCATGAAAAAACGAAACCCTAGCTTACTTATGTGACCGAAGGAAAGAGCCATTAACAAAAAAAGAGGCAAAAGGATACCTGTCAACCGCATTTCATCAAACGTTTCCAAGGTTTCTTCTCATGTCCCTCCCCTGGCATAATCTGCAATTATCACCATCCATAAGATGACATCCCTCTAAGACATTTGATCAAGTACTTTTTTTTTTTTTTTTTTTTGACAAGAACGGTTAAGTTTTATATTAATAAAACTGTGGCTGAGCCACCCAAAAGATACATCTGAGAATTCTGGATGGGAACAAAACTTCCTCATCACTGGATGAGTTCTGAAAACTAAAACGCAAAGAAAACTAGTAGAAATAGAGCTTCTCATCGGAACCTGAAAGACAATGCTAGCTGAAGTGCAAAGGTATGTCTGTCAGATTTATTTCAGAGACCCAGTTTGACTTCGTGTCTGGACTGGTTGCCTTGTATGGATTGTCTTTTTCTTCTTCACTACTTTAGTCCATTCCTTGGACTGCTCTTGAGAGTGTGAGGCATTGGATTCTTCTTCTTCTTCTGCTTGATCGGCCCAGCTTTGGGAAGCAGGCGGTTGAGGCGCCACATTTCCTTGATCGGTCGGCAGGGGAGTAGACTGCTCAGATGGTTCTTCAATGGCACTTTCAGAATCGGGGTCGGGCCCTTTCGAAATGAACTGATGAACTGGCTTCGCACCAGTCCACCAAGTTGGCTTTCGCTTTGACTTGGATGCTTTATGCTTCTCTGGGAGTTTTGTGCAGCTTTGGGCTAAATGCCCTGTTTCAAAGCAAATTCTGCATCTAAAATTAATATGCTCATAGTCTAACTTCTGAGTCCATGACTTATCTTTACCTTGAAGGATGATTTCTGCTGGAAACCCTTTGCTGAAGTCCATCTCTACGCAGATTCGAGCATAGGTTGTAAATGCGGATTCTGTTTCTGGACTTCTGCTATGAAATTTTCCAAGAGCATTGCCAATGGATTCCAGAGATGCAAGGCCCCAAAAATGGAGAGGCAGATTCGGCAGCCTAACCCAGACTGGAGCTGAGGCGATGACAGCAGAAGAGGCATCAAAAGAGGAGGTCCAGGGCTGAATGGAGAGACCAGATCTGCCCCAAAACCAGGGGCCAGATCTAAAGATCTGATCCCTATCTTCTGCAGATCCAAAAATGACTATAAAAAATCCTCTTGCACAAGGGAAAATCAGAGCTTCCTCCTTTAGAGACCAAGCAGAGGAGGTCCAAGAATGCAAATCTACCAGCTTTGGCCACAAGCCATTAAACCTGCACACCAAAGCTCTTTCGGAGAGGCGTTCCTCATCATCTATGGCTTCCTGGATGACCGGGATAACAAGGGCCGAAGCTTCTTGCACCACGAGGTGGTTTGGAGAGGGCCCTGCGTCAACACACCGAACCGTTCCGCTCGAGCTCGGAGGAGGATCTGCTGCATGCTGAGGGAGATCGAAGGAGACTCCACGGAAAGGGTTCTGCCGGGAAGAGGAACTAGCTCGCGGCGAGGAGCCAGCAAAGCCAGGAGAGGGGGCCGGATCAGAACCGTCAGGAGGACACCTTCCTGCAACTAAGTCGACAAAGGAGGGAGCCATGCGAGCTACAGGAAGAAGCAGCGCGGCTGCTGAAAGTCGGGACGGCTAGGGTTCTGCTCTTAGGACTTAGTTAGAGTAGAGTTCCATTTGATCAAGTACTTTACTATCCCCAACTCCACTTAATGAAAAAATTATCCAATGGAACAATTGAAACATATTCGAACTTCATGGTTAAAAATGAATTTTTTCCCTCTATTTGTTTATTTTTGCTCTGGTTCTCTTTTCATTTTTATTTTTAATTTTTAAACTAAAATAGAGAGCCGCATTTCATCAAATACTCCCAAGGGTTCTTCTTAGACCACTTCTCTCTAAGACATTTGATCAAAGACTTTGTGAACTAAAACTCGACTGAATGAAAAATTAGTGAATGGAACAATTGAAACAAATTGCAACTTCGTGGTTAAAAAAATGAAATTTTCCCTCTTTTTCTTTATTTTCCAGCTTGTTCTATTTTTAATTGTTTTTGCTCAAATAAAGTTTTTTCTAAAATGTGAAAGCTTTCCCACCAAAATGTTGATTGTTCTTGTTTTGTTGTTTGAATTTTTTAATTTTTTTTAAAAAAAATTTAATTCGTTAATATTAATATATTATCTATAATAATTATATTATATTAATATTACATAGGATATAGTATATGGAATTGTCTATCCATTTGATAATTTCACCCTAATGGAGAAATTGTTGGGCCTTATCCAAGCATCGCTCCAGCACCTTGTTTAAACTCTGAATTTCCTGTCATCCTCTAAACTTTACACCCTCTAATCAGGTTCATACATGTAAGCTCCAATGACACAACATAGTAGTGCATACTCATCGATCAACCAATTCCATGCATCAAACCATCGCATAAGCGTGGGAATTTGAAATTGAATTGAGTGAATGGGTAGGCTAAATTTGAAATTTGAAAACATTTGGAAATGTAAAGTACAAGCAATCTTACCCCAATTTAATAAATTGAATATTATGCTTTTAAGGGAGTTTTATAATTATTATTCTTATGCGTTCATGAATGATGACACCACATACACTAATATCCTCGCTACTCATGATTTCACACCAACAATATCGAAGGGAGTAGGAAGATGGATATGACATATATGGAATTCATATCTACTTGCAACATTATCTTACCGAAACTTTAATAGACCGCCGAGAGGGTCAAACGATGATGCTTTTGTTCAAACAAAATATCAACATGAGCACTATGACGATCCAATCAGAATGACACCAAATTCACGACATGATAATGTCGAGAGGGAAAGACAAGAAATATCCAAGACTCGACTCAACCACACTATGATGATGCACATGATGCAACTTGGAGGATCTGTCGAAGAGATAATACAAAAGAAAAAATGGTAAAATAAGATATGGACATGATAAGCACATCGAACTAGATGTGACGGTACATGTGAAATCATATTGCAAAAAAATTTAGTAGGTTCACCATGGAATCATGTTTCAACAGTAGCTTGCGTCTTTGAATCCGTGTACAATGTTACAATTTACTAAATGTTAACACTGCAGATGGAGTTTTTGAATCCATCTGCAGTCTTAAAGTTTGGTAAATTCTATAAATTCATTGTCAAAATTGTAATTTTCTATTGTAGGAGTGACACTAAGAATGACCAAATAAATGATCAATTATTATTTGGTCATTTTTAGTTCAGTTCTTATACCGTGACCAAATTAGTCACTTATCTTGGTCATTTTTCGTTTAATTCTTATCTCGTGACCAAATTGGTCTTTTATCTTGGTGATTTTTAGTTCGCTCACTTAAAATTTCTCAATTTTGGTCGTTTATCTGTTGAAAAAACTGTGGTGACCAAATTTTTTGGTCGCGTGGTCACTTATCTCTCATTTTGTACTAGTGTCACCATTGCATCATCCTGATGTATGTCATCATCGCATGATCATCCTAATCATCGTCACTGTATCGTCCTTGTTAAATTTTGAGCATTAATTCACAATACTCTAGGATATTCACTGAAAGAATAACATATACAGTATATCAATGCATAACAATCACAATAAGTATGACAAACATCACAAGAATCAAAAGCATGAGAGACAAGAGACACAGAGTTTCCGTGGGAAAAACCCTAAGGTGAAAAACCCCACAACTTCCTCAGAGATAGAGAGAGCAATGGCTCAACCAAAGTACAACCAAAATACACTTGAGATAGTCTCCTAAAAGTAGATGATCCTCCTCCTCACTAGTGCACCACTTTCTGAGTGAGAGAGATATGACTTTCTGAATGATCTCAATAGAGATCTCCTGATCTCTATTTATACTAACCTGTATTCCCAGTGACCTTATGGGGCCGACTTGTCTGGCTAGGTACATCCACAATATAATATATGTTTCAGGGCCGACCCCACACATGGTGGTATAATAACCCATCGAAAAGTACACACACTTACGACACTTGTCAATCCACATGATGACACTTCCTTATAGAGGAATAACACATCTCTAATAAGGGTACAATAAATACATATGAAATACATAGATGAAATACATTTCGAAGTTACATATACATCAACACTCCCTCTTAACTAGGAAGGTATTTCTCGACACAAATCTGCTAGACAAGTCTTCTTCTCAGGATCATCGTCATCGATGCATCGTCAACATCATCGTCACTGCTGCTGCTATCTCAACCAATCTCTGACTCTACTCATCATAGGAAGTTCTACAGAGCCAGTCCTTTTTCATACTCGATGTAGGCCCACCATTTGCAGGTCTTCATCATCACTGGCCATACTGTGGAAATCTCAGGACTTATTACGTGCGTCACAAAACCTTAAAAGAGTCTCTTGACTAGCAAGAACCCTAAAGAGCATCTGAGGTCTTTTTCATCCTATACAGATCTCCAAGACTTATTACATGTGACCTCACCACAAAACCTTGAAAGAGAATCCCATGACTGATTACGAGCCCAAGGCTTAACCTATCGGATCTCCCAGGGCACAAATTACATGTGGTCACCACAAAACCTCGAAAGAGCATCCAAGGACTGATTACGAGCACAAGGCTCAACCTATCGGATCTCCCAGGGCACAAATTACATGTGGTCATGGAAAAATCTCGAAAGAGCATCCCAAGACTGATTACGAGCACACGGCTCAACCTATCAAATCTCCCATGGCACAAATCACATGCCATAGGACAAAACCTTGAAAGAGCATCTACCAGATATTCTAGGGCACAAATTACATGCCATAGGCAAAACCTTGAAAGACTATCTACAGATCTCCCAAGGCACAAATTATATGTCCTCCCAAGCAAAACCTCGAAAGAGCATTTTCCAGATATCCGAGGGTACAAATTACATGCCGTAGGAAAAACCTCAAAATAATATCTGCAAATCTCCCAGGGCACAAATTACATGCTTATCTGCACAACCTGTTCCACGGCCATAGAGTATCAACCTAATACTCACACATACATCATCCTGATGTACACATGATCATCCTGATCATCATCACTGCAACATCCTACTGCCATGTCATCTGGAGCAACATCCTGAAGCTCGTCATCCATGATCATCCTGATCATACAATGCATACCAAGTATCTACCTGATACATATCATCATACATGATCACCTGATCACACAATGTATCCACCTGATACAAATATAAATACATGATACATATGATAATACTTGATCTACCTGATCATACAATGTATCCACCTGATACATATACAGATACATGGTCCAAGCATCCAACATGATGCTTATACAAAATTCATATATATGATCCAACCAATCATATCCATCATCCAACATGATGCGTACATACATATAAATGATTCAACTGATCATATCTAGCATCCAACATGATGCGTACATACATATACATATAAATGATCCAACTGATCATATCTAGTATCCAACATGATGCATACATACATACATATGAAAATTATCCAACTGATCATACAAAGCAAAAACTAGAACATCATCTTGATGCTCATCATCCAGCGCTTACATCCACAGCCATGTGAAGGATCCTCCTTCCAACATGCTTGGAATGGCTTGAGCAAATGTGTCCATCACTTCTTCCTCGAAGTGTCATCAATCCAAGAACACCAAGCCTCTCTCTGAAGTACTCGAACTTCACCCTAGCTAGTGGCTTCATCATCACATCTGAAATCTGCTTGTCCGTCGCAACATACAGGAGATTCAAAGCTCCTCTCTGCACCATATCCCTGATATAGTGATATTTGATCTCTATGTGTTTCGACCTGTCATGAAACACTGGGTTCTCAGACAACTTCACACAAATCTGGTTATCATAGAAGATACCAGTAGCATCCAACGGGAGATCAAATAATTCAGACAGTAGCTTCCGTAGCCATACTACCTCAAAACTAGTTGAACAGGCTGCAACATACTCTGCTTCAGCTATACTTAGTGCTACACAGGATTGCTTCCTGCTAAACAGAGAGATCACACCTGATCCCATACTGAAGTAGCACCCAGATGTTTTCTTCCTATCTGCAGCACTGCCAGCCCAATCTGAATCAACATAACCCCGCAAGTTAAACTTTTGTTTCTCCTCATACTTGAGCCCATAATCCACTGTACCCTTCAGGTACCTCAGAACATGCTTTACAGCAACCAGATGAACACTCCTCAGATCTGTCAGGAACTTACTCAATGTGTTCACTGCAAAGCAAATACCTGGTCTCGGTGTTCGTCACGTACATCAAGGACCCAATCATCTAATGATACATAGAGACATCAACCGGCTTAGATGAAGCATCACATAGAAGCTTCAGATTCGATGCCATAGGTGTGGCCATGGCCTTGCAATCCATCATCCTGAATCTCTTTAGGATATCTACTGTGTACTTCCCTTGACCAAAGAAGATCCCACCTGTACTCTGTCACACCTCCATACCTAGGAAATAATTCATGATTCCCAAATATATCATATCGAACTCGGAAGCAAGCTTTCTCTTAGTATCTGCAATCAATCTATCATCTCCTGTTACAAATAAGTCATCCACATACACGAGTAGAATCACACGATTCCCTTACTCAACCTTTTAATAAAGGTTGGAATCCGCTTTACTCTTGGTAAAGCCAAAACTAGATAGGAAACTGTCCATCCTACCATACCAAGGTTTTGGGAGATTTTTTCAAGCCATTCAAGGCTTTCTTCAATCTGCACACATATGACTTCCTGTCATGTATTTCGAAACCGAGTGGCTGCTCCACATATACTTCCTCTTCAACTACACCATTAAAGAAAGCAGTCTTGACATCCATCTAGTGTATTTTCCATTTCATCGTTGCAACCAGGGCAAGTACTGTTCTGATGGAAGTATACCTGGCTACAGGTGCAAAAGTTTCTTCATAATCTATTCCCTCTTTTTGAGAGAAGCCACGAGCTACGAATATTGCTTTGTATTTCTCTACACTGCAATCTGCAGCATGCTTGATTTTGTAGATCCATTTAGAAGTCACAACATACTTCTCTTTAGGTCTTGGTACAACATCCCAAACATCATTCTTCATTATTGATTGGTATTCCTCAACCATGGCATCCTTCCATTCTTTCTTTTCCACTGCTTCTTCATAACTGGAAGGCTCTTTATTCATAATGTCACAGAGTAAAGCAACATAGCTGGTATGTGATTTCGTTCTCTTCTTTGCTCTGTGTTCTTTTTCTGGAATGCCAAATCTTTCTGCATCTTGAATGAGCTCTCTAGCCCATGCAGGTTTCCTCTTGTGAGAGTTATCCTCACGAGGTGGATCTACAGGTTCTTGCGGATCTTGCAGATCTTCAAACTCACGAACAACTTCTGGAACTGCTTCAGTCATGGTAGTGTCTTGAAATCTAGTTTCCTTAGGTTCTTCATAAACTTCGATAGGTGCCCTCCTTGATTTGATGAATGCTAAGTTTTCATCAAATGTTACATCCCTGCTGACATCAATCTTCTTGAACCCTAGAAAGTATATTCTGTAAGCCTTCGAGCTTTCACTGTAACCCACAAGATACCCTTCTTTCCTGAAGGATCTAGTTTAGTCCTCTTTTCCTTTGGGACATGAGTGTATACTAGATAGCCAAATATTCTGAGATGTCTGACTTCAAGTTTCTTACCAGAAAAGACCTCTTCAAGTGTCTTGTTGTCCAATATCTTGTGGGGTGTTCTGTTCTATACATATATAGTTGTTCTAGCTGCTTTTGCCCATAGATGCATAGGTAGATCCTGGTCATGCAGCATTGCCCTTGTTGCTTCCATGATTGTTCTGTTCTTCCTTTCTGCAACTCAATTATATTGAGGATTATAAGGAGCAATCAACTCCCTCTTAATCCTTGAATCACTACAAAGCTTCTTGAAGTCACCTGAGGTGAATTCTCCACCATTGTCGGATCTGAATGTTTTGATCTTCTTACCAATTTGATTCTCCATAAAGGTTTTGAATTCCTTGAATTTATCAAACACCTCATCTTTGTTCTTCAAGAAGTATACCCAAGTCTTCCTGGAGAAGTCATCAATAAATGAGACATAGTAAACATACCCACTCAGAGAAATGGATGACATAGGACCACATACATCTGAGTGGATGATTTCGAGGATGTCTTTTGCCTTGCTTTCACTGCTTAGGAAAGCCTACTTAATGTTCTTACCTTTTGCACATCCTTTGCAAACACCTTCATGTTTGGTCTTGATTTTAGGAAGACCCTCTACAACCTTGCTTGCAATTAGAAGTGCCCTATAGTGCATATGAGCAAGTCTTCTATGCCAAAGTTCACTTAGCTCCATGGATTCATGTACCATGGCATGTTAAGGTTGTCCCTTCAATTTATACAAACCTCCCTCTTGCTCTCCAATCACTACTTGCATCATCTATGTTCTTTCCCTTTGGCCACATTAGGACTTGGACATCCACAAATGCAACCCTCATACCTTTTGCATCCAATGCAGAGATGGAGAGTAAGTTTTTCTTGAGCCCAGGTACATAAAGGACTTCTTTCATCTTCAAAGATTTTCCAGAATCTAGGTTGTAGGAGACTTCACTACTTCCTTTGATTGGGTATTGATAATCATTCCCAAGTTTCACCTTATGGGGTGATTCATGTTCAGATAGATTCACAAAAGATTCCTTAAAACCAGTCATGTGTTTGGAAGCCCCACCGTCAATCAACCAATCATTACAACCATGGGAGATAGTACCTGTGAGAGCAAAAATTAGAACATAATCTTCTTCAGTTGATGAGTCATCATCACTACCACTTTCTGCCCTAGCCTTCTTCTTTGGGGGTTCATCATCTTCGGCAGCATGAGAATGATATCTTCTTTTGTTATTCTTCTTCTTCTTATTGAATTTGTTGTTGTTGTCTTTCTTCTTCTTGGGACAATCTGAAGCAAAGTGTCCCTTCTCATTGCAATTAAAGCATCTGAGATCTTTCTTATCTTTATGATAATGGTGGTGTGAGAATCTTTTGTTATGAGATGATTCCTTCTTGGACTTGCCTTTCCTCGCATGTGCTGTCAGAGCTTGATCTTCATTTCCCATCTTTTCTTCTCGAGCCACAAGCCTAGCTTCTTCTTGAGAGCATTCTTCCCACAATCTATTGAAGGATATCAACTTCTTCCTTGCACAAATTCCTTGAATAAAAGAATCCCATGACCTGGGTAGGCCATTTAGAGTGGTCATCACCACTTCACCATTCTCCACCATTTCATCCACTGCTTCTAGTTGTTCCTTGATCTGGGAGACCCTTGAAAAATAAGATTGAATGGTTTCTCCATTCTGAAACTTTACTCCTTTCAATTGGTTCCGCAGGGTCATCTTCTGATTTATGTTCTTCCCTTCAAATAGCTTGGTCAAAGAGTTAAACATCTCCTTGGGTGTCTTTAGAGAAGACACATGGGATATGAGATGGTCTTTGATAGAATCAACAATGATTCTCTTTGCCTTGACCAAGTTTTTCTTATGAAATACCTTAGCCTCTTCATCCTCTGGGATAGGGATGTCTTCTTTTACATATGAGTCCAACTCATTCACTTCCAGGATTAACCCAATCCTATACTTCCAAGCTTGGAAGTTATCATCTCCTTCAAGATTAACCTCAAGCTTGGTGTGGTGAGACATCTTAAAGAGTACTTCAAATGGAAATAGAAAATATTTAGGTCTTACCACTTGAAATGTTGAAAACTGGATCTGGTCCCGGATTAGGGTTTGTCGAAAAAACCCTAAAAATTCAAAATGTGATTTTCAATTTTCTGAAAAGATAGAAAGATGCGCCTTGATGAGCTGATCAGCCTGGTGTATTCATAATTTGAGATTAGCAAAGCTTTACCCTTCAGATTTGCCTTTTTGTCCTCTCGGGTTCACTTGGGAGAGCCCTGAATAAGGGTTTGTGTTTCTCGGAGATCTACCCAGCCAAAAATCTCGATCCAAAGCTCTAAACTTTGATTTTTGCAAGGAGTTTCCAAAAATTTCAAAAATTCCAAAATTTCAAAAATTCCTATTTTTGTGAAAACCCTAATTTTTAGGGCCAAATATGAAAATGCTTAGAATTGAATTCTGATTGGACAGATAGATTCTCCTTGATGAGTAGAGTCAATCTGCTATACTACTTTTCCAAAATCTATGGATATAAACCCAATAAACAAGAAATGCAAGTTTTCGTCACTGGAAAATGTCTTCTTCTTAGGTTAGCTCTGATACCATGTTAAATTTTGAGCATTAATTCACAATACTCTAGGATATTCACTGAGAGAATAACATATACAGTATATCAATGCATAACAATCACAATAATCATGACAAGCATCACAAGAATCAAAAGCATGAGATACAAGAGACACGGAGCTTCCGTGGGGAAAACCCTAAGGTGAAAAACCCCACAACTTCCTCAGAGATAGAGAGAGCAATGGCTCAACCAAAGTACGACCAAAATACACTTGAGATAGTCTCCTAGAAGCAGATGATCCTCCTCCTCACTATTGCACCACTTTCTGAGTGAGAGATGTGACTTTCCGAATGATCTCAATAGAGATCTCCTGATCTCTATTTATACTAACCTGTTTTCCTAGTGACCTTATGGGGCCGACTTGTCTAGCTAGGTACATCCACAATATAGTATATATTTTAGGGCCTACCCCACACATGGTGTTCTAAAAACCCATCGGCAAGTACACACACTTGCGACACTTGTCAATCCACATGACAACACTTCCTTATAGAGGAATAACACATCTCTAATAAGGGTACAATAAATATATATGAAATACATAGATGAAATACATTCTGAAGTTACATATACATCAACAGTCCTGATGCATATCATCTAGAGCATCGTCCTAATACTCATCACACATGATCATCCTGATCATTGTCATTGCATCGTCCTCATGCATGTCATCCAGAGCATCGTCCTGATACTCATCACACATGATCATCCTAATCATCATCACTACATCGTCCTAATGCATATACATATACATGATCCAACTAGTCATACAAAGAAACCACCTGATGCATATCCAAAGCAGTAACTGGAGCATCGTCCTAATGCTCGTCACACAACGATTACATCCATAGCCATGGGAAGGATCCTCCTCTCACCATGCTTGGAATGGCTTCTACAAATGTGTCCCATCACTTCTTCCTCGAAGTATTTTCAATCTGAACAAAACCAAGCCTCTCTCTGAAGTACTCGAACTTCACTCTGGCTAGTGGTTTTGTCAACACATCTACAACCTGCTCATCTGTCACAACATATAGGAGCTTCACTGGTCCTCTCTACACCATATTCCTGATATAGTGATATTTTATCTCGATGTGCTTCGACCTTTCATGGAACATCGGGTTCTCAGACATTGTCACACAACTCTGGTTGTCACAAAAGATACCAGTAGCATCCAACAGGAGATCAAATAACTCAGACAGTAGCTTCCTAAGCCATACTGCTTCACAACTAGCTGAACAAGCTGCAACATACTATGCTTCAACTGTACTCAGTGCTACGCAAGACTGCTTCCTGCTAAATCAAGATATCACACCTAGTCCCATACTGAATCAACACCCCAAAGTTCTCTTCCTATATGCACCTCTGCCTCCCGAATCTGGATCAACATAACCTTGCAAGTTCTCTTCCTATATGCACCACTACCTCCCGAATCTGAATCGACATAACCCTGCAAGTTAAACTTTTTATTCACATCATACTGAAGCCCATAATCAACCGTGCCCTTCAGGTGCCTCAGAATATGCTTCACAGCAATCAGGTGAACATGTCTAGGACCCATCCATAACTGGCTCAAGGTGTTCACCGCAAAGAAAATATCTGGTCTCATGTTTGTCAGGTACATCAAGGACCGAATCATCTGACGATAGACAATGACATCAACCATCTCTAATGAAGCATCACTCAATAGCTTCAGGTTCGATGCCATAGGTCTGCCCATGGCCTTGCATTCTGTCATCCCGAGCCACTTCAGGATCTCTACTGCATACTTCCCTTGTCCAAGGAAGATTCCATCTGCATTCTACCACACCTCCATACCTAGAAAGTAAATCATCATACCCAAGTCCTTCAACTCAAACTTGGCAGCAAGCTTCCTCTTCGTGTCGGAAATCAATCTATCCTCTCTTTCTGGGAGAAGCCACGAGCTACAAACCTCGCCTTGTATTTCTCTATGCTACCATCTGTAGCATGCTTGATCTTATAGATCCACTTGGAAGTCACAACAGACTTCCCTTATGTCCCAAACATCATTCTTCATGATCGACTGGTATTCCTCGATCATGGCATTCTTTCATTACCGTATCCCGAATCCTGGGTACTTTAGATTCTTCAATATCTTCAATAGATATTTTTTTTATCTTCATTGCTGGAACAAATGTTGTAGTCCTTCTTTTGTAGGTGATTGTACATGATCTTTCCTACAAGTCAAATTCAATTGCATGATTAGAAACTTCTCATACTTTACAGAACAAAATCTTAGACATAATAATATATGTCATATAATCATGCAATTATCTTAGCCAATACTTCAATACAACATTTATCCATATCCCGTATTCACACTGTTAACACCCAAATTGTACCCTCTGAGTTGAGGGAGAGGGAAAGTCGGGGTAACCACTAACCAACTTTGGACCAATGCTACTGACCCAGCATAGTTCGAGAGGGCTCTCTCTAAAAATCTATGAAATACTGGAAATAATCAAAGGCATCAACAATGAAAATGTACACCAACATTCATCACTCAAGATATTCAATCAAGCACATCCAGAAGGATAGACTTCTATTAGGATAGATTGTTTAAATTTTTTGGAGATAAAATCATGAGGGAAACTTGGGCGATGGAGTCAAAACATAAAACATGAATCGAGTACAGTACTGCAGCTGACAATGTCAAAACAGAGGCAAGGTAGCCACCCATTTACAATTGATGAGCTTTTTAATTTGATGATAAAGAAGAAAATAGAAACAGTCCATTGATGTAGAGCATACTACGATGAATTCTACGCCAACTTTAGCATAAAATAATTGTGAAATGTTTGGTAAGATTCGAGCAGAGCATAATCTCTATGAATTCCATTCAAACACTACACTTAACCAAACATGAATAAGCATTTACAAAAATGGATTCACTATGAGGGAAACAAAAATTCACATGGGAAAATAGCAGAAACATACTGTAAGGAGAATGACACAGGAATCTCTGCCATTAAAAGCAGCTTTGGTCACTATAATTTCATTTAAGACAAAAATGTTTCAGGACAAAGCGAAGCTCTCCCAAGGCCTCAGCCACTTGATTTTCCAACCCTTAATTATTCTATTACAAAGCTTTTATAGGTTCTCAGCCTCGAATTGGTCCTTAGGAAACAAAGAAAAATTACATCGCCACCTTGATGACCCCCAAATTTGGAATATTACATATGTGTCAAGTTCAAAAAGATTGATTAAGATGGGAAACAAAAATATTATGAACAGGGCGTCACCATACTTTGAAGTCTTCAATCGACCTTGTGAATCAAAGAATTCCTCCACCTTCAGAGAGTTGTCAGCCTGTGATTGTTTAGTAGGAGGAGGAGGTGTCACTTCCTCAGTGGGGAGAATGAGGTCATGTACAATCCCCTTGTCTCGCTGGACGTCTTCATCTTCCCAAGGAATCTTCTCTTTTCGTCGACGTCGAATTATTTTGTGCACCTGTTGCCCCTCGGGATCCTCCTCGTCACTACCGGAGTTGGATTCCACATGGTCGAATGTCATAGGAGACCAAGGAGCATGCTCTTCCTCCACCTCAAACAATGCATATTCGGGCATGAAAACCACTCAAGATCCCTGCTCTTTCTCCCTGACCCAATTTTAACTGAAAGATGCCCCAAGCTGCTAGGTGTATCGTCCTCTCTATATACCGATCTTGTACAACGGACAAAAAACCATATCCATAACTACTGTGATGATGAAAACCGCTACATGTGTCCATATTCACCATGATAACTTGATCAGATTCCTTAATCAGGTAACAATGATGTCCCAGGTGTGAGCTGACCTGAAACATGCTCGGCAGAGACCTCCAGATAGACGACAGAGCAAAGGATGACGTTGAGGTGGCCTCTATCACATCAGCAATCACTTGGATGACCATAGAGATGCCTCTAAGCTGATGATCCACCAGGTATTTCTTACATCATAAATATTCCCATCATTCCTCCCTCATATGCCGAATGATGTGGGTCACATCGCCCTCGCAGCTCCTCAGGACACCCAACAATCCGCAAAAGTGAATTTCCTTCTGCTCGTGCCCCTATCATCTGCTACCCCGACTCCTTCATATTTAGCAACCTTTCTACCGAGGGGTACCTGACTCATACAAGAAGACAAAGGCATCCAGGTAACTGCCCCAGCTGGCCGCTAGAACAGAACAACCAAGATTGATCTCCAGAGAAGCTTCCCTAGCTGTATACCTCCAATAACTTTCGAGCCTTGCATTAATATGTTTATAATTCCTTGAGAACTTTACCTTCACACCCGTATGGTTGGGAGTGATGTCCCCCCCTTTCACTATCCTCGCCCCTCTTTCCCCATTTCGGGCCAAGTCCTGAAGTCACTAGTGCCGTAGAAACTTGTCACATCGGGGTGGATACCTTTGGTTAGAAATTCTCCCAAATCGGGGCTTGGAATTCCCCCTCTCTCGACTTCGGATGGATCAACATCTATTTTGAATGACCAACAAGGTAGGGGAGCTATCCTTAATGCTGAGGCCAAGCCCAAAATGGGCGGTTAAGGAGGCTCACCGACCTTCAGACAGACTTTGATGAAACAGAGCGATGACTGACATCTCCGGGGAGACCTCCAAACTCAAATGTCTGGGGCTTCGAGAGATGAACCTAAAACAAGCCATTCTGGTCTGGTTCAAACAAAATACAAGACCCATGGAACTTTCTGCACCTAGCTACGTTTGTGGGACATTCAGACTTATGCTAGTTTTGCCGACAAGAAGATGAATTTCTGTAGCAAAATGAAAACCCTATCTCCCGAAACAATCCCGAACCCTGAACCTTGCATGAGATTGGCTCCTCATTAGCCTTCCCGGCAACAAAATGCATTTCCTTCTTTGACCTACCTGTGACTAGAAACTGCCCAAAGCAGACATCCCCCGAGAAAATAAAAATATCACCTTTACCCGTCGATGGCTATATACATAAATTGTGTTCGCTTATCCCCCTGGGATTCTTTGTTAGGTATCCATCAATCCTAGCCATTGAACTCTCACATATTGATCTCCTCTATCAGATCTAGTCCTATTTTTAACCACTGATTTGACCCCTTTATGTCTCTATCGTTGGATCATTCCACACATCCCATTATCCAGCATCTGTTGCTAAGCACCGTACCCTGACAGAGTGGGATTGCATGCCCCTAAACTAGTTTTCGATTTACCACTCATCCCCTTGCGACCATCTCGGGTGGAGACATATGGAAAATGGGTTTTTCCCTTGCAACCACCATCCTGTCTATCTAGCATGAAACATCTCGACCATAGGATATTACTCCGCCTCCCCGATCCATCCACGTGGCCATAGATCTACTTTTACACTTCCATAGTATCGCATGCTTATTAAAACGATACCACTTACGACCTGTCATCCTCCCAACGTTTCCTCATGCTGCCACCTGTTCGGTGGCATTCACCATCGTGACCGCCCTTATGACTATTCCCCGCACAACTTATCCCCGCGACCATCAACGAGGATCGTTGATCTCCCTTGAGCACCTGTTAGCACTCAAATTTTCCTTGGGCTGTATCAAGGAAACCCCGAGGTAACCTCAAACCAATCTTTAGACTGAAAATTGGCCTCCTTAAGCCAGAGAGGGCTCTCTCGGCAAATCTGCTATCCAATGTCACCACGATAGTAGCTTGACAATAAATTCAATGGCCAAATTTGTAAAATCACAGTAAAAACTTTACATGCTTTAAATGATGTGGTTAGATCAAACAGGAAAAAGATACAATTGGGCAACGCAGTCAAGATCATGTGATATGAATGACGTGTCAGAACTTCAGCAATATAAATTTTCATTAAAGGTAGGATAGCTACGTTTTTTACAGTCAATTTCTTGATTTCTAGTGGTAATAGAAGAAAAGATGAACAGTCCATTAAATACGGGCATCAAACTAAGATGAATCCATATTAACTTTAGAGGAAAATTTGGTGGATATTTGAATAGGATGAACCGGAGCATAATCAATATGAATTCCAGTTTCACTATAACCTTTATTCAAACATGACAGGAAAAACATAATGGAAAGGATTAACAAAGAAAAATAAACATTCACATTATGAGAAGGGAAAAAGGACGGACTGTAAAAAACCCAACACGAGAATCTCTAAATCTGTTAAAAATGCTTGCTTTAGCTCTGCAACATTTTTTCAAATATGAAGATGAGATAGAACCTCTCGTAAACCTTCTTACTGAAAATACGAACACTTTACATGTTTTTTACATATCAATATATAGAAAGACAACCTATACCTAATATTGAATTCAAAACCTAACTAAAACTCTAAAAATAAAAATAGTTACAACTTATATTTGTTTTTATTTCAGGAAGTAAATTTTCTGAAAAATAGGGTTCAAATACCTAGCCGTATATCTCAGATGGAGATAGGTGTGTCAATTTTGAGAGAGGTTTTTGTAGTTGGGCATGTGCTGAAGAAAATCCTCTTTCAGTTTCTGAAAATTATTCGTCATTTGGCAGACACAACTCTTTGAAGTTAATGACTAAAACAATAAACTGAAATTCTGGAAAATTGCCCCGTGAAGATGACTTCGATTCCCTTAAACCATAACACCTGTGTAAAAAATGAGGGAGGTTTTTGAATATTGGCCCATGCTGAAGAAAAACCTCTCTCATTTTCCTAAAATTCCTCTCGGTTTGGTGGAAACAACTTCTAGAAAATGGTGACTAAAACAAGCATTTTCTCAACAACGTGTTATACTTATCCCATTTGATTTTCTCTATGGGATATATCCCACATGGGTTGAATGGGAAATAATCGTGGTGTTTATATACCCCGCCGCACAAAAAACTTAATAACACAAAGCACGTGCTATTATACTCCTCTTCTGTGGGCGCTTTATTCCTTCGGGAATGGTGGTTCCGCATGGGCGGAAGGCGGTTTATAATACCACCCTCGTGTTGATGCGGATAAATAACAACGCGCCACGTGCTCCCATGGTATTTCGTCCGCAACCAATTACAATACATTGCGACCGTTCCTTTGAGTGATGTTGGATCTCACGATGATCATTGATCCTTGCATGTAACATCTACGCCGTCGGATCTTAGCTAGAGTTTAACCCTTTTAATATTTATCATCGGACTATAGCATTTGTGGGTTTTTGTTTGTCGATTTTATTATAATTCTTATACACTTAGCAATATTTCCTCTAAGTCCTTTTCACTTGGGCACAATTTTGACACATTTTTAGGCCTTCCTTTGGATTTTTGAAACATAGTGTCAATAACTTGAAGGAAAAAAAAAATTCTCGTCAAGATTGAAGACTTCACCAAAAAAAAATGCTTTATTTTTGCACCATCAATGCTACCAGAAGAAATTTAAGCACAAAATTTTATGGAGTGATAACAACTGGCTCCTACTAGAGATGCTATCCTCCCAGCGAGGCAGCAAAGAACACCGTAGACCATGTGGCTGACCATTGCACGTTTCCCAACCTTGAAAACTGTAACCTGTAACTGATCCTTCATCTGAAAACTGAATCTGAAAACCACTTAACTGTCGAAAACTGAAAATTCACATGCTGAAAATGGACTGAAAACAACATTGTACATACTGAAAAAATGCTTCAAGAGCAAACTTATTGCTTCTACCTACTCTAGAATGTCAAAGACTTTTTTCCCAATCAAGTAATTCGGAAGCACCAATTAAGCCAATCCATTAGATGTTCAAAGAATCTGACTCTTTCACTATTGAAATAAGTCACTAACAGAAAACATGATAGCACCGACAACCAATGATATTCTTTATTCTCATAGTAAAAATTTTGCTGCAAATTTAAAATAAGAAATCTCTCCATAAACTCAGCTATAAGATCAAAGAAGATAGATTTTATTTGAAGTTCCTTCAAATTTTCTGCAATTTGACGGGAAAATTGAAATGTTCTTTCTTCCTTAACATTCTTTTCCAAAAATGAATGATTATCCTCATAATCTAATGCATCCTCAAACAGCAAACACTCTACAAGATCATTAAACATGACAACTCTATCTTCTTGATGAAAGAATAGGGTGTCTAATAGCTAATTACCTTGCAGAGGATCGTCATCACTAATGGATTCCTTCAAAAGATCCTCACGAATGTCACCATTTAACATCGGATTTACATGCCCAAAAATGAAAGAGGTTTCACTTACATATCCCGGACAGTGTAGACTCTGCAGACTTGTTTCAACTTTCTTGTTCAATAAAAAATCAGCAGCATCATCTGAGACATGATCTGCTTCTTAATAAAACTGAGAACATTTATTGTCCATCTCGAGAAGAGAGATATAAAGCTCATCAACAAGGTTACTGATTTCTTTACTTTCAACTGATGGTGCAACTATGTTTTGATGGTTTTCTTGAATATCATGATGCTAAATGTATTCTTCAGTTGTATACAAAGGAGTAGATGAATCATCATTTGTTTCTGAATAGAGCTCATGGGAATCTACTATCATTTCCTCATTGATTTTATCTACAACTAGCTTCTCTTGATCATCATGGCCATGGACTTGCGAAGAAAAATGATAAAATATTTCAGACATGTCTTCATCATTCATACCTTCCAGATCTTCATCAATACTTTCGAGGTACTTGTTGGCTTGGTGTTGCATCCAAGCTTAGTGCAATGGGCACCTATCAACAATTGATAGCAGTTTCAATAGAAATAATTAACAAACTACTTTAAACTATATTAATCATGGATCTATGTGAAATAGATAAGCAAACAATGGAAATATTATCGAAAGCAAAACAATTGACAATATGTAAAAAATGATTTTGTATTAAGAATAGGGGCAAGCAAGTGCTTGCAATGGTGATACCTCCAAGTGGTGAAGATTGTTGAGTAACTCCAAGGGTGAGCAGCTCCAAGCTCCAAAGGTCTCTTCTCCAAGATAGCTACAATGGTCAAAAGATGATGAGAGATTTTGACAGCATGAGGATAGGACGATGGATGGATGGATAGTGAGGAGCCCCTACCACCTTTCTATAGTTTTTGGTGGTGGGGAATACCATTATGGTTTTGAGGAAACCAATGGTATTGACCAACATGGTTTAGGTACCTTTTCCCTCCTTTTTCCTTTTTTGAATATTTTTATTCCCTTTTTAATATTTTTGGCAGTTCTTGACCCTTTTTGAGGGATTTTTATGCTTTTTGAGGAAAAATATTCATTTTGAGTGGAAAAAGGGGTCTATTAAAGTCTTTTGGTGACCTTTTGGTGGCTTTAGAGGCTCAAATGGTGAAAAAGTGGACAAATGGGTCATGTGAATAAGGAAATGAGGTAGTGAGCACTTTTTGGGTGTTAACAGATTGCCCCCTGATGTGTGAGGGCAGGAGCTCATCGTATGGCCGATAGACATCATAGTTCTTTTGTCGTTTTTCTGGGGTTTGGGGAAGAGAAGAGACCGATTGGAGACTAGATCCACGGCCCTTGGAAGCTGCAAAATAAACAATATTACATGGCCTCAATATGAATGAGTAATAATCTATGATAATGGATGAGGCGGGCATACCCATGCTCGTATCAAGACATATACATAACAATTAGTCCTAAGAAGGGGGACCTGAAAAAAAAATTCTGCTGGTACATCATGATGGTCTAGAGGGGACATTATTCTGGGATGTACTCATGATCATAACATGACTAATCTCAATAAATGATACACTGGAATAGAGCAACAACCATTCTGAATAAGGTCTCAGAAGGGTTGATGAACTACTGAAATGGAAGGTGTCCAACATCTGTAGGGACTCAATGACTGTGAGTCATCACTGGGAAGTACTTGTAACTATATACTCGAGGGAGTATAAAACTGGGGTACATTTGAATAATGTGGCCATGCGCAACCCAAATATCTATAGAAAAAATGTAACTAGTTATTTCCATACGTAGACTCTCAAATGTGGAAGAGTCAGGTGGTATCCGGGGTCTTGAACAAATAACTGAACGGACCAATACCCTGTGCGAGTCTCAACGATGCGATCAAGGTGTTGAAGTCGAACATGTGAGAAACAACCATTTAGAGATGCACTTAGGACTCTTCTCGAAATGATTCGCAGGCACTCATCATAAATGGTGATGAGTCCAAGACACAGGGACCTCTAGGTCTATCCTCTGGAATAAATTTGGTTGTCATCGACAGAGGGAGACTAGCAACTAACAAGGCAATGATGTTTCCTTGATAGGAGCGTGAGGTGTAGAACTGAAGTGTGGTAGTACTAACGGTAGGACTGACATACTTGTGGGGATGGGAAGTAATTGGGGTCATATAGTGGGTAGACTCAAACTTCCTTTGTTCAGAGCATGATGACATGGTTGACCTGGCAGCGTAGGGAACTGACTTGTAGGTGCCGGGATCATAGCTTTTAAGGACTGAAGGGTATGTATTAACTGAGGGGACGAGATGATGGGTGCTGTCGAGGGATTCTCAGGGTGACATACTGCAGAATACTTTGAACAAAGGTGACCAAAATGGGGAAGTTGCCATATGACAAGACGTGATCTGTTGTGGCGCCAAGAAGCACCATTGGGTCCTTCTTCGTGGTTTTAATGAGCTCCAATAAGGGATAAAAGTGTGCTCTAAAAATGGTACTGTCTTGTGGATTTTGTGAGCCAAGGACTGTTCGTTCTCATGGGTGCTTTCATTTTTAAGGAGTCTAAAAATGATAAGAAGACTCTGCAGTGGTTGTGAGTACTATCCTGTTGGTTTTACAAGCCCAAGATGGTGATTTCTCGTGGTTTCTTTCATCTTTAGAGAGTCTAAAAGTGGTAAGTGGACTCCATTGGTGTTCTTTTTTGTAAGTTAATCTCCAAGGCCCGAAAAAGCATAAAATGATGCAAATAGAGAACTCTTCTAGCCGATGTGACTAGAGTATTCCTTTTTCGTAATTAGTCTACAAGGTATGGAAAAGGGGTAAACTTATACTAGGTAGACGCCCTTTCAGATACGTTTAGTGAGCATGAAAGGAAGCAAGGTTGCTCGGCGATCTTTTCATTGTTTTAGGAGTCATAAAAGAGCTTAACAGAAACTCCCTAAGTGCCTTTTTCGTAAAAGGGATTGCTTGGCCCGAAAAAGGGGTAAAATTATACTGAACAAAAAAGGGATTGATGAAAGCGAGAAAAGGTCTCAAGCATCATCACGAGTGCGGAATATTAGATCCGGTGACATAAAGATTCTCAAAAAGGGGCAATGGCCAATGTGGCACGCAAACCAAGGTGATGGGTGGGCATGGTAAAAATGCCCAAAAAATATGGGCGTGAGAGCGAGAAATGATCTCAAGAGTCATCACGAGCGCGGAAAACTGAATCCCGCTATATAAGACTCATAAAAAAAGGACGACACCCGATGTGGCATGCAAATCGAGGCGACGAGGGGGCATGGTAAAAAATGCTCAAAAAATCTAGGCGTGAGAGCGAGAAATGATCTCAAGTGTCATCACGAGCGCGGAAAACTAAATCCAGCTATATAACACTCGTCAAAAATGGATGACGGTCGATATGGCACGCAAACCGAGGCAACGAGAGGGTATAGAATGAATGCTTGAAATTTTTTGGTGAGAGCGAGAAATGATCTCAAGCATCATCATGGGCACAGAAATATGAATCCGACGGTGCAAATCGTGCGAAAAACGGAGGTCATAAGGACTCCTGAATGGTCAAAGTAAATAACTAGGTTAAAAAATTGATACAAATAAAGGTGAGCCCACCAAGCCAAGGATGTAGTGGTGGGGAGAAATGATGACCCGTGGGGGGAGAATACTAGGTGTATCAAATCAAATCGAATATACAAGTGATATGTGACCTCAAAAAATGGTTGAGATCACGCATGTGAAAAAGTCAGCAGGGTTAATGACCTGCCCCCATGCTATGTGCATGGGGTTTGTGATTGTGGATCACATATGTGTTGGTTTGAAAGATGGGCTCATTGAGGTGTTGAGATAGAGGTGATGGGGTAGGGTCAAAATGATTGATCATTCCCCCTATCCCAGGTTAGAGGTAATCTATTATGTCCGTAAACTCAGAGGTGTCAATGGGGTGCAGATGCTGTCTTAGAGAGGGATTAAGAGGGAATTGACCAACTACTGGAGGGGGGTTGTACCATGAGGCTGTGGGCTGTGGTGGCATACTGAAGTGATGATATGATGATGGGGATTCCCCTTGTTGGGTGGATGCCCCCAGTATCTCCGACGAGAATCATGATGGTGATGAGTATGCAAGGTTTTGGGCCTACCCCCATGTTGTGGACATGTGGTTTCCTCGTCGATTTGAAAGGGTTGAACATGTGTGTCAAAGGGATCAATGGAAGGGGCTGACCGGACAGAGGGGTATCCAGTGGAAATCGTGTAAATGGTGTTAATTTGTTCCAAGGAGGAAGACGGTGGGGGATGAATTTCCTCAATGAGAAGAGGGGATATCTCTAGGTCGACGTTGTTCAACTCGTACAATGCTGCTCTGTAATATGGGAGATCAGGGCAGTGGTGTGAGTAATGGCCATAAATACCGCATATTGCACAAGGGTGGTTGGTACGTAGTGATTTATCACAAGGTTTAGGGGTTGGATCTAGTTTGACAACTGGGATTATGGGGTCATCGTCAAGCATTTGCATGTGTTCATGTAATGTAGGTAATTATGGACATTGATGAGTCGGATGGCCTAACTCATCACACAACGAGCATTTGGTGGGAGAACGAAATACGCGGGGGGGTTTTAAATGTCTTGAGAGGGGGTACAACAGTGTATGGTTGTGGGCCTCTGCCCCCAGTGGACTGGACAAGAGGAGGGGGATTCGTAGATGACAAAGGGGTAGTGACACCGGGAGGTGGTTGACTAGTAGTGACAATGGGTTGCACGGGTTGTAGGATGACATTTGGTGTCAGCGGGGGAATGGGAGGCAAAATATACGACACAGGTAAGCCTAAGGTTAACCCGAGGAGGCTGAGGGTAGCGATAACTGGGGCACTTACTACTCCTGAGGGAGGGAATAGGAAGGGGATTGTGTGGGTGGGTGTAACACCAATGTGACTAGGTACCAATGGTGGTTTGGGTAACAAGGGCAGTTGATTGTTGGGTGTTTGTGTATTGTGGGATAGAGTACAGACATTAGAGACTTCGAGCGCTGGTGACGGGGGTGGAATGGATTGGAATGTAGAAGTCATCGGCGTGTCAGAGTAAAGTCCAGGTCCCACGGAGGAAACAAATGAGGTAGTTGCACCACAAACAGGTTGTTCAACCATGGGGAGAACATTTTCGAGTGCACTAGGGGCCTTGGGATCATAATAGGTGAGTTGGTCGACCTTGACCACGCGTCCGTCATGGAGGAACATCATGGTACGAAAAATGGATGAGGCAACCGCCTGCATGGCATACATGTAGCTACGACCAAGTAAGAGGTTATAATTAAGTTGGGCATTGATGACCTCTATGTAAATGAGCACGGCTTTACAAGCTAGGTGGACGGGAACATTAGGTAACAGACCTTGGGGTTGAGCCGAACGACCGTCGTAGGCTCGCAACGCAGTGGTGGACTGCTCGAGAGTAGGGGATCCCAATTTTTGCCAAACGAATGTGGACATAACGCATGTAGAGGCAGCTTCATTGATAATGCACCAATGGATGACAAGATTCCGAACGGAAACAGAAACATGGAATGCTAAAGTGGAAGGTAGGCGTGGTTTAGACTGGTCTGAATTGAATGCCATAAGTTATGAATCATTGAGGTCAATAGCACCAATGGCAGAGAGCAAAGTCTTGCATTGTGAAGGACAGTTTTTTAAGACTTCTAAAGTAGACATGGCTGCGGGAGACTGGGCTAAGTCATCTACAATGTTGTAATTTGACGTAGCGTGAGCATTGGGGTTATTGTTGATGCGACGAAGTGGGAAGCGACGTGCTTTAAAGGCGCCATCGAGTGGAACTGGAGGTATACGTAACGTCTGATCAGTGGGATGAGCGTTAGTGTTTTTGTCGGTGGGAGAGTCTTCAGGGGTGGAACCATATTGGTTTCAATGAGTTTGGAGGTTGACATCAGTGGATGACATCATTAACAAGTGGTGGGTACCTGAATCAAACATGGGTTGATCAGGAGTGGCATAAGTGATCTGTTGTTGTGGTGGCGCGTTGCCTTGAGGGGGAGCCAACGGCTGAGTGTTCACTACGCCTTGGGTTGGTAGGGGGTTTTGCAGCACCAAAGGTTGTTGTTGAGGGGGTGGGGGGTTTGGTGGCACCTGCGGAGTCGCTTTCCCTTGACGATGGGCATCATCAGTCCAGAGTTTCCAAGCTCGCTCCAAATGTGGGAAAGCATGCGTGTAGTGGCCATAGACCCCGCAAATAGAACAAGGATGGTTTGTTCTGAGGTTATTATTTTTGGGCTGCTTGGGATGACAATCTGGATTCTGGTTGGGAGGAGCAACGTTGTTATTATGTGGAGGATTAGGAGGTGGTGGACCTTGCTAATGTTGTTGGTTGTTGCCGCAGCTACGTCCTCTTCCACAGTTTTGTTGTCCACCCTGGTTGCATTGGTTGTTTTGATGTTGGGGTTGATTGTGTTGTGTGTACACTTGCCCTTGAGCAGTGGGAGGATTTTGATTTGTCACAGGTGCAGGAGCAGGTTGCGGTGGATAATAACTTGGTGTCGTCATCCAACATATTCATGTGTTCTTGAAGTGCTGGTAACTGTGGACATTGATGGGTGGCATGGCCTATGTCGTCACACAAAGAGAACTTGGGGGGTATGCAGTTTGTTGGGGGATTCTTTTCCAACTTGGGGGTCACTAGGGGGGTGTGAGTTGTGGGTCAGGTGGTGTAGGTTTGTGGACCTCTACCCCCCAGTGTTTCGAAGTGGTGGGGGAGTATAATTGGATGTTGATGCGGTGGCCGCTGTTGGAGGTGGTCGATTCTGGATGTTTCCTACACCAGGGGGTGGATGGTTAGAAGTATTGATGGGTTGCACCGGTTGTAAAATGACATTCGGTGTCGGAGGAGAGGTTGGGGAAGGTAGGTACCACATAGGTAGTCCTAATGTTAATCCTGGGATATTAAGTGTAGCCATGACTGGTGTACTGATGGCGCCTGAAGGGGGAAATAAAAATGGGATAGTATGAATTGGTGTGGCTCCTACGTGAGTTGGCACTAAGGGTGGTTGCGGGAGTAAAGGGGGTTGTTGGTTTGGTACCTGTGTGTTATGTGAGAGGGTGAAAAAGTTAGATATCTCAGTTATCTTCAAAGGGGGTTGGATGGATTGGAATGTGGAAGTCATAGGTGATTCCGAGTATAATCCGGGTCTGACTGTGGAGACGAACGATGTAGGTGCATTCTGAACTAGTTGTTCAATCATAGGGAGAACATTTGTAGGTGTAATGGGAGTGTATGGGTTTCGACGCATTTGGAGATTCATGTCGGATGATGACATCATAAGGATATGATGAGTATTTGAATCCATTGGTTGGTTTGTGTGTGCAACATATGTGATTTGTTGTTGTGGTGCTGTGGTTCCCTGAGGAGGATCTAACAGACGAGTGTTCACCACTCCTTGTGTGGGAAAAGGATTCTACAGCACCATGGGTTGTGGTTGAGGAGGTGGCGCTGGTTGTACCACGTGCCCTTGGCGTTGGGCATCATCAGACCACAGTTGGCGTGCTCACCCCAAATGGGGCCAAGTGTGTGTATAATGGCCGTATACCCCGTATATGGAACATGGGTGGTTTGTTCGTAAATTGGGGTTCTTACCGTGTTTCAGTGGTCGATCAAGGTTTTGGTTGGCGGGGTAAGCGTTGTTGTTGTTTGCAGGATAAGTATGAGCGATTGGAGGTTGTGGTGTAGCAAGGATTACCTGTGGTGGGAAATAAGCCGTTGGGGCTTGTGAGTGAACAGCAGCATGTGTGGCCTACTGATGGTAATACGTAGGGGGTGCAACCAGAGGTGGATAGGTTGAAGGTGCATGACCATAACACTGTGGTGGACATGGGGGTCCATGAGTGTGGTGGGGGTGGGCCATGGGAGCATACGAAGTTGTAGCTCCAGAGTGAGATGTGGCCCGCGAAAGTTTGGGGCCGTTATTATTGCGCATAATGGAAAATGGTTGGTTGTGGGACGCAACTTGTCCAATGATGCCGTCGATGGCGTGGGATGCCCTCGGCACGTCAGTCCGGGAGGAATCACTGCGGGGAGCGTCAGGTAAAATGGTATATAGGTAGCCACACTGGGCATAGATCAGATCAAACTACTGGGCTTTTAGAATGGATTCTTCTTCCAACTGGGGTCGTTCAGAAGCTACATTCTTGGCTATGAGGGGTAGGAGTGATTTGAGAAATCAATCCAAAAATATACGGTCGTCCAGTTTTATCTTGCATAGAGTACAGCGCTTGTGCCACTCATGGATATGGTCGGTCATGTGGGTAGCTGTGTTTTGTCTACAAGACAACAATATTTCAACTCCTGCATCATAGCATACAGGTAGCTGAAAAAACTGAAGAAAAGTGGAGGCGAGGGACATAAATGTATGGTGGGTCCCATGTGGTTGTTCAATTTACCACTTGGCTGCAGAGCCAATGAACGTTTTTTGCAACAGTCTTAGTCTAATGGAGTCATCCACTATGGAGTTAGATGAACACCATAGGTGAAATGACATTATGTGGTTTTGGGGATCTTCCCCAGGTTTTCCTTCAAACTTCGAGATGTCCGAGGGAAGCTTTGTGGGCATGGGGGGCCAAGTGGGGCCATGTCTAATAGGATCATTAGTTAGTCTTTCCAAGTCTGGCAAATTCAAGCTTGCCAGAAATGGTAGACTGGACGAGGGGTGTGATGTAGTGGTTGGGACATAACTGTTCATGGTGGCATTATGTAGTGGTCTAGTAGCCCCTAAGGGTATGCTAGGTATTGAAGGTATGTGTCCTCCAACTGTTGTGGTTTGGTATGGGCCAGCGTTTCCAAGTGCAACATGGGTTAGGAATAGTGCCAGGAATTCCTGGGATCTGGGTTGTGGTAATAACAGGTGGTGTGATTCCTATGTTTGGCATACCCATAATAGGAGGTAGTCCTATGTTGGGCATACCTAAAGGTGGAGTGTCCCCATATTAGGCATGCCTAGAGGGGTTGTTGTTACCATGGATGGCACTGTAGTAGAGGGGTTGTGGATGTATCTCCAATAGTACTAGTAAAAAGTGGGTCGTATTGTGTTCCAGCCATGAGGTTGGTTGGTAATAATTCAGTAGGGTTTTCGGATTCAGCCTCAGAATCAGATGTGAAGTGAGGCGTCTCAGAATCGGATGACTGTATGTTTGGATGATGACGTGTCGAGTCAATGGATAAGGCTCGACGTCGGTGACGTGGAGAGCCAAGTAGAGTGAACTGAGGGGGTTCACCCTGAAGACGACGAGATTGTCTAAAATTCTCAATGGTGAGAAATGAAAAAATTTCAGTGTAAGGTGGTGATATAAAAAACTCGAAACCCTAATGTAACCAAGAGTGCAAAAAAGGGGGAGTGAAAATAAAGGCTCTCAGGCCAAAAATCAACCTCAAAAGCACTTATTATAGCAGCTGTGCTATAATAAATGGAGGGATGCAACAAAATTGGTTAGAATACCAACAGTCAAACAGTTTCTAGAAAAAAGAGGTGTTACTAGACCAAAGGTGGGAAATGTATCATGCAAACATCTAACTAGAAGTATTGTGAGTCAATAAACGATATCCTCTACAAGGTGATGAAATCCAAGTTAGACAATATAGAGTGTTGAATCAACGGCTAGATATCCCCCTACCGGGAGGGACACCGGGTAGACAATCCTAAAGAATGGCAACTAGGATACCTCGTTCATGACACGTTCAGAAAAGGTGAATCTGTCGTTTGGTCCTTTTACCACAGTACCCCCATACAGGGATACCCCGAGAACTGTGAGAGGTAGCCTTCGGTTACTGAATGGATTTTGGTATTCCACTCAGGCCTCCGGAACCAATCTGGCGACTTCAACCCTCGTAGGGGAGAGGCCCTTTGATAAACTGGTTGTGACCATGCCAAAAAATACTAGGGGATTTTGGTTCCCTAATGGACAATAGCTATGTCTCAAATGTAATAACTGAGGGGTGTTATTGGAACACGTATCCCCTCAATTCTACCTAACTACAAAATTCTTTTAAGTGCTCCCCAAGTGGGGTTAAAAGTTGGTTGAGTTTAAGGTAAATTTTAAGGCTTAGTTTAAATTATGTGGCAGAGTGGGTGGAAGTGTAGTATTTGAACTGAAATTGATTTGCCTCGCTTGGGCGATTTTACAAATAAAAGAAAAGACGCTTCCAGTTTTTGCAAAAAATAAAGGCATTTTTGAAATGTAAATGCTTGAAAAACTATTCAAAAATAATGGATCTTTGAAATAATTTAAAGGGAAGCAAATAACATAAATATTTCAAGAAATAAATGGATCTCTTAAAAATTGCTTGAGCAAAGTATCGAGCAAATAAATAGTAGAACCTTGATCTAGATAAAATGCAGAAAAATCTCTCTTAAAATTTCTGAAAATTTTGTAAAAAAACCTTTTAAAGGAGCATTCTAAATAGTAAAAGATTTCTATGGCTGTAAAAATGCAGAAATTTTAATACTGTAAAATATGCTAAATGGGCAGAAAATACAGCAAAAATTATTTTTCAAAAAATTGGCCGAAGTAGAAAAACTTGCATCAAGGGTTTCGCGAAAACAACCGCGATAGGCCACGTGGGTTTCGGCCTCAAAGCCACGCTATGCAGTGCGAATTTCTATCACACAGTCGCGATGGGCAGCGCGGGTTTCAGTCGCGAAGCCGTCATGTGCAATGTGGGTTTTCGTCACACAGTCGCGATGTGTAGCATGGAAAATGGTCGCGAAGCCACGATGTGCAGCGCGTAATCTGGTCGTGAAGCCGCGGCAAGCCGCGTGGAAAAAAGCCGCAAAGTCGCGATGAGTCGCATGACTATCAGGCAAAAAACCGCGAGGCGAAAGCCGAAAATGGACGCCGAAAAATGAACCCGAAAATGGAAATTTCAGGCTGTTAATGGCAATAGAATGGGCCAAGATCTAGAACAGCAATGGATCTACTGTATAGGATGGCAGATCTATGAATTAAACTGACTAAAACTAACAAAAACTAAGATCTAAAGCAAAAAACTGAGATCTAAGTATTCGAAGCTAGCGGAGTCGCCAAAAACGGTTGGCTTGATTTTGCAACCAAGCTTAGTGCAATGGGCACCTATCAACAAGTGATAGCAGTTTCAATAGAAATAAATAACAAACTACTTTAAACTATATTAATCATGGATCTATGTGAAATAGATAAGCAAACAATGGAAATATTATCGAAAGCAAAACAATTGACAATATGTAAAAAATGATTTTGTATTAAGAATAGGGGCAAGCAAGTGCTTGCAATGGTGATACCTCCAAGTGGTGAAGATTGTTGAGTAGCTCCAAGCTCCAAAGGTCTCTTCTCCAAGATAGCTACAATGGTCAAAAGATGATGAGAGATTTTGACAGCATGAGGATAGGATGATGGATGGATGGATAGTGAGGATCCCCTACCACCTTTTTATAGTTTTCGGTGGTGGGGAATACCATTATGGTTTTGAGGAAACCAATGGTATTGACCAACATGGTTTAGGTACATTTTCCCTCCTTTTCCCTTTTTTGAATATTTTTATTCCCTTTTTAATAGTTTTGGGAATTCTGGACCATTTTTAAGGGTTTTTTATGCTTTTTGAGGAAAAATATTCATTTTGAGTGGAAAAAGGGGTGTATTAAGGTCTTTTGGTGACCTTTTGGTGGCTTTAGAGGCTCAAATGGTGAAAAAGTGGACAAATGGGTCATGTGAATAAGGAAATGAGATAGTGAGCACCTTTTGGGTGTTAACAGTACTATATGAAACCCTCAAACTAATCATAGCAATCTTCCATTAAAGACAAAGATGGGACATACACTTTGTAATGTTCATAAAATGTTATGTGAAAATCCTTTAAAGAAAACAAGCTGTCAGGTTTCAAACCTTCATACCATTTCCTCGCTTTGCCCTCTAAAGAAGCCATGAACATTTTCATAAGGCAATCCTCATGAAACCTAATCTTCAGCTTGTGCACATGTATGTGAAATCTCATTAAATGTAAAACAACATTATCATTGTTTACATCTCTGAATTTAGGCAAATAAGACTGCCAATCTATTTTAGGAATTTGATTCGAAAAATAGGGAATATGAGACCTGCTCATAGTAGCATACCTTCTTAATAACAAGGCCATCTTGAAACACTGGAGCTGTAGATTTTGATTTGAAAACTGAGGAGACTAGCCTGTGAACCAATGCAAAATTGGATTTCTTTAATGTGGAGTTGCCATGAAATTTTTGAAAACTGGATTCTTTGAAGATGGAGTCACCAGGTGAAAGATGCACAGCCTGCTTGATATCTAATTGTTGTTCACCATCAACAATCAAATTTGCAACTTTGTCGTTCATACCCAGGGAAAATGAAACCTTCGGTCCCCGAAAACGGCGCCAAAAATGTTAGCATTCGAATTTTCCTTGGGCTATATCAAGGAAACCCTGAGGTAACCTCAAACCAATCTTTAGACTGAAAGTTGGCCTCCTTCAGCCAGAGAGGGATCTCTCGGCAAATCTGCTATCCAATGTCACCACGATAGCAGCTTGACAATAAATTCAATTGCCAAATTTGTAAAATCATAGTAAAAACTTTACAGGCTTTAAATGATGTGGTTAGATCAAATAGGAAAAAGATACAATTGGGCAATGGAGTCAAGATCATGTGATATGAAAGACGTGTCAGAACTTCAGCAATATAAATTTTCATTAAAGGCAGGATAGCTACATTTTTTACAGTCAATTTCTTGATTTCTGGTGGTAATAGAAGAAAAGATGAATAGTCCATTAAATACGGGCATCAAACTAAGATGAATCCATACTAACTTTAGAGGAAAATTTGGTGGATATTTGAATAGGATGATCCGGAGCATAATCAATATGGATTCCAGTTTCACTGTAACCTTTATTCAAATATGACACGAAAAACATAATGGAAAGGATTAACAAAGAAAATTAAACATTCACATTATGAGAAGGGAAAAAGGACGGACTATAAAAAACCCAACATGAGAATCTCTAAATCTGTAAAAAATGCTTGCTTTAGCTCTGCAACATTTTTTCAAATATGAAGATGAGATAGAACCTCTCGTAAACCTTCTTACTGAAAATCCGAACCCTTTACATGTTTTTTACATATCAATATATAGAAATACAACCTATACCGAATCTTGAATTCAAAACCTAACTGAAACTCTAAAAATAAAAACAGTTACAACTTATATTTTTTTTTTTATTTCAGGAAGTAAATTTTCTGAAAAAATAAGCTTCAAATCCCTAGCTGTATATCTTATATCGAGATAGATGTGTAAATTGTGAGAGAGGTTTTTGTAACTGGGCATGTGCTGAAGAAAAGCCCCTTTCAGTTTCTGAAAATTATTTTTCATTTGGCAGAAACAACTCTTTGAAGTTAATGACTAAAACAGTAAACTGAAATTCTGGAAAATTGCCCTGTGAAGATGACTTTGATTCTCTTAAACAATAACACCTGTGTAAAAACTGATGGAGTTTTTTAAGATTGGCCTGTGTTGAAGAAAAACCTCTCTCAGTTTCCTAAAATTCCTCTCAGTTTGGCGGAAACAGCTTCTAGAAAATGGTGACTAAAACAGGCATTTTCTGAAAAATGTGTTATACTTATCCCATTTGATTTTCTCTATGGGATATATCCCACATTGGTTGAGCGGAAAATAATCATGGTGTTTATATACCTCGCCACACACAACACTTAATAACACATAGCACGTGCTATTATACTGCTCTTCCTTGGGTGCTTTATTCCTTCGGGAATGGTGGTTCCGCATGGGTGGAAGGCAGTTTATAATACCACCCTCGCGTTGATGTGGATAAATAACAACGCGCCACATGCTCCCGTGGTATTTCATCCACAACCACTTACAATACATTGCAACCGTGCCTTTTGGTGATGTCGGATCTCATGACGACCATTGATCCTTGCATGTAACATCTCTGTCGTCGGATCTTAGCTGGAGTTTAACCCTTTTAATATTTATCATCGGACTATAGCATTTGTCAGTTTTTGTCTATCGATTTTATTATAATTCTTATACACTTAGAAATCTTTCTTCGAAGTCCTTTTCACTTGGGCACAATTTTGACACATTTTTAGGCCTTCCTCTGGATTTTTGAAACATAGTGTCAACAACTTGAAGGAAAAAAAAAATTTCTCGATCAAGATTGAAGACTTCACCAAAAAAAATGCTTTATTTTTGCACCGTCAACACTACCAAAAGAAATTTAAGCACAAAATTTTATGTAGTGCTAACATTACTCATGTAACGAAGAAAACTGGCGCGATAGTTACTTTTCCTCTGTTTCCTTTGAACTATAGACTTAGGCTCCCTTTTGGGTTATTTTTTCCCACATTTTAATGCTTCCTTTCCCATTATTTTCCCTTTCCCAGCACATTTAACACCCCCCATCTTCATTTTCTTAATCCTTCAGCACCCGGTTATGGGAAACAAGGATAATCCTTGGTTTTCATCAAAGAATAATTTGGGCTATCCCTTCATTCTACCTCCATATACATGCTATAAAAAATCAGGTGCTAACACACACGGTAACTTTCTAAATGCCTTCCATCTCTACCAGAACATTTGTTAAGAGTGTGCACAACTCCCAACATGTTAGCAAAAAGGTTTCATTCTAGATAAGTAGCAATGGAATGTTGTACAGTACCATAGTCCACTTACCCATTACTTGCATATTAGTAGTATCTTGTTCATTAATGCAATTTTTCTAATATGCACAATACATATCCTAAATCTAGTAACATAAGTATGTATATGATTAGACAACATTATTTAAGTAATCATATATACAGGAATTGACAATTCAAATACTTATCTTTTTTTGGTTGTAGGGTGCACTCCCTCTTGATATTTGCTTCCTGGAGTGCTCCCTCTTGATCTTTGCTTCCTTGCAGGAACTTTTGGTGTGTGCTCCCTCTTGATATTTTCTTCCTGGATTACCTGTCCTTGAACTTATATCCATACTTGACCATTATGCATGTTTAAATGTGCACTAGTGTCATCCTCAATATCTCATACATAATCATACATGCATTATTATAATCTCAATACTATCAACACATTATGATTCTAAATAATCTTATCATGTATGGTCATGATCATTTCACACATAGGTAATAAGCGTTAGTATTCAAGCTTTCAGGGAAAACTTCTTTTACTCATGCATATTCTTATTTGACCATAGGACTCTTCTGGTTAGTCATATCATCAATCAATGTAAGAAACATAATATGCATAAACCCTTGATTACTTAAACTTCTAACTTTCAAAAATAATCATTATCATTCATACAAAACTATAAGATCCTAACACAAGGTAGAATTCTAACTTGATATAGGAAAAACATACCTGGTTATCATGTTTGCTAGTTATGTCTAACATACCCAAATAATGTCTTCGTGTTCTCTTCAATGACTTGTGCTTAGTAACCTGCATAACTCATAAGTTAACCATTGTAGAACCAAATTATACATGCCTCATAAGTGGAGCTTCTTTGTCTTCATGTCACCATGGTTATATGTTCTTGATCTAGAACTTGATTTGTACCTTTCATGTTAGCGGACAACATCATCCTCATACAACACCATAATGCATTAGTACAATCATAAGTGTCATAAACCTAATCAATGAATGTCTTCTATCATTCACATGCATTCATACTTTTACTAGGGTTATAAGACAAGTCTAAAATTAATAAATATTGTACTAACCTCAATAAAATGAAGACAAACATATCATAACCTTAATCATGAACAGATTTCCTCAAGCCATACCTGTCGACATTGCTTGTAGCCTTCTTATGTAATGCCTTAGCCCCATCTCCCTCTGGAACTAGAACTTCTTCACTTATCCAGGTGTCCAATCATTCTCTCCTAGGATTAGGGTTTGTCAGAGAAAACCTAAAAATTCAAAATTTTAATTTCAAACTTCTGATTGGATGAAAAGATACACCTTGCTGAGCTAATCAAGCTGGTATACTTCAATTTTGAAATCTCCAAAATTTGACCCCTTAAAATTTCCTTTGAAACTTTTGGATCTTCTAGATAGGACCCCGAACTAGGGTTTGATAAAGCCCACCCTTATTCCCAACCAAAAGGTTCAATCCAAAGCTCTAAACTTTGATTTTTCTGAGCAGCTTCCAGCCATGGTGACAAAATTCAAAAATTTCAACTTTTGCAGAAGCCCTAATTTTCCATCTTTCCGATCAAAATCCCAAACTAGGGTTTGATCAAGCTCGACTTTCTGCCCAACCAAAAAATTCAATCTTGGTCTCTAAATTTAGATTTTGATTAGGATCATTTAGTCGTGGACTCCTATTCCAAAAATTCCAACTTTCTCCAAATCCCTAAATTCCCGCAGCAGTGACAAGCCAAGAATGAAGGTGTTCAAAATCCAATTATGTTTTGACAGAAATATGCACCTGATTGTTTCTCGTGCATCTATGAATTTACAAATCCAAAGGGTCTGGAACTTCATCCTATGGTATCCTGAACTGTCATCTTTCCAACCCCACAGGTCTAACCTCAGTTGGATTTTCTGGGAGAGAGTTATGCCAAGTGTCGCAATGTGACCTATTTATGGGATAAAAAAGGAGAGCAAACTTCTATAGGGTTCCACGTGTCACTAGTTTAACTTTGGCCTCTGAAAAACTTACCTGAGAAACTATAGTCCATTCTCTTACTATCAAGTTTTATGAAATTTCATTTGGAGCTTCCTAGCCGAAGTTGTGACCTTTTTTCCTAGGTCACCTATTTGTGACTGAGATCTGGAAGAGGCAAAAACCCTAGATTGTACTAATCATAAAACACAAATTACAATGAATGAGATGTTTTTCTTTGGAAACAAGATACATGGGGATGTTAAATACGACATGTAGAAGTTTCAGATCCTGAACCTTTTCCAAAATGGAGTTATAGAAAAATTTCTACGATGACTGGTTTTTGTTATATCAAGCCCTAGCTTGCAATTTGTCAAAATTGCAACAAGTCTCATAAATGCCATATCATGCATTCCTTCAGGATAGCTTTGATACCATGTTATTTTTTCAGAATTTAATTCATTCCGATATAGGATCTTAATTGAAAGAACATGTACAACATATCAATCATAAGAGATAAGAGACAAGAGACACTAAACATTTCACCAAGGAAAACCAAGAAGGTAAAAAGACCCGCAACTTCCTCAGAGATAGAATAAAAATCAATACAAGGATCATCATGATCAAACCCAAGAGATAGATATCTTCAGCAACATGCTCCTCCTCAACTTGTGCGCACACTCCTCTTCTGTCACTAATGCAAAGTGAGCGAACAATAGAATGTGTAAAATGAGAGAGACACACTCTCTATTTATACACTAACTTTCACTTGAATTTTACTCAACTAGGTCGGCCTCAACTTAACCACTTATCACAAACTGACTTTGGACTGACCCCACTAGGGTGTTCCAATAACCCTTTGACCCACACAACTCATACAGGGCCGACCCCAACAAGGTGGTCTAATAACCCATCAAATATAAGTTGTGACGCTTACAATAATACTTGCAACACTTGCAAATACAAATGACGACACTTCCAATCTAAGGAATAATACATCATCATTGGGGATACAAACAATTTCAAATGTAATACATAGAAGAATATCTTCTGAAGTTACAAATACACCAACACGATGGAGTCAACTGGGATAGGGGATATGTAATAAACCAAATAGATTATGTGTAGACATGGGAGACTAAGTGCATATGCTCTAGACAAGGGTTACAAGCACTTTTGCCAAGAAATAGAGATGACGTTGATGATGAAATAAACTAAGTATTAATACTTCCCTCATTTTGGTTTTTGTCATGTTTTGTGCATTCTTCTGTTTTTGTATTTCCTTCAGGGTAAAATAATTTTGATATGTTACAAACAAGGAGACGAGTGCCAAAAATGCAACTAGGCAGTTTGATCCTGCATGTGTTGCAGGAATTGTAGAAAATGGAAGAAACAATCATGGGTGGGTATCTTTGGAGGGAAATTGCTTGAAATTATGAAAGGAAACACTTGACACATAATCACTCAAAATTGCATGTACAATCTATCTCAAACTGTAAGGAAGAAAATGACTATGCTATTGTTCGAGATTTCTACCCTATACCGAGGAGAGGGACACTACCAACTTCTAGGGTGATAGATAAATACATTGATCATATCACATAGGATTCTACAAAAGGAAAGACATAAAGTTTCTTGAAGGAATACCTTATTAACAATGTTCGATCCTGGATTTCCCTTGCTCCTTCGATCGATCCTCCACTTGATCTTCCGTTCGGTGAACCTGCAATATGAAAGATACCCTCCTCAACGTATCTTGACTGAAACAATGAAGAAATTGAAATTCAATTTAGACATCAAATACAATCAAGCATTTAATCCAAACAAATATGCTATCCATTAGACATTTGATTGGGACAAGAAGGGTATTTCAACCTTTATTGTCAAAAGCAAATAATCAGTACAATTATACCTAATCATTCAGGGTGCTTGTGCAACCGGATCCTGGGCTCCTGCTCTTCACACTAACTTTGGAATTCCTCCAACATAACAACCCTTAATGCATAGTTTCTCCTCCTCAGTCTAGTTTTCTAGATTGAGTCTAGTCTCTCTCTTCTATCCCCCTTGTATTTATGGGACAAGGTAGGCAGTTTAGATCGAGAGGTAGTTTGATTGGGAAGTTGGGGAAGTTGCAAACCAACTTCAACTAATCCCAATTCGTTAAATTAATATCTTTTTTATTACATTTTAATATGTATGCGAGTTTCCTTAAGTGGAGTAGCGCATAGTATGCAACTTTCATGCTTACAACAAATGTTTGCAAGGTTTTTTGAGGGTGTACGCTGGTCTACTGAAGCAAAGTAGCATATTTCAATAGGTAAATGCTAGTTTACTGAAGCAGAGTTGCATATTTTAGCAGGTGAACGCTGCTCTTATGCCTATAGGGTAGCGTTCATGTCAAAATGTAGGAAAAAACAGTGTTTTGTCAGCTGCAGAGGGGTAAGTCTAGTCCATACATCATCTAGGGCAATCTTGCTCTTCAATCCAAGTTATCCTTTTGTGTGATCGACAGCTAAAGGTGATCACGAACAGAGAAGTGCAGATTTGACCTATAAAAAATGCCCCCTAATGTGTGAGGTCAGAGGGAAGCAATGGCCAAAATACATTATAATTCCAAGTGAAAAGAGGAGCAAGAAACTGTAGAACCAAGTCACAAAAGTACCTGAAATAACGATCAAGGTCCGCGAGCAATTACAATCTTGACATCATATAGATGTGTAGAATGATACAACATGATGTCCACTACATAAATAGGAGATGTATATATAGCATGGCCACTAAAATACAAGCATGTATCCATGTCAAAGTGAGAGATTATAGCCATAACAACAAACTGGATCTATGGGTCATGAAGAGCCGAAATGAGCGAGGCTCAGTCTTGTGTAACTTGGGTGATAGCATAATGAGGTAATGCTATCAAAATCCCAAGGTCTTCATCCAAAGAACCCAAGGTACAAACCCTAACCATGTGAATAAATGAGCTGAAGTCGAACATGGGGGGAATCGTTTGATTACCGGTCATTGATGTATACCATTAACAAACACAAGGGCTTCCACCGATAATGATAATGGGGCCCAAGGTAGCTAGTATGATCCAATAAGTGTGAATAAGTGGACTTGAAGTCGAACACCTGAGGAACCCATCGAATAAGAAACATTGATGTATTCTCATTATCCAACAATGGGGGAAACTGCCACTAATGATTGCAATCCCCAAGGTACTAACTGAAACTCTAAAATTCATTCCCAGAGCAAAATGAGTTGATGTCGATGGGAAGAAATCCGTTGGAAGGGAGGCCTTAATGCATCCTCCATCATCCAACATGAGGAACACTCAAATGGTTTGAGCTGACGTGGAATAGTACAAGTAACAAGATTGACATTAGGTTGGCCGACATATGAGGTCAAGGTAAACAAAAAAATGGCCTACACAAGATGTATCCTTGAATAGTGAGCACGACACAAAGTGACTTAGGCAGTTTTCAACATGATGTGAAAGTGATATAAGCCTGCAATGTAGAAAACATTAACAGACCCTTCATATGGTTGGAATAGTAACCAACCGAGGGAGTAAACTCGGAGATCAAGTTCACCCTAAGGTCAAAAACTAAACCCAACTGAAATGATAGACTCAAATAGGTGCTTTGTTCAAGGATAGGACTGACTGAACTGCCTTTGAAACTGCAAGATATGATATACCCTTCTTATTCCTTCTTCTTTTTAGATAAAAGACTACTTTTCTTGTTGTTTAAATGAGTCCAAGAAAGAATGAAAAATCAGTGGATCCAACCATGTAAAGAGTTTAACGATACCATGGGAGGAAGACTCAGGACTTTCTTCAATGTTTATAGAGTTCGAAGAAGAGATAGAAGAATACTCTATAGTACTGATCTCTGGATTTTAATATCGAACCGAGATTTGTTCTTGCTCGGCGATGTTTTCTTGTTTAAGGAGTTAGAAAAACTTAAATAATCCTCCATTTACCCTCTTGTGAATTTCACATCGAGACCGAGTAGGTGAGTGCTCGCTTGGTGTTTTCATGTTTCGAGAGTCTAAAAACCCTAAAGAAGGCTCCAAAAGGTCCTTTTTCGTAAAGTTAGTCTCCTCCCCCAAAAAAGTGCAAGACAATGGTAGAAGAACTTTTCTAGCCATGGATGACTAGAGTATTCATTTTTCGTAAGTAATCCGCAAAAGTCTGGAAAATGGTTAAACTTATACTTAAGTGGAAGTCGTTTCAAATGCTTTCACGAGTCTGAAATGACAACTATACTCGGCACTCTTGTCATATTTAAAGAGTCTAACAAGAGCTTAGAGAGAACTCCATAAAAATATTTTTTGTAAAATTTTTACAAGCCCAAAAAAGTAAACTCGTGACCTCCTTACTGTTTTTAATGAACTCAATGGAGAGATGGAAGAATGCTCATAACTTCCTTACTATTTATAACGAGCTCGGAGTGAAGGTGGAAGAATGCTCGTAAATTCCTTACTATTTTTAATGAGCTCGAAGGGAAGGTGGAAGACTGCTCGTCGGTGGATCAATGTCCAAATGAATGGCAGACTGCATTATAGACTCTAGGAAAAATTCATCAGAGGAAAGTATATTATCCCAGATGGAACTCTATCTAAACATTCAAATGGAGTCTTCACCTGGTCAATTCCTGGGACACAGTCCTGAGAAGGTAAGCATGAATTCAGAGGCTTATTCTCAGTAGAAATTGGACTGAAGGAACAATATGCCACATAATTTGATTGTGACATAGTAGTTCCTATTGACAGGGAACATACTTGTTCTATAGTCGGGTAATAATAGCGATCAACAAATGTAAGTTGATCAATAGTGACAATGCTTTCATTGTGAGGAAAATGCATCACACAAAATAGCATAGACACCACAGCCTACATAGCATATACATAATCACACCTGAGGATCATATCAAAATCCATAGGGTCCTTTAAAACAATAAAATCAACTAAGACTGTTTTTCCACTCAAAGTAACAGGTACCTGAGGGAGGAATCTCAACAGTTCACTAGGTCTTCTGTCGAAGGTCAACGGCCAATTAATAGCTCGAATAAGGTTAAGAAAACCTAAATCTTTCCAAGCATAGGGGCATAAGATACTAACAGAGGCTCCTTCATCTACAATACATCAGTGAACCACATGGTTGTCGATATCAACCTTTATCTGGAAAGGTGTAGCAGAAGCAAGGTGAGGACCAGTTAGACTATTCCAATCATAGGAAATGATCCCAAAGCTTGGTAGGGGTTCACTCGGCACAGATGCAGTGCCCCCATTTTCAGAGACATCCAAATTGGTAATGCACAAGACTTCAGGGACAGGTGCATCAGTCTCTGAAGGATTGATGGGATCGATCAAAGATTGCATCAATTCGATCGCTTCACTCTCCAAAGGAAGAGTGGGGTTGAACAAAGATTGCATTGGTTCAACCACTTCATCAACCAAACTTTGATCAGGCTGTTAGGAATCTATAGAAAATTCAGGAGCAGAGGATCCTTCATACATGGACCACACTCTCTGCACCTCTGGGATAGTAGGGCACTAGTGACTAAGGTGATCTCCCTTGCAAAGTTTACAAGGGAAATTTGGCTTGCGTCCTATAAGCTTAGACTCTGTAACAACAACAATACTCTCAGCATGACTAGCATTGGCTGATAGTTTGCCCCCAGCATGACTTGCATTGGCTGGTTGCTAAGAAGCAGAATAATTCTGAACTATGGACCACACTCTTTGCACCTCTGGAATAGCAGGGCACTGGTCAGTAAGGTGGTCTACGTCACAAAACTTACAAGGGAACTTAAACTTCTATTTATTGGGTTTGTCAACAATGTCAACTCTCTTAGCGTGACTTGCAGTGGCTGATTTAGTGTCTCCAGTATGACTCATAGTAACTGGAGACTTGTCATTAATATGACTTGCAATGATTGATGACATGTCCTCAACATGAGAAACAGTGGTTGAAGACATACTTCCAATATGATTTGTAGTGATTGAAATTTTACCCCCAGCATGACCTCCAAGGGCTGGGTAGTTTCCCCCAGCATGACCTTCAGAGGATGGGTGGGTGTGTTCAGTATGATTCATAGGGACTGATTGTTTTTTCTAGCATGGCCTCTAGAGGCTGGGTAGGTGCCCCCAGCATGACCTCCAGTGGCTGCGTGTCTTCCCCCTTGCTTTTGCATCTTCTTCCTATTCTTCCTCCGTCTATTCCTTTTAGACTATTGGTTACTAGTATTACTACTTTCACCACATGAGGTAGAAGGATGAGGAGAAGATGTTACTAGAAAAGTGGGCATAGGTTTCTGATGATCTTGATGTGAGGTGCTTACTTGAGAAGCATCAAGAGCATGCAAGTCATTCAGAGTGGAAAATAACCAAACCGGTCGCCCTATAGCGAATCCCGGAAGATTCAAGGTAGCCATTAAGGGAGTACCAATGTTCCCAATGAATGGAAAAGCACAAGGATCCCCTTGAATAGGGTTCCCTTGGTTGGTGCTCACTAGGATGCTATCCATAGTTCCAAATCAACGGGCTAGAAATATCTAAGGACAACTAAGGGAGAGAGGCACAAAGAGCACGCCACTACAAAATCCTAACTATCCAAAACCAGGAAAACAAGGATAGTGAATACTTTCAATAGAAAGTCTAGGATGATTAGGGCCCAAAGCAAGCTAGTAGAGAATTGAAAAATAGTTATATGACCTCCGGTTCATGTCCTCTGGGTGCAAGCGTTTGAATCACCAAACCACCCTCCCAGGATTACTGAAAAGGGTTACCTTCCATATCTATCCTAGGTACAATGAAAATAGCCTTTCACTGCCACCTGTGTAAGAAGCCCTAAAGTCAAGAAACTAAGGCTACCATTAACACAAAAGAAGCTCTGTGGGATAGTCGTAAGTCTGACTAGAATGCATGGGAAAGGTAGCTAAGCCCGAAATCCAAAAGGATCCCCATACGCGAACCAACCTTGGTGTATGCTCCGAATGAAAAGTGAAGGGGTATCCTCACTATTTCACCTTCGCAAGACCTCGTGCTTAACTCCGGTTTCAGTGGAGCTTCCAGAACAACTTTGATGTCAATGGGTTTACCTAAAGACAGTCTCACTACAATTATTAAGTAATGAAAATGGTTTCGGATAGTTAAAGTGTGTTCTAATCCAAAACTCTAGCCTAAGCTAGTTGGTGTAGTGACGTCCCTAGAAAGAAAAGTTGCTAATAAATTTTATTAATTATTCTTTTTAAGGGTTTTTCTTTACTCAAAGGTTGCAGTGCATTGTCTGGTGTGGTTGTGATAGAAATGGAAAGTACATAAAAGTAAAAAACTTTCACTAAACTTTCTCATCCATTGTTTTCCAAAACTAAAGATAAGCAAACCTAAACAAGTGTCTTTTTATTTTCTTTTCAAATTCAAAACAAAGTAAACTATGCTACTTTGAAATGATCATAAGTCTTACTACTTTAAACTACCGAACTCATTTTTTTCCTTTTCTGATATATGTAAAAGAAAAAAGACAAAAAAAAGGAGAACTCGAAAATGGAAGCAAGACCTAAAAAAAGCAATATAAGGGACTTCAACTTACTTGGACCAAAACTGACAAAGCAATCAAAAAGTGTCTAGACTCAAAAAGATTTTGAAAACACCCTAAGGAATCCAACTTGGGGTCAAACCCTAAATCGAAGGCCAAGACACCATCAAAGTGTGCTAGTGTTTCCACAAACAACAAATGTTATAAAACAAAGGTTTGTATACCTCCAACAAGCATCTAGGGTACAGGAGTGCAGCTATGTCCAATAAGGAATAGTACACACTCTTCAAAAAGAGTCACAAACAAGAAAGACACCTCAAAAAGTACTCAAGGAAGAAAAGATCAGTTAAGGGACTTAGGAGAGGCTAGCAAGACTCAACAAAGGCTTACAAACCTCAAGGATTAGTTAAGAAGGAAAAGCAGAGGCTAGAAATCAAACCAAACAAGTGGAAATCAAATCCCAACAACAAACAAAGAGTTACAAGAAAAAACTATACTGTGTAGTGTATAAACCTACCTACAGTCGGAGGTGTACTCTATTGTGCAGTAGGAAAACCAGTGTTTTTCAGCAGGTGTATGCCACTTTGTGCAAGGGAAACTAGCATTCATGATAGAGAAGGTTTGAAACAAGATATAAAACTTCAAACTAAGATGAGTCAAGCGATGGAAACAAGCTACAGTAACCTACAGAGCCTCTCAGAGGATCAAAAAGTACTGGAAGAAAAGCTAACTATGTCTCCTAGAGCAGAAAACAACTGGTCAACAGCAGAGTCACCAGTTTGTTGTTCTGGATTTCTACCCTATAGCGAGGAGAGGGACACTACCAAATTCTAGGGTGACAGGTAAATACATTGATCATATCACATAGGATTCTACAAAAGGAAAGAGATCAAGTTTCTTGAAGGCATACATTATTAACAACGTTCGATTCTAGCTTTCGCTTGCTCCTTCGATCGATCTTCCACTTGATCTTCCGTTCGGAGAACCTGCAATACAAAAGATACCTTCCTCAGCGTATCTTGACTGATATAAAAATGATGAAATTGAAATGCAATTTAGACATCAAATACAATCAAGCATTTAATCCAAACAAATATGCAATCCATTAGACATTTGATTGGGACAGGAAGGGTATTTAAACCTTTATTGTCAAAAGAAAATAATCAGTACAATTATACCTGATCATTCAGAGTGCTTGTGCAACTAGATCCTGGGCTCCTTCTCTTCACACTAACTTTGGAATTCTTCCAGCATAACAACCCTTAATGCATAGTTTCTCCTCCCCGGTCTAGTTTTCTAGATTGAGTCTAGTCTCTCTCTTTTATCACCCTTGTATGTATGGGACAAGGTAGGCAGTTTGGATCGATAGGTAGTTTGATTGGGATGTTGGTTAAGTTGCAAACCAACTTCAACTAGTCCCAATTCGTCAGATTAATATATTTTTTATTACATTTTAATATGTACACGATTTTCTTTAAGTGGAGTAGTGCACAATATGCAACTTTCATGCTTACAACCAGCATTTGCAAGGTTTTTTTAGGGTGTATGCTGGTCTACTGAAGCAAAGTATCATATTTCAGTAAGAAAACGCTAGTTTACTGAAGCAAAGTTGCATATTTTAGCAGGTCAACGCTTCTCTTATGCCTATAGGGTAGCGTTCATGTCAAAATGTAGGTAAAAACAGTGTTTTGTCAATTGCGGAGGGGTAAGTCTAGTCCATACATCATCTAGGGAAATCTTGCTCTTCAATCCAAGTTGTCCTTTTGTGTGATTGACAGCTAAAGGTGATCATAGATGGAGAAGTGCAGATTTGACCTATAACAAATGCATTAGCTCACAACTAAAGTTCACCAACCAGCATAGTAGTGCGCCTTACATCTCCTTTATAGAATATGAAGGAGAGGGAAGATACAATGTACCTGGTCACATGCAGATAACTCAGACCCCCAAACCCATAGGAATAGGTATTCAAAAATAATTTAGTGACAAGCCCAATGATCTTATATTTTTCAACGACCAAATTGGCCCAGGAAGAGACCCAGATAGATGGTTTGCAGACAAGTTCAATGCTGTCAAATTGGAACAACAGATAAGGAAGGTCACCTTTCAAGTTTCAATGCATTGTGGGAAAGGAAAATGACCCCAAGAGAATCACATTGTTGAAATAGCTAGGAGGAATTGATATTGATATGGCCAGAGAAATTTTTGTAAGGAAGAGAAAGTGTGTGAAAGTACTAGATCTTGGTGCAACCTCTAACGATCTGTCCAGATAAAGAGGGATTGTCCAACACTACTTTTATGACTCTTCATGTTCCAGAGTTGCAAATCACACCCACTACAAACATGGGATGTGAATTAGGTTTTGACATGTTTATAAATTACAAATTTGTTTGGAGCAGTAATAATCCTTTAGTATGTATTGTCATTTTTTCCCTTTTTGGAATTTTTTATTAGCAATGGTATCTCAGGGATGACTATCTTGCTCTGATTTTGAGGAATTAACTCACAACCTCATTAATGTCAGTAATAGTGATTTTGTTGAAGATTGTAGCATGATTTCTAGTAGCCATTCTTCAACATTAGACAAGCTATTGGCATGGGAGAAAAATCTCTATGAAGAAGTGAAGGTACAGTTTTCACTAGAAATTTGTTTTCTTTTCATACGCAAAATCGTATATTTTGATTTATCTCTCCCAACATTTCTAGAGGCAAAATTCCATTATGAACCATGAATATCGCAGCCAATGAATTGTTTGAAATACACTTTGTCTTTGATGTTTTAAAAGTGTTGCAACTTGCATATGACTTTGAACTCGTCAATGTCATTTTCGGATATATTGCATGGTTTCATGCAGAGAAATGGTACTTCTTGGTAGTACAAACAATTTAGCTTCATGGAGATTGGAAGGAGAAATTAATATACTATCATTGTGATTTTTAGCCACAGATTGGCATACACTATTCAACCTTATTAATCTATAATTGTATCTGCCTATGCATGTTTACCATTCTAGGACTTATTTTAGGTTGAAAAGTGATGATGCCTAGGGTTATTGGTGGTAGAGCAAAGAAAGAATCATTCTTTCAAGATGAATCAATTGTATGCCCATGTGTATTCTTAAACATTTCTAGATTATCCCACATTCTCATGATCGAGTTATCTTGTCAATTTGCATTTAGGCTATTAAGGAGCAAGATGACCAAATTGCATTTGCCAAGATTTCTAGGTCATTTTGCACCCTCTTGAGAAGTCTGCAGCATTTTGAGGCTATTTTACATTTTTTAAAACCTCAAGATACCCTTGCAATCTTAATCTCTCCTCCAAAGATAAATTAATGCATGTGTGGCTAGGGTTTTACCCCTAGCTTGTGCCAATGAGCACCTACTAAGGAGAATGGACTCCTTAGTAGCAGTTCAATAATGATTAAATGATTAAGCTAAAACAACAATTAACAAACTACTCTAAACATTGCATGAGACATAAATAAAAGATGTAAAAAATGGTTTTATATTAATGTTACCTTGAGTGTCAAGGTTGGTGAAGCCCTTTGCAGTGTCCAAGAGGATGCTCCAAGCTTCTGAATGCTCCTTTCTCCTTCTCCAATGTTGGGGATGGGCCAAAGGTGGCTCTCAAGGTGAAAATAGTTCAAAGGTGAACTAGGGTTTCGAGAGAGATTTTGGCAGAGTAAGGGTGCTTGTGATTGTGGATATGGAATAAGGGATCTCCATCACCTATTTATAGTTTTTTGGTGGTGGAGTGCTGACCCATGGTTTTAGGAAACACATAGTTTTGGGCAGCTGTATAGGGTTTTTTACTCTTTTTCCTCATTATTTTATATTTTTTATTCCCTTTTTAGGGGATTTTTGCTATTTTTGGAGGAAAAGGGGGTTTTTTAGCCTTTTTTAGGCTATTTTGATGGTTTTGTGGCCTTTTGGAGGCATTTTAGGCCTTTTGGAGGCTTTTTAATGGGATTTTTTGGGATTTTAAGGGAAAAATGGTAGGAAAATGGACAAATGAGCCATATAATGTGGTAATGAGGTAGTGAACACTTTTTGGGTGTTAACAGATTGCCCCCTGATGTGCGAGGTCAGGAGCTCATCGTATGGCCGATGGACATCATAAGTCATGAATGGTTTTCCTGGGTATGGAGAGAAGAGAAGAAACAAACTGAAGCCCGGAACAACGATCCCGAACAACTGCAAGAACTAAAAGTACATAACCTCAATAATGGATGAGGGATCATCTGATCATATGGACGAGGCGGGCATACCCATGCTCGTATCAGGATATAACATAACAATAACAATGAGGTCCAAAAAATGGGGACCTGAAATATACATGACCTCAAATACTGACTGAGGAATAATCTCAATATATGGACGAGGCGGGCATACCCATGCTCGTATCAAGATACATAAATATAACTGTAAGGCCCGAAAAAAGGGGGACCTGTAAGATACATCACCACTGTGTACATCATAAGAGTCCAGAGGAGACACAAATCTGGGACATACTGCTGAGCGTATCATGTGTGAACTGCAGAACTGGTGCACTGGAACAATCAACAGTGCTACTGAGTGTGGTACCAAAGGAACTGATGAGCTGCTGGATCATAGTGACTGGGGTCAAACTCTCCATGGTACACTGAACTGGAACTGAAACTGGGTACTCAAGGAAGCATGGAACTGGATGGCTTCCGAATACAAACGCCAACGCAGCCCGGACATCCACGGGAACATACAACTGGGCGTTCCAAAGTGACTCACCAATGTGCTAGAGTCGGGGGAAATCCGGGGTCTTCGACAAAAAACTGATGGGATATAATCCTACGCGATCCTCAACGATGCGATCAAGGTGCTGAAGTCGAGCATGTGAGGAACAACCACTCGGAGAGGCAATGATGTCTCCTCTCGGAATGATCCGTAGGCACCTACCACAGATGGTGATAAGTCCAAGGCGTAGGGACCTCTGGGCCTATCCTCTGGAATAGAGGAGCTGTCGTCGACAGAGGGAGACCTGCAACTATCAAGGCAATGATGTTTCCTTGACAGGAGCGCGAGGTACAAGACCGAAATGTGATAGTGCTGATGGCAGGACTGATAAACTGTGGGGATACAACTGGGCAAGTAGAGTGGGTGGACTCAAACTTCCTTTGTTCAGAGTATGATAATGGGAATGATCTGGCAGCATATGAAACGAACTGAGGGGAAAGGGATCATAGCTGTAATGGATCTGGGAGGATAACTGGTTGAGGGAGACTCAAGCTGGTGTAAAATAGCATAAGACTGCTGAATACTCTGAACGAAGGCGACCTGATTGGGGGTGCTGCCGAGATGATCGATCATAGTGCCAGGAGGCACGGGGGAAAAACTTCTTCATGGGTTAAGGAACTAGAAGAAGTGTGTGTAAAATGGTACTATCGTGCGGATTTTACGAGCCCAGGACAGTTCATGCTCGTGGTTGCTTTCAATTTTAAGGAGTCTGAAAGCGATAAGAAGACTCTGAAGTGATGGAATGGTACTGTCGTGTGGATTTTACGAGCCCAGGACAGTGCATGCTCGTGGTTGCTTTCAATTTTAGAGAGTCTGAAAGCAAGTAAGAAGACTCCAGGGGGTTGCTTTTTCGTAGATTTAGTCTCCAAGGCCCAAAGAAGCATAAAAGGATGCAATGAAGAACTCTTCTAGCCGGTGTGACTAGAGTATTCCTTTTTCGTAATTAGTCTACCAGGTCCGGAAAAGGGTTAAACTTATACCAGATAGACGCCCTTTCAGGTACTTTAACGAGCATGAAAGGAAGCAAGATTGCTCGGCGATCTTTTCATTCTTTTAGGAGTCAGAAAAGAGCTTAACGGAAACTCCCTAAGTGCCTTTTTCGTAAAGGACGTGTCCTGCCCGAAAAAGGGATAAAATTATACCGAACAAAAGGAATGGCCAGGCAAGGAGGAAGTGTTCAATCAAAGTTGAGTAATGATGACCAAGAACGAGGGTAGGTGGGAACACTGATGGACCTCCTTGCGGGGTGGATGAAATGGTGGCAAAATAACGAGACATTTGCAGTATGATAGGAGTGGAGGGCTCATGTAAAAGTGTGGAACAATCCGATGGCGGCCGATGTGGCACGCAAACCGAGGCAGCAAGGTGTTTGGGACACAATGTTGAAATTGTACCAAGTGAGAGCGAGAAATGATCTCAAGCATCATCACGAGCTCGGGAAAATGAATCCGGTGATATAAAGGGTGTCAAAAAATGGGTAACGGCCGATGTGGCACGCACACCGAGGTGACGGGGGCATTTTGGAAAAATGCCCGAAAAATCTGGGGGTGAGAGCGAGAAATGATCTCAAGCATCATCACCAGCTCGGAAAAATGAATCCGATGATATAAAACATGTGAAAAATGGAGAACGGCCGATGTGGCACGCAAACCGAGGTGACTAGTGGTGTCTGGACACAATGTTGATATTGGTCCTAGTGAGAGCGAGAAATGATCTCAAGCATCGTCACGGGCACGGAAATATGAATCCGGCGGTGCAAATGGTGCGAAAAACGGAGGTCATAAAGACTCTGGAATGGTAAAAGGTGAGCCCACCAAGCCAAGGATGCAGTGGTGGGGAGAAATGATGACCCGTTGGGGAAGAATACTAGGTGTATCAAAGCAAATCAAATCTACAAGTGATATGTGACCTCAAAAATGGTTGAGATCACAAGTGTGAAAAAGTGAGCAAGGTTAATGACCTGCCCCCATGCTATGTGCATGGGGTTTGTGATTATGGATCACATATGTGCTGGTTTGAACGATGGGTTCATTGACGTGCTGAGATAGATGTAATGGGGAAGGTTCAAAATGATTGATCATGCCCCCTATCCCAGGGTTGAGGGAATCTATTATGCCCCTTGACTCAGAGTTGTCAAGGTGGTGCTCTTTGATGGCGGGGTCAAGATCGGGCACTTCGGTATAGGACCAGGCAAAGACATCACGGAACTCTCTGAAGAGGTTAGTGTATTCCTCAATCTCTTGCTTACTGCAGAAGGCTCCTAAAGTGATGAGTTCAGGGGCACTCCCAGGGGCAGCGATATCAACTTGGATGACTGGTGAGATGTTGGCCATGTTACCTTCCTCGAAGGCGTCAAAAGCAGGAATAGGGTCCTTGAACCAGTCGACCTTGGTGGGGAGGAAGTCTTTGGACTCAACTGTGAATTGGGTAGCGGTGCTAGAGGAAGACGCTTCTGGGATGAAATAGGAACGGTGGTGCATGTCATCCCAGGGATAATCCGGGACAGTAAGGGCCTCAAGAATCTCCTCATCAGTACGGAAAGTTTGCGTCGTCAAATCGGTTGACGAGGGAGTAGTGGTGGAAGAGATCATATAGATGGTATTAACCTCTCCGGAAGGTGAAGAGTCTGGGGGGTAGATCTCCTCAATGGTAGGTGGTGCCGTCTCAAGATCCAGATTGTTCATCTCATAGAGAGCCGCTCTGTAATCCGGGAGATCGAGACAATGATGTGAATAGTGCCCGTAAATACCGCAGATGGCGCAGGAGTGGTTGGTACGTAGGGACTTATCTTTAGGCTTAGGAGTAGGGTTTAGTTCGACAGTTGGAATGTTAGGATCGTCGTCGAGCATTTGCATGTGCTTCTGCAATGCGGGTAACTGTGGGCATTGGTGGGTCGCATGGCCCAACTCGTCACACAGCGAGCATTTGGGAGGAGCACGAAACACTGGAGGGTTCTTGACTGTCTTTGGAGGTGGTACAGCAGTGTAAGGTTGAGGACCTCTGCCCCCAGTGGGTTTGGGAGTAGGAGGAGGTGTCGTGGAGGACGAAGGGGTAGAGACACCGGGAGGTGGCTGAGTGGTAGTAGCCATGGGTTGCACCGGCTGGAGGACGACATCAGGTGTCGGCGGGCGAACGGGAGGCGAAAGATACCATACAGGTAATCCCAAGGTTAACCCAGGGAGGCTAAGGGTAGCCATGACCGGGGCGCTTACTACTCCCGATGGAGGAACTAGGAAGGGGATCGTATGGATCGGTGTAACACCAATGTGGCTAGGTACCAATGGTGGTTTAGGCAACAAGGATGGTTGACTGTTAGGTGGTAGGATGTCGTGGGACAAGGTACATAAGTCAGACACTTCGGGCGTAGATGACGGCGGAGGAATGGATTGAAAGGTGGAGGTCATCGGCGCGTCGGAGTAGACTCCAGGCCCCGAAGAGGAAACAAACGAGGTGGTGGCACTAGAAACAGGTTGTTCAACCATGGGGAGAACGTTTTCCGGTGCCGCCGGAGCACTGGGATCATAGTAGGTGAGCTGGTCAATCTTAACCACGCGTCCTTCATGGGGGAACATCATGGTGCGAAAGACAGAAGAGGCAACCGCCCGCATGGCATACATGTAGCTGCGGCCAAGTAGAAGGTTGTAATCCAATTGGGCATTGATTACCTCTATATCAATAAGAACTGTTTTACCACCTAACTGGACAGGAACGTTGGGCAGGAGGCCTTGGGGCTGGGCCGAACGACCGTCGTAGGCACGTAACGCAGTGGTGGACTGCTGGAGAGGAGGGGATCCTAGCTTCTGCCATACAAATGTAGACATAACGCATGTGGAAGCACCCTCATCGATGATGCACCGATGGATAACAAGATTCCTAACGGAGACTGTAACTTGGAAGGCTAAGCTGGAAGGTAGGCGTGGTTCAGACTGGTCTAAATCAAACGCCATCAAATGTGAATCAGTTGGGTCAATCCCCCCGATGGCGGAAAGTAAAGTCTTGCGCTGGGAAGGGCAGTTCTTCAAGACTTCCAACGCAGACATGGCTGCGGGAGATTGGGCTAGGTCGTCTACGATGTTGTAGTTTGACGCAGCACGCGCGTTAGGGTTATTGTTGATTCGGCGAAGTGGAAAACGAGGTGCTTTCGCGGCGCCGTCTATGGGAGGCGGAGGTATACGTAACCCCTGATCGGTGGGATGAGCGTTAGTAGGTTTATCCGTGGGAGTGGCTTCAGAGGTGGAGCCATATTGGTTCCGACGGGTCTGTAGGTTGACGTCAGCAGATGACATCATCAGTAAGTGGTGGGTACCTGAGTCGAACATGGGTTGATCAGGAGCAGCGTAGGTGATCTGTTGTTGTTGGGGTTGCACGTTAGCTTGAGGGGCCAACGGCTGAGTGTTCACCACGCCTTGGGTCGGTAAGGGGTTTTGCAGCACCAAAGGGGGTTGCTGAGGTTGGGGGGGGTTGGGCGGTGCTTGGGGAGCCGCATGCCCTTGGCGATGGGCCTCGTCAACCCAAAGCTGCCGAGCTCGCTCCAAGTGTGGGCAAGCATGGGTGTAATGTCCATAGACTCCGCAAATAGAACAAGGGTGGTTTGTTCGCAGATTGGGGTTTTTGGCCTGCTTGGGCGGGCGATCAGGGTTTTGATTAGCGGGGGCCGCATTGTTGTTGTCAGGGGGATTAGCCGGTTGACCAGCTTGGTCTGTAGGTTGGTTGTTTCCCCGATTACGGCCCTTGCCGCGGTTCTGTTGGCCCTGGTTACGTTGGTTATTCTGGTTTTGCTGCGGGTTATGTTGGGCGTAAACTTGCCCTTGGGTAGCAGGTGGATTTTGAGGTTGCGCAGGTGCAGGAGCAGGCTGCGGAGGATGATATGTAGGTTGAGGCTGAGCAGGTGCAGCAACTTGAGGGGATTGCTGATAGGACTGCGGAGCAGGTTGTGGATGTGCCGCAGGGGCTGCCTGTGGCGGATAATAAGCTGGTGGGGCTTGTGAAGGCGCAGGAGCCGGGGCAGTCTGCTGATGGTAGTAAGGCTGAGGGGCGACTGGAGGAGCATAAGCAGGAGTCGCATACCCAAAGCACTGAGGTGGACATGAGGGTCCATGGGCATGGTGATGTGTCATGGGAGCATATGAGTCGGTTGCTCCCGACTGGGAGGTAGCCCTCGACAGGTCGGGGCCAGGGGTAGGACGTGCTATAGAAAATGGTTGGGGATGCGACGAAACACGGCCAATGATACCATCTGCAGCGTGGGATGCCCCCGGCGCATCATGCTGGGAGGACTCGCCGCGAGGGGCGTCAGGTATAATGGTATAAAGGTAACCCGATTGGGCATAAATGAGGTCGAACTGTTGTGCCTTAAGGATGGCTTCTTCTTCAGACTGGGGTCTTTCTGAGGCTACATCCTTAGCAATAACAGGGAGAAGGGATTTGAGGAACCAATCTAGGAAGATACGGTCGTCAAGTTTGATCTTGCATAAGCTACGGCGTCGACGCCACTCATGGATGTGGTCCGTGATATGGGTAGCCGTGTTTTGTCTACAAGATAGAAGGATTTCAACGCCCGCGTCATAGCGGACAGGCAACTGGAAGAACTGCAGGAAGGTCGAGGCCAGGGAAGCAAAGGTGGCGTGGGTCCCATGAGGTTGCTCGATATACCACTTGGCTGCAGAGCCAGTGAAGGTGCGCTGTAAGAGACGGAGGCGAACAGAGTCGTCCACTATGGAGTTAGAGGAACACCATAGGTGGAAAGACATGATGTGGTTTTGTGGGTCCTCACCGGCCTTGCCCTCGAACTTAGGGATGTCCGAGGGTAGTTTGGTAGGCATATGAGGCCACATAGGGTCGTGTCGAATAGGATCGTTGGTCAATCTGGCCAGGTCAGGTAGGTTGAGGCTAGCCATGAACGGCAAACTGGAAGAAGGCTGTGACACAGTAGTGCTGTGGACCAAGTTGGGGCCAGTGCCCCCAAGTGGAGGGACAAGATGTGAGGTGGTGCCCCCAAGTGGGGGAACTGAGGTAGTGAAGGATGGTCCAGCACCACCATTGGTAGTGTGAGCCACTGATGTAGTGGGGATAGGTATTCCCACTGTGGGAATAGGTACCGTGAGGGGAACGGTAGATGGTTGCCCCATGGAGGGCATACCCAAAATAGGTGTAGTAACTGGTGTAGTGGTGGATGTGCCACCAATGGTCCCTATGACAAATGGAGTGGAAGTCATGCCAGCCATGGGGCTAGTAGGGGCAGTATAAATAGGGTTCTCAGACTCTTCGTCAGAATCAGAGGTAAAGTAAGGTGCGTCACTATCTGGTGACGGAGACCTACGTCGCTGACGAGTGGAGTCAAGTGACAAGGCTCTAGATCTGTGATGAGTGGTATCAACGGACAATGATCGGAATCTATGACGAGTGGTGTCAAGAGAACCGTGCTGTGGGGGCTCGCCCCTGAGGCGCCGAGAATGTCTCGGGGACTCAATGGTGACGGATGGTGTCTAGTCTCTGTGGGTTGAGGTGAGTATAAAAACAGCTCAAAAATCCTAATGCAACCGAGTGTGCAGAAGGAGAGCTAAAAAGCAAGGCACTCAGGCCAACAACCAACTCAAAACACCCACTGCAACAGCTGTGCTACAATAGGTGGAGTAACAACAAAGATGGTCAGAATACCAACAAGCAGCAGGTTTCCTAGAAAAGAAAAATGGTGGACTCACTAGACCAAAGGGAGGTAAAGGAGCATGCAAACACCTAGCTAAAAGTATTCTGACTCAACTAAACATATCCTCTGCAAGGTGATGAAATCCAAGTCAGACAATATGAGTAGGAAAGCCAAGTGGCTATGATATCCCCCTACCGGGAGGGACACCGGGTAGTCAATCCTAGAAGAATGGCAACTAAGATACCCCGTTCATGACACGTCCAGAAAGGTGAATCTGCCGTTTAGTTCGTTGACCGCAATACCCCTATACAGGGATATCCCGCGAACCGCGAAAGGTAGCCCTTCGGTTACTGAATGGAGTGCGGTATTCCACTCAGGCCTCCGGAACCAGTCTCCCGACTTCAACCCTCCTAAGGGAGAGGCCCTCTGATAAACTGGTCGTGACCGTGCCAAAAAGTACTAGGGGATTTTGGTTCCCTATTTGGACAACAACTATGTCTCAAGTGAAATAACCAAGGGGTGTTATTGGAAGCCTATCCCCCTGATCCTACCTAACTACAATGATTCTTTTGTGTTCCCCAAGTGGGGTTAGAATGTTGGTTTAGTTAGGTACTTTTTAAGGCTCACTTGATTTAATGTGACAGAGTGTGTGCTCGTGAGGTGTTGAACCCAAAAAACAGAAGTGCCACAAGGGAGGGAAACTTCCAATCTATCAATAATGCTGAAATTGATTCTTTTAACTTGCAAAATTTTCTGAAATAAAAATACTGAAATTTTAAAAAGATTCTGTAAAAGGAACAGAAATTATGTTGCAGAAAGGATGTAAGGAAGTGGGCTGCAGGTGGGACAGAGGGCTGTTCAAATGCAGAAAATATTGCAGCAAGAGGGGCTAGGCTCAAAACAGGAAAAGAGCAGAAATCAGACCGCGGGTCTGTGGCGGATCAGAACAGGCCGACCGCGGGTTTGAGGGAAACAGCGGCGGTCAGGTCGCGGCTATCGGGCCAACAGAGGCAGTCGGGACGCAGGAAACAGGGGAAAAGGCCCAGTCGGGTCGCGGCTATCGGGCCAACAGTGGCAGTCGGGACGCAGGAAAAATGGAAAAAGAAACAGTCGGGACGCGGCTAAAAGGCTAACAAGCGCAGTCGGGACGCCCGAAAGAGGCAGAAAGCCGCAGTCGGGACGTGTGAAAAAGGCCGACAGGCGAAGTCAGATCGCGGCAAACAGGCTGATTAGCCACGGTCGGATCGCAGGTAACAGACTTGAATCTGCCGGCAGAGCGTCGGAAGCAGTCTGAGAGCCACGGTCGGATCGCGGGTAAAGGCCTGAAAGGCGCGGTCGGGACGCGACTGTAGAGGGAAAAAGACGCGGTATGCGGCGGCCGAAAGGGACAGCCGAAAGGAAAAAATTTAAAAACAGAAACCAGAAATTCGAAAACTAGGGGAGTCGCCAAAACTGTGGCTAGGGTTTTACCCCTAGCTTGTGCCAATGAGCACCTACTAAGGAGAATGGACTCCTTAGTAGCAGTTCAATAATGATTAAATGATTAAGCTAAAACAACAATTAACAAACTACTCTAAACATTGCATGAGACATAAATAAAAGATGTAAAAAATGGTTTTATATTAATGTTACCTTGAGTGTCAAGGTTGGTGAAGCCCTTTGCAGTGTCCAAGAGGATGCTCCAAGCTTCTGAATGCTCCTTTCTCCTTCTCCAATGTTGGGGATGGGCCAAAGGTGGCTCTCAAGGTGAAAATAGTTCAAAGGTGAACTAGGGTTTCGAGAGAGATTTTGGCAGAGTAAGGGTGCTTGTGATTGTGGATATGGAATAAGGGATCTCCATCACCTATTTATAGTTTTTTGGTGGTGGAGTGCTGACCCATGGTTTTAGGAAACACATAGTTTTGGGCAGCTGTATAGGGTTTTTTACTCCTTTTCCTCATTATTTTATATTTTTTATTCCCTTTTTAGGGGATTTTTGCTATTTTTGGAGGAAAAGGGGGTTTTTTAGCCTTTTTTAGGCTATTTTGATGGTTTTGTGGCCTTTTGGAGGCATTTTAGGCCTTTTGGAGGCTTTTTAATGGGATTTTTTGGGATTTTAAGGGAAAAATGGTAGGAAAATGGACAAATGAGCCATATAATGTGGTAATGAGGTAGTGAACACTTTTTGGGTGTTAACATTAAGTCTATTGTATAAGATGCAATTATATTTGTTTCCCATGGGCTACTAAACTCTAGACTCAATTGTCGGGATATACTTTAATATGTGAATAATACCTTCTTTGAATTTGAAACTCCAAATTCTACAGGGATGAGTTATAAGGAAATTTTTCTTGTGTACATTCAAATTTCATTATGTGATATATTCATTTGCAATTATATAGTTAACATAGTTTTGAATAGAATAAATAAGGGCATCTAGTATACCTATTATCAACAAACCAATTCTAAATTCAATACCACATGCGACAGATTCAAGCACAACTAGCTTGGTCTCGGGCCTTACTTTAGGATTCTCTTTATTAGTATATGATAATAAATACAATAATTTCATACCAACATGAGATTATGCATAACGTCTATTACTTTCACCCATATTAGGTTTCATTAAAAAATGTTAATTCCTTTTGCTTCCTCTTGTTCCAATGGAACTTGTTCTTCTTCTTCCCTTAGTTCCTCAAATGCTTTGTTCTTGATATCTACCATGTTGTTCTTTGTTGCTGATTTTTGTAATCCCTCTTTACTCCATTTTTCTATCTCCTCACGCCATTTTTTCATAGACTAAACTTATAATGAAAAACCATTGTCAATATGTATGGCAATTTCAAAAAAAAAAACTCTCACACCCACACTCTTCTCTGAATAAAGTGTACTGAATCAGACATGCCAATTTTAGATTTTTTTTTCTTAAACTCAAGTTGGAGGATCATTTGTGTCATCTCAGTCCATGGCTTTCATTGGAAGGAATTTGACAAAATAAAAACTATGGTTGATACTTAAGTTGTGACTACTATTTTCAACGGCAGTGTTGACATGCCTTGTAAAAGGATTTAAAATTCAAGTATTGTGTAGATGACATGATGTCTGAGCCTTAATGCCAGCTTTAGGTATGATGTAATAATGCTCTTCTAAGCTATGCTAATTTTCATTCAAACCTTGTTTTTGTAAGCATGGGATTGTAGGGGCTACTAGGGACTAAAAACTAAGTATAAGAATGTGAATAACAGATCAATCTATTGGAGTACAGTAAACATTTAATTGGGTTTACAGATTACTTAGTTACTACTTAATTCTACTTCTAATTTTTGTTCCGCTTCTTATTTAGTTTATCCTTTAGGCATTTGATCAGCAATAAAGTTGAAGTTTGAATAAATTGATGACTTTTTGTAGTGTATAATTAGGTCCACCAAGGGACCAAGTTATTCCATTGATTATGATTTATTGAAACATTTCTACAATTTCAAATTACATGAGGCAACTACAGTCTATAACATGATGGAGTGGGTTAGCAATAAACAATGATAGGAAGCTATGTTATTAAATAATGAGATGTAATTTAGTGAAAAACGAAGACATTTGGGTGTCGATGTAATTGATAGGAAACTTCCTTATAAATACAATAGCATAACAGATAGTATGTTGGTCGTATTCCTATCTACACATGATTTGGAGAGTCAAGACCTTGCCTCTCCCCTACATGAATTTCAGTGTTTTGTAGGGATAAATATCTATGTAGCTTGGTGTCTTCCATTTTTCTGGCATCAATATCTATGCAACTTACATGATTACTATTTAAGACAATGTTACAGAAGTCAAGAATTTAAATCAAACTAACAAGTCAATTCCATCTCAGGACCTAATACAGGAAAGTTGATGCATTGGCTAGTCACACATGCTTCCAGCAAGTCTGATTTACAGAAGCATTTTTTACTCAGGAATAATCAAGAGTCAAAATTTGATTTACAAGTACTCACAGATTCATTCACAGCCTGGTGGTTTTTACTTGTGAACCTAAGAAAAATCAATGGGCCACTATATAAAACTCAATAAGCGAAAAATCCAAAAAATCCATTACAAAATTTTGTTTTATAGCTTTTGACAAGTATAAGTAGGACTCTTACTTTCCAACCTCACTGAGTTTTTCAACAAGCTGATTTTTTCAACCTCTGAAATTTGTTAGTCAGTGGCACAATCTTTTGCCAAAGCTTGTTAGTGTTTTGGAATATGCTCCCCATACTTAAATATTTGAATTTTGACTGAACTATGGAATCAAGAAATGCATGCTGAATAGTAGTAAGATGCCCGCCTAGCAAAGAAAAATTCCAACAAATGTTGAAAAATCCCGCAGACTCGAAAGGAATGCATGTAGAGTTCCAAAATACCCGCAAAAAAGAATGAATTGTTGATCATAAGCTATGCGGAATTCCCAGGGATGTCTGCAACACTAAAGTAAATGCCTTCTATAGTAAAGATAATGCCAGTAAGGATAATGCAACTGGTGGTGTTGACTAGATAAATGATGATCAGCAGATCATGGATATGCTCGCAGCTGTACCTAACTTTGGAAACCTTATCAAGCTTGATTATGTGAACATAGCAGTAGACACAAAACAATAGATAAGGATCAGATTCTTCCATAGTTTTAAGGCAGATCCAACGCAAATTTGTTGACTGATCTGTTGAGGATATAAGGCTAGTTTGATGGCTATCAAATCACTAAGCAACATACAAAGTTGATCCATACAGAGAGCAAGACCTTTTGGGTGTTTTTGGCTCTGCATTGAGTACTTCAAGACACAGTCAAAGGGGGAGCCAAAAGCAAAGAGAAGCACATTTTACTACAACCATAGCAGTATATCAGATAGGGGGATCACACAAATAAAGAAGCATTCAAAAATCAATATTTTGGGCATTGTGAAGCTAAAGAAGCATTCACAAATCAAATTTTTGGGCATTGTGAAGCTCAAGTAATTAACCGAATTTACTTCTATGATAAGACTAGATTTACGGGGAATGCACAGGATGGGAGAGGATTTTTGACATGCATTGAAAGGTGCTTTCCTAGGGAAGAAATCAAAAGCCGCATCATTAGGCAACAACAACATTACAAAGTGCCATCAAAATTATTTGTTTATGAGAATGCTATGAGAGTGAGGAAGAATATGATGTCATTTACCCTTGATCATATCCACGATGAAGAGAAAGTATCAAGGAGGAAGCGTGTAAGGAACTTAGAGAAGGCACCAAAGCACTGTTAAGACACACAAGGTGGACAAAATGGTAATTCGAGTTCTCCCAAAATCTTCACCAAACATGCTCACTGACTGAAATATTCTCAACAAAGAACTCATTCTGTTTATATCTCTATCACTATTTGTTATTGTTCTGTTTGGGGCATAACATGTGGTAGTAGTTATGGACCCAGACCTAAAATCATACAATGTGCTTCTTGAATCCATGGTTTTCATTTTGTATAGGTTATCATTTGATCTATGTGAAAGCACAAATTCTACCAATTATTTTGAATGATCAAAGTGAAGTTGTGTCATCATAAGGTGAAGTACCCGATTCCTTATATTATTAACAATGTTATTGAGCCATAAAGAAGTTAAATTGTACCCCATGTTCAATATTTTGTTTCAAGTGATGGAGTTGAGGCTAGTTTGAGCCTCAATTTTGGTGGTTGGGGAATGTATGTGGTGGTCTTTTTTCTCACTTTTTGCAGTCACTTGGACTCTTAATTTGAGAGCACAAATACAGATGACCATGCATGAACAACCTCAACACCCACTAGCTATGTGTACCAACCCTTATGACCCAATACTGTTGTGGATAATTCTCACTATGGGATCCAAGGGGAAACACTTCTGTGTGATTAACGTAAAGAGTCCCCAAGAACTCTATAGAATTTTGCACTGACAAGACCATGCACACCAAGTTACATTTATACACACATAACTTTCAACATTCTAAATACATGCCTAGAACTAAGAAGTCGGGATTGTAACTAAACATGCCTAAAATATTGAAATTGTAGGTACAATTTGTCATATGTGCTCTATATCTCCTTGAGATCCTCCTCTCTATCAAGAGGATCAAGTAATTGTTCTACTTATGTTGCAACTAGTTGATACTCTCATGGATTGTTTTTTATATTTTCTCCTCCGAGCCAATGTCCCCCCACCCTCTCGTCAACCCAAACCCTTTTTGAGCCCACTTCAGATCACTATCCTTTTCAACAAAGAGGACCTTGATTTCTTTCAGTTTATCGTGGATTATTGGCATAGTGACTTATTGGTAGTGCCCTAGTTGAATGGAATGAAAATTATGTTTTCAATTCTTACAATTGTATTATATGATTAATTTACATTTATAATCTACTACATTATTGTTTAAAGTTGTTATTTATTTTATCAAACCCTAACTTTATAAAAAAATCAACAAATCTAACCCTAGTCTTCTCTTGAATCTCCTCAGGAACCCTAGCACTAAGGAGAAAGAGAGCAAATACAATGAAGAAGTACAAAGGGAAGATTCGTTCACTCTAGCTCTCACATCTCTATAACAAGCATGTGATTACATGAATGAATGAAAACACTCTCTCCTCCCTTCCTTTATATGAAAGGTGAGGGAGGCCAACCATAACAAAATGGACCTTGTCCACAACAAGAAACCTAACTAGACTATAGATAGGCCCACATGTGAAGCACTCCTACTCCAAATGACACATATCAACCTCCATGGTAATCACATCCACCAAGAAAGGGTCACAAGGTGGGAGCTCCATATCCAATGTTTGTAATGTCCCCATTTTGGCCCTTTTTGTATTAAATCGTAAATGATGTAAATATTGTTATTTAATCATGGTGAGGAGCTCAAGGCCAAGGCCCCACCATTGATTTAGCGTTTTATGTATCGACAATTAAAAATAGATGCCTATGGCTCTTGTGCTAGATATGCACAATGTAAATAAGACATCATGTAAATACGAATTTTAATGAAAAATACCCACAACTAGCTATGCAATGCAACAAAGAGATGGGGGCATGATTCTACAAGGAATAGGGTGGGAAATTATTCAAACCCTTGAGCCAATGGTGTTAATCCATGTGTCAATAAGAAAACCCATAAACTACCAACTATCCATTTTGGGTTATGGACCAAATCATTTAATTCTTCCAAGAGTTGGTTGAGGTAGTTAATGCCTTGGGAATGAAGAGGTATGGCAGCCAATTTCGTGCATGGGCAAGCCATCAACCTGGAAAATCATGTTTTGTCTCCTTGGGCAAGAAAAAACCCACGAAATGGTGCCCAAAGCTATTATGAACCCACAGTATTTCCTCTCTCATGCAGTTTTGAGCTAGTTGGGTCTTTCCCTACACGTTTTCATCCATTTTTCCTGCATTTTCCATGCCTGGGAGCTCGTTTTTACATTGGACAGCAGCTGGGAGAGAAGGGCCACGATTTGGGGATTGTTATGGAGGCCGTTTTTGCCCCAGAATGTCCATGGAAGTTTTTCTGAAAATGGATTTGGCTTCCCAGGGTTGTTCCCCATCTTCCAGTTTCGTTTTTGGGTTTCCCACGTTTTCCTGAAGCTACTAAAAAGCCCATCTTTGGGTATCTCACTGTAAAAACGTTTTATCATGCCCAATAAGTGTGGTTCTGCTGTTATGTGCATCCTGGTTTTGATTTGAACCTGTGAACAAGAAACTTGGACTGGTAGTGGACAGAATTGGCTTGATAAACCTAGTGGAGGGAGTAACCTCTCAAGAAGATCAAGAGGGCTTTGGCTACTTTTCTATGCACACCCTGAGAGCACTAGAAAGGAAGGTATGGCTTGAGGGACTGTGTGGCAGTGAAGAGAATACTTCCTTTTGTTGGGTGTGTAGGAATTGTGAGTGCCAAGATGAATAGATCTGGGAGGGGTACCCTTAGCTCTGTGGTTGAGCTCACTAGCTTAGCAATTCTTCCTTTCCATTTCCTAGCAGCCTAATAAACCCAATTGTAGATTGGCTTGGCTCATCTTGGTGTATGCTTGGCTATGTGTGAGTCTGCTGTTCCCTAATTCCTTGTAGAGATCATGCCCAGCTCGGGGGTGACAGTGTGTGGATATATTGATGATCACAACTAGCCTATGGTTGGGTGGAATATTGTAGTTGCATAGTCGGTTGCTTGGGACTACTTTGTTATAAGATAAGTATTCTCTTGTGTTAACTTTGCAATTGTTTATTTGATGAATATCATGAATGTATGATGGATGTGTTAATGAATTTACTTTCGCTGTGTTTTCAAATGTTTATGCATTTGCATATGTCCATCTTCATTTTAAATTGAATGTTTGATTACTAAGTATGGGACTAGATGTCCGAATTTAGTGTCACGTCCTCTCTATCATGCTGGTATGATAGGAGGGGACATTACAATGTTCCTCCTCCAAATGTCTTCAATGCTCCAATGCTTCCTCATAAGCCATGTGTACCTCCAAGTCCACCACACCCACATGATCACTCCTCAACCCAATTGTCCTCATGTCAAGTACAGGCCCCCATACAAGCAACCAAGTATTCCCATGCTCGCTAGTGCTCAACGTCCTCCTCCAAGATGCCTAATGCTCCCTAAGTGGGTTGTCCCCTCATTCAAACAACCAAAATATCCATGTGTGTACTCCATGAATAAATTCATTAAGCCACATAGGTCTCCAACACTATAAGAAAGTGTTCAACATAAGCATCGAGTCAAGGCATATCAATCCATAAGTAAGCTATTTCCAATGTGTATGTCCATCACTGTACAAACAAGGGTAGTCAACAAACAATGTATCCCACATCACATGAAGCACCACCAAGAATGGTGTAAATGCTTTTGAAATAACCACATGAAGCACCGCGAAGAATGGTGTAAATGCTTTTGAAATAACCCCAAAAGCTAGACCAAAGACATATAATTTGAAGTCAAACTTTAAGTAGCCATGGGAGCTTCAAAATTGCAAAAATCTAAAAGTCTAATCGAAAGCCCCAACACCAAATGATTTGTGCGCACATATGACAACAATGAAACACTCACATAAGAAGACAAAATGCAAGAATGTTAATTGTTGTGAAGTGTACAAAATAAAATCCTAATGCAATTAATGAAGTGATTAGTGGAGTTATTGATGGAATGATCATTAAACGATTGATTATAGTTGTCACCTTAACTGAGAAATCACAATTAGAAATATACAATATAGCGCATTCCCACTTGTAAATCACTAGTAGTTCTCACAATAGCTTCATGGTATAGTAGCCCAATGGTTAGGTGCAAATCCAACATTTATTTCCTAGCTTATCCAATTTTTATCATGGTCTCAAAGCTAGGATCGAGGCAAGTAAGAGGCTTAATCCAATGTAGCTTGAGGGGGGTGTTGGAGTTAGCAACCATACCTTTACATTGTATTTCCAAGGGTTCTTATCATGAAAGGGGCATATAACCCAATGGTAGAGATTCGAGAATTCAAGCAATGGAGGGTTTGTCTTCGATTCAATAGCAATGCATACCTTTAGATTAAACCGTTAAGGGTTCCTACCATGAAAGGGGAATGTAGCTTAGTGGTAGAGTCACCAAGCGATAAAGCACAGGGTCAGTGTCCAATGCATAGCCTATCCAATTTACAACATTGTGCCAAAGATATATAGTGGTGGTTTGAAGGATTGAGCCAAAGTGTGGTTTGATGGAGGGTGTTGGAGGTAGTAATCCATCCCTTTTGCTCGAAAAGTTAGGTGTGTCATCATAAAGGACAATATAGACTAGTGGAAAAGAAACCCATTAGTCAGGGGCAATCCCTAGGGTTGATACCACTCTATGTATTTAGATCAATTTTCTATGGATACCCATCACAAAAGGGGCATGCTAGAGCAACTGAAAAATGAAGCACAAGTCTTGAGTTCGACACCTAAATTGTTTTGTTTCTTAAACATGGCATCAAAGCTAGGTTGGCTTGAGGAGGTTAAGAGGCCTTAGCCAAAGCATAGTTTTGAAAGTAGTAATCCACATTTTCATGTCAAAGTATTGAGGGTACCCATCATGAAAGGGGCATGTGGTTGAATAGTAGATTAGAAAAAAATGGGGGGCATGGCTTGGGTTTAATTCCTAACATGTCCAGTTCTCAACATAGAATCAAAGCAAGGTAGGCTTGATGTGGATACAAGACTTGAGGCAAAGTGTGCCTCAAGGGAGGAAAGCTAGGTAGTCTTAAGGTAGATACAAGATTTGAGAAAAAGTGTGCATGATGGCGGGTGTTGGAAATAACAATCCACAACTTTAAATCAAATTGTTAAGGATGTCCATCTTGAAAGGGGCATATAGCTCAATGGAAAACTAGCTCGATGGCCAAAGAAACTCTTGGTTTTGATTCTTAACCAATCCAGTTTTCAACATAGTATCAAAACTATGTAGGGTCAAGGTGACTAAGAAACCTGAGCCAAAGTGTGGCTTGAGAGGGGGTATTGGATGTAGTAATCCACACCTTGATATTAAATTATTAAGGGTGCTCGTCATGAAAGGGGAATGTAGCTCAAAGGTATATCAGCTCAGTAGCTAAGGGTAGGTCTTAGGTTTGAATCCTAGCCTGTCCAATTTTCAACAAAAATCACTTGTGGAAAAACAAAAATTCAAGAACTTCCCGGTGATGGTCTCTGACTTGGCAAACAAGAACGTGGAAATGGGTAAACTTAATGCATTTTCTCTAGAAACTAATGTTTCAAACAAACTACACTGTGGAAATGTCACATACCCAAATTCTAAACATTTTGTGTTGTCACAAAAACATTATGTTTGATTTTATTGTAAAGTTTTATGTTTATTGACCAAGTGGGGTCAAGGATGACAGTAATTAATTACTCTGAATATTTTATTATTAATAAATAAAAGAGGAGACAAATATGCAAAGGAGACTGTTGAATGAGTGTTCACTAACCCACTAGGAGGAATGGACTAGGGTGGAGAGAAAACTGACACTTGGAATCATCCTCAACTCACTTCTAACTGTTGCATGGGGAAAATTCCTTATTTTTATGGTCATGTTCCCTAAGAAAGTGGAACTGAACAGGTGGCTCATTTACTAAAAACAACCGAGCAAAAGACCTAGGCATGCTTTATCTACCCATCGAGTTCAGGAGGAAGTTGTTCATTCTTACCCTGTGATAATTTCTGAATTGGAAAGACAAGAGAGCAAAAGAGATTCTATGAGGGGAAGGTTAGAAGTGATTGAGTGAATTAAGATTGCATTTTGAACTAGTGCAACCACATTGCTGAGTTCAATATTGCTAAAAGCAGGAAGTACTATTGTCAAGTGCTACTGCTGAGTTGCAAAGGAATTTATTGCATTTATCCATACAGCATCTTCGTCTTGGTGGTTTTGTGAATAGGCTCGGGGGTCCTAAGGCAAGTAGCTTGCCTGTCTTCAGGAAAAGGTTGGGTGGAATAGGCTCCTTTGATTGTTTGTCTCTTCTACAATTACCAGGTTTTAATTGTGTCATCTTATTTACTTTCTTCCAAATGAATGAATTATGTTATCAGCTTTCTATATAATCCTATATATTCTATACTGTTAATAAATGTTTTACTTATGCAACTTATCTACTCTAAAAATCCATATATCTGTATAGGTTAAAAGGATAAATGGATAGTTAAAATTAAATTGATGAATGATAGAATAAAATGCTCCCCTGCATGATATGCAATAGATGGAATTCGAATGATAGATTTTCATTTTTGCACATAGCTTAGCAATAAGACCTTTAGCTTTCATACAAACTGTGTAAGCTTTTATAATACAGAACTTGTACTTATGTAATCCCATTTTATAGCCATACAAAATAGGACAGAGTCCTTGATTTATTCATAACAGTTTAATATTCTAAGTATTTATTTTATGAATGTTAAACTATAGCAAATGCAATTATCATAATTAAAATAACTTATACATAAATGCAGAGATTTAATTTAAATACAAACTCATTTTATAAAGAGTAGTATTAAAAATATCATCATCAAATTATTGTTTAAAATCAACTACAAAAGCATACTATAAGTCTAGCTCTCAGTATAAACAACTTTTGATACAAAACCCAAATCGTATCCCACCTAAGTATTCACTTAAATACTTTGACACAGGAGTCTTGTAAAATGATTCAATTTTTTTTATCATTGATTTGAATCATTAAAATATACAAATATTTAATAAACAAATAACAACTCTTTTCTTCTATCAACTGTCCCAGGGTTCAAACCCTGTTTATAAGCTACACTCAATATTACTAAGACAAACATTTCATTCTTCTACCAAAACAAAGAAGTATTACGGAGACCAGAGTCTAAAACCCTTAGCATAGCCACAAACAAATAGTAAACACAGTAATAAGTTTGAAACTAGCATTACGGCCTTTATTTGCAAACAACATTTAAAACTATTACAGTATATTATTTCATCAACAGCGACGGGCTTTTCCCTAAAAACTTGAGGATTCAAGCATCACAAATCTTCATTTCAAAGTAACAAAAGAATGCCGAGAGCATTCTCCCATTTATCATATTTCAAACTTCATTTGAAATGTGCAAAAGAAACCATATTTTATTTATCCATCAAATCTTACACATAACAGTACGAAGGGAAAAAACTCAAGTCAAGGTCGAGGGTTCAACCCTCCCTACAACTACCTTTCACAAAATAGAATTGAGCTTCAACCCTATTCACTTGGAAGGTTATCAAAACTTTCATTGTAAAAATACCATAATGCCGAGAGTAGACCCTTTAAATTTTATTTACAAGAGAAAAAAATTATGTATTTTAGCATTAGAAATTTATACAGTCAACGTTGAGAAACCAATGTAGGGCAGGTCGAGGGTTCAATCCTCCATGTACAAAAACTTTCCAAATGGCTTAAATATTATAACAGCTAAAAAAACTAAAGCTTAAAACAAAACTGAAGTCTCAGCTAGCCAAAGGAAGACCGGCATGATGCTAAGCTTCACCCTACCCTTCCAAAGTGCAATGAGATGCTCAAAGGGAGTCACTGAGGCTTACTAGGGCTTGTTAAGCTCTTAGTCTTGTCTAGTTACAATTAAAACAAATGTCAAGAAGAACCTGCAAGGATGATAACACAGAGGTGGTTAAACCTCGAATAGCAGACTGTAAAACTTAAACATTGTTAATGTTAAACACTCGACGAAACAGTGGGTTAACCATGAATTTACCTGCAAACTCTTGCAACAAATCTAAACACTTCTGCAACAACATCAACCCTGGAGGTACACATTTTCACCATCGAATCCTGTAGGGTTAAACAACCTTGTAAATACTTGGCTCATTTTAACCTGTTGGTGACAAAACATATTTTATAGCTCTTAGCATCGAACCCCGGGAGAGATCCCTACAAATTGTCTATTACAAACCCTAAGAACCCACAAGCCTATTGGCCTCTCCACCCATACTCCTTGCAAAATGAATGCTCTAGGTTGAGGTCTCATTGTGTTGTCAAAACGCAGCTAGGGTTTCAACCCAAAGACCAAGAAACTTCATGTGGAGCACTACCATGAGGGATGCGAATGGGCATTCCACCAAAACATATTTAATAAACCTCAAATGCCATAGCTACCGGTTCATGTGCCCGCCAATGCTCCACCAAGATCAATATTTGGATTCACTATGCATACAACATATATTATGTCGATATACTATAGTCTTAGCATATAGTGTATCCATAAAGCGTATCGATAGCCACACTAGATGTATAGTGTGAAGTTTTGGTGCCTATAGTTATAATATCAAATAATGGTGAATTTGCATAACAGCTCTAACCCTTATGTTATAGCATAAGGTTCTGTGCATACATTATTTGGTATTGATCAATAGTTCCATAAGGTTTATAACCTCTAATATTAGTTTATAAGCTTATAGTTAGGTATAGTTCTAATACATACGTTGGTGCATGGTATAAACCCTACTGTAGGGTTTTGTAGTTTATAAACACTATAATTGAATTTTGAGCACACTAAGCTATGACTTAGTACGAATCAATTATAATGACTTAAAACAAGAATTTGAATCTGAAGTATAAATGCTATTTAATTATACAAAACTATAATTAGTTGCATATTTGTGCCTTTCAAACTATATAAAGATATAGGAGACTTTATAAACCTTTAAAATCAATGATCAAAGCTAAGGTAAGATCTCACCCTTGAACAGGTCAAGCTCTTTATACTTTTAATATATCGAGGCAAATTGAAGTTAGGAACAGTCGTTTGACATACATTGATAACAGTTCATTTAGTGAACTCGTTCTTACATGCGATCTGAGACAGAGGTTTAAGAGCATTAGCTATAAATAACTAAGTAAGCCTCGGGGTGCCCATAGGACCCATTCATCAAAAAGAAAATCAAACAATTAGTACTTGTGAAGAAAATAGTACTGAAAGTAATTGACAATACTTTTGCATTTAAAGAAGTAACCATATTTCATGAGAAGGCAAAAACGATATTAAAACATCCAGTAGTAATATAACAAGTATAAATACATACATTGAATCTTTAAGACAAAAATAGCAAGAAATTTACGTAACATGTTTATATCATTAATGACTAAATTGAAGAAGTGTTGTCATGAGATTATCGTCTAAATTAAACAAATTAGCATTTATTGTACTTCCGCATAGCGATTGTAGCACTTTATGATACTTAGAAAAATTTAAAATTTTTGTGAATTTTTGGGATGTTACATGTGGTATCAAAGTGCGGTTCAAATACTAGGCCTGAAGTGGCTCACTTGCGCAAATGAAAACTTAGGACAGAATAGAAAATTACTGATTTTTATTTATGTTTGTTTTCAGTTCCAACATTTTATAAATTTAGTCTGCAGGTATGGAAGGACCAGAAGAGTCGGCTGAGGGCAGGTCCCTTAATAATGAACAAAATAATAATGAACATGGACATATTAATGCATAAAACTTATTTGTTGAACTGAATGACAATTCATCTGAATTATTAAGATCAGTAAAGGATTTAAAAATTGAGATAAAAACTATTAAGGAAGAAAATGAACGAATCTTGAAAGCTCAAGAGGAGTTGAATCAAATCCTGCTGAATAATTTCCATAATAATGAAAAAGATAAAGGGACAAAAAATAATGTCCAATCTAGAACTATGTCCTACCAATGTAAGGATAAAAAGATAAAATTGACTAATTATGACAGCAGTTCATCTTCTGAATTTTATGAACAAACACGTAAGAAAAAGCACAAGTATTCTAGTCATAGTAGTGATAGTGACTGCTACACTAAGAAGAAGAAGAAGTACAGGCCATATGAAGAAATTTCTAGTGAATTTAAAAAGATCAAACCGCCGAATTTTAATGGAGAAACATAAAGGAGTGAGACAACCGAAGCATGGTTGTCCGGTATGAATAAGTACTTCCATATTTACAACTACTCAAGTCATCTAAAAACAAAAATGGCAATTTATAATCTGACTGGAAAAGAAAACATCTGGTGGCAAGATCTGAAACGAGTAAAAGGTTTAAAAGAGAAAAGTGTAAATTGGAGTAATTTTAAGAAATATTTTAAAAGAAAGTTTCTGTCAGAATAGTACTATGAGGAACGAGCCAAAGAGTTTTACGAGTTAAAGATAGGTTCCATGGATATGAGGGAGTTATGCAACAAGTTTTTATATTTATTAAGGTATGTGCTTCATATCACTAAAGAAAAGCCTAAGGTACATAGGTTTCTGATCTGTTTTCCCTCTTATATAAAGGACAGGATTAGGTATGATGCTCCTTGAACTCTTGAATAGGCCATGAGAAAAAAAAATATCTGTTATGAACAGAATAGGAAAAGAGAAGGCATACCAAGTTGGAAAGCAATAAGGACTAATAAATTTGAACAAAGGAAGAAGCAGTTCTCTTTTAATAGCAACTTTGGAAATAATAATTCACGTAATTATTCAAACAGAAAATTTCAAGGAAATAATGCAGCAGGTAATACACAGTCAAAATTTATAGCTACAAGAAATAGTGATCCACCTAAGAATTTTGTTAAAAATAATGAACAAAAAGAACCTAGTAAATGTTGGGACTGTCAGGGACTTCATTATGCATCCAACTACCCACCCAGAAAGAGGACTTTCAACAACATACATACAGTACAAGAGGAGGCTACTGTTGGTGACTTAGCAAGGGAGATGCCTAGGATAAATGCAGCCTTGGAGAACAAACAAGCTGATCATCAAAATTCCATGGTTGAAGTGGAAGGTATGCTGAAAAATAAACCCATTTCTATCTTAGCTATGTGTCACCTGATTTAGTTAATGTTTCAATCAGAAGATAGACAAGTTTGATAAATCATGGTTGGTTCAATTAACTACTGGAACAAAAAGAAAAGTGACTGATTATGTAAGAATGTGAATTACTGATGAATCCGTTTAGGACTCATGTTAAGCTAAATGTGTTACCTTTAGGTTCTTATGATGTTCTGATTGGAATGGATTGGTTAGAGAAGCATAGGGTAATATTAAATTGTTTTGAAAAGACTTTTACTTGTTTTAATGAAAAAAGTGAAACTGTAACAGTAAAATGAATTCCTAGAAAGACTTACGTTAGACAAATTTCTGCTTTACAAGTTAAAAAGGTTGTTCGTAAAGGGTGTAAGTTGTTTGTTGTAAATGTAATTAATGACGAACAATCAGCTAAGGAAGATAAGTTAAAATTGGAAGACATACCCATTCTAAAGGAATTTTCTTATATATTCCAGGAAGAAATTCTAGGACTACCTCTGAAAAGGGAACTGGATTTCACCATTGAGTTAGTACCAGGAGCGGTACCAAACTCAAAGGCTCCTTACAAAATGAACATTTTGGGGCTTAATGAACTTTAATCACAGCTTAAGGAACTGATTGATAAAAAATTTTATAAGGCTCAGTGTACCTCCATGGGGAGCTCCTGTAATTTTTGTTAAAAAGAAAGACGGAACTATGCACTTATGCATAGATTACCGTCAGTTAAATAAAATTGCCATAAAAAACATATATCTTTTGCCTCGCATTGATGATCTGTTTGATCAACTATGCGATGCAAAGATATTCTCTAACATATAATTGAGGTCAGGGTACCATCAAGTCAGAATTAAAGATGAGGACATCTTTAAGAATGCTTTTAGAACTCGTTACGGGAACTATGAGTTCTTGGTTATGCCTTTTGGGCTGACCAATGCCCCAACCGTTTTCATGTGTCTTATGAATAATGTTTTGCATCAGTACTTAGATTAGCTTGTAATTGTTTTTATTGATGACATTCTAATTTACTCTAAGACTAAAGAAGAACATGGCGAACACTTAAAAATAAATTTACAAGTGTTAAGAGAACACCAACTTTATGCTAAGTTCAACAAATGTGATTTCTATAAAGATAAAAGACAGTACCTAGGGCATGTGATATCCAAACACGGAATTGCAGTAGACCCGAATAAGATAAAAGCAATTAATGAATGGCATTCCCCTAAAGATGTAACTTGTGTACAATCTTTTATGGAAATTACAGGTTACTATCGTAAATTTATAGAGGGGTTCTCTAGAATAGCAAACCCTATAACATCTTTACAAAAGAAAGGTAAGAAATTTGTGTGGGATAAAAAATGCGAAGAAAGTTTTAAGAAACTAAAAGAGATGTTAGCAACGACACCTATTCTAACAATTGTTGATCCAAACAAGGATTTCGTCGTGTGCACTGATGCATGAAAGGATGGACTTGACGGGGTCTTAAAACAAGAAGGTCATGTAATTGCCAATGAATCTAGGAAGTTAAATATTCACGAGAAGAACTCTGCAACTTGAGACTTAGAGTTGGTTGTCGTTATACATGCATTAAAGATGTGGAGACATCACTTAATGTAATGTCCCAAAAAAAAATAGTAAAAATTTCCTTTACTGCAATTAAAACCTAATTGTAAAAGATGTATTATAAAATTAACTTCAGGACTGGAAGTTGCATCAGTAAATTGATTGTGTTAATAATAGTTTATGGTTTTCTAGGTAAGGTAGTCTTACTAGTTTTAATTCTCATGTTTCTACGGAAGCGATGCGGTAAGTAGATGATGTAATTCTAAAGCATGTTTGTAAATGCTAGAGTAATAAATGAAATCCTCCTTTTTACATCTAAGATGCAGATACATATTAAGTTTGTAAATTCTTTAAATGTTACCTTCAGGCATGATGGACATTATTGAGGCAGTTGAGACCTTGGGTGGCTTCACATTAAAACACATACCATCGGCAGAGCGACCGAGAGGTAAGGGTGACTATGGGGCTTCCTGGCTTACTTAGAAAATCGCTAATGCATGGAAATGTAACTTGTCTTTCAGGTATGAAAGTGAAGGAGGCTCCCCAAATCAAGCATTTGGTCCAAGCATTTAAATTTTTTAAGGATGAAAGTGTTCACAAGGTTTAGAACATTGAAAGGAGAATTAGTGGAAAAAATTCTTACTACCAAACACAAATTCTATTTATAGCGTTGGTTCATATGCATCGCAAATATTAAAGTGGTAGTTGTGGAATTAAATGCTACTAGTTGGGGTCACGTGGCTTGGGTATCCAACTAGGTGAGGGGTTAATGCCTCGATTCTCACCTCTACATTATTATTCCTTTGTAGTGATTGTGGCTATGAGGGTTCTCTACTGGATTGGTTTTGTTAGTGATCTTGACCTGAGCTTGGCTCATGGTCAGAGCCTAGGTGTAGTAAGGTGAATGGGGGCGTCTATGAATTTCAACCAGGTAATGTAAACCGTGACTCCCTGTATGTTCTTCCTAAATTTCCCATACATATTTATATTTAACTTTGTAGTTTCTAATCCTTGGATTCTTTGATGCAATCTTGGCAGGTAGGAATCTTGGGTGTTGGGCATTAGTTGTCTTCAGGTGGTAGCTCTTGGTCCTGGCCTCCATTGGTAAGTCCAGGTTTCGAAACCCATTTTTGCTCTTTCCTGTCACAGCTTATGGGGAAACGTGCTACTGTTTGTGTAAGGATCTTAATTGGGCCTTTGGATCACTGTAGTAATTTTGAAGCTTCCTGGGGATCGCCTTTTGGCTGGATCACTGTGTACATGACATATTTATTAAATTTTGAAGACCCCTGAGGGTTTAATGTTTTGATACAATAGTGGGATGTGCACTCTATGAAGATCCTAAAAAATTATATATATGAAACGATATTTTTGACCTTGGTAACTGGGGTTTTGAAAGGAATTTGTGAAATGTTGGGTTTCACCAGCGTTAGCCCAAAATCGTGTTATGGTGCCTCTATTGGTGTTTATGGTACCTCTGTCCTTTAAGTAATTTCTTTAGCAGAGTTTTGTGGTAAAGAAATGTAGAGATTCTTTTGATTTTATTATGGGAAGCTTATGATATAAAGGGTCTTTGCATTTTTGAAATAAGTAAGGATGGTACCTTTCCTGGTCATTGCGTTTTCTATTTGTTACTTTGTCCAGGGAAATTTCGATTTGACATTTTTTGTTTGGACACATAAAGAGTGTAGCTCTGCCTATTGTATGGGATAAATAGGGTAGTTGTACAGACCTCTATATTTGGTTAGTTTCTATCTAAATAAATCGTTTTTATCAAATCATAACCTATATGCTGGTTTACTCTTTTGGTGAGATGGTAGTGGAATTCAAACCCTTGATCTATTTTGTTCCTTAGTAAGAGAATGTCTTCAGTTTGTAAAAGATAGGGTAAGGTTTTTGCTTAGATGTTTAAAGCATTGACTTCGTTTTGATGAAATGTATCTACATTTGATGCTAAGTCTGTCTTTCTGGAATCTATAGTTAGTGAAATCATATGGTATGTATACTTGTTGCGTTTTCTATAGGTTGTAAAAGATATGATTTGGTACTTTAAAGAAATGTTGGAGAAGACACGGATACTGTAGTGCAAAACGATGATAATACGTTTAAATGGATTGAATGGGCAGAAGTACATATTATGGTTACTATTTAGCTTACAATTCTCAATCTGCATTTTTCAATACTTTTGCTAGTCCTAGTTTTTTTGTTTATAAACTTTAAGAAATAAAAGGACAGAGATAGACCCTGTCCTCTGAAATGGTAAAAATATTTGACCAGAACGTAAATATTTAAAAGAGCGTAATCCTAACTTAGAAATAGTAATTGGAAATGGAAATTTAATAATTCATATTTGGTTTCCTTAGAACTTGATCCTCTTTTGTAGAATCCTGCACACTAAAACCATAATTAGTGTAGAAAATTTTGAGCTTAGCTGACATGCTAGAATGATTCCTTAGCTGGATAACTTTGGGGATACCATGTTCCTCCTAGTCATGACCCTTAGACCATTCCTGGTTCTGACTGGATTCCCCCCAAGCTAGTTCCAGCATGCAATGAGAGATAGAAGCCCTAGGTTTACTACTGGTTGAGATCTGGGAATTTATGTAAGACTGCTTCAGTTCTTGGTGCAAAAAGTTCTCTTTGATTACCATAAGAGAATGATAATAAAAAAGATGGTTCTCCCCCAATCTTGGGATCTGCTCTCTTTAAGTAGGGGAGTCTTGAATTATAGATGTATGAATAATCATTTTAATTTTTTTAATTAAATTAATGTATTTAAAAGATATTTTGTTAAAATATCTCGTCCTTGTTAAACTAGCACTTTTTAATTGTTTCTAACTAGAGGCGACTTTTAATTTAATTCTTACATAATAATAATAATAGTTATATGTATCCTACTTAATATTAATAATATTATTAATAATACATATCAATAGTACGATAATGTGGTAGATATTCTATGCATGAACTCTATGCAATATATATATATTTTATAAATAAATAACATTAACATTATTATTAATACTTTTAATAAGAATAATAACTTTGAGAATTTCAAGCATGTTATTCAGATAGGACTATTCTTAGTCATTGAATACTTAAATCATTGTAATTTCCTTCCAATTATTTAAGCATCTCTCATGATACTTCTCTTTTTAATTAAGGACAAGGTCCAACACTTTGGATGGTCTTTTGGTAGGTTTCGATAGGCACCTCTAGGTATCTCTTTTGCATATCAGATTCCCTCGTTTAACATGGTAGTTCCCATGGTACTTGATGATCGATAAAAAGTGATTCATTTAACCAATTTAAATAATTGTGATGAAAATAAAATTGCTATTCAAAGTCTTCCCGACTCAACACTTTTGAGATCTAGTAACCCCAAGTTCTCTTCAGAGCCTTTTAACTCAACACTTTCACATGGGCATTATGCTAGTGCAATTCCATAGCCTCCTACTCAACACTAGTTCTAGAATGTGGTTGTGAGGCACATCTAGAATATTAAACTGGCCTCCAATCCAGTATTCATTTATCAAGCTTGGAGTGCTCTAGGGCTTATGCCCAACACTCAATGTACATCGGGGCTTACTCCCAGGACATAATATTTCCGCTAGATACATTGGGGCTTTTTTCCAGTACGTAGGTCATCCCTGTGTTCCTAATTCCATGCTCAACACACCATATAAGTCAATCATGTCAATCACATCACTGCATAGTATGTAATACACAGATTGTCTCAGTATATTAGGGTTTTGTACCCACATCATATGATAAAAACATAAATCAAAACATTAGGGCTTCCTTGCCCAATATATAATCAAATAATGAAATCAATCAGGGTCCATGCCCAATATGTCAATCTATAAAAGAATAAATCATATGCACTAGGGCTTATGTGTTAGTTTTTTAGCATAAATTTCAATCTGGTCTAAGATCTTAACTGATAAAACAACATGTACAACATATCTACAGCATATCAATCATGGACATAATAATGCAAGCACACAAGAGACAATAGACACACAGAGTTTCACTGGGGAAAACCATAAAGGTGAAAAACCACACAACTTCCTCAGAGATAGATACAGAAATGATACAACCCAAGCATAAGAGATAGTCTTCTCCTAGCAACAGCTTTTCCTCCTCCACAAGTGCGCCACTCTCCAATGAGAGTATATGTGAGAAAGTGAATGATGAAATAGAGTGCCTCCCGCACTCTATTTATACTTGACTTGACTTGCCTAACAACCTTTACTAGGTCGGCCTTAACTTAACCACATAACATAATGCTGATGGGGGCGACCCCCAATAGGGTGGTCTAATAACCCTTTGACCCACATGACTTATACAGGGCCAACCCCACCAAGGTGGTATAATAACCCATCAAGTATAAGTTACGACACTTACAATATAAATGACGACACTTCTGTATGGAGGAATAATAACATCTCTATAGGAATACAAACACTTCTGTATAGAGGAATAATAACATCTCCATAGGAATACAATATACATATATGAAATACATTCTGAAGTTACAAATACATCAACAGTCCCTCTTAACTAGGAAGGTATTTCTCGACACAAGTCTTCTAGCACAAGTCTTCTTCTTTGGATCATCGTCACTTGATCATTGTCATCGTCACTACTGCTGCGATCTCAATCAATCTCTGAACTACTTGTCATAGGAAGTTCTACAGAGCCAGTCCTTTTTCATACTGGATGTAGGCTCACCACCTATAGGTCTTCATCATCACTGGCCATACTGTGGAATCCCAAGGACTGATTATGTGCTTTAATCCAAAACCTCGAAAGAGCATCCCAGGACTAATTACGAACATACTGTTCAACCTATCAGATCTCCCAGGATCTTTTACATGCAACTGCACAATGTGTCCATGACCACGGAGTATCATCCTGATACTCATGATCATAATAATCATGTCATCTTAGCGAGAAATCCATCAAGTAGGTACACCTTGGGACTGATTACACTGCTTCTACAAAATCTATAAGATCTCCTAGGATTGATTACACTGCCTCTGCAAAAACTGCAAGAGCATCTCAGGACTGATCATATGCCTTTGCAAAACTTGTGTACCATACTATCACATCATCATCTTTAGATCATCGTCATCGTCCATGGAGCACAACCCAGATGCACACACACAACACTTACACTCACTGGTATGGAAGGACTTTCCTCTGACCATCCGGGAAAGGCTCGGCACTTACACTCACCAACATGGAAGGACTTTCCTCTGACCATCTAGGAAATGCTCATAGCACTTACATCAATGACCAAGGAAGGACTTTCCTCTGACCATGTCGAAAAATATCAACAATTACATCACGACCATGGAAGGACTTTCCTCTTACCATGTTGGAAAAGCCACGCCTAGCACTTACATCTCACCATGGAAGGACTTTCCTCTGACCATGCGAGAATGGCCTAGCCTTTACATCTCACCATAGAAGGACTTTCCTATGACTAAGTGAGAATGTTGTTAGGTGAGTTATATGTCGTAATAATTACGTTGTAGTAAGTTGCCCAACTATTTACTTGTCAATCCGGGGTACGTAAACTAACGAAGCACGTGCACTGTTTGTGCAGGACTGAAGTAGATCTAATCTAACTTAATCTAATTTGCTGAAATCAAATTAATCTAGGAAAGCATGGAAACACTAACTAAGAAAGCATTGAAATTGCGTAAGAGAAATACAACATGTGAAGAGTTAACAACAATGACATAAGTGAGCTCACATCCACAAATCAATAATGAAATGACAAGCATGAAAGCATAACAATGGAAGCTTAAATCACATTAAGAATCTCAAATCAAAGACTAATCTAACAAGTACAAAATCCAATCCAATCCAACTTCATTACATCCCTTCTTACAAGCTTAATCTAACCTAATTCCAACCTAATGGAATGGAGAAGGAGCACTCTCCTTTATACATGAGAGTCCTTAAGAAAAAGATAAGAATGCATTAATTACATATCCATTATTCTCTCAACTACTCTCAACCACTTTCCTATTATTACAAGATATGGTGCCTTCAAATCCTCCACATATCTCTCATGAATCCTAGATAAGATATGCCAACCAAATCTTCCATGATCTTCTCCTTAAGAATAGGCTTGAATAATTATCTCCTTTGGAATGGTGTAAGAGATATTTGAGAAGTCTCTTTGATTTATTCACATATTCCTACACATTACAAATCTCACACATAATTGAGATGAAAACATGTATATTTTCTAATATTTAATCATAAATTCACTCTTAATACTAAAATGAATAAAGTGGAAAATAATAATGTGAAACCCAAATGTATTTATGCAAATGATATGATGAAGGTTTAATAGGGCGATGAAATGTAAGGAATAGTGAAGGGAAAGGTGGATGAAAATATGACATTTCTGAGTCCTAACAAATGTCTCCACCTAGCCCTTACATTTCACCACGGAAGGACTTTCCTCTAATCATGTGAAAATGGCCCAGCCCTTACATCTCACCATGGAAGGACTTTCCCCTAACCATGTGAGAATGGCCCTGTGTGCATCTGTTTCTCTGGACTCATCACTTCCCCTTGGAAGGTATCTCGATCTGAAGTACACCAAGTCTTCATTTGAAGTATTCAAACTTCACTCACGCAAGTGGCTTGGTCAACACATCGGCTATTTAATTGTCCATCGCAATATACAAGAGCTTCACTGCTCCTCTCTACACCATATCCCTAATATAGTGATACTTGATCTCAATGTGCTTCGACTTCTCAAGGAACACTGGATTCTCCGACAACTTCACACAACTCTGGTTGTTGCAATATATACAAGTAGCACTCAACTAGAGATCAAACAAATCAGACAGTAGCTTCCTAATCCATACTACCTCACAACTGGCCAAACAAGCTGCGACATACTCTGCTTCGGCTATACTCAATTCCACACGGGACTCCTTCCTACTAAACCAAGAGATCATACCGAATCCCATACTGAAGCAACACCCCGAAGTGCTCTTCTGATCAATGGCATTGCCTGCCCAATCCGAATCAACATAAACCTCTAGGTTAAACGTTTGATTCGCCTCATACTTGAGCCCATAGTCAACTGTACCCTTTAGGTACCTCAGAATATGCTTTGCAGCTATCAGGTGAACATGTCTCAAATCTGTCAAGTATTGGCTCAAGGTGTTTTCTGCAAAGCAGATATCTGGTCTTGTATTCGTCAGGTCCATCAAGGACCCAATCATCTGACGATACATCATCACATGATCATCCTGATCATACATTGTGTCCTCTTGATGCATACAACGTATCTACCTGATACGTGTCATCATACATGATCCACCTGATCATACAATGTATCCATATCATGCATCTACCTGATGCATATCACATACATGATCCACCTGATCATACAATGTATACACCTGATACATATACAAATACATGATCGACCTGATCATATCAAGCATCCAACATGATGCATATACATATACATGGTCCAACTAATCATACCAAGCATCCAACATATACATGATCCAACTGATGCATATACAAAGCAATAACTGAAGCATTGTCCTGATGCTCATCACACAATGCTTACATCCACAGCCATGGGAAGGATCCTCCTCTCGCCATGCTGAGAATGGCTCCTGTGACTATGTCCATCACTTCTTCCTCGAAGTGTTGTCAATCTAAGAACACCAAGCAAGAAAGCTGTCTTGAAATCCATCTAGTATATCTTCCATTTAATCACTTGCTTTGTATTTCTCTATGTGCCGTTTAGCAGCATGCTTGATCTTATAGATCCACTTGGAAGTCACAACAGACTTCCCTTCAGGTCTTGGGACCACATCCCAAGCATAATTTTTCATGATCGATGGATCATGGCATTCTTCCCGGATCCTGGGAACTTCAATCTATTCAATATCTTCAATAGATAACTTTGTTGCTGGAACAAATGTTGTAGTCGATCTTTCCTACAAGATAAATTAAATTGCATGATTAGAAACTTCTCATATTTTTCAGAACAAATTCTTACACAAAGAAATATGTCATACAGTCATGCAATTATTTTAGCCAATTCTTCAATACAACATTTATCCATATCCCATAACTTTCTAGATGCCTTCCAATCTCTACCAGAACACTGTTAAGAGTTTGCACTACTCCCAACATGTCGGCAAAGAGGTTTCATTGTACATAAGTAGCAACAGAATGTTGTACAGTACCATAGGCCACTTACCCATCACATGCATATAAGTAGTATACTGTTCATTACTGCAATTATTCTAATATGCATAATACACACCCTGAGTATAGGAACATAAGCATATACATCATTGAACAATATTATTTAAATGAACAAATATGCAAGAAATGACAATTCAAATACTTATCTTTATTTGGTTTGTAGGGTGGACTCCCTCTCAATATTTGCTTCCTTGCAAGATCTACTGGAGTGTGCTCCCTCTTGATCTTTGCTTCCTGGATTACCTATCATTGAACTGATATCCATCCTCTATCATTTATGCATACTTACTAGTATCATCATTGTGTTATCTTCGAGGTCTCATACATACATTCATTAGTATAATGTCAATACTATCAAGACACAATAATCTTAAACATGTATAGTCATGATCATTTCAAACACAGGTAATAAACATTAGTATTCAAGGTTTCAAAGAATACTTCTTTTACTCATGCATATTCTTTATTTGACTGGAAGACTTTTCTGGTTAGTCATATCATCAATCAATGTAAAAGACATGATATGCATAAACCCTTGATTACTTACATTTCTAACTTCATGAATAATCATTATCAACCATACAACAGTATAAGATCCTAACACAAGGTAGGATTCTAACTTGATATAGGAAAAACATACCTGGTTATCATACTTGCTAGTTATGTCTAGCAATGTCTTCTTGTTCTCTTCAATGACTTGTGCTAGTAACCTACATATCTCATAGGTTAAGCATTGTAGAACCAAAGTATACATACCTCATAAGCAGCGCTTATATGTGATCCATGACAATGGATGAATCTTTGTCTTCATGTCCCCATGGTCATATGTTCTTGAAATAGAACATGATTTGTCTTTCTTGATGTACCTTTCATGTTAGAGAACAACATCAACCTCATACAACACCACAAATCATTAGTACAATCATAAGTGTCAAAATCCTAATCAATGAATATATGCATTCATAATTTTATTAAGGTGAAATGAGAAGTCTAAAGTTAATCAAGATTGTACTAACCTTAATGAAGAAAAACATACCATAAACTTAATCATGAGCAGATCTCAAAACATACCTAGATAAGTCATACCTGTCGAGATTGCTCGTAATATTCTTATGTAAGGCCTTAGCCTCATCTCTTTCTGAAACAGGAACTTCTTCACTTATGCAGGTGACCAAGCCATTCTCTTCTAGGATTAACCTAATCCACTTGATTTGCAGAAATTAGATCTCGAGCTAGATTAGGGTTTGTCAGAGAAACCCTAAAAATTCAAACTTTGAATTTCAAACTTCTGAAAGGATAGATAGATGCACCTTGAGGAGCTAATCAAGTTGGGATACTCAGAATTTGAAAACTACAAAGTTTCACCCCTCAAAATTGTCTTTGAAACTTACGGATCTTCTTGATAGTATCCCGAACTAGGGTTTCATAAAGCCCACCCTTCTACACAACCAAAAGGTTCTATCCAAATCTCTAAACTTCAATTTTTCTAAGGAGCATCTAGCCATGGTCATAGACTTCAGAAATTCCAGCTTTTGCAGAAGCCTTAATTTTTCACCTTTTTGATCAAAGTCCCGAAATAGTGTTTGATCAAGCCCAGCCTTCTTCCCAACCAAAAAATTTGATATTGGTCTCTAAATTTCGATTTTGATGAGTATCATTCAGCCATGGTCTCCGATTACAAAAATACCAACTTTCTCTGAAACCCTAATTCCCGGAGCCATGAATGAAGGTGCTCAGAATCCAATTCTGTTTTGACAGAAATATGCACCTGATTGTTTCTGATGTAACTCTGAAATTACGAATCCACGGGGTCTAAAAATTCTACCTGTGGTATCCCAAGCTGTCACATTTCCAACCCAATAGGTCTGACCTCAATTGGATTCTCTGAGAGAGGGTTATGCCAAGTGTCCCAATGTGACCTGTTTATGGGATAAAACATGAGAGTGAACTTGTATGGTGTGCCACATGTCACTGGTTCAATTTCGGCCTTTGAAAAAATTACCTGAGAAACTACAGTCCATGCCCTACCTGTCACTTTTTATTAAATTTCATTTGGAGCTTCCTAGACCAAGTTGTGACCTTTTTTCCTAGGTCACCTATTTATGACTAAGATCTAGAAGAGGTAGAAACCCTAGATTGTACAGATCATAAAACACAAAGTACAATGAGTTAGAAGTTTTTCTTTAGACACAAGGTACATGGGGATCTTATCTTCGACCTGTTAGAGTTTCAGATCCTGAAACCTTGTCAAAATGGATTTAAAGCGAAATTTTTGTGATGACTGGTTTTTTCTGTATCAAGCCCTAGCTTCGCAAGTGCAACAAGTGTCATAAATGCCATACCATGCGTTCTTTTAGGCTAGCTCTAATACCATGTTAGTTTTTTAGCATAAATTTCAATATGATCTAGGATCTTAACTGAGAGATCAACATGTACAGCATATCAATCATGGACATAATAATGCAAGCACACAAGAGAGAATAGACACACCGGGTTTCACTGGGGAAAACCATAAAGGTGAAAAACCCCACAAATTCCTCAGAGATAGATAGAGAAATGATACAACCCAATCATAAGAGATAGTCTTCTCCTAGAAGTAGCTTCTCCTCCTCCACAAGTGCACCACTCTCCAATGAGAGTATATGTGAGAAAGTGAATGATGAAATAGAGTGCCTCCCGCACTCTATTTATACTTGACTTGACTTGCCTAACAACCTTTACTAGGTCAGCCTTAACTTAACCACATAACATAATGCTGACGGGGCTGACCCCCAATAGGGTGGTCTAATAACCCTTTGACCCACATGACTTATAGAGGGCCGACCCCACCAAGGTGGTCTAATAACCCATCAATTATAAGTTACAACACTTACAATATAAATGACGACACTTCCGTATAGAGGAATAATAACATCTCTATAGGAATACAAACACTTCCGTATAGAGGAATAATAACATCTCCATAGGAATACAATATACATATATGAAATACATTCCGAAGTTACATATACATCAACATTATGCCCAATAATCAAAATAAATCATATGTGCTGGGGCCGTGGCCCAATATAACATCAGAAAAATAGTCAGTCCAAAATTCGGTATATTACATCCCTCCCCACTTAGAAACAACATCGTCCTAGTGTTTCTAGGGACTAGTAATGAAGTCATGAAACAAGGCGGGATATGCCTCTTTCATGGTTGCTTCATTTTCCCAAGTAGCCTCCTCTGGTCCGAAGTGCCTCCATTGCACTTTCAGCTGGTTAATGGTCCTTCTCCTAAGTTGCACCTCTCTCTTGTCCAAAATATGGAGTAGTTCTGGCCTAAACTCCCCTTCGGGCTCCACCTATAATAAGGACCAATGAATTACATGTTTAGTATCGTATACATATTTCTTTAATAATGATACATGAAAAACATTATGAAATTTCACATGACCTGGTAAGGCTAACTCATACACCACTGGGCCCTTCTTGGCGAGTATCTCAAAAGGTCCACAAAACCTGGGGGCTAGTTTCCCGCATGGACCTAAGCTCAAAGAGCTTTGTTTTTCCTTTACTTTTAGGAAAACATGTTCACCGACTTGGTAGTCTTTGTCTTTTCTTGTCTTGTCCGCATAACTCTGTTAATTTTTAACATAGATCTGAGATTAACAGTAGCAACGGTCTTCTTTTAATTTTGACTTCAAATTTAAATTTAGTAGTAGAAGGATATCAAATGTAAATCAAATAGACAAACATGCATCCACAAGAACATGGATGTTTACCGTCGCGAAAACCTTTTAAGGTATAAAAACCCAAGCAAAGAATATCTTCCGTAAATATGAGATGTCTGAATTTTACGTAAGAGACAAACTCTTACAATGACTTTTCCTTTGAGGGCATACAAACAGAGGTGACCACAGTTACCATGCCAACTGCTGAGATGAAATTTGACCAATGAGAAAACTTCCCAAACTTCTGTTGACTGACCTTGATTATTCTGATTCTGAGCTTACTATTGACTGTCGATGCCTCATTTTATGAGTTGTACATCGATGTAGCCTTAACATAGCTAGTTTGAAGATAATAGGCCCATACTAGGTCTCAGCTGCAAGAGAAAAAGACTAGTTGCATTAGACATGCCTCAAATTGCCCCTTCCTCACTGTCATGAATTTTGGCCTTCCTCTATTCCACTTAAACAAATATGCGGCTAGGGTAAGGAACCCTTAACAAAGGTTCGATATTCTTAACAAACATAACTTGGATGTTGGATAAATGCCTTCACCAATTCGGCTATCCAAGAGATGAGAGAATAGACTTCCAAAAAACAAAAAAGATATTTTTGTTGTAGCTGCCGAGTTCTTGAAGAGAGAGATAGCCCCACGACCTTTTCTTCTTTTGGATAAGAGTTGATTAGATGAGATTGTGTTCTAATGATGGTGCCACTTTATTTATAGAGTATCAAAGGAACATGTCCTTAGAATTAGGAATAAATAAAAGATTAAATAATTAAATTAAAAATTAATTTTAACTTTTAATTTTTATCTTTTAATTAAAAGATTAAAAATCAAATTAAAAAAATTAATTTTAACTTTTAAATTTTTATCCTTTAAATAAAAGATTAAAAATTAATTTTAACTTTTTAATTTTTTATCTTTTAACTCTATCTTTTAACCTTTGACCCCTTAGCTTTTGATTTTCAACAAGAGGGCTCTTGGACCTTAAAAGGGTCTCGTTACCCAATGGGGTTCTTGGACCTTAAAAGGGTCTCTTAGTTTCCCATTGGGGTTCTTTGATCTTAAAAGCGTCTCTTAGTTTCCCATTCAAGTACATCATCATATATAGGGAATATATTCTTTGTTTTTGTTGCTCTCGTTACTGAACCAAGTTCATGTGCTAGGTACATCAACAAATGTTGGCCAATCCCTTGAGAATATACCGTAGTTCTATTGACCAAGGAGAAGATGTGCAACACTTTCCTAGAACCAATCTAGGACTTTAGGTTGATTAAATCAACGTCTTGATCCCAAACTAAATACTGGTCCTAGACCAGGTCCTGGTCCCCGACCAGGTTCTTCAGCCCTAGGCTGAAGGTTGACTAAGGTGAACAACTTGGTAACTGACCAAGTGCCTCCATTCTTGAAGAATGGCTCGCAACCCCAGGCTGAGTTTCACTCTCACAATGAACATGTTAATCAATTCTCTGGACCTTGACTAGGTCCTCCATTCTCTAGGAATGGTCCTCAGCCCTAGGCTAAGCTTCAGTCCCAGACTAAACGTATTGATCAACCCTGGTAACTGACCAAGTGCCTCCATTCTCCTGGAGAATGGCTCTCGATGCTACTCAAAAATCAACACTCTTTTGGTGGTCCTGTACTTCTTTCAAGTTTAGTTGTACCTTGGAGACTAGTTGTTCCAAGTCTTTTAGTAAGTCGGGTCCTAACATAAGTCTGTCTACTAGACTGTACCAAGTCATGGGTGTTTGAAATTTCCTGCTATAGAGTACCTCGAAAGGGCTCATCTTGGACAAGATTTGGTATCCGTTGTTGTAAGCAAACTCTACGAGGTGCAAATAATATTCCCACTTCATGGGGTTGTTCATTACATACATCCTCAGCATGTCCTCAAGGATTTGGTTTACTCGTTCCATCTATCTGTTATTTTAGGGGTGGTACACGGTACTGAATTGTAATTGTGTCTCCAACTTGGAGAACAATGCTCTCTAGAAGTTGCTAGTGAACTTTGTGTCTCAATCAGAAATGATTGCCTTGGGTATCCCATGCAATCGAAAGATCTCCTTCAAGAAGATGTATGCGATGTGGACTGCTTTGTAGGTAGACTTCACTGGTATGAAATGGGCTGCTTTAGACAGCTTGTCTACCACTACAAACATGGAATCATTCTGTCTCTTACTCTTGGGTAATCCTGTAATGAATTCCATGCTTATTACCTCCCACTTCCACTCTGGAATGGGTAAAGGTTGTAGTAAACCAGAGGGGTGTTGATGTTCTGATTTCACCAGTTGGCACTCCTGACATTTTGCGATGAACATGGCAATGTCAGCTTTCATCTTAGGCCAAAAGTAATGTTTCTTTACTGCCGATATCATCTTTTGATATCCAGGATGTCCCGAATAGGGTTTCTGGTGAAATTTCGTGAGGATGTTTGATCTAATGTCTCCACTCTTTGGGACATAAAGTCTGTCTTTTGACCACTGTAGTCCCGACTAATCTATCTTATATTCCTTTTGTTGTTGGAATAACCTTTCTTCTTGTATATTCGTGAGGATTTCAGTGTAGTAATGATCACTCTTACTTGCAGTTCGAATTCTGTGGTGCAAGTCTGAGTTGGTTTGGCGTACCGTGACCTCATAAATCATATGTGCTCGTTGGATCAAGGCGTATGCAATCTTGTTTTCTTTGCCTTTTATGTGCTTTAGTTCTAAATGGTACTCGCTAAGGAAGGCTAACCACCTGTCCTGCCTAGCGTTTAGGTCGAGTTGGTCAAAAAGGTACTTCGAACGCATGTTGTCTATCATCAATAGGAATTTCTTTCCCATAAGGTAATGTTGCCAAATCTTCAAAGCATGGATGATGGAGGCCAGTTCAAGGTCATGCGTAGGATAGTTCTGCTCATGTTCTTTCAATTTCCTCAATTCATAGCATATGGAAAAATTATCTTGCATAAGGACTCCCCCAAGCCCTTCCTTGCTTGCATCTATGCAAACAACGAAGTCCCCATTGGGGTCTGCAATTCGTAAGATTGGTGCACTAATCAATAGTTGCTTCAGCTTTTGAAATCTTTTTTCGCACTTAGCCATCCAGATGAACTTGTTTTCCTTCTTCTGCAAGGCAGTCATGGGACATGCAATCTGTGAGAAGTTCTCAATGAAATGTTAGTAGTAGCCAGCTAAACCTAAAAACAATCTTATATCGAATATGCACGTAGGTGTTGGCCATTCTTTGATAGCTTTGACCTTTTTGGGGTCGACTGCTATCCCCTTCTTGGAAATGATATGTCCTAAAAATTGAATCTGGGGCTTGTAGAAATTGCACTTACTAATCTTGGCATATAGTTGGTGTTCCTGTAGTATTTGTAAAACAATTCAGAGGTGTTCCTCATGTTCTTCTTCATTCTTGGAGTAGATCAAAATGTCGTCAATAAATACAAGAACGAACTTATTGAGGTATTTACTAAAGATGTTGTTCATCATACACATAAAGTTATCGGGTGCGTTCGTCAACCCAAAGGGCATCACCACGAACTCGTAGTGGCCATAACGAGTCCAAAATGCGGTTTTGTTGATATCCTCATCACGGATTCTCACCTGATGGTATCTGGATCGTAAGTTGATCTTCGAGAAGCTCTTCGCTCCTCAGACTTGGTCAAACAAGTCATCGATTCTAGGGAGTGGGTAACAGTTCTTAATGGTCATTTTATTGAGTTTGTGGTAGTTGATGCACATCCACGTTGTTCCGTCCTTCTTTTTTACAAAGAGTATCGGTGCTCCCCAAGGGGACACACTCGGTCGGATGTACCCTGTGTCGATCAATTCTTGTAACTGAAGCTTGAGCTCCACCAATTCTAGTGTGCTCATGCGGTAAGGAGCTTTGGAAGCTAGTATTGACCCGAGTGTTAATTCTATTGAAAATTTTAAGTCTTGTTTGGGTGGTAACCCTGGTATTTCCTTGGGACATACGTCTTTGAATTCTACGACAACTAGGAATTCTTCGATCTTCTATTTCCTATCAGCTTCTATGTTTCAGATATTGACAGAAAAGAGCTTACAATCCTTTCGAATACATTTATTTTCCTGTAAGGTGGATATCTATCTTATGGACACTTTCTTAGGGATACCTTGAATCGTCTTCTGATTCCCTTGGTCATCCCTACATAGTAATGACTTGTTCAAGCAGTCTAGTAGGACATGGTGTTCTTCCAACCAATCCATGCCTATAAGGACATCGTAGGATTGTAGGGGTAGAATATTTAATTCTAACCTAGTTGGGAAATTCTTCAAGTCTATCTCACAAGTTTTAACTAACTCAAAGACCTTTCATTTGGTACCGGTGGCTAATTGTACCAACCATGGTTTCTCATGGTGCTCTCAGCTTAACTTACAAGTGTCCACTATCTTAGTGGATATATAACTTTGGCATGCGCCGGGATCTATCAAAACGGAAATGATTGCGTTTGAGATCTTGCCCTCAATTTCAACCATGGTGGCCTAGTGATCTGCTTGATGACCGTCAAGAGTGACATAAATCCCGGGTGTTCTTGCCATGTCTACTACGGTAGGATCTGCTTGGACGTTGTATAACACTCCATCTGTTTTGTTGGGGAAGTCTCTGTTGTAGTGGGGCCCTTGGAATTTCCAACAAGAAATGGTTGGTGGGACATCGTTTTCCCCTTTGTTGAAAGCTGGCCTGTTGACATGCGGTGGTGGCCTTGCTTGAGGTCGGTTGAAGCCTCTATTGGGTGGAAAAATGTTGTTTTGTTTTCGGTAAGGTGGGGGTTTAAAACCTGGTTTGTGGTTGTCTGAAAAGGTTTTGAACCTTTCATTGTTTTTGTTTATGTTATCATTTCTTGGCTTCCCATGTTCATAATAGATCCTTGCTTTGTGTAAAGTCATGTCTAACATTTTTGGCATGTAAAATTCAATCTTTTCTCTGAAATTTGGTGGTAGACATCCCAAGAATTGTTGTATATTGACTTTTTCATCTTTGATGTATGGGACATAATGCAGCAGATCTAAGAATCTATTTATGAATGCTTCCATGGTTAGGGAGCCCATTTTCAACTCATGAAATTCTTTAATTTTCTTGTCCAAGAATCTTTAAGACATGTATTTGTCTTGGAATATTCTGCTGAAAGTATCCCATGTTATGTCTCTTAGTTCTTGTCCTTTGTTGTGTTTCAAGTCCCCCCACCACCTGGCTTCTTTACCATTCAGGTTGTATATGGCTATTCAGGCTTGCATTTCACTGGAGTAGTTATGAACTTTGAAATACTTATTCATTTTTAGTAGCCACTCCTCAGCCTTCTCTCGAGAGTTAATCTCTCTGTCATATGTTGGGGCTTTCATCTTTCTAAATTTTCCTTGCAAACTGTCATCACTTTTCCTCCTTTTCTTGCAAGGAGGTGGTGAATTGTCATCATTAGAAGAGCTCTTATAGTCCTCTTCCATTGATTCAGGCATGTGTTCTCCTTGTTCTTCTCCCTTAGGGATGGTAGTTTTCTTTGTGTGACAGTTTCCCATTTTAAAAGTGTTGACAGAGAGTGTGGGCTATCCGTGAGGCTTTTCCTGTGTTAAGCTTTGAAGTAAAGCTTTCTTGATTGCTTGCTACTCTCATCTTTCCTGCATGTTATCATCTCTGAAACTTTGGATTTCTGCCTGTAGATTTTGCATAGATTTCATTAAATCTGAATTTAGTTCCACCACAATTTCTTGCTCTCGTGGTGGAGAGTTTAGATTTACATATATGCTACTTCCCTTTTCTGTATTCATTTTCAGACAATGATTGTACCTACAATGTTATATAAGTGTCAAGGACATAAATGTTGAATATTGTAACTTCTAAGAATATTATAATTGTACTTTATTATTCCGGAGATGTTTCATCCCTCCGAGGTAACCCTATTATGTATCCGGAGATGATTATTCCTCCGATGGTTTGTGGTAACTAGGGTTATTAGACCCACCATGTGGGGGTCGGCCCTAATATTATATTTTAGGGGATATTAGACTTCTCCAGGAGAGGTCAGCCCCATTAGAGATTTTGGTTAGTTGGGGACTAATATAAATAGAGGAGGTGAGCTCCTCATTAGATACACTTGCACAACTCAGAAAAGTAGCACACTTGTCTGGGAGGTTTGCTAAGGAGGTAAAGAAGGAGGGAGAACATCTTGTATTTTGGTTGATCATCTTATTGAGGAAAGCTTTGCTGGGTTTTCTACCCCATGAGGGTTTCCCAGGGTAAATTATGTGTCTATCTTGTGATTATGTTTCTTTCAGTGATCTTGCTAGTCTATTTGGTTTAAACTTAACATGGTATCAGAGCTAGCCTGAATAGGACATCTTTCACAAGGTAAGAATATCTCTCTCTCTCTCTCCGGTGAAAATTAGGGTTTCAGCAAAATGTTGGTATTGTTGAATTCTGATTGCATGGCTGGATAGCCCTTCTCCAAACCAATCGTTTGAGCCCTAGATCGAACTTTTTCGTTGGGTAGAACTCCGGGAAAGTCAAACCCCAGTTTTACCAAAAGTGCGATAAACCAGAAATTGACTTATGCAAAAAGTTGGTATTATTGAATTTTGATTACATGGCTGGATAGCCCTTTTCAAAACCAATCTTTTGAGCCCTAGATCGAATTTTTTGGTTGGGTATAATTCCGAGAAAGTCAAACCCTAATTTTACCAAAAGTGCGATAAACTAGAAATTTCTGTTACAAATCCAGAAAAGTGAAAAGTTAAAAAAATTTCCGGGTAAGTACTACTCTACCTCTTGGACTCCCCCAAGAGAAGATGGCTCCAAACACTAAGCTTGAAGACAAGCTAGAAGGTATAGAAAATTTCCGAGCATGGAAATACAGAATTGGTCTCATTCTTGAAGAAAATGACCTTGCTCATTATATCAAGGATGAAGTTGCAGAACCTGAAGGAGATGAAGCCAAAGAGAAGCATAGGAAGGATTTGATTAGGGCAAAGAGAATCATAGCTGATTCTATTAAAGACCACTTGATTCCCCAAGTGGCCTTGAAGACGACTCCAAAGGAAATTTATGATACCCTAGGAAGATTGTATGAAGGAAAGAACATCAATAGGAAGATGAACCTAAGGACTCAGTTGAAGAGCACCAAGATGCACAAAGGAGAATCCATTCAAGACTACTTCTCAAGGGTCTCCCAAATCAAGGAGCAACTAGATGCCATTGGTGATACTCTTGATGAAGATGAACTTGTGATGACAGCTTTAAATGGTCTCACTAGACCTTGGGAGTCATTCATACAAACTATGTGTGCCAGAAAAGAAAGTATGAAGTTTGATGTAGTTTGGGAGGATTGTGTACAAGAGGAGGCTAGGGTTGCAAACTGAGAAGCCTTGCTCAAAGAAGATGACCAAGCCTTGGCCACCCACACCAAGAGAAAAAGGAATCAATCCTACTCCAAAAAAAGTCACAAGGAGTCTCATCCTCCTCATAGATTTCAAAAGAAAAGAGGAACTACTCAAAGAAGATATTACTCCTCTTTCCAATGTTTTTCTTGTCACAAAATAGGACACCTTGCTAGAGATTGTCCTCTACAGAAGAAAAAGGGTTCTCATTTCAAAAGACATCAAGCACATCTTGCAGAAGATGATAGTGAAGAGGAAGTAGAAGAGGAAGAAAGGCCACACAATAAAAGACCTAGAAGTGAAGAAGAAGAAGAAGAAAGGACCTTCTTCAAAAGAAGATCTAGGAGAAATAAAGAAGAAGATGCAGAAGAATATGTTCTTTTCTCCGCACTCTCTGGATCTATAACTCCTGGAGAAGATACATGGCTTATTGACAGTGGTGCTTCAAAGCACATGACAGGTCAGAAAAAGACTCTCTCAAGTCTTGAAGAAAAGACTTCTCCACAAAAGGTATCTCTAGGAGATGACTTTCAATATCCCATCAAAGGAATTGGTGAAGCAAGCTACAAGCTTGATTCTGGTACCTCCATGAAAATGAAAGAAATATTGTATGTACCAAGATTGAAGAAGAACTTGTTATCCATCTCAGCATTGGATAAGAAAGGCTATAGGATTGCATTAATTGATGGACAAGTCTTAATGTGGTCCAAAGGAAAGTCTATCAAGGATGCAATTATCATTGGTGAAGAAGAAGGAGGCTTATACAAACTTAAGGGCCTTCCAGAAGCATCTCTTGTTCATGAAACAATTATCCCAAATGACCTATGGCATAGGAGACTTGCTCACATTAACCACAAAGCACTACCCTATTTAAGCAAGGTAGTTATAGGTTTGCCAGACTTAAAGATTAATCATAATGGCACATGCAAAGGATGTGAAAAAGGGAAGAATATCAAGAACCCATTTCCCGGGAGTGAAACAAAGACTAAAAGTACCCTGGAGTTAATACACTCTGATGTATGTGGACCAATGCCCTCCACATCTTTGAGTGGATATGAATACTATGTCACATTCATTGATGACTACTCAAGGAAAACCTGGATATTCTTTCTAAAAGGTAAGAATGAAGTCTTTGGAAAATTCAAAGAGTTTAAGGCCTTAATAGAAAATCTCTCAAAAAAGAAAATCAAGATTCTCAGAACAAATAATGGCAGAGAATACACTTCAAAGGAATTTGAAGAATTTTGTAAAGGAGTTGGAATCAAGAGGGAACTAACCACTCCCTACAATCCCCAACAAAATGGGGTTGCTGAAAGGAAGAATAGAACTATCATGGAAGTTGTAAAGACTATGATACATGATCAAGATCTTCCCATGTATCTATGGGCTGAAGAAGCCAGAACAACTGTCTATGTACAAAATAGACTTTCTCATAGTGCTTTTGAATTTAAGACTCCAGAAGAAGTATTCACAGGAAAGAAGCCTGAGGTAAGTCATCTCAAAATATTTGGATGTCCTGTGTATATTCACATTCCAAAAGAAAAGAGAACCAAGTTGGATCCCTTTGGTAAGAAAGGAATATTTGTTGGATATTGTGAAACATCCAAAGCTTTTAGAATTTACATACTTGGTTTTCATCATATGGAGATAAGTAGAGATGTAACATTCGATGAAGAAGCAGCTATCAAGAAATCTAGGAAGTGCCCACTTGAAGAAATCTATGAAGAAGATTCACCTCCTAGAGTTACAAAAGCTGTACCCATCCCTGAAGATGATACACCAGAAGACCATGATATGATAGAACCTCAAGAACCCCCCCTTTTAGATCTATCTAGAAAAAAAAAACCACCATGGGCTAGAGACATTATTCAAGGAGCTGAAAAATATGGAGCTCCTGAAGGTTCCACTAGAGAAAGGAAGAAATCCAAGTTTGTATCCAACTATGTGGCCTTAATGTGTGATCTTGTTGATCATCAACCCACCAGCTATGAAGAGGCAGCTCAAGAAAAGGAGTGGGTAGAAGCTATGACAAAAGAGTACCAGTCAATAATGAAAAATGATGTTTGGGATATAGTTCCCAAACCAAAGGATAAAAGTGTGGTTTCTTCCAAATGGATTTTCAAGATAAAACATGCTGCAGATGGTAGCATTGAAAAATATAAGGCAAGATTTGTAGCCAGAGGTTTCTCTCAAAAGGAGGGAATAGACTATGAAGAAACATTTGCACCAGTTGCTAGGTACACTTCAATTAGAACCATCATGGCACTTGCATCTATGATGAAGTGGAAGTTACACCAGATGGATGTTAAAACAGCCTTCTTGAATGGTGTCATTGAAGAAGAAGTGTACATAGAACAACCACAAGGATTTTAGGTTAAAGATAGAAAAACTCATGTATGCAAGCTGAAAAAGTCTTTGTATGGATTGAAGCAAGCTCCCAGAGCTTGGTATGGAAGGATTGACAGCTTCTTACTAGGTATGGGCTTTACCAAGAGTAAAGCTGATCCAAATCTCTATCTCAAAATTATGGATGATGAACCTGTTATATTACTATTGTATGTGGATGATCTATTTCTAACAGGAAATGAGAACCAAATTATCGAATGTAAGAAGAAGCTTTCTTCCGAATTTGAAATGAAGGATCTAGGATTAATGCACTACTTCTTAGGTCTAGAGGTATGGCAAGCACCAAAAGGAATCTTCCTAAATCAAGGTAAGTATGCTGTGGAGATCTAGAAAAGGTTTGACATGTTGGAGTTTAAGACCATGGCTACTCCCATGGACTCCAACTTGAAATTATTAGTTGATGACTCATCAGAATTAGTGGATGTAACTCTATATAGACAAATCATTGGGTCATTGATGTATTTGACAAATACCAGACTAGATATATGCTTTGCTGTAAATACTCTGAGTCAATATCTAGTAGAACCAAGGAAGGTTCACCTAATAGCTGCAAAGCATGTATGAGGTATCTAAAAGGTACATCAGATTTTGGTCTTTACTCCCTCGGAAATCATGAACTTAGATTACATGGTTATTCTGACTCTGATTGGGCAGGAAGTGTTTTAGATAGGAAGAGTACATCAGGTGGATGTTTTGGACTTGGATCTGCCATGATCTCTTGGTTCAGCAAGAAACAATCTAGTGTGGCTCTCAGTACTGTTGAAGCAGAATATATAGCTGCCTGCTCTGCTAGCTGTGAAGCAGTATGGCTTCGGAAACTACTATATGGAGTATTTGACTTAGAATTGGATTCCACTGTGATTATGTGACAATCAAAGTTGTATCAAGATGACATAAAATCCAGTATTTCACGATAAGTCAAAACACATAGAGATCCAACACTTTTATATATGAGATATGGTGCAGAGAGGAGCTATTAAGCTCGAGTATGTGAGCACTGAGGATCAAATTGCTGATATTTTGACCAAACCTTTGTCTCGAGTGAAATTTGAATACTTCCGAGACAAACTTGGTGTGGTTCAAAAGGACCCTCCTCGAAAGGGGGAGTAGTGTGGTCTCTAATGATGAGATTGCCTCATCGAGAGCAAGGTCGATGATGTGGATACCTGTTTTAGTTACTTAGACTTAGGACTATTATACTTAGAATACTTATTTTTCTCTCACTTACTTTTACTTTACTAATGTATTGATGAGGATACATGGTTTATTGATGTATCGGTGAGGATACATGTCTTACTAATGTATTGATGAGGATACATGGTTTATTGATGTATCGGTGAGGATACATGTCTTACTAATGTATTGATGAGGATACATGGTTTATTAGTGTTTTATTGATGTATCGGTGAGGATACATGTCTTACTAATGTATTGATGAGGATACATGGTTTATTGATGTTTTATTGATGTATCGATGAGGATACATGTCTTACTGATGTATTGATGAGAATACATGTTGTGATGACATCTGTATTGATAAGGATACAGATAGGGATTGTATCATCCCTGGACTTTGGTTCCTTGAATTGATCCGTAGACGTATGGTCTCCGAAAATGAAGTCCTTAGTGGACAGATAGGGATTGTATCATCCCTGGACTTTGGTTCCTTGAATTGATCCGTAGATGTATGGTCTCCGACAATGAAGTCCTTAGTGGACAGATAGGGATTGTATCATCCCTAGACTTTGGTTCCTTGAATTGATCCGTAGATGTATGGTCTCCGAAAATGAAGTCCTTAGTGGACAGATAGGGATTGTATCATCCCTGGACTTTGGTTCCTTGAATTGATCAGTAGACGTATGGTCTCCGAAAATGAAGTCCTTAGTGGACAGATAGGGATTGTATCATTCCTGGACTTTGGCTCCCTGAATTGATCCGTAGACGTATGGTCTCCGAGAATGAGGTCCAAATTGGACAGATGAGGATTGTATCATCCCCGGACCTTGGTCCCTGAATTGATCCGTAGACGCATGGTCTTCGAGAATGAGGTAATGGGGATTGCATCATCCCGGAACCACTAGTTCAAAATGTACGTGATGGGGATTGCATCATCCCAGAACCACTATTTCAAAATGTATGTGATGGGGATTGTATCATCCCCAGACTTCGGTCCCTCAATTGATCCGTAGACATATGTCTCCGAGAAGTGGTCCCTAGTGGATGAGAGGGGATTGTATCATCCCCATACTTTGGTCCCTGAATTGATCCGTAGACATATGTCTCTGAGAAAGTGATTCTTAGATTTTTTGGTTACTTGTATCGGTATGGATACTTGTATTGATGATGTGGTTACTTGTATCGGTATGGATACTTGTATTGATGATGTGGTTACTTGTATCGGTATGGATACTTGTATTGATGATGTGTTTACTTGTATCGGTATGGATACTTGTATTGATGATGTGGTTACTTGTATCGGTATGGATACTGGTATTGATGATGTGGTTACTTGTATTGGTATGGATACTTGTATTAATGATATGGATACTTGTATTGGTATGGATACTTGTATTGATGACGATACTGACGATCGTATGATGATGATGCTGATGATCGTGAGATGACGATGTTGACGATTGTGTGCTGACGATGTTGATGATCGTGAGATGACGATACTGACCATCGTGTGATGACGATGCTGATGATTGTGAGATGACGATGCTGACGATCGTGTGCTGACGATGTTGATGATCGTGAGATGACGATGCTGATGATCGTGTGATGACAATGCTGATGATCGTGAGATGACGATGCTGATGATGCTGATGATCGTGTGATGACGATGCTGATGATCATGTGATGACGATGCTGATGATCGTGTGATGATGATGCTGATGATCGATGTTGACGATTGTGTGATGATGATGATAAATTAAAGAAAGCTTTCGATGATATATAGATGTATCATGTATGATGTAGTCGATGACTCCTTGCTCCTGCAGACATTGTTATAATATCCTTCTCGTTAAGGGGGCGTGTTGAATATTGTAACTTCTAAGAATATTATAATTGTACTTTATTATTCTGGAGATGTTTCATTCCTCCAAGGTAACCCTATTATGCATCCGGAGATGATTATTCCTCCGATGGTTTGTGGTAACTAGGGTTATTAGACCCACCATGTGGGGGTCGGACCCATTAGGGATTTTGGTCAGTCGGGGACTAATATAAATAGAGGAGGTGAGCTCCTCATTAGATACACTTGCACAACTCAGAAAAGTAGCGCACTTGTCTGGGAGGTCTGCTAAGGAGGTAAAGAAGGAGGGATCGCATCTTGTATTTTGGTTGATCATCTTATTGAGGAAAGCTTTGTTGGGTTTTCTACCCCATGAGGGTTTCCCAGGGTAAATTCTGTGTCTATCTTGTGATTATGTTTCTTTCAGTGATCTTGCTAGTATATTTGGTTTAAACTTAACAAGAAAATATATTAGTTCATTTTTCACATAACAGTAACAAATTCATAAACGTATGTTTCTGTTTACTGGGTATCTGCGTTAGATGTTATGTTTGTAATGAGCCCAATAGGTCACTTAGTTTTGTAGTTGGGATCTGATACCACTTATAATGTCCCCAAAAAAAATAGTAAAAATTACAATTTTTTCCTTTACTGCAATTAAAACCTAGTTGTAAAAGATGTATTATAAAATTTGTTAAATTCTGAGCATTAATTCACAATACTCTTGGATCTTTACTGAGAGAATAACATATACAGTATATCAATGCATAACAATCAAAATAAGCATGACAAGCATCACAAGAATCGAAAGCATGAGAGACAATAGACATAGAGTTTCCGTGGGGAAAACCCTAAGGTGAAAAACCCCACAACTTCCTCAGAGATAGAGAGAGCAATGGCTCAACCAAAGTACAACCAAAATACACTTGAGATAGTCTCCTAGAGCAAATGATCCTCCTCCTCACTAGTGCACCACTTTCTAAGTGAGAGAAGTGTGTCTTTCCGAATGATCTAAATAGAGATCTACTGATCTCTATTTATACTAACCTGTTTTCCCAGTGACCTTATGGGGCTGACTTGTCTAGCTAGTTACATCCACAATATAATATATATTGGCCAACCCCACACATGGTGGTCTAATAACCCATCGGCAAGTACACACACTTGCGACACTTGTCAATCCACATGACAACACTTCCTTATAGAGGAATAACAAATCTCTAATAAGGGTACAATAAATATATATGAAATACATAGATGAAATACATTCCGAAGTTACATATACATCAACACTCCCTCTTAAATAGGAAGGTATTTCTCAACACAAATCTGCTAGAAAAGTCTTCTTCTCGGGATCATTGTCATCGATGCATTGTCATCATCATTGTCACTGCTGCTGCTATCTCAACCAATCTCTGACTCTAGTTGTCATAGGAAGTTCTACAGAGCCAGTCCTTTTTCATACTAGATGTAGGCCCACCACATGTAGGTCTTCATCATCACTGGCCATACTGTGGAAATCGCAGGACTTATTATGTGCGTCACAAAACCTTAAAAGAGTCTCTTGACTAGAAAGAACCCTAAAGAGCATCTGAGGCCTTTTTCATCCTGTCCAGATCTCCAGGACTTATTACATGTGACCCCACCACAAAACCTCGAAAGAGAATCCCAGGACTGATTACGAACACGCGGCTCAACCTATCGGATCTCCCAGGGCACAAATTACATGTGGTCACCACAAAACCTCGAAAGAGCATCCCAGGACTGATTACGAGCACAGCGCTCAACCTATCGGATCTCCCACAGCACAAATTACATGTGGTCATGGAAAAACCTCGAAAGAGCATCCCAGGACTGATTACAAGCACACGGCTCAACCTATCAGATCTCCCAGGGCACAAATTACATGCCATAGGACAAAACCTTGAAAGACCATCTGCCAGATATCCCAGGGCACAAATTACACGCCATAGGAAAAACCTTGAAAGACTATCTGCAGACCTCCCAGGGCACAAATTATATGTCCTCCCAAGAAAAACCTCGAAAGAGCATTTTCCAGATATCCCAGGGTACAAATTACATGCCGTAGGAAAAACCTCGAAAGACTATCTGCAAATCTCCTAGGGCACAAATTACATGCTTATCTGCACAACCTGTTCCACGGCCATAGACTTTCAACCTGATACTCACCATACATCATCCTGATGTACACATGATCATCCTGATCATCATTACTACAATATCCTGTTGCATGTCATCTAGAGCAACATCTTGAAGCTCGTCATCCATGATCATCCTGATCATACAATGCATCTACCTGATGCATACCAAGTATGTACCTGATACATATCATCATACATAATCTACCTGATCATACAATGTATCCACCTAATACAAATACAAATACATGATACATATTAACATACATGATCTACTTGATCATACAATGTATCCACCTGATACATATATAGATACATGGTCCAAGCATCCAACATGATGCTTATACAACATACATACACATGATCCAACCGATCATATCCAGCATCCAACATGATGCATACATACATATAAATGATCCAACTGATCATATCCAACATCCAACATGATGCGTATATACATATACATATAAATGATCGAACTGATCATATCCAGCATCCAACATGATGCATACATACATACATATGAAAATGATCCAACTGATCATACAAAGCAGAAACCAGAACATCATCCTGATGCTCATCATCCAGTGCTTACATCCAAATCCATGTGAAGGATCCTCCTTCCAACATGCTTGGAATGGCTTCAACAAATGTGTCTATCACTTCTTCCTCGAAGTGTCATCAATCCGAAGAACACCAAGCCTCTCTCTGAAGTACTCGAACTTCACCCTGGCTAGTGGCTTTGTCAGCACATCTGCAATATGCTCATCCGTCGCAACATGCAGGAGCTTCATAGCTCCTCGCTGCACCATATCCTTGATATAGTGATATTTGATCTCTATGTGTTTCGACCTGTCATGAAATGTTGGGTTCTCGGACAGCTTCACACAACTCTAGTTATCACAGAAGATACTAGTAGCATCCAATAGGAGATCGAATAATTCAGACAGTAGCTTCCGTAACCATACTGCTTCACAACTAGCTGAACAGGCTACAACATACTCTGCCTCAACTGTACTCAGTGCTACACAGGACTTCTTCTTGCTAAACCAAGAGATCACACCTGATGCCATACTGAAGCAACACCCATATGTGCTCTTCCTATCTGCAGTACTGCCAGCCCAATCTGAATCAACATAACCCTGCAGGTTAAAATTTTTATTCGACTCATACTTGAGCCCATAATCCACTGTACCCTTCAGGTACCTCAGAACATGCTTTACAACAACCAGATGAACACTCCTCGGATCTGTCAGGAACTGACTCAATGTGTTCACCGCAAAGCAAATATCTGGTCTCATGTTTGTCAGGTACATCAACGACCCAGTCATCTGATGATACATAGAGACATCAACCGGCTCAGATGAAGCATCACATAGAAGCTTCAGATTCGATGCCATAGGTGTGGCCATGGCCTTGCAATCCATCATCCCAAATCTCTTAAGGATATCTACTGTGTACTTCCCTTGACCAAGGAAGATCCCACCTATACTCTGCCGCACCTCTATACCTAGGAAATAATGCATCATTCCCAAATCTTTCATATTGAACTCAGCAGCAAGCTTTCTCTTAGTATCGGCAATCAATCTATCATCTCCTGTTACAAATAAGTCATCCACATACAGGAGTAGAATCACAGGATTCCCTTCCTCAACCTTGTAATAAAGGTTGGAATCTACTTTACTCTTGGTAAATCCTAAACTAGATAGGAAACTGTCCATCCTACCATACCAAGTTCTGGGAGCTTGTTTCAAGCCATACAAGGCTTTCTTCAATCTGCACACATATGACTCCTTGTCATGTATTTCGAAACCGAGTGGCTACTCCACATATACTTCCTCTTCAACTACACCATTCAAGAAAGCAGTCCTGACATCCATCTGGTGTATTTTCCATTTCATCGCTACAGCTAGGGCAAGTACTCTTCTGATGGAAGTATACCTGGCTACAGGTGCAAAAGTTTCTTCATAATCTATTCCCTCTTTCTAAGAGAAGACATGAGCTACGAATCTTGCTTTGTATTTCTCTACACTGCCATCTGCAGCATGCTTGATTTTTTAGATCCATTTAGAATTCACAACAGACTTCTCTTTAGGTCTTGGTACAACATCCCAAACATCATTCTTCATTATTTATTGGTATTCCTCAACCATGGCATCCTTCCATGCTTTCTTTTCCACTGCTTCTTCATAATTGGAAGGCTCTTTGTTCATAATGTCACATAGTAAAGCAACATAGCTAGTATGTGACCTGGTTCTCTTCTTTGCTCTGTGTTCTTCTTCTGGAATGCCAAATATTTCTACATCTTGAATGAGCTCTCTAGCCCATGCAGGTTTCCTCTTGTGAGAGTTATCCTCATGGGGTGGATCTATAGGTTCTTGCGGATCTTCAAACTCACGAACAACTTCTAGAACTACTTCAGTCATGGTAGTGTCTTGAAATCTAGTTTCCTTAGGTTCTTCATAAACTTCGATAGGTGCCTTCCTTGATTTGATGAATGTTGAGTTTTCATCAAATGTTACATCCCTGCTGACATCAATCTTCTTGAACCCTGGAAAGTATATTTTGTAAGCCTTAGAGCTTTCACTGTTACCCACAAATATACCCTTCTTTCCTGAAGGATCTAGTTTAGTCCTCTTTTCCTTTGGGACATGAGTGTATACTAGAAAACCAAATATTCTGAGATGGATGACTTCAGGTTTCTTACCAGAAAAGACTTCTTCTGGTGTCTTGTTATCCAATATCTTGTGGGGTGTTCTGTTCTGCACATATACAGTTGTTGTAGTTGCTTCTTCCCATAGATGCATAGGTAGATCCTGGTCATGCAGCATTGCCCTTGCTACTTCCATGATTGTTGTGTTCTTCCTTTCTACAACTCCATTCTGTTGAGGATTATAAGGAGTAGTCAACTCCCTCTTAATCCCTGAATCACTGCAAAGCTTCTTGAAGTCACATGAGGTGAATTCTCCACCATTGTCGGATCTGAATGTTTTGATCTTCTTGTCAGTTTGATTCTCCATCAAGGTTCTGAATTCCTTGAATTTATCAAACACCTTATCTTTTCTCTTCAAGAAGTATACCCAAGTCTTCCTGGAGAAGTCATTAATAAATGAGACATAGTAAACATACCCACTCAGAGAACTGGATGACATAGGACCACACACATCTGAGTGGATGGTTTCCAGGATGTCTGTTTCCTTGCTTTCACTGCTTGGGAAAGCCTTCTTAATGTTCTTACCTTTTGCACATCCTTTGCAAACACCTTCATGTTTGGTCTTGATTTCAGGAAGACCCTCTACAACCTTGCTTGCAATTGGAAGTGCCCTATAGTGCATATGAGCAAGTCTTCTATGCCAAATTTCACTTGGCTCCATGGATTCATGTACCATGGCATGTTCAGGTTGTCCCTTCAATTTATACAAACCTCCCTCTTGCTCTCCAATCACTACTGCATCATCTATGTTCTTTCCCTTTAGCCACATTAGGACTTGGCCATCCACAAATGCAACCCTCATACCTTTTGCATCCAATGCAGAGATGGAGAGTAAGTTTTTCTTGAGCCTAGGTACATAAAAGACTTCTTTCATCTTAAAATATTTTCCAGATTCTAGGTTGTAGGAGGCTTCACCACTTCCTTTGATTGGGTATTGATAATCATCCCCAAGTTTCACCTTATGAGGTGATTCATGTTCAAATAGATTCACAAAAGATTCCTTAAACCCAGTCATGTGTTTGGAAGCCCCACTATCAATCAACCAATCATTACAACCATGGGAGATAGTACCTATGAGAGAAGAAATTAGAAAATATTCTTCTTCACTTGAAGAGGCATCATCACTATCACTTTTTGCCCTAGCCTTCTTCTTTGGGGGTTCATCATCTTCGGAAGCATGAACATGATATTTTCTTTTACTTGCCTTTCCTTGAATGTGCTGTGAGAGCTTGATCTTCATTTCCCATGTTTTCTTCTCGAGCCACAATCCTAGCTTCTTCTTGAGAGCATTCTTCCCGCAATCTGTTGAAGGAGATCAACTTCTTCCTTGCACAAATTCCTTGAATAAAGGAATCCCATGACCTGGGTACGCCATTTAGAGTGGTCATCACCACTTCACCAATCTCCACCATTTCATCCACTACTTCTAGTTGTTCCTTGATCTGGGAGACCCTTGAAAAATAAGATTGAATGGTTTCTCCATTCTGAAACTTTACTCCTTTCAATTAGTTCCACGGGGTCATCTTCCGATTTATGTTCTTCCCTTCAAATAGCTTGGTCAAAGATTCAAACATCTCCTTGGGTGTCTTTAGAGAAGAAACGTGGGGTATGAGATGGTCTTTGATAGAATCAACAATGATTCTCTTTGCCTTGACCAAGTTTTTCTTATGCAATACCTTAGCCTCTTCATCTTCTGGGATAGGGATGTCTTCTTTTACATATGAGTCCAACTCATTCTCTTCCAAGATTAAACCAATCCTATACTTCCAAGCTCGGAAGTTATCAAATCCTTCAAGCTTATCCTCAAGCTTGGTGTGGTGAGACCTCTTAAAGAGTACTTCAAATGGAAATATAAAAGGTTTAGGTCTTACCACTTGAAATGTTGAAAACTGGATCTGGTCCGGGATTAGGGTTTCTTGGAAAAACCCTAAAAATTCAAAATGTGAATTTCAACTTTCTGAAAGGATAGAAAGATGCGCCTTGATGAGCTGATAAACCTAGTGCAATCAGAATTTGAGATCAGCAAAGCTTTACCCTTCAGATTTTCCTTTTTTGTCCACCCGGGTTGACTAAGGAGAGCCCTGAATTAGGGTCTGAGTTTCCCGGAGATCTATCCTATCAAAAATCTCGATCCAAAGCTCTAAACTTTGATTTTTGCAAGGATCTTCCATCTATGTCTTCAAATTTTAGAAAATCCTATTTTTGTGGAAACCCTAATTTTTAGGGCCAAATCTGAAAATGCTCAGAATTGAATTCTGATCGGACAGATAGATTCTCCTTGATGAGTAGAGTCAATCTACTATACTGCTTTTCCAAAATCTGTGGAGAGAAACCCAATAAATAAGAAACTCAAGTTTCCATCACTGCAAAATGTCTTCTTCTCAGGTTAGCTCTGATACCATGATAAATTTTTAGCATTAATTCACAATACTCTTGGATCTTTACTGAGAGAATAACATATACAGTATATCAATGCATAACAATCACAATAAGCATGACAAGCATCACAAGAATCAAAAGCATGAGAGACAATAGACATAGAGTTTCCGTCGAGAAAACCCTAAGGTGAAAAACCCCACAACTTCCACAGGGATAGAGAGAGCAATGGCTCAACCAATGTACAACCAAAATACACTTGAGATAATCTCATAGAGCCGATGATCCTCCTCCTCACTAGTGCACCACTTTTTGAGTGAGAGAAGTGTGTCTTTCTGAATGATCTAAATAGAGATCTCATGATCTCTATTTATACTAACGTGTTTTCCCAGTGACCTTATGGGGACGACTTGTCTAGTTAGGTACATCCACAATATAATATATATTTCAGGGCCGACCCCACACATGGTGGTCTAATAACCCATCGACAAGTACACACACTTGCAACACTTGTCAATCCACATGACGACACTTCCTTATAGAGGAATAACACATCTCTAATAAGTGTACAATAAATATATATGAAATACATAGATGAAATACATTCCGAAGTTACGTATACATCAACAAAATTAACTTCAACACTGGAAGTTGCATCATTAATTTGATTGTGTTAATAAGAGTTTATGGTTTTCTAAGTAAGGTAGTCTTACTAGTTTTAATTCTCTTGTTTCTGCGGAAGCGATGCGGTAAGTAGATGATGTAATTCTAAAGCATGTTTGTAAATGATAGAGTAATAAATGAAATCCTCTTTTTACATCTAAGATGCAGATACATATTAAGTTTGTAAATTTTTTAAATGTTACCTTCAGGCATGATAGACTTTGTTGAGGCAGTTGAGACCTTAGGTGGCGTGACGTTAAAACACATACCACCGGCAAAGTTGCTGAGAGGTAAGGGTGACTATGGGGCTTCCTGGCTTACTTAGCAAATTGCTAATGCATGGAAATGTAACTTGTCTTTAAGGTATGAATGTGATGGTGTATTCCTAGGCTCCCGAAATCAAGCATTTGGTCCAAGCATTTAAATTTTTTAAGGATGACAGTTTTCACAAGGTTTAGAACATTGAAATGAGAATTAGTGGAAAAATTTCTTACTACCAAACATGAATTCTAACTATAGCGTTGCTTCATACACATCAAAAATATTAAAGTGGTAGTTGTCGACTTAAATTCTGCCCATTGTGGTCACGTGGCTTTGGTAGCCAGCCGGGTGACGGGTTAATGCCTCGGTTCCCACCTCTGTATTACCATTCCTTTCGTAGTGATTGTGGTTGTGAGGGTTCTCTGCTGCATTGGTTTTGTTGGTGCTCTTGACCTGAGCTTGGCTCATGGTCAGAGCCCAGATGTAGTAAGGTGAATGGAGGTGTCTACGAATTTCAACCAAATAATGTAAAATGTGACTCCCTGTATGTTCTTCCTAAATTTCCTGTACATATTTACATTTAACTCTGTAGTTTCTATCCTTCGCTTATTTGATGCAATATTGGCAGGTAGGAATTGTGGGTGTTGGGAATTGGTTGTTTTCAGGTGGCAGCTCTTGGTCTTGGCCTCCATTGGTAAGTCCAGGTTTCAAAACCCATTTTCGCTCTTACCTCTCACAGCTTATGGGGAAATGTGTTACAGTTTGTGTAAGGAGCTTCGTGAGGCCTTTGGCTCACTATAGTAATTTTGAAGCTTCCTGGTGGTTGCCTTTTGGCTGGATCGGTGTGTACATGACGTATTTATTAAATTTTGATGACTCATGAGTGTTTAATGTTTTTATACAATAGTGGGTTGTGCACTCTGTCAAGATCCTAAAACTTATATATATGAAACAATATCTTTGACCTTGGTAACTGGGGTTTTGAAAGGAAATTGTGAAATGCTGGGTTTCACCAGCATTAGACGAAAATCGTGTTATGGTGCCTCTATTGGTGTTTATGGTATCTTTGTCCTTTAAGAAATTTCTTTAGCAGAGTTTCGTGGTAAAGAAATGTAGAGTTTTTCGATTTTATTCTTGGAAGCTTATGATATAAAGGGTCTCTGCATTTTTGAAATAAGTAAGGATGGTATTTTTCCTCGTCTCTGCATTTTCTATTTGTTAGTTTGTCTGGGAGAATTTCGATTTAGCGTTTTTGTTTGGACACAATAAGAGCGTAGCTCTGCCTATTGTATGGGATAGATAGGGTAGTTGTACAGACCTTTGTTTTGTTTGGTTTTTATCTAAAGAAATCATTGTAATGAAATTGTAACCTATATGTTGGTTTACTCGCTTGATGAGATGGTAGTGGAATTCGAACCCTTCATCTATGTTGTTCCTTAGTAAGAGAACGTCTTCAGTTTGTAAAAGATAGGGTAAGGTTTTTGTTTAGATGTTTAAAGCATTGACTTCGTTTTGATGAAATGTATCTACATTTGATGCTAAGTCTGTCTTTTTGGAATCTATGGTTAGTGAAATCGTATGGTATGTATACTCATTGTGTTTTCTATAGGTTGTAAAAGATACGATTTGGTGCTTTAAAGAAATGTTGGGAAAGACAAGGATAATGTAGTGTAAAACGATGATAATATGTTTAAATGGATTGATTGGGTAGAAGTAAATATTATGGTTACTATTTAGCTTACAGTTCTCAATCTGTGTTTTTTAATACTTTTGGTAGTCCTGGTTTTTTTGTTTATAAACTTTAAGAAATAAAATAAGGACAGAGATAGACCCTGTCCTCTGAAATGGTAAAACGATTTGACCAGAACATAAATATTTAAAAGAGTATAATCCTAGCTTAGAAATAATAACTTGAAATGAAGAAGGAAATGCACAGTTGTAAAAGTCATTCAACAATAAAGATACGGCTCCTAAGTTTTATGTTGGAATGGTGTCTAGCACAGGCTAGCTAGTCTAGACTTGCTAGACCTTCCACTAGTTTTTAGACCAAATTTCTGAGGAGATAAGATTCTGGTTAAAGGGGCCTTACATCTAAAACCCAAGAGCCCATTCCCAAAGGCCCTTGCTCTATGAGAAAAATAATATTTAAACAGGTTAAGAAAACAAAACAGTGTTGAAATATCAAATCTATTCTAAATGTCTAGCTTCTATTATAATTGGGAATGGAAATTTAATAATTCATACCTAGTTGCCTTGGAACTTGATCCTCTTCTATAGAAGTTGGCACACTCAAACAATAATTAGTGTAGAAACTTTTAAGCTTAGCTGACCTGTTAGAATGGTTTCTTAGCTGGATAACTTTGGGGCTACCATATTCCTCGCAACCATGACCCTTAAATCATTTTTGGTTCTAACTGGATCCCCCCGAGCTGGTTCCAACATGCAATGAGAGATAGAAGCCCTACGTTTACTGCTAGTTCAGATCTGGGAATTTATGTAGGACTACTTCAGTTCTTGGAGCAAAAAGTTCTCTTTGATTACCATAAGAGAATGATAATAAAAAAGATGGTTCTCCCCCAATGTTGGGATCTGCCCTCTTTAAGTAGGGGAGTCTTGAATTATAGCTGTTTGAATAATCATTTTAATTTCTTTAATTAAATTAATGTCTCTAAAAGATATTTTGTTAAAATATCTAGTCCTTGTTAAAATAGGACTTTTTATTTGTTTCTAACTAGAAGTGACTTTTAATTTAATTCTTACATAATAATAATAATAGTTTTATGTATCCTACTTAATATTAATAATACATATCAATAGTATGATAATGTGGTAGACATTCTATGCATGAACTCTATGCAATATATATATATATATATATATTATAAATAAATAACATTAACATTATTATTAATACTTTTAATGATAATAATAACTTTGAGACTTTCAAGCATGTTATTCAGATAGGACTATTCTTAGTCATTGAATACTTAAATCATTGTAATTTCCTTTTAATTATTTAAGCATCTCTCATGATACTTCTCTTTTTAATTAAGGAAAAGGTCCAACTCTTGGGACGGTCTTTTGGTAGGCTTGGATAGGCACCTCTAGGTCTCTCTTTTGCATGTCGGATTCCCTCATTTAACATGATATTTCCTACAGTACTTGATGATAGATAGAAAGTGATTCATTTAACCAATTTAAATAAATGTGATAAAAATAGAAGTGTTATTCAGAGTCTTCTTGACTCAACACTTTTGCAATCTAGCAACCCCAAGTGCTCTTCAGAGCCTTTTAACTCAACAATTTCACATGGGCGTTATGCTAGTGCAATTCCAGAGCCTCCTGCTCAACACTAGTGCTAGAATGTGGTTGTGAGGCACATCTAGAATATTCAAGTTGCCTCAGATTCGGTATTCATTTATCAAGCTTGGAGTGCTCCAAGGCTTATTCCCAACACTCAATGTACATCGGGGCTTACTCCCAGTACATAATATTTCCTCTAGGTACATCGAGGCTTTTGCCCAGTATGTAGGTCATCTGTGAGTTCCTGAGTCCACGCTCAACACACCATATAAGTCAATCATTTCAATCACATCACTGCACAGTATGTAATACAAAGATCGTCTCAGTATATTAGGGTTTTGTACCCACATCATATGATAAAAACATAAATCAAAACATTAGGGATTCCTTGCCGAGTATATAATCAAATAATGAAATTAGTCAGGGTCCATGCCCAATATGTCAATCTATAAAAGAATAAATTATATGCACTAGGGGTTATGCCCAGTAATCAAAATAAATCATATGTGCTGGGGCCGTGGCTCAATATAACATCAGAAAAATAGTCAGTCCAAAATTCAGGATATTACACTTAATTGCAAGAAAATTTACTTTAATGCTAGATAATAAAGGTTTAAAATATTTGCTGGATCAACCAAATCTGAACGCAAGGCAAGCTAGGTGGCTAGCTTTCCTCAACGAATATGATTTTGAGATTCAACACATTAAAGGTAAAGAAAATAAAGTTGATGATGCCTTAAGCAAAAATGGTAGGCTAAATTTTGTTTCAGCAATCAACACTTATAAAACTGATCTAGAAAATCAGATTAAGGAAGGAATCAAAATGGATGAAAAATATCAAAAATTACTTAAAAAGGTTGTTGAAGATAATGTTGAAAGTTTAATAATAGATTTCAGAATTGATGAAAGAGGGTTACTGCTATATAAAAACAGACTTTATGTGCCTAATGTTGTTGAAATTAAGTTGTTGATTTTAAATGAATTACATAAAAGTCCATACTCAGGACATCTTGGCTACCAAGAAATGATAACAATGCTAAGAAAATATTATTTTTGTCCATGTATGAAAAGTGAAGCAGCTGAATATATTGTTAGGTGTATAGAGTGTCAGCAAATAAAGGCTAAACAGCAACACCCAGCTGGATTGTTGTAGCCCTTTCTGTTTTGATGATATTTTGCGATGTTTGCTCTTAGCCTTATGTGAGAGTAGCACAGACCCTAACTTTATTTAAAGTAGTGAGCAGGTAAGTTTAATTCCAAGGTTACAAATTCATCCTAAGTTTGATAATTGGTGTGTGAGTTTAGAAAGAAGTGCATTAAGGTACGAGGAACCCAAAGTGATTCTTTTTTGATCCATCTATAATGGGCTCACCCTAGTTGGGGAGTCTACCACCTTAGAAAAAGTCAAAGGATAACATCTTAGGTAAAGGTTGTCATATTAAATCCCAATGCAAAGGTGACTTGGTGTTTTTAAACTTTGGGGTATTTGAAATAATATGGCTCTAACTATATAATAGTGGGTTTTTGTTTCCACCTCCGATGCTATATTAAAATCTACAATGGATAAACTAAGTAAAAGTGGATCGTATGTTCCCATTCGCACTACATTAAAATGTGAATGGATAAACTATGTTTTGAACTATAGTGAAATGGTTTTCTTGTATACCAATGTTGGGGTAGCTGGCACATTGAATGAGGCCATGTGATGGTCATAAATGCATCTTGGTGCTATCAAAACCCTACTATGAGTTTGTTGGGGTTTTGGTCCTTGGTTTTGTTATAGTTTTGCGTTATGCAGGAGGTTTCAGAGCCTTGTCGTCTGCCATGACTGTTGGTAGTTCAATGCTCCACTTGTTACATTTGTTAGAAGTTGGAGACTGTAAGTTTGTGGCGAGTTATGGCTTCAAAAAAGTGTACAGGGTCTCCACCTTTCGGTTCCTTCCTTGGCCCTGAGACTAAAAAATGGTAAGCTGCATGTACAGTCTTTAAACCCTTATCCTTTAGTTTAAAGTGTTGAGATTTCTCGTTTCGTTTTTAACTTGGTTCTTATTCTTGTGACAGGGATATATAAAAATGACCATGGTGAAGTTGCAAACAATGAAGGGACAACATGGAAAAGGTGTCACTCCATCGGTAAGCCTCAGTTAGACTTGGCTCCTCTGTCAACAGGGTGAAATGTTTTTGTTTCCCTTCGTCAGTGCAACTCCACTGGTCAAATGATTTTTGGAACTCATTTCTGCAAACGTGGTTTCCCTTGGTGAAGACCTGAGTTCCTTTCTCTCTTGTAGTGTTGATAGGAAGGTCTATATAGGGTAGTTGTTGGTACTACCAACAACTAGAATGCAATGTAATTTTACACTATAATAATACAAACGTTGTTTTTTTGGGAAAGAAATACAGTCTTGATGTATAAATTTTTTTTATGTTTGTTTGGATGGAAGTGATAAACCCTAAAAGTATGATGGAACCTGTGGGGTTTGAACCCCTGTGTATCTAAATGTTAACTTATAAATTCGACTATCATTTTGTGTTTAGAAGATAGTACCTGGGAGAGCCGAGACTCGAGCCCGTGACCAGTACAGTGTTGTTGTGGGTCTTACAAATTTATTTAAGATTTTAAAACTGTGCAGTCAGTTTTCAATTTAAAAGTTGTAATGCTTAAGCCATAAGGCTTCCAACATGGGTGAGCTCATAATGAGTCTCGAACGCTTGGTAGTTGTATTTGTTTTTCAGTCTTTTAAAAAGATCAGTAACCTAGTTACTCTACAGGGTCTAGGGTTTTGGATCCAGCATTGCATTTATTTCTGTTTGTAAAGGTTTAAAAGAAGCTTTACACTTTGTGTAGGGTGAGTTCTTCTGACCAGAGAATCAACCTTTGTCTCTCAGTTGAAGTTTGCAAAATGTATTTAAAGTTTTATTAATGTTCTTAAGTTTAGGGTTAAACCCTTGGATGACCCTGTACAGGTATCGATCCTGAATGTTTGATGAAGATAAACTTGGTCTGTGTTAATGGTTATAGGTTTATTCCCTTACTATACATTTTATATATATACAGTGATTTTTTGGAATGCTACGATACTTATGTGTATGGTTTTTTATCAATACTATAATGTATATGATGTTTAAACGAATGTTTGTATTACTGTGTAAAGAATTCGATACCTCTACAATGTTTTGAACCACGATAATAGTATCTAAGGTATTTCTATGGATGGTTATACTACAGTGATAATAATAATGAATCATGCCAATAATATGTTATGTTTATTAGAAGGGTTTGTAAATTGTAAATTCTATGTGAGAGAATACTGTAATATTTCTATGAAATATATTAAATGATGAGTCTATAGCTTAGGGTTTTGGATTAATATTCCAAGTCTGTTTGGAAAATTGTCTAGCTGCTTAAGATTAGCTTTCAAATTTGCAAAAGGGGTATAAGTAGAACATTCAAAATGTTTTCTGAGATGAAACCCTATATGTTTTATGTTATATGATTTTATAGAAACTAGCATAGATGCATTGATATTAATAACAAAACTTGAAACTACTATGGTATAAAGTATAGATTTACTATGTTGTAAAAGTAGGAAATCATGAAAAGATTTCATTCGATTTGAAATATAAAACTACTATTATTGATCAAACTCATCTTCAAGGTTAATTATAAAGTTCCTGTATTAGAGTACATCGTCTTATGACGAAAGGAAAAATATAGGAAGATATTTTGTTCAATAACTTACATTATCTCATTCATTAAATAAAACTGTAGAGACTAATTTATCTAAATCAGAATATCATTCAATAGTTCAGCTAAGCTGATAACCAGAAAATAAAATCTTTAAACAATTTAAACAGTATATTTTTGCTAGGGCATAGACATACTCTTGTCCTAATCTGCTTGCTCTATAAATATACAAGTCATGTGTAAACAACATTCAAACAGTTTCAGAAATAGATAAACAGTTATAGAAATGAAAAGAAATAACAAGTAGAACCTGATAACTTTTGCTAGGGTGGACAAACACCTAAAGAGGCTTGTTCCTCCCAAATTTCTTGAGAAGAAGCAGCCATATCACTTGCTCCCTTTGGACCCCCAAGCCTATTTACTGAACCACTAGGTAGAAGACTCTGTGTAGAAGCAAGGCACTTAGGTTGTACTTCAGCAATCAATGGAGACTTGCATACACCTCAAACCTCTGCACTCATCAAAGATAAGACAAACTTACACTCCAACTCAAAACATAGCTTCCCCTCATCGAATCTCTTGTGTGCATAGAACAGAACCAACCACAAGGTAAATTTTCTCGTCATAAAAAGTGTGAGCCTCTGCTCAAATTCGATGGCTTATAAAAGATGCCTAGATCTTTTAGTGGTCAGTTTCAATAAATGAGCCTCAAGCTTTAGTTCCACATTCTAGGGAACTTGACCACAATTCAAGGTAGTTGTCCCATAACAACAGCTAGTTACTAAGTTCATGATGCTGCCACTTGTCCATTCTCTTCTACCCCAGATTCTATTACACCTAGTGGGTCAGTAAACACTCTTTCAACAGTCTTTTTGGGTGAGTGTCTCCTATTTTATTTTATTAAATAATAATATTATGCAATTACAGTCATCCTTGACCACTTGTCCAAATAAAAAACTTTACAATAAAATTTAAGACAATGTTTTTCCTCAAACATAAAATGACTCAAGTATTGGGTATGTTACAGTATAGGTTAAAAGGCTAAATGGATAGTTAAAATTAAATTGATGAATGATAAAATAAAATGCTCCCCCGTATTTTCCCACACACTGTTTTTAGTGCCATACTCTAGTACATGGAAGATGAATTAAAGATATATTTGAATGATTATATGCAATAGATAGAATTCAAATGATAGATTTGTATTTTTGCACATAGCTTAGCAACAGAACCTTTAGCTTTCATACAAACTGTGTAAGCTTTTATAATACATAACTTGTACTTATTTAATCCCATTTTATAACCATAAAAAATAGGATAGAGCCCTTGATTTATTCATAACTGTTTAATATTCTAAGTATTTCTTTTATGAATGTTAAACTATAGCAAATGCAATTATCAGAATTAAAATAACTTATACATAAATGCAAAGATTTAATTTAAATACAAACTCATTTTCTAAACAGTAGTATCAAAAATATCATCATCAAATTATTGTTTAAAAACAACTACATAAGCATATTGTAAGTCTACCTCTCAGTATAAACAACTTTTGATACAAAACACTAATCGTATCCCACCTAAGTATTCACTTAAATACTTTTACATAGGAGTCTTGTAAAACGATTCAAAATTATTTATCATTGATTCGAATCATTAAAATATACAAAGATTTACTAAACAAATAATAACTCTTTTAGTTTGTCGATTGTCCCAAGGTTCAAACCCTATTTATAAGCTACACTCAGTATTGCTAAGATAGACATTTCATTCTTCTACCAAAACAAAGAATTTTTATGAAGACCAGAGTCCGAAACTCTTAACATTGTTAAGATTTAATATGCTAAGACATAAAATAGCAGCATTACATTCCATTTCTCAATAATAGCATATACAGGATCACTGAAGAAACAACAAGCATAGCATAAACACAAGAGACACAGATTTATCCTGGGAAACCCTCATGGGGTAGAAAACCCAGTAAAGCTTCCTCAATATAGATGACCATCAATATACAAAGATGCAAACCAAAGACATGATCTCCTCCTCCACCATAGCAAACCTCTCCTCCACAAGTGCACCTCTCTCAAGTGTGTGAGTGTATCAAATGAGGAACACACCTCCTCTATTTATACACTACTCTATAATATCTTTTACACAAGTACACGTAGGCTCGTATTTAACCAATGGGTTAAATACCCCACTACAATTGACTGGGCCGACCCCTCTAGGGTGGTCTAATAACCCTTTGACCCACATAACACATACAGGGCCGACCCCCACTAGGGAAGTCTAATAACCCGAGTTACCACATTCCGACGGAGGAATAAACATCTCCGGATATACAATAAGATCTTCACGGAGGAATGAAACATCTCCTAAATAATAAAGTACAAATATAATATTCTTTGAAGTTACAATATCTCAACACTCCCCCTTAACGAGAAGGATATTATAACAGCATCTGCACAAGCAAGGAGTCATCAACATCATACATGATACATCTATAAATCATTGGAAGCTTTCTCAATATCATCAGTAACTCAACCAGTTACTAGAACATCTTCAATACTGGAACATCAACATCTTCAGTATTGAGTCTTTATCTTCTGCAGCACCCAAATAGCTGCAGCAACATCAATATCTGAATCCTCATGATCATCAGCATCGTCATCACGAGATCATCAGCATCATCATCACATGATCATCATCATCTTCATCACACAATCATCAGCATCGTCATCACGCGATCATCAGCATCGTCATCGCACGATCATCAACATCGTCATCGCACGATCATCAGCATCGTCATCGCACGATCATCAGCATCGTCATCGCACGATCATATCGATCTACAGCATCTAGATCATCTTGATCTACAACATCTGGATCATCTTGATCTACAGCATTTGGATCATCTCGATCTACAGCATCTGGATCATCCCAATCTACAGTATCTGGATCATCTCGATCTATAGCATCGGGATCATCAGTATTAGTATCCACACCAATACACATATACATACAAGTATCCTCATTAATACAAGTATCATCAAAAGTATGTATTCTCACCAATACATCTATCAAAACATGTATTCTTACATATATCATCAAATGCATGTATTCTCACTAATACATCTATCATCAAAAGCATGTATTCTCACTAATACATCTATCATCAAAAGCATGTATTCTCACTAATACATCTATCAAAACATGTATTCTTACTAATGCATCTATCATCAAAAGCATGTATTATCACTAATACATAGCAGCATACTCTGCAACACACACGATCATATTACAGGATGATCAATCCCGCTCTCTTTAGGACATAAGTCCATGGATGATACAATCCAGATCAAGTTCCAGGATGATCAATCCTTATCACTTTAAGACAATTCTCATGTCTAGGGACGATGCAATCCCATCATTTACATTTTGAACCCAGCTCATGGACGATGCAGTCCTCTCACGTACATTTTGAACTGAGGTCCAGGGACGATGCAGTCCTATCTTCAATTCTCGGAGACATCAGTCTACAGATCAATTCTGGGACCTCAGTCCGGGGACGATGCAATCCCCTGCCTGTTCATTCAGGACTTCATTATCGGAGACCCAATCTATGGATCAATTCTGGGACCTCAGTCCGGGGAGGATGCAATCCCCTACCTGTTCATTCAGGACTTCATTATCGGAGACCTAGTCTATGGCTCAATTCTCGGACCTCAGTCCGTGGATGATGCAATCCCCTACCTGTTCATTCAGGATTTCATTTATCGGAGACATCATGTCTACGAATCTATTCTGGGACATCAGTCCGGGGACGATGCAATCCCCTACCTATTAATTTAGGATTTCATTTATCGGAGACATCATGTCTACAGCTCTATTCTGGGACATCAGTTCGGGGACGATGCAATCCCCTACCTGTTAATTCAGGATTTCATTTATCGGAGACATCATGTCTACGGCTCTATTCTGGGACATCAGTCCGGGGATGATGCAATCCCCTACCTGTTAATTCAGGATTTCATTTATTGGAGACATCATGTCTACGGCTCTATTCTGGGACATCAGTCCGGGGACGATGCTGTAAAATTAGTCACAGCAGATCTAATGAACAAGTAAATCAATCACAACAGATGAACATAGAAAATATGGTGCAAAACTGTGCAAAACATGCAGCAGTGCTCTCTATCCCAGAAAGGGTGAATGAATTACAATACAAACTGTTACAATGAACAGATCAATTCGAATTGCCTAAGGAGGTCATTCGAATCACTGAATGGAGTAGCTTGACTCTATCTAGGAGTCCTCATCAATCATCGGTGGTGCTCATCAATCACACCAACCAGTCATCCAGGTGTCAAGCTGAGTCTAACTGATCATAATAAATGTAACTGAAGTGTGTAGCACTGATATAGGATCTGGAGGCTCAGTGGGGGCGCATGGGAGGCTAACTGGACTCAGAACAAGTCACCTAATCGAACTGGAGGTCAATCGGAGGTGAAACAGTCAGTCAGGAGTGAAATCGGAGTGAAATCAATCAGAATCGGAGCTAACTGAATGTAACTGGAGTGAATCTGCAGTGGTAGGTGAACAAGTGTGCCCTTCTCTGTCAGTAGGTGAGAAGAGGGCGCCTTTCAGCTTAGGAGGGCTAAAACTCTGTGGAAAGTGGCTCCCGGGTGCTAGAAGAAGGTGGATAAGGTGCTGGAGGCATCAAACTGGTGACTGGACTGCATATCCTGAAATAGATCATGCAAGATCCTGAAGTAGATATGTATCCTGAAATAGATGATCCTGAAATAGATATGTATCCCGAAATAGATGATGGATATCCGAACACCCCCCCTCAAGCTATACTATGATGTGCCAACTAAAATAATGTGGGGCCCTGGTAACTAAGACCAAAGGTCACCCCAATACAATAATAATCCAAACTAATAACAGTAAATAAACCGAGGAAATGGGGAAAACCTCATGGGAAAAATACCCCCCCTCAAAATGAACTGTAACACACCAAAAGATTTAACTGCTCCAAACTCAAATAGATATGTCTGGAGGTATCTTACTCTTGGGAGTAAATGGATTATGCTCCAAAAACATGTGCTTGAATTCTCCATCAGTGGATGCAAGCGAATGTGGAGACTTTATTAACTTGCTCTTCATACCGAAAATGGTGAGAACAAATCTGAAAATATGAGGATGATCCTGGAACCTGTGATTCGAACCAAGTGAGGTAGGAATAGCTCCAATCGGATCAAATAGATCTTGAAACTTGAACTTCTTGTCAATAGAATTTAAATCAGCTCCAAAAATAGATAAATGGTTTCTTGAGATCTCCTCCAAAACATCAAGTAGATCATTATTCTGCATGCTGACAAACTCATGTGAAAGAGAGGATTCAAGAACCTCTTCGGAATCTAGAGTATGAGCTTGTTTATCTTGCTCAGAATTCGAAATAGAAGACTTTGAGAGAATGAGTGTTGAATCTACAGTTTCTTCTTCATCTTGAACAATTGTTGAGGCCAACACATGATCGGAAAGAACACATAAGGAGATCTCACTGGGCTTGTTCTCCAAAAGGCTAGCATGATCCTCTTCTTCCTGCTTTCCAAATTCTCTGTCAAGTTGGACCCATAGATCACTTGGATTTTCAGCAGTATTACTGAGGTAGCGCATACAAGGAGACATAGCAAGACATATTGCTCCAAAAGCTCTATCACAATCATTGAGCCAATCATTCTCCTCTTCATCGGAATCAAAATCTCTTGTATTACCAATGCACATATCAAAAAGACATTGTCTCTTCAAGAATGCAATCATCTTTGGTTTCCATTCATCATAGTTGAATGGAGTAAGAATATTTTGTGAAGAAGAAGTCTCCATCTTTGCATTAGCGAATGCACATGGAGGAAGTAAGAAACCTGCAAATCACATCAAAACAAGAACCGTAAGGTCGAACAATCCACCCTTTTAGAGTTGCATCACACCTGGGATTGGAGATCAAACAATGTTGAATGGGTCCAATGTATCAGATCCAGGAATTATGTGGAAACTCAAGCTTCTGGAGTGGTATTGGAAGTATTTTTAAGCTTTGCATGCACAGGAGCGAATGCCCTTGAGATATCTCATGCCAAAACTTTTTGCAATTTGAGCAATTCAGTCAAATTTTCTTGTAGAAACACCTGTAGAAAAGAAATCTTGTCCCTGTCATGGCTCTGATACCATGTAAAATTAGTCACAGCAGATCTAATGAACAAGTAAATCAATCACAACAGATGAACATAGAAAATATGGTGCAAAACTGTGCAAAACATGCAGCAGTGCTCTCTATCCCAGAAAGGGTGAATGAATTACAATACAAACTGTTACAATGAACAGAGCAATTTGAATTGCCTAAGGAGGTCATTCGAATCACTGAATGGAGTAGCTTGACTCTATCTAGGAGTCCTCATCAATCATCGGTGGTGCTCATCAATCACACCAACCAGTCATCCAGGTGTCAAGCTGAGTCTAACTGATCATAATAAATGTAACTGAAGTGTGTAGCACTGATATAGGATCTGGAGGCTCAGTGGGGGCGCATGGGAGGCTAACTGGACTCAGAACAAGTCACCTAATCGAACTGGAGGTCAATCGGAGGTGAAACAGTCAGTCAGGAGTGAAATCGGAGTGAAATCAATCAGAATCGGAGCTAACTGAATGTAACTGGAGTGAATCTGCAGTGGTAGGTGAACAAGTGCGCCCTTCTCTGTCAGTAGGTGAGAAGAGGGCGCCTTTCAGCTTAGGAGGGCTAAAACTCTGTGGAAAGTGGCTCCCGGGTGCTAGAAGAAGGTGGATAAGGTGCTGGAGGCATCAAACTGGTGACTGGACTGCATATCCTGAAATAGATCATGCAAGATCCTGAAGTAGATATGTATCCTGAAATAGATGATCCTGAAATAGATATGTATCCCGAAATAGATGATGGATATCCGAACAGATGCAATCCCCTACCTGTTAATTCAGGATTTCATTTATCGGAGACATACATCTACGGATCTCTTTAGAACAGATGTTCAAGGATGATACAATCCCTTTTCTTTCTCAGGGACACCTGTCTATGGCTCACTTTAGAACATGTGTTCAAGGATGATACAATCCCTCTTCTTTCTCGGAGACACCTGTCTACGGCTCTCTTTAGGACTGAAGTCCAGGGATGATCCAATCCCCTCATGTCCACCAAGGACTTCATTCTCGAAGACATACGTCTACGGCTCTCTTGAGGATGATGCAATCCTATCATGTCCACCAAGGACTTCATTCTCGAAGACATATGTCTACGGCTCTCTTGAGGATGATGCAATCCTATCATGTCCACCAAGGACTTCATTCTCGAAGACATACGTCTACGGCTCTCTTGAGGATGATGCAATCCTATCATGTCCACTTTAGACCCTGTCTAAGGACCATCCACCAACCTCTCTATTGGCATCACCAATATAGGTATTCACATCATCGACCTCACTGTCGATGAAGGTAATCTCATCATAAGTGATCACATCACTCCCCCTTTCGAGGAGGGTCCTTCTATATTATGTTTGTCTCGGAAAATTTTATTTGAGGTAGAGGTTTGGTTAGTACATTGGTAACTTGTTACAAATTCAAACCTTAATTCCTATCTGCTCCATATCTTGTATATAGGAATGCCAGATCTCTATGTGCTTTTGACTTATCATGGAACACTGGATTCTTTTCCATTTTAGCACAACTCTGTTTGTCACATAGGATCACAGTTGGGTCCATCTCTAAGTCAAATAATTCTGAAGCCATGTCGTTTCACAATTAGCAAAGCAAGCAGCCATATATTCCGCTTGTGCTAGACTGCTTCCTGCTAAACCACAAGATCATGGCTGATCCCAGACAATAACATCTTCTCGATGTGCTCTTCCTGTCTGATACACTTTCTTCTCAATCAATATTTGTGTAGCCATCTGAATTCATGATCTCCATAGATCAAAGTCTATTGTATCCTTTAGGTGCCTTATCTCATGCTTTGCAACTAACAGGTGAACACTTCTAGTTTCCACTAGATACTGACTCAAGGTGTTCACAGCAAAGCATATATATGACTTAGTATTCGTTAGGCACATCAATGACTCAATAATTTGTCTATACAGACCTATATCCACTAACTCTAATGAGTCATCTGCTAAGAACTTCAAGTTGGAATTCCTGAGAGTGGCCATTCCAACACATCAATTCCTTTTAATATTTCTCAGCATACTTTCCCTGGTTGAGAAAGATTCGTTCTGAACCTTGCCATACTTCCAGACCTAGGAAGTAATGCATCAATATGAGATCTTTCATTTTTCATTTCTGCAGCCATCTTCTTCTTTCTTTTCATGATCTGTTTCTCATTCCCTATCAGAAAGATATCATCTACATACAATAATAGTATGATCCATAACCTTAAGGTAAAAGTTAGGAACAACTTTACTTTTGGTAAAGCCCAAGCTTATCAAGAAACTGTCAATTTTCCCTTTGAGACTGAACATCATTCACACTCTGCATTGAATGATCTTGTGCCATCTTTCGTTAGATGGGTCTACTGATATGAGCCTCAATATCATTCAAACTCTGTGGTGAGTTCCTTCTTGCATCCAAGTCATATGTGTATAGAGACCATATTCAACGTTGTAGCAAAGATTGAGATCCACATCACTCATGGTGATTATTAAGCTCATCAATTGATTATTGATCCTAGGTACCCATACAGAACTTGATTCACACTTCTTCTTTAATTACATCATTAAGAGAATGGTCAAACATCTCATCATGATTCTCTTCCTCTTTCTAAGATAATCTTCTAGCCACAAGCCTTGTATAGTGTGTTTGATTTGTAAATCCATCCATCCCTTTTTCGGTGTTCATCATTCTTCATGATCTTTCCTACATATCAAAATTAAGTACATGATTAGTAATACTTCATAATCATGAAATCATGTTGACATGATAACCTATTATGCATACAGATATAATTTACATAGTTATGCAACTATCTTGACCAATACTTTGGCACAACACTTTTCCATATCCTGTATGCATACAGTGGCTATCTAGATGCCTTCCATCTCTACCAGAACATACTATCGAGAGTGTGCACAGCTCTCAGCATGTTAGCAAAGAGGTTTCATTCTAGACAAGCAACAATGGAATGTTTGTCCAACTTACCAATCATATGCATATTAGTAGTATATTGTTCAATGCTCTATGAATGTTTACACTCAGCATGATATATTATAGGAATACAAATATGCATACAACGTATTACAGACAATATCATTTACTATTTCAAATAACAACTCAAATACTTATCTTTTATGTTTGTGTGGTTGCCTCCAGCTTGATCTCCTATATGTCTTTTGAACTTCTATTCATTCTGTACCACTGTGCATGCTCAAGTGTGCACTAGAGTCATCCTCATGATCTCATACACAAACATACATTCATTAGTATATTCTCAAAACATTCTAATTATAAATAATCTTGAATATGTATAGTAAACATTAGTATTCAAGATTTCAAGGAAGCCTTCTTTTACTCATGCATATCATCAATCATAATGTGCATAATCCCTTGATTACTAACTTTAGGAATAAGCATATCTAATCATACCAAGTATACTTATATAAGGGATACTAACACAAGGTAAGATTCATAGGAAACATACCTGGGTTAGTATATCTGTTTAACATACCTAATCAATATCTTCTTTGTTCTCTTCAATGATTTAGAGATCCTGTGCTGGAACCTACATATCTAATAGGTTTAAGCATAATAAAACAAACTCATAAATACCTCGTAAGTAGAACCTCTATGTGATCAAAGATTATGTAGGAGTCTTTGTCTTCATGTTGTCATGGTCATGGAACTTGATTTGTCTTTCGTGATGTACCTGAATCTTGTTAGCAGACAACATCAACCTCACACAATACCACAGTGTATTAGTGCAATCATATAGCCCTAAACAATGAATGTCTTCGATCATTCACATGCATTCATACTGTTATTAGGGTGATAAGATAGTTTAATCAAGATTGTACTAATAAATAATATGAAGACAAACACATTATGAACTTAATCAAGAATCAGATTTCAAGACATACCTGAACCTCCTTAAGTCATATCTGTTGAGACTTCTTGTAGTCTTCTTATGTAAGGCCTTAGCCTCAACTCCCCCTGAAACTTGATCTGGAGATTGATTAGGGTTTGCTAAAGAAACCCTAAAAATTCAATATTTGACTTTCACACTTCTGAATGGATGAAAGAATATGTCTTGCTGAGCTGATCAAAATGGCATACTTCAATTTTGGAATCTTCAAAAATTTGACCCCTCAAAATTGCCTTTGAAACTTCTGGATCTTCTGGACAGGGCCCCAAACTAGGGTTTGATGAAGCCCACCCTTCTATCCAATCAAAAGGTTCTATCCAAGGCTCTAAACTCTTATTTTTCTGAGGAGCTTCCAGCCGTGGTTACAGACTTCAAAAATTCCAACTTTTGCTGAAGCCCTAATTTTCCATCTTTCTGATAAAAATCCCGAACTAGGGTTTGATCAAGCCCAGTCTTCTACCCAACCAAAAAATCCGATCTTGGTCTCTAAATTTCGATTTTCCTGAGTAGCATTCATCCGTGGACTCCGATTCCAAAAATTCTAACTTTCTCTGAAACCCTAAATTCCGGAAGCCATGAATAAAGGTGCTCCAAAAATAATTTTGTTTTGACAGAAATATGCACCTGATTGTTTCTTCTATAACTCTAAAATTTTTGCTCCATAGGGTCTGAAAATGTTTTTTGAAGTAGCCTGACCTCTCATCTTTCCATTCCAATAGTTCTGACCTCAATTGGATTTTCTGAGAGAGAGTTATGCCAAGTGTCGCAACGTGACCTGTTTATGGGATAAAACAGGAGAGTGAACTTGTACGGCGTGCCACGTGTCACTGGTTCAGCTTCGGCCTCTGAAAACGTTTCCTGCGATAGTACAGTCTGTGTACTACCTGTCACTTTTGACAAAATTTCATTTGGAGCTTCCTAGCCCAAATTATGCCAAGTGTCGCAACGTGACCTATTTATGGGATAAAACAGGACAGCGAACTTGTATGGCGTGCCACGTGTCACTGGTTAAGCTTCGGCCTCTGAAAACGTTTCCTGAGATAGCACAGTCTATGTACTACCTGTCACTTTTTATGAAATTTCATTTGGAGCTTCCTAGCCCAGGTTATCACCTTTTTTCCTAGGTCACCTGATTTTGACTGAGATCTGGAAGAGGCAGAAACCCTAACTTGTACTGATCATAACTTACAAAGTACAACGAATCTGAGGGTTCCCTTTGGACACAAGATACCTGGAGATGTTATCTACGACATGTAAAGGTTTCAGATTCTGAAACTTCGCCAAAATTGATTTATGGTGAAAGTTTCACGATGCCTGGTTTTTTCTATATAAAACCCTAACCTTCAAATTGTCATAAGTAAAGCAAGTGTCGTAAGTGCCATACCTTGCCTTCCTTCAGGTTATCTCTGATACCATGTTAAGATTTAATATGCTAAGACATAAAATAGCAGCATTACATTCCATTTCTCAATAATAGCATATACAGGATCACTGAAGAAACAACAAGCATAGCATAAACACAAGAGACACAGATTTATCTTGGGAAACCCTCATGGGGTAGAAAACCCAGTAAAGCTTCCTAAATATAGATGACCAGCAATATACAGAGATGCAAACCAAAGACATGATCTCCTCCTCCACCATAGCAGACCTCTCCTCCACAAGTGCGCCTCTCTCAAGTGTGTGAGTGTATCAAATGAGGAACACACCTCCTCTATTTATACACTACTCTAACATATCTTTTACACAAGTACACGTAGGCTCGTATTTCACCAATGGGTTAAATACCCCACTACAATTGACTAGGCTGACCCCTCTAGGGTGGTCTAATAACCCTTTGACCCACATAACACATACAGGGCCGACCCCCACTAGGGAAGTCTAATAACCCGAGTTACCACATTCCGACGGAGGAATAAACATCTCCGGATATACAATCTTCACGGAGGAATGAAACATCTCCTGAATAATAAAGTACAAATATAATATTCTTTGAAGTTGCAATATCTCAACAAACATAGCCACAAACAAATAGTAAACACAGTAACCAGTTTGAAACCAGCCTTATGGCCTTTATTTGCAAACAACATTTAAAACTATTACATTATATTATTTCATCAAAAGTGACAAGCTTTTCCCTAAAATCTTGAGCATTCAAGCATCACAAATATTCATTTAAAAGTAACAAAAGAATGCCGAGAACATTCTCCCAGTTATTGTATTTCAAACTTCATTTGAATCATGCAAAAGAAACCATATTTTATTTATCCATCAAAGCTTACACATAACAGAACGAAGGGAAAAAACACAAGTCAAGGTCGAGGGTTCAACCCTCCCTACAACTACCTTTCACAAAACAAAACTGAGCTTCAACCCTATTCACTTGGAAGGTTATCAAAACATTCATTTCCAAAAATACCATAATGACGAGAGTAAACCTTATAATTTTATTTACAAGAGAAAACCCTTATGTATTTTAGCATTAGAAATTTATACAGTAAGCATTTGGAAACAAACGTAGGGCAGGTCGACGGTTCAATCATCCCTGTACTGGAACTTTCCAAACGGATTAAATATTACAACAGCTATAAAAAGTAAAGCTTAAAACAAAACCGAAGTATCGGCTAGACAAGTGAAGATCGGCATGATGCCAAGCTTTACCCTACCCTTCCAAAGTGCAAAGAGATGCTCATAGGGAGTCACCGAGGCTTACCAGGGCTTGTTAAGCTCTTAGTCCTGTCTGGTTACAATTAAAAAAAATGCCAAGAAGAACCTTCCAGGACGACAACACAAAGTTGGTTAAACCTAGAATAGCAAACTGTAAAACTTGAACATTGTTAACATTAAATACTCGACGAAACAGTGGGTTAACCATGACTTTACCTGCAAACTCTCATAGCAAATTTGAACACTTCTACAATAGCATCTACCCTGGACGTACACTGTTTAACCATCGAATCTTGTAGGGTTAAACAACCCTGTAAAGAATCGGCTCATTTTAACCTGCTGGTGACAAAATATATTTTACAGGTCTCAGCATCGAACCCCGGGATAGATGCTTGCAAACTGGCTGTGAAAAACCCTAAGAACCTGCAAGCATGTCGGCCTCTCCATCCATACTCCTTGCAAAATGAATGCTCCAGGTTGAGGCCTCATCGTGTAGTCAAAACCCAGCTAGGGTTTAAACACAAAGACCAAGAAACTTCATGTGGGGCACTGCCACAAGGGATGCCAATGGGCATTCCACCAAAACATATTTAATAAACTTTAAATGCCATAGCTACCGGTTCGTGTGCCTACCAATGCATTATGCACCGAGATCAATATTTGTATTCACTATGCATACAACATATATTATGTCGATATACTATAGACTTTGCACATAGTGTATCCATAAAGCGTATTAATAGCCACACTAGGTGTATAGTGTGAAGTTTTGGTGCCTATAGTTATAATATCAAATAATGGTGAATTTGCATAATAGCTCTAACCCTTATGTTATAGCATAAGGTTTTGTGCATACATTATTTAGTATCAAGCAACAGTTGCATAAGCTTTATAACCTCTAATATCAGTTTATAAGCTTATAGTTAGGTATAGTTCTAATACATAGGTTGGTGCATTATATAAACCCTAGTGTAGGGTTTTGTAGTTTATAAACACTATAATCGAAGTTTGAACACACTAAGCTATGACTTAGTACAAATCAATTATATTGAATTAAAACAAGAATTTGAATGTGAATTATAAATGCTATTTAATTATACAAGACTATAATGAATTTCATATTTGTACCTTTCAAACTATATAAAGATATAGGCGACTTTATAAACCTTCAAAATCAATGATCAAAGCTAAGGTAAGATCTCACCCTTGAACAGGACAATCTCTTTATACTTTTAATATATCAAGTCAAATTGAAGTTAAGAACAGTCGTTTGACATACATTGATAACACTTCATTTAGTGAACTCATTCTTACCTGCGATCTACGACAGAGGTTTAAGAGCATTAGTTATAAATAGAGAAGTAAGCCTCGGAGTGCCCATAGGACCCCTTCATCAAAAGGAAAATCAAACAGTTAGTACTTGTGAATAAAATAGTACTAAAAGTAATTGACAATACTTTTCCATTTAAAGAAGTAACCATATTTCATGAGAAAAAAAACGGTATTAAAACATCCAACAGTAATATAACAAGTATAAATACATACATTGAATCTTTAAGACAAAAATAGCAAGAAATTTACATAACATGTTTATAACATTGATGACTAAATTGAAGAAGTGTTGTCATCATATTATCATCTAAATTAAACAAATTAACATTTACTGTACTTTCACATAGAGATTGTAGCACTTTATGCTACATAGAAAAATTTTAAATTTTTGTGAATTTTTGGGATGTTACAGGAAACTGGAAAAAAAATGAAAAAACACTAAAGGGAAAAGGAAAATGAAAGAACTTTTTGTATTGAAAACATAAAATGTATAAAATTGTCTTAGATTGGTCAAAGGTTAAAGTAAATACATAGTAAAAGTATGTCTTCCTATTTCTGAGATCTTCTTAAGGATCTTGTACTTGATGTGACCTAGAAATTGTTCAGCCATCGTGCTAAATTTTTATCATTCAAAACCGCTGCTCATTGCTGTGTTTGAGATGCTTTCAATAAAATGCAAGTTAAGGGCACTTTCCTTTTTCTGAATATAGTGTAACATATTATAAACCCTAGCTCATTGGTGTGTTTGAGTCACTTTAAATAAAATGCAAGTTAGGGGCACTCTCTTCTTTTCTGAATATAATATAACATATTCTAAAATGACTACCTTTGAGTTGAGGTGAAAATATTTCCGTTTATCTACATAAAATATAATTTGGCAGAATATTTGAGAACCAAAAGCAATACTCGTTGGATTAAAATACAGTGTTTATAAATTTCTCTATTAAAGTATACCTTAAGATACCTAGAAAAGGGGGGTAATTATGGCATATAGTATTTTAGTTGAGGTTGGTTGGTCTTATTCTTCACCATGGAGATACAACCTTGAATTCAAATATATTCAAAAATTGAAAGCCAAAGTAGGTATCAGATAGTAAAATGGGATATGATAAATCCTTTAAGAGAAACTTACAAGTGCAATGGACTGATTTGCATGGCTCACGCATTTGGATGGATGGTGAAGAAAGTCAGGCATGATGAAATGAGGGAGACCTTTACTGGTTGCCAATAACAAGCACGGAGTATCCTCTTCCACCCCACCCAAGTCCAGTGAGCGAATTCTTTCCCTTGACCAACTATTACTGCATGCTTTCACTGCAAATCTCATATTTACCTTTGACTTGAAATCATTCAATACTCTTCCCCTGCTCCACTTGTATATAAAATTATCTCAGAGTCAATCATTTGTTTTGGTAAACCTAGTTGGACCATTGGGCAGGACAAAAATGTGGGTTTAACACCTTCCCATTTTAAAAATGGGTTTTTCTCGAAAAATTTTGAATTTTAAGCGGATGACATAAAACCCCTCATTCATTTTGCAAAAATGTTGCTTTAACACCTTCCCATTTTAAAAATTATTTTGGGTTTTTCTCGAAAAAAATCGAATTTCAAGCAGAGGACATAAAACCCCTCATTCATTTTTCCTCTATGTTGTTGCCTTCACAAGTCATGGTTCGAATATTATGGATTTTTTTTTAAACCTTGGGAACAACAACCTCCCAAGGGTATATCCATGTGTTGGAAAAAACTTCCTATGGCTTGGGGTGGACCACAATAGACAGTTGACTACCAGAAATTAACTCAATTCTCAATGCTATGCCATATAAGTGACAATGCTAAGATAATGAAGAACATAACCAACCTCGATCCAAACATTTGATGTAGATCCCCATTGGAGCTTTCAATCCATGCCCTTGAACCTACAAATTAGTCTTGACAGCCAATATACAACAAGCACATGTAATATATAAACGACATTAACATCATCACTAGCAATGGTCCATGATATTATAAGTAAATGCAACCCAATGTAGTATAAACAACATTCACAACATTAATGGACGAGAATATGAGTATTTATATTAATAAATAACAAGAAGTACAATGTGATATGACCTCTTGTCGGCAACCAATTTGAACCAAGATCTGGGTCTTTCCGCTTGTGCCTCCACCACTTCAATCCTCCATGGAATGGAAAACTCAAACTATGACAGGAGATTGGAAGGTGAACATAAAGGGTTCACAACTACAAGGATCAATGAGTGTAGACTCAAGATAGGGCAAACATCCACTAGATTTCTCTTGCTCTCTTTCCTCCTCCCGTCCATAAGCCATATGTGCTCAATATATAGTCCTCCCAAAGGTAAGTGAAAGGACACATCGATGCATTTCGGGGAAAATGGAGGGCCAAAGGTCACCCAATGACCGCTTTTTGGGAGTAAAAAGTAATTAACTAGTGATTTTTACCATTTTAGATGCTACCCACGGGCTATAGTGATTCAACTTGTGGGTACGCCCACTGTAATGTTGCAGCTAGCGTACAGTAGAAAAAATAGGGAAAATAGTGTGCTTGAAGGATATAAAGTGGATCTGAGTCAGTAAAATTGATCTTGCAGGCCAAAGAGTGTTGATGCTCACAAGGTGGAAAATTACGTTGTAACAAATGCCCCCTAATGTGTGAGGTCAGAGACAGATGCTATGATGGACGAAATACATTATAAATATTAGAAGTGGAGTGATGGACACACAAGTGGAAGGAGCAACTAACTCGTCATAATACAATAGTATCCCTGAGTACATGTCGATATAGTACAACAATTTGATACCATGGCAATGAATAGGAAGTACATAGTGATTACATGTCATAAGTGATCACAACCATTGTGATATCCCTCCTTTATGACCTATTTTGATCGTTATTAATACTATTTTTTATAGTAAATTTAATTGTGTAAAAGGCACAGGTGAGGAGCTCAAGGCCAAGGCCCCACCCGTGGACCTTGAAAATGATTGTTGTAATTTATTCTTAAGTTCTAAATTTGTGACGGACGCAACTAAGAGACATACAAGTGAAGCCACTAGCGAAAAGGTGTGGTAACCTAAGCATGAGTAGGTGACAGGTGTCATCTTAGTATCTCAAACATCTACTTAATAACCTTAAGCTATTCGTGTTATCATCTTAAGTAGACGATCGATGATGGTGAATATTTAGTCACACCACTATACTTTCTAGTTCCTATTTCCTTGTAGTATCAAAAGGTCAACTATTATCCTCATGGAGTATACTAATCATACCTCTACGAGAGGATGTTGGAGAAAACTCTTAGAGTTAAAGGAAGGGTAGCCTATTAAATAAGTTATCTAGTAAAGCTGTGGATATTGAGCTTAGAGGGCTTAGCTTACTTTTTATTTTATTTTATCGGAGGACATAGTATAAATCTATGATAAGTATACTGGTTGGTAAGATTGTTATAATAGTGTGATTATAACAATAATAAAGGATATACTTGTAGAGGATATTATTTATGTTTATATATATATAAATAATTATGGGCATTATATATAGATATTTTTGCAAAAAGATTAATACTAGTGACGAGAACCATTAAAAAACTATTTGACAAAGTTCATAACTACAAGTTATGAATTATATCTATATTCCTGATACCTTTTGTTGAAACAAGAATTTAATATTTCACGACAACCATCTCGGCGTACACATTGTTTAATGTCGATTTGAGATTTTTATGGAGAATCTTGAGGAAGTCTATCTCTTCAAGTAGAGCACCAAATCACCACGATCTACCACCATCGTCAAGCTGGAAGGGAGATTTAATTATGTTTAATGGGAAGCCAAGTCCAAATCGAGAATAGAGTGGAGGTTAAATGCTACTAAAAACTCGTTGTTAAGAGCTTAACCACCCCACCTTCCCACGTCTTTTATTCAAATCCAAAGCTTGATGGAAGATGCCATCTATCGGAGAATAAAATGCCATTTGTCAAGTAATTTCTTGACCACCGTCGAGTAAGAAATCCTTTTGAAGAGTAATTTTTTTTGTGTGGAGAAACTCGTGGAGAGCTTTAAGCAAGTTGTCTCCTTAAGTAGAAGCTTGTCCAACTTCCCACTCCCGCGATTTTTATGATAGTAGAAATAGTGTGCTCCTCGATACCTTGCAAGCCGGAATAACTCCACGATGTGGCAGCGAGTGGAGATTTTTGGTGGGATCATGTCTCTAGAATGGTGCTTGAGACTTAGTTAGTGCCACTTGTTACTCGGGGGGAAGGTTTAGGTTTTAAAATTTACCTGCTGTTATTGGAGAGGAGGGGAGGTGGCATGCGAGGGGGTAGCTCTGTGACAGTTACATTTATCTTGGTGATACATTAATGGAGGAAAACCTCGCTTATCAGTTAGGAGTGGTAGATTAAATTCACTGCCGAGCATTGTTAACATTTTTAAAGATGGAGTTTAAGTTTAACTACCGTCGCGCTATAATGTAGGGAAGAAAGATCATGGGTGGCTCTCTCCTATGGCGAATGGAAATCTATGTTTATTCAATTAAGGTTTATAGGGGGGGCAGAGGTTTTGTTTACGGGGGAGGTTAGTATGGGAAACGGAGAAAGGCGGGATCACAGTAGAAAAGGAAGGCCTTCTCCAGATTGAATAGAAAATAGAGTTTATCTTTTGTAAAGTGGGAGATCATTGACAGAGGAGTATGGGCATTCGCAGCCAGGTTGTTAGCATTTTTCACCTCTTAGAAACTCAGCGATAGTCACTGGACAAGTTGAAGAGCTCGGAGTTGAGATCCTTCTCCAGATGATCGCAGTCAATCGCCGTGGAACTACTTTACCTCTGTTTGGACTTTTGCTTGAAGTTTTCGCTGTGTTAGACATATCGCTTCTTTCATTCATCATAAATTTTTTAAGGATCTTATTTCTGTAACCAACCTTTTAGATCTTTACTTTTGTGTCTTTCGTTTATCCGTTGTTTACATTTTGGTGCTAAACCCTTATTTAAAAGATTGTGTTACGGTTAGAATTTTAGTTTTGCACTAAGAAAAATCGGGTTGATTATGTTGCCATCGTTAGTATGGATCACTGTCTCGAAATTACTGTCGTCGATCTAGAATGGATCTCTACCCTTTAATTGATGTCGTTTGGTGGTAGGTAGTTACAATCTGAGAACAACCTTATTGTTTGTAAATTATATTTATGCCAGCATGGGACTTGTTTTTATTTTGTTGTTTATAAATATACCTGAATAGTAGTGAAATTCTTGTTGGTTATATTATACGACAGGCTTTGATAGAAATATATACATGTACGCCAGCGTGGATGGATATTAAATAAGCAAGATGTATTTAATTGTACTGCATACTCGGGCATAGCTACTAATATAGGATATTATAATAATGATTAAACTACTCTAATGCATAGATTAACAAGGGTATTCTCATTTCACCCAGTTAGAGGTTTGTTTATGACTTAGCTTGAAAACCTCTTCTCTAAAAAGGGTAACTTCGAGAAAATGTTAGTAAGTCTTATGCAAGATGACTAAAAGGGCAAATGCAGATCTTCACATTCTTATGTGAGACATATTTTTCATAGATCATTGTGATTACTTCTTTAGTGTTAAAAGAATCATTGGCTACTCAATACATAAGCTAGAATTTTATAACCACAGGGATGGTTAGTATTTGATTCATGAAAAAGGTTTCCTCGACGAGAGGAGCTGCGAGAAAAGAAAACTGTAGCAACTACTAAGTTGCAACTTGTAAACACTATGTTTCAGAATGAATAAAAGATGCACACACCTTTTGTGGACTAGCCCATGTACGGGTGAACCACGTTATCTTTGGTCTCTTGTGTTTGCTTATGGAGTTCCTCAAATGTGTCTTTATGAATGAAAACTTGATTAATTGATGGTTACTTTTTCTATATAAGATTGGTTGATTACGTGATGTATAATGCTAATATATTCGCCTTATGATATTGTTAATGTTGTTATCAATTAAGTTGTTTTCTTATTGACTATGTTATCCATGAGATAAAGATGTGCTAAAAGGTTTCAATGGGTACAATTGCATTCATTATTATTTAATAAGAATTCTATGAGATTGTTAAAACAAGTTAATGTGTCTTTTACATGTTGTTTTAAAATAAGATTATAAGAGTTTAGTAGCTAAACCTATGTATATTCTATATATTGTAATGAGTAATTAACCGATGTGGTGTTTCAAAGAGGGATTAGTATGTTATATATTTTTTGTTGTCATCTATGTTTGAAAAATTTTAAATTTTTACTGATTTTTACTAATTCGGAAAAATTGGGTACGTGACAACCATGATCCCTCTACAGTAAGATATTGTTTCCTGCTGACGAGGAAACAACTGGTGAAAACTGGAGGTATAAACTACTGAAATCTGAGATCTGATATCTCAGATGTAAATTCATAATCATAAGTAGCATACTGAATGCCACTATCGCCTGGGGTCTTTTAGACAAGTCTTTGACGGTGCAAGTCCCATCAAGTGAATAAAGGAATTGAGGTTGAACCTGATCTGACATCATCTGATTATTGTTCAATGATGTATACCACTAACAGATGTGAGATAACCCACCAATAATGAAAATGGGCATCAAGGAACGGAGCATAATCATCAAAGTGCAAATAGATGTGGTGAGGTTGAACACTAAGATGAATCCATTGATCACGGGACATTGATGTATTCCCAAAATTGTCGATGGGGAGAGAACCTTCCACTAATGACTGCAAGCCTCAAGGTACTCAAACGAACTCTAAGCCTTGAGTTCCGAAATAAATGGGTTGAAGTTGATGGAACAAGACTCGCTAGAACGAGAGCATTAAGGCATCCCCCATCAACCAGCTCGAGGTACCAGCTATGCTGAATGATTTGGAAGAACTCAGGTGAAATGAACTGACTCAATAAGGATGGCCTACATGCAATAGTCAAGAGAACTGATGAGTGGACAACTCTGGTTTCAGGACTTCCTTTGAACAAGAGCATGAGCAGATGGATAGACTTAGGCAGCATAGACTCAATATAAATTGTATGATGCAGGAGGCATCACAAAGGGATCCATAATGACTGGAAGCTTAACCAATCGGTGGAGTAAACTGAGAAGCAAGTACAACTCCTAAGGTCCAACTATAGTCCTGACTCATAATGTATAGAGTGGAATGAATGCTCTCTTCAAAGGTGACACAATAGATTCCAACAAAAATAGTAACCATAATCCCATCCGGCTTTTTGGAATATTTGATTTTTTGGTCTTTTTCATATTTGGGAAATCTTGAAAAAGAATAAAATTACTTATAGTACAACAAGTGAGGGAACGAGTATCAAATAGAGAGCAGAGTAGTTCCATGCAGTGGAACATACCTATGATCAATGCAAGGACGCATGTGCAGGATGTGGACAATCGGGGGGATGTTCCCTCAGGGTCAAAAGGTCATCAAATTGTGAAGGGAAAATGTAAGCTATGCAGGGATTGATAGGGAAAGTGCTCAGGAACTAGGCTAATAACTAAGTAATTGGGAGCTGGCACAAGGCTCAAGCGGCAAGCAAGATGATGTAATGCAATCACAAGTCAATATACATGGGGGAGTCCTTATGGGAGATGGCCAGCATCAGACAAGGCAGAGTATGAGTATTTATCGCAATGTCATGGCGTAACTACAAAGGACTCCCAATCATAAGGACAAACAACGGCATGGGCACCATAATGCAATAAGGGGTTTTAACTAGAGTACCCATGTTCGGAAAGGCCCTATCGCCACATAATGACACTTCTATAACAGTGTGAAGGTTCTGTGTCAGTTAAGAAGCGGGGTTGCACCTAGGGTTTATGAGAGTGGTCAAAACATCAAATGCATAATGCATGTGAAAATCACATCTCACCTATATGCCAGGTGTGAAATATACCTTCTGTAGGTGTGAAACGATTGGAAACAACTTTCGCCGAAGAAATCTAGTAAAAAAATGCTACTCCATGACATTGTATTAGTCCATGAAGACCCAGCTAACAGAGTGCAAGCAAGGAGAAGCAAAAAACTTTAGATACGGTAGTATCTTATGCAGCTTCTTCTTTGAGCAAGTTCCTGGGCTCAGTCCGAGGGTTGAGTTCCCTCCTCATAGTCTCCGTGACCCAGCCATGACCCGGTGGGTCGAGGTCTTGACGTGACAGGGTGGTGGTCGTAAGGCATCACCATACACAGAGGATTTCTTTCACCGTTGGGACCGATAGTTCATAGCGATAGAGGACTACCCCTATGCAAGGATAGACTTCCGCCAGGATCATGACATGCTGCTTCCACTAGATGCACCGTTCAGAGACATTGGTGAGTACTCTTTTTAGGGTTTTTTTATGTATTAAATTTTTATGGATTTTTTATTAAAGGTGTAAATGCAAAAATATTTTTTGGGGTAGTATCATGTATTAATGTTTGACTGTTTGCTCGCAAACAAGGGCCCAGTGAGACCCGAGGGTTTCCCGAGACATCATCATCGGGGAAGGAGTGATGAGGTAGTAGGTGTTGTAGAAGAGTGGACACTATAGTCTCTGCGGGCCAACCTATCACAGATGACCGCCAGGGTACCACAGGTAGAGGTGGCGCGACTACCAGAGGATATGCAGCTCCAGGTAGTGGAGGTGATGGGTAACTGGGTGCGACTACTGTAATGTGTCACAAATGCAGTACATTATTACTATCAGACACATCCTGTAGGGGCGGAAGCTAGGCCTTCTCTTAGGGATTAGACATCTTAGACTCCCATTTTGTATCAATATGTCTATTTTGAGAACTACAGGCTCCAGTTTTGTATTATGAATATTATTTTTTTGGACATATTATTTATAAAAAACTTTGGTTCTCCGGTTCTACTATATGTGTGTATGTACAAATGTATGAATGTATCTTTAATTTGTGTGCTTCATTGTGAATGTGACAAATGCCAATCTAATACATAGTTACTGTATGCATCAGATATATGATTAAAACTTCTCGAAACATGAACGTATGTAATTGAAACAAAGTGTCGTTCCAAGAGTCTTACCCTTAAGAATTTCCATAGTAACGTATCATCCCTTACATGGTACTGACCATTCAACTGAGACACAACTAGTTGTGAATCCAGGTGGACTTCTAAAGACTAGATACCATGTGAAATAACATCCCAAAGTAGCTTGATCACGACACTATACTTAGCCACATTATTAGATGTAAAACCAAGACAAGCACCTCCTGAGGACACAACTAGGTGGTCAGGTGAAAAAATAACCCAAGAAATAGAAGCAAGTTGTTGTGTATGACGGCTAGCACCATCGGCGAACCCTAAGAATGTAGGATATTCCACTGACATCTGTCAATCAAACGGAAGCTAATCAACAGAACTGAAAACCAAAAGAAAGCTAAACTATGTACAAAAATAACTATACAATAGTATACAAAAGTATTAGCCTGAACTAGAAGTTCAAGCATAATACCACTTGAGGTAGAGCCCATTTCTAGGCTCCTTCAAGATGTTCCCCTCATAGTCCACTAATTCATAGGATCCTTTTTCCAGGACATGCCTCACAATGTAAGGACCGTTCCACATGGGGTTAAACTTTCCTGCCCCCAGGGGTTCTTTAGCTTGGTAATATAAGAGGACCAAGTCACCTTTAGCATATTGCCGAGGACGGACAGACTTATCATACTGAACCTTAACACGACTTTTATTGGCATCTATAGCCACAACAACATCTCAACGTTGCTCGTCAAGTTGCTCAAGGTGGATTAATCCTTGCTCAAGACCCTTCATATCAGGGAGGAGCTCTATGGCCAGTTTAAGTGAAGGGATTTCGCATTCAATCAGTAAAATCGACTCCACATCATGTACTAATTGAAACGGTGAGAACCCGGTGGAAGTCTTAACTGTGGTTCGATACACCCACAAAGCAGGATATAACATAATGTGTCAGTTGTTCTTTCTCTGTTTGATGGTATGCTAGAGAATGATCTTTAAAGACTTATTAACTGCTTCAACCTGACCATTCGCTTGGGGATAGTAAGAAGATAAGTGTTCTTGATGAAACCCAAGCTTGAGAGACAAATCCTCCATCATTTTGTTCTGAAAGTGACTGCCATGGTCAGTGACAATCTCTTTTGGAATACAGAACTAAGTAATAATATGATTGAACACAAAATGGGTTGTTGTGGCACCATCGGCTTTTACAGTAGGCATGGCCTCAGCCCATTTGTAAAAGTAGTCCACGGCCACTATGATATGGTGATGCCCTGCAGTCGAAGCTAGTTTGCAATCCATGAAATCCATCGCCCACTTGGTGAAGGGACTGACAGTGATGACCGGATGAAGGGGTTGTTGATGTAATTGTAACTTTGGAATGTATTTCACCTATGTATATTGTACTGCTATAGAGATGTTATTATTCCTCTATACGGAAGTGTCTTCATTTGTATTGACAAGTGTCGCAACTTGCATGTGATGGGTTATTAGACAACCAAGTGTGGGGTCAGCCCTAATTAGTATTACCATGGGTTATTAGACTGAGTTAGACAAGTCGACCCTGCTAGTTTATTAGGCAGGTTAGGTCAAGTATAAATAGAGGGCGGGAGCAACTAAGTGGCGCACTAGTGGAGGAGGAGCTTCAACTGCTAGGAGGACTATCTCTGTGTACATGGGTTGTATCATTGCTCTTTCTATCTCTGAGGAAGTTGTGTGGTTTTTCACCTTTATGGTTTTCCCCAGTGAAACTATGTGTGTCTATTGTCTCATGTGATTGCTTGGTGTGATTGATGTGCATTGTTATGCTTGATATGTTCTACATGTTATTCTCTCAGTAAAGATCCTTGAGTATGTTGAATTAATGCTCAAAAATTAACATGGTATCAGAGCTAACCTGAGAAGAAGACACTATGCAGTTGCGGAAACTAGGGTTTCCTATTTATTGGGTTTCCTATTTATTGGGTTTCTCGGCACTTTCATTTTTGGCCCTAAAAATTAGGGTTTCCACAAAAATAAGAATTTCTGAAATCTGAGGACATAGCTGGAAGCTCCTTGGAAAAATCAAAGTTTAGAGATTTGGATCATACATTTTTGGGTGAATCTCCAGGAAACTCAAACCCTAATTCAAGGTCCTCCCTAGTGAATCTAGGAAGACTAAAAGACATTTATGAAGGGTAAAACTTTGCAGTTTTCAATTTCTGAATATACCAAGCTTATCAGCTCATTAAGGTGCATCTTTCTATCCTTTCAGAATTTTGAAATTCATATTTTGAATTTTTAGGGTTTCTCTGACAAACCCTAATTCATCTCCAGATCTAGACTTCTGCAAATCAAGTGGTAAGATCTAAATCATTTCTATTTCCATTTGAGGTACTCTTTAAGATGTCTCACCATACCAAGCTTGAGGATAAGCTTGAAGGGGCTGATAACTTTCGAGCATGGAGGTATAGGATTGGGTTGATCCTGGAAGAAAATAAGTTGGACACTTATATAAGTGAAGAGGTCCCTGTCCCAGAGGGAGAAGAGGCTTAGGCCTTGCATAAGAAGAACTTGGTCAAGGCAAAGAGGATCATTGTTGATTCTATCAAATACCATCTCATACCACATGTGTCATCTCTAAAGACACCGAAGGAGATGTTTGATTCCCTCACCAAGCTATTTGAAGGAAAGAACATAAATCAGAAGATGACTCTGTGGAATCAATTGAAAAGGGTAAAGCTTCAAAATGGAGAGACCATTCAATCCTACTTCTCTAATGTCTCTCAGATCAAGGAACAACTTGAAGCTATGGATGAAGTGGTGGAGAATGGTGAAATTGTCATGAACACTCTAAATGGCCTACCTAGGTTATGGGATTCCTTTATTCAAGGAATTTGTTTAATAAGGAAGTTGATCTCCTTCAGTAGACTATGGGAGGAATGTTCACAAGAAAAGGATGGGATTGTAGCCTGAGAAGAAAAGATGGTAAGTGAAGATCAAGCTCTCGTAGCTCACACCAAAAGAAGAAAGCCCAAGAAGGAGCACTCTCATTACAAGAGATTCTTTCACAACCATCAAAAGAATAAGAAGGATTTGAGATGCTTCACATGTAATGAGAAGGGACACTTTGCTACAGATTGTCCTAAGAACAAAAGGAACAACAACAACAATAAATTCAACAACAAGAAGAAGAATAACAAAAGGAGATATCATGCTCATGTTGATGAGGATGATGAACCTCCCAAGAAGAAGGATAGAGCAGAAAGTGATGATTCATCAAGTGAAGATGAATATGTTCTAATATCTTCTCTCACAGGTACTAACTCTCATGGATGTAATGTTTGGCTTATTGATAGTGGGGCTTCCAAACACATGACTAGGTTTAAAGAATCTTTTGTAAATCTATCTGAACATGAGTCACCCAATAAAGTAAAAATTGGGGATGACTATCAATATCCCATCAAGGGAAGTGGTGAAGCCTCCTACAACCTAGGCTTTGGGAAGTCTTTGAAGATGAAAGATGTCCTATATGTACCTGGGCTCAAGAAGAACCTACTCTCCATATCTGCATTGGATGCAAAAGGCATGAGGGTTGCATTTGTAGATGGCCAAGTCCTAATGTGGCCTAAGGGTAAAACTATAGAAGATGCAGTAGTGATTGGAGAACAAAAGGGAGGATTATACAAATTGAAGCGATAACTTGAACATGCCATGGTACATGAATCCATGGATCCAAGTGAACTTTGGCATAGAAGGCTTGTGCATGTGCACTATAGGGCACTACCAATTGCAAGTAAATCTGTAGAGCATCTTACTGAAATCAAGACAAAGCATTAAGGTGTTTGCAAAGGATGTGCAAAAGGAAAGAACATTAAGAAGGCATTTCCAAGCATTGAAAGCAAAGCAAAAGGGATCTTGGAAATTACCCACTCCGATGTATGCAATCTGATGTCATCCATTTCTCTAAGTGGGTATGTATACTATGTCTCTTTTATTGATGATTTCTCTAGGAAGACTTGGGTTTATTTCTTAAAGAGCAAAGATGAAGTGTTTGATAAGTTCAAGGAATTCAAAGCCTTGATGGAAAATCAAACTGATAAGAAGATCAAGACATTTAGATTCGACAATGGCGGAGAATTCACTTCAGGTGATTTCAAGAATTTATGCAGTGATTCAGGGATTAAGAGGGAGTTGATTGATCCCTACAATCCACAACAGAATGGGGTCACAGAAAGAAAGAATAGAACAATCTTGGAAGCATCACGGGAAATGCTGCATGACCAGGATCTCATTATGCATCTATGGGAAGAAGCAGCTAGGACAGCTGTATGTGTGTAGAACAGAACACCTCACAAGATGTTGGACAACAAGACACTAGAAGAGGTATACTCTGGTAAGAAACCTGAAGTCAGCCATCTCAGAATATTTGGTTGTCCAGCATACACTCATGTTCCAAAGGAAAAGAGGAAAAAGCTATATCCTTTAGGAAAGAAGGGCATCTTTGTGGGGTACAATGAAAGCTTGAAGGCTTACAGAATATACTTTCCATGGTTCAAGAAGATTGATGTCAGCAGAGATGTAACATTTGATGATGACTTAACATATATCAAATCAAAGAAGGCACCTATTCAAGATCATGAAGAACCAAAGGAAAACAGATTTCAAGACACCATCATCACTGAATCAATTCTAGAAGCAGATCGTGAAGTTGAAGATCCTCAAGAACCTGTAGATCCACCTTGTGAGAAGAACTCTCACAAGATGAAACCTACATCGGCTAGAGAGATCATTCAAGATGCAAAAAGATATGGCATTCCAGAAGAAGAAAACAGAGAAAGGAAGAGGACTAGATCACATACCAGTTATGTTGCCCTACATTGTGATATTATGAACAAAGAACCTTCCAATTACGAAGAAGCAGTGGAAAAGAAAGAATGGAAGGATGCCATAGTCGAGGAATACCAATACATCATGAAGAATGGTGTTTGGGATGTAGTCCCAAGACCTGATGGGAAGTCTGTTGTGACTTTTAAGTGGATCTACAATATCAAGCATGCTACAAATGGTAGCATAGAAAAATACAAGGAAAGGTTTGTAGCTTGTGGCTTCTCTCAGAAAGAGGGAATAGACTATGAAGAGACTTTTGCTCCTATAGCCAGATACACTTCCATTAGATTAGTACTTGCTCTAGCTGCAGTGATGAAGTGGAAAATACACCAGATGGATGTCAAGACAGCTTTCTTGAATGGTGTAGTTGAAGAGGAAGTGTATGTGGAGAAGCGACTTAGTTTTGAGACATATTACAGAGAGTCATATGTGTGCAGGTTGAAGAAAGCCTTGTATGGCTTGAATCAATCTCCTAGGACTTGGTATGGTATAATAGACAACTTTCTGTCTAGTTTGGGATTTACTAATAGTAAAGCAGATTCCAACCTTTACTACAAGGTTGAGGAAGGAAATCTTGTGATACTACTCTTGTATGTGGATGACCTATTTGTAACAGGTGAGGATAGATTGATTTCCGACACAAAGAGGAAGATTGTTTCCAAGTTTGAGATGAAGGACTTGGGGATTATGCACTATTTTCTAGGCATGGAGGTGTGGCAAAGTGTAGATGGAATCTTCCTTGGATAAGGGAAGTATGCAGTAGAGATCCTAAAAAGGTTTGGGATGATGGACTACAACTCCATGGCCACACCTATGGCATCAAACCTGAAGCTTTTGTGTGATGCTTCATCTGATCTAGTTGATGTCACTATGTATTGTCAGATGATTGGGTCCTTAATGTACCTGATGAACACTAGACTAGATATTTGCTTTGCAATGAGCACATTGAGCCAGTTCCTGACAGATCCCAGAGGTGTTCACCTGGTTGCTGTAAAGCATATTCTGAGGTACCTGAAGGGTACAATTGATTATGGGATCAAGTATGATGTGAATCAAATGTTTAACCTACAGGGTTATGCTGATTCAGACTGGGCAGGAAGTGCTGCAGATAGGAAGAGCACTTCTGGGTACTACATCAGTATGGGATCAGGTGTGATCTCTTGGTTTAGCAGGAAGCAATTCTACGTAGCACTGAGTACAGCCAAAGCAGAGTATGTTGCAGCTTGTTCGGCCAGTTGTGAGGTAGTATGGATGAGGAAGTTGTTGTCTGAGATATTTGATCTCCCATTGGATGCTACTGGTATCTTCTGTGACAACCAGAGTTGTGTGAAGCTGTCTGAGAACTTGGTGTTCCACGACAGGTCGAAGCACATTGAGATCAAATATCACTATATCAAGGATATAGTGTAGAGAGGAGCAGTGAAGCTCCTATATGTTGCGATGGATGATCAGGTTGCATATGTGTTGACGAAGCCACTAGCCAGAGTGAAGTTTGAGTACTTCAGAGAGAGGCTCGGTGTTCTTTAGATTGATGACACTTCGAGGAAGAAGTGATGGACACATTTGCAGGAGCCATTCCGAGCATGGTGGAGGATCCTTCCCATGGCTGTGGATGTAAGTGTTGGATGATGAGCATTAGGACAATGCTCCAGTTATTGCTCTGTATATGCATCTGTTTGATGCTTGTTATGATCAGTTGGATCATGTATATGTATATGCATCTGTTGGATGCTTGTTATGATGAGTTGGATCATGTATATGTATATGCATCTGTTGGATGTTTGTTATGATCAGTTGGATCATGTATATGTATATGCATCATGTTGGATGCTAGATATGATCAGTTGGATCATGTATTTGTATATGTATCAGGTGGATACATTGTATGATCAGGTAGATCATGTATGATGATATGTATCAGGAGGATACATTGTATGATCAGGTAGATCATGTATGATGATATGTATCAAGAGGATATAGTGTATGATCAGGTAGATCATGTATGATGATATGCATCAAGTAGATACTTGGTGTTATGTCAGGAATTTGTTTCTACCTTTTAACAGCGTGATAATCTTTTTGATCAAATATGCTTATTTCTTTGACTTTATTTTCTTCAATTACTATAGGAAATTTTTTATATTTATTTTAATTTTGAGTTTTTCTTGTCTTTAAATTTATTTTGTTTTTCATTTAGGTGTTGAAGGGTATTTAAAAGGTCATATTATTAAATAATGAAGTCATATTTAGCATCATGAGCAAGGTTCAACTTTTAAACCACATGCAAAATGACCCAAAGCTGCTTAAAAGCACCAAAACAATGTTAATGATATTCTTGTAGTGCCGGGGCTGAAAATCACCAAAGGCGCGCTACAAGAATATCGCGATTCCAAATTCTTTCGATTTTTCAGTAAATTTTGGCACGCTTGGGCTAATGTATGACTGATTATGTGTTTTAGAGGATTCATGACGTGTTGATGCAGAAAACATCATGATTTCAAATGCTTGCATGTCGTGAGGAAATCGTGCTCGTCATCAGCACAGGTGTAATTCATTTTGACAGATATCCACATGGTTTGAGGTAATGTGGCATGAATTTGTTATTTACAAGCATATTCAAACACGGGGGACTTAATGAGGTAACCATAACCACTAAAAAAAACCGAGCATTGTCGCCAACTGAACAAGCGAGAGGTGTTGAGGGCTTCACGGGAAATTAGGGCTTCCTAATTCCGTTCCTAACAGCTAAATTGAAGGTTGGAGGACATCTGTACAAACAAGGTGACTCATCTGACAGTTTGGGTCGTGATTTCAAACAACAATAGTGGAGCAATTTACAGGTATTCCTAAAAAACCAATATAACAGTAAATTTGGGGCTTTTTCGCCGGAGCTTACTCTGTTCAAATTGATCAAAGGATAGGTTAAATTGTGCTTTTAAACGCAATTTTAACCAGAGAAATAGCTATTTGTTGATGATCTGCGACGTCAGGCTAAATGGGGGTTGAAGATAACAGTTTCGTTTTTTATGAAATTTAACCGTGTCAGTGCTATGAACAACCTGTACATTCAATAGTGTTTTTAACTTCCAAAATTAATCTCCTATTCACAAACAATACAAGAGGATACATTCAATTTGTAGTGATTGAAGAATAATGGGCGGGAGTGGTAAAATAAACAGAGCTGAACCAACAGATGTAGAATGGGTTGAAAAACTGCCTGAGTGTGTGGAGCTGTTCAAACAAGCTGGCTGGATGGATTTTTTCAGGAAGATCAATGGATATAATGCAAAGGTGACCTGTAATTTTGCCCAGGGTTTCAAGAATGACATGGTGATTTTTGATACTCTGAAGTTCAAGCTGACAGTAAAACTAATTTTAGAAGCCACATGGATTAAGGATGAGGGCGAACAATGGTTTAAGAAGCTGCCCTTTGACTTTGATCCACAAAGATACCTCTTACCAAGTGTCATACCTGATTGGAATAAAGGTGTCCTGATCCAAAATGTCAGAAAAGAATGGGTTGAACAAATCATAATATTACAGAGTTATATTACTTGTGAGGGCAGGTATGCTTTTGTATACAAATATCATTTTAGATTCCTTCAGCACATGGTGGGGGTGTCCAAGATGAACCTGCCATTCTTCTTTTTGAAGAGTTTACAGAAAATGTCCAACAAGGTGAAAGGGCCAATAGATCATTCCTCTCAGTCCATCTTTCACCGTGGATTAATCAAGTTAATTATTAGTACTGTCTTGCAGCATGAAGGAAAGACCTGGGACTTCTTCATCTTTTGGTCTGGTTTTGAAGATCAAAAGTCTAAGAGGCAAACAGATAAGGGTAAGGTCTTGTTGAGAAAGTTAGGCCATAAGTCAAAGCTGGAAGATAAGGAAAAGATCAAAATTGAGGAAGCAGTAGAGCCTATGGAGGAAGACAATGAACAAAAGACATTCTCAGCCAGCTCTAAAGGCAAGTATACACTATTTGAAGATAAGAAGGAACAACCTGAACAGAATTTGGCGCCTGTAGCAGATCCTCAGGAAGAGAAAAAGGTTGATATAAAAGTGGTTGCTATACCTAAAGAGGAGATTCACACTCAGCCGAGAAGCCCTATCACCATTCTCTCAGATGATGAGGGATATCTATTGGAAGAAGAACAGCCCATCTCCAAAATAGAAGTCAAAGCTGAAATAGAAGAAATTCATACTTCAGATAGCAAAACAACAAGGCCTGACAGGAAAAGGAACAAGTTGGAAGTAGTAGAATTGGCTGCTATTCAGAATCAGGGAAAAGAATTGAAAATGATGGGAGAAGCAACATCATTTTGGAGACCTAAAACTAGGTCAAAGAACAAGTTAAGATTAAACATGAAGAAATTGTTGAATCCCAAATTGAATACAAATGAAGTGACTGTCTTAGATGAAGGGTCCATGGATGATGATAAACCAGAACTAGATAAATTGCAGCCATGTTTAAAAGAAGAAACTCATTCAGTCGAAGCAGCAAGTAAAGAAAATCAGAATCCTAGTATTGAAGACATAGAACTGTTGATTGAAGAGACAAAAATCTTCAAGAAGCTTGACATTCCTTGGAGACCTGATGAAGAACAAGATTCTACAATGGATAAATTAGCTAACTCTGACAGGGAAAATTTGCAGAAAACTGTCAAGCAATACAAACACCAGATGAATTATATGCAAGAGGTCAATGATGGACTAATGATGGCTAACAGAAGATTAAGAGAAGATCTACAAGATGTAAATGATAATTTTCAGGAGCTGGTAGATGATGCAAAAGAAGCACTTAAAAGAAAGAGAGCTGCTGACATTCATTGCACACAGTTGGAGAAGACAGTCCAGGACTTGCAGCAGAAAAACAAAGAGCACATAAAAAAGATAAGTGACATGGAGCAGGAGCAGAAGAAGGCTAAGAAGAAAGACCAAACATCAGATGGTATCGCTCTGCTGGCTGAGGTGGCAAAAGACCTATAAGACAATTGTACATTCAGTTAGTTGTCATTAGATAGCAAACAAATATGTTAATGATGTGCTATTTTTAGCATATTTTGTAACTTTGTAAATATTCTCCATTTACTTTACCTCATCGAATAGGTGGAAGGCAGTTAGGGTTAGAGGCCTAACTGATTTTGTAAAAGCATAGTATTTAGACATGTTAGAGAGTGATGGAAAGGGTTCGATTTTTGGGAGCTTTAGGAGGTCTCCAGATTATCTTTGTCTGCAGACTTGTTCAGAGCTAAGTACTATGACTCTTGTATGCATTTGATGACAGACTATGAAATATATGATACTTATTACCCTTCAGCATATGTTTTAGCTTTATTTTGAGTTTGTTTAAGTACTGGACTGATATATTCGTTGCTGGTTCATGATTTCTTTACTTGCGATGCTTGTCATCCCTGAATGAACTTTAATATTATATGTTGATTGTTATTTGTGGATTATATGATGTATCTTTATTTTTACTTGTTTATAATTCAGTTTCTTGCTTAGTTGATGAATGTAATCCGTGATTGGCTACCAAAATCATAACCAAGAAAACATTCCAGAAAACCCAAAACCTAGTTTACTTTGTTGAGTTTTATTTGAGATTGTGTTGGCTTGTTTCTTTAGCCTTGGAAACAATTTCTGGCACAAACACTTGGTATGCATCAAGTGGATGCACTGTATGATCAGGATGATCATGGATGATGAGCTTTAGGATGTTGCTCTAGATGATATGTATCAAGATGATTCTATGATGATTAGGATGATCATGTGATGATGTACATTAGGATGATGTATGGTGAGTATCAGGTTGATACTCTGTGGCCGTGGATAGGTTGTGCAGATAAGCATATAATATGGTCTTGGGAGGTTTGCAGATACTCTTTCGAGGTTTTGCCTATGGCATATAATATGGCCCTAGGATGTCTGGCAAATGCTCTTTCGAGGGTTTGCTTGGGAGGACATGTAATATGGCCCTGGGAGATCCGACAGGTTGGGCTGTGTGCCTGTAATAGGTCCTAGGATGCTCTTGTGAGGTTTTGTCCTATGGAATATAATATGTCCTTGGGAGATCCGATAGGTTTTGTTGTGTACTCGTAATAAGTCCTGGGATTCTCTTGCGAGGGTTTTCCATGACGACATGTAATATGGCCCTCGAAGATTTGATAGGTTTAGCTGTGTGCCCATAATAAGTCCTGGGATGCTCTTGCGAGGTTTTTCCATGACCACATGTAATATGGCCCTAGGAGATCCGATAGGTTGGGTTGTGTGCCCGTAATAAGTCCTGGGATGCTCTTTCAAGGTTTTGTGGTGACCACATATAATATGTCCCTAGGAGATCCGATAGGTAGAGCGGTGTGCTCGTAACATCCTAGGATGCTCTTGCGAGGTTTTGTGGTGAGGTCACATATAATATGTCCCTAGGTGATCCAACAGGTAGAGCTGTGTGCTCGTAACAGCCTGGGATGCTCTTGCGAGGTTTTGTGACACACGTAATAAGTCCTAAGGATTCCATAGTATGGCCAGTGATGAAGACCTACAGGTGGTGGGCCTACATCTAGTATGAAAAAGGACTGGCTCCGTAGAACTTCCTATGACAAGTAGATTCAGAGATTGATTGAGACAGTAGCAACCGTGACGATGACGATGGTTCGATGACGATCATCCAGAGAAGAAGACTTGTGTTAGCAGATTTGTGTCGAGAAATACCTTCCTAGTTAAGAGGGAGTGTTGATGTATTTCTAACTTTGGAATGTATTTCACCTATGTATATTGTACTCCAGTAGAGATGTTATTATTCCTCTATACGAAAGTGTCATCATTTGTATTGACAAGTGTTGCAAGTGTTGCAACTTGCATGTGATGGGTTATTAGACCACTAAGTGTGGGGTCGGCCCTAATTAGTATTACCATGGGTTATTAGACTGATTTAGACAAGCCGGCCCTGGTAGTTTATTAGGCAGGTCAGGTCAAGCATAAATAGAGTGCGGGAGCACTCTATTTGATCATCTCATTATTCACTTCTACACTCACTAGAAAGTGGTGCACTAGTGGAGGAGGAGGTTCAGCTACTATGAGGACTATCTCTGTGTACTTGGGTTGTATCATTGCTCTTTCTATCTCTGAGGAAGTTGTGGGGTTTTTCACCTTTATGGTTTTCCCTAGTGAAACTCTCTGTGTCTATTGTCTCATGTGATTGCTTGGTGTGATTGATATGCATTGTTGTGCTTGATATGTTGTACATGTTATTCTCTCAGTAAAGATCCTTGAGTATGTTGAATTAATGATAAAAAATTAACAGGGGCTTTGGATGTGAGTGTATTTTCCGAGAAAACACCTAGAAAGGGTGACATCTCTTCACATCGTTTATACAATATTTAAAGATTGAAGTCCAAAAGTAACCAGCTCGCATAATATGTTGGGCTGTAGCAAGCCCGAATAAGTGACCATGCCCCAGCATGGCAATCATTAAGCACCCGCTCCACTTCTTCGTGAGTCAAGCAATGACGGAGAATAGAATCCTTTCCTCGATGATACGAAGTGTCACCGACGATAGTATAATATTTAGCATGATGTTTGACACGTCGTCGCTTGTCCCATGAATAGCGCAAAGGAAACTTCAAAGTTTGGAGGTATACAATGACATCCCCATACCAAGGGTCCTTGGATGAGATAAGAAATAATTGTTCATCCACAAAGGTATCTTCATGGATGAAATCCTCATCAAGTCTCGGAAGGTCCAACATAAGCTCAGCAAACACCAATGATTTCACCGACTTCACCGAAGCAAAATCGAGATCGAACTCTTGAAGGATCATAATCCATTTATTGTACTTCCCCCCTATAAGGAATCCTGATAGCATGAACTAAAATGGATTGATAGGCGCTACAACTGTGGTTGTTCTAAGAAAAATATAGTGTTGTAACCATTGGACTGCATGTACAGTCGCATGTGCCAACTTTTCCATGTGATGATATCTCAGTTCAGTGTCTACTAGATTTCAACTGAGGTAATAGATGACATGCTCGATGAGTGCATCATCAACCTAAACTAAGACCATGCCAATCGTCTATTGAGATGCATCCACATAAAGTATAAAATCTCGTGCAAAGTCAGGTGGACTAAGCATAGGGGTTGAAACCCTTGGTAAGATTAGCATAATTAACTACAAAGCGATGCAGAAAAGTGGCTCTCCCTTGGAGGCTTTGAAGTTGAAATAAGTTGCACGGAGGAGGCAACTGAAGTATTGCCTCAACTTTGAGATGATCGACTCTAACACCCTCTTTCGAAACTATAAATCCTAGAAGGCAACCATACCTCACTACAAAGATGCATTTATTGGGATTCAATCGGATCTTGTAGCGTATACATCATTCGAGAATCCAACGAAGGTGCTTGGGGTGGTCCATTCTTTTGCGAGAATAGCTAGCAAGATCATCCAAGAAAACCTCCATTATACTTTTAAGGTCATGAAAGGCATAGGTCATGGCACGTTGAAATGTAGCTCCGACATTTTTAAGGCCGAAGGGCATTTTTCGATATGCAAACATACCCCAAGGACAAATGAAAGCAGTCTTATGTTGGTCCTCGGGTTTGATTTGAATCTGGTTATATCGTGAAAACCCATCCATAAATGAAAAAATATCACTTCCCGCACAAGCATCCAAGATCTGATCAATCAATGGGGTGGGGAAATTGTCTTTCGGACACGCACGCTTCAGGTCTCTAAAATCAGTGCATACACGGATCGTTCCCTGCTTCTTATCCATAGGAACGAGGTTTGACACCCATTCGGTAAGGGGAATGGGGTAGATAAAACTAGCTTTGAGCAGCTTCTCCAACTTTTCCTTGATAATGGTTGCCTTCCTAGGGTTCATAGCACGAAGACGTTGTCAAACCGGTTTAGCATGAGGATATGTTCTAATCTCGTGCTCGACAATACTACGGTCTATTCCTGGTATCTCCACGTATGACCAGGCGAAAGCTTCCCCAAGCTCAGTAAACAATTCGGTGTAGATGGAAACCTCCTCAAAAGAGCAATCATCACTGATGTAAACGTTCTCAATCTTTCCGGGAGTGCGAGAGATGTTGATCGGTTGAGTCGGGGAAATATTAGCCATGTTCCCCTCCACATAAATCTCATGTCAGCCCAAAAGAGCCATAGGGTGGCCAACCATCTCTGCAAGAGTTGTCCTAAACTATTCTTGCTTGGCGAGATCGAGGTTGGGAAGGAAATAAGAGTGATGATGCATATCCTCCCAAGGTATCTCACTACCACACATGGCCTCAATAATAGCTTCATCTGAAGGTAAAGTACTATCCAGGCAATAGTTCAAACAAGATGAGTCGACTGCCCAAACTGGCAATGTAACGAGATCTTCCTCATCTGTCCGATGAGAGGGGAGATCCAGCTCTGTAGTGGCTTGTTGAATATCGTGATAAGCAAGCTTAGTAGCAGAAAGTGGTATAGACATCCCAATGTGTGCAATCTCTCCAGATGTAGAACTTGTGAATGGTAAAGTCCATCGATCATCAAATTATGAAGTCTGAAATAGTACATTATGCAAAGGAGGAGGCGCATTATCAGAAATGGTTCCAATAAAGTTCACGGGTGCAGGGAAATCATAAGATCCCATCAATGAAGGGTACATACCAACACCCATGTTCCCAGTTGCCGGTTAAGAATCTGTAACTTACGGGACTACTAATCCCGTGGATGCTATGGGTGTTGATGTATATGCAACTTCCAAATGTATTTTACCTATGTATATTGTACTCCTATAGAGATGTTATTATTCCTCTATATGGAAGTGTCATCATTTTTATTGACAAGTGTCGCAAGTGTCGTAACATGCCGATGGGTTATTAGACCACCATGTGTGGGGTTGGCCCTGATTAAGTTAGACATGGGTTATTAGGCTAAGCTAGACAAGTCGGCCCCACTGGTTTATTGGGAAAGACAGGACAAGTATAAATAGAGATCAGGAGATCTCTATTTGATCACTTCTATCTCTCTCGGAAAGTGGCGCACTAGTGAGGAGGAGGATCATCTGCTAGGAGAAGACTATCTCATGTACTTGGGTTGTACTATTTTCTCTTTCTATCTCTGAGGAAGTTGTGGGGTGTTTCACCTTTATGGTTTTCCCCAGTGAAACTTTGTCTATCTATTGTCTCATGTGATTGCTTGGTGTGATTGTTATGCATTGCTATGATTGATATGTTGTACATGTTATTCTCTCAGTAAAGATCCTAGAGTATATTGAATTAAATGCTCAAAAGTTAACATGGTATCAGAGCTACCATGAGAAGAAGACATTGTGCAGTGGCAAAAACTAGGGTCTATTGTTTATTGGGTTTCTCTCCACAGATTTTGGAAAATTAATATGATAGATTGACTCTCCTTAGTAAGGTGAATCTTTCTATCCAATCAAAATTCAATTCTGGGCACATTTATTTTTTGCCCTAAAAATTAGGGTTTCCACAAAAATAGGAATTTCTGAAATTTGAAGACATAGCTGGAAGCTCCTTGGAAAAATCAACGTTTAGAGATTTTGATCAAAATTTTTGGTTGGGTGAAGCTCTGGGAAACTCAAACCCTACTTTAGGATCCTCAGTGAATCCAGGAAGACTAAAAGGGATTTCTGAAGGGTGTAAATTTGCAGTTTTCAAATTCTGAGTATACCAGGATGATCAGCTCATCAAGGTGCATCTTTCTATATTTTCAGAAAATTTGAAATTCACATTTTGAATTTTTAGGGTTTCTCTGACAAACCCTAATCCGGGACGAGATCCAGTTTTCAACAAATCAAGTGGTAAGATCTAAATCTTTTCTATTTCCATTTGAAGTACTCTTTAAAGATGTCTCACCACACCAAGCTTGAGGATAAGCTTGAAGGGGCTGATAACTTCCGAGCATGGAAGTATAGGATTGGGTTAATCCTGGAAGAAAATGAATTGGACACTTACATAAGTGAAGAGGTCCCTATCCCAGAGGGAGAAGAGGCTAAGGCCTTACACCAGAAGAACTTGGTCAAGGCAAAGAGGATCATTTCTGATTCTATCAAAGATCATCTCATACCATATGTGTCATCTCTAAAGACAGCCAAGGAGATGTTTGACTCTTTGACCAAGCTGTTTGCAGGAAAGAACATAAATCGGAAGATGACTCTGCGGAATCAATTGAAAGGGGTAAAGCTTCATAATGGAGAGACCATTCAATCTTATTTCTCTAAGGTCTCTCAGATCAAGGAACAACTTGAAGCTGTGGATGAAGTGGTGGAGAATGGTGAAATTGTTATGACCACTTTGAATGGCCTGCCTAGGTCATGGGATTCCTTTATCCAAGGAATCTGTGCAAGAAGAAAACTGATCTCCTTCAGTAGACTATGGGAGGAATTCTCACAAGAAGAAGCAAGGCTGGTGGCTCGAGAAGAAAAGATGGGGAATGAAGATCAAGCTCTCACAGCACACACCAAGAAAGGAAGGACCAAGAGAGAGCCATCCCATTTCAAGAAATCTTCTCACCACCATCAGTATAAAGAGAAGACATTATGTTTCACATGTAATGAGAAAGGAAATATTGCTATAAACTGTCCAAAGAACAGAAAGGACAACAACAACCTCAACAAGAGGAAGAAGGGCACCAAAAGGAGGTACCATGCTTATGCTACCAAGGATGATGAACCCCCAAAGAAGAAGGCTAGGGAAGAAAGTGATGATTCATCAAGTGAAGATGAATATGTTCTAATATCTACTCTCACAGGTACTATCTCTCATGGATGTAATGATTGTCTTATTGATAGTGGGGCTTCCAAACACATGACTGGGTTTAAAGAATCTTTTGTAAATCTATGTGAACATGAGTCATGCCATAAGTTGAAACTTGGGGATGACTATCAATACCCTGTCAAAGGAAGTGGTGAAGCCTCCTTCATTCTAGACTCTGGGAAGTCTCTAAAGATTAAAGATGTTCTATATGTACCTGGCCTCAAGAAGAACCTACTCTCCATATCTGCATTAGATGCAAAAGGCATGAGGGTTGCATTTGTAGATGGCCAAGTCCTAATGTGGCCAAAGGGTAAAACTATAGATGATGCAGTGGTGATTGTAGAACAAGAGGGAGGATTGTACAAATTAAAAGGACAACCTGAACATGCCATGGTACATGAATCCATGGAGCCAAGTGAACTTTGGCATAGAAGGCTTTCACATATGCACTATAGAGCACTACCAATTGCAAGCAAAGTTGTAGAGGGTCTTCCTGAAATCAAGTCAAAGCATGAAGGTGTTTGCAAAGGATGTGCAAAAGGAAAGAACTTTGAGAAGGCATTTCCAAGTAGTGAAAGCAAAGCAAAAGGAATCTTGGAAATTATCCACTCCGATGTATGTGGTCCGATGTCATCCATTTCTCTGAGTGGGTATGTATACTATGCCTCTTTTATTGATGATTTCTCTAGGAATACTTGGGTCTACTTCTTGAAAAACAAAGATGAAGTATTTGATAAGTTCAAAGAATTTAAAACCTTGATGGAAAATCAAACCGATAAGAAGATCAAGACTTTCAAATCCGACAATGGCGAAGAATTCACCTCAGGTTATTTCAAGAAATTATGCAGTGATTCAGGGATTAAGAGGGAGTTGACTAATCCCTACAATCCACAGCAGAATGGAGTTGCAAAGAGAAAGAATAGGACAATCATGGAGGAAGCTCGAGCAATGTTGCATGACCAGGATCTGCCTATGCATCTATGGGAAGAAGCAGTTAGGACAACTATATATGTGTAGAATAGAACACCTCACAAGATATTGGACAACAAGACACCAGAAGAGGTCTTCTCTAGTAAGAAACTTGAGGTTAGCCATCTCAGAATATTCGGTTGTCTAGTATACACTCATGTCCCAAAGGAAAAGAGGACAAAACTAGATCCTTCAGGAAAGAAGCGTATCTTTGTGGGGTACAGTGAAAGCTTGAAGGCTTACAGAATATACTTTCCAGGGTTCAAGAAGATTGATGTTAGCAGGGATGTAACATTTGATGAAGACTCAGCTTATATAAAATCAAGGAACACCCCTGTTGAAGATCATGAAGAACTAAAGGAAATCAGATTTCAAGATACCACCATGACTGAAGCAATTCCAGAAGAACAATGTGAAACAGAAGATCCACAACAACCTATAGATCCACCTCATGAGTACAACTCTCACAAGAGGAAACCTACATGGGCTAGAGAGCTCATTCAAGATGCAGAAAGATATGGCATTCCATAAGAAGAACACAGAGCAAGGAAGAGAACAAGATCTCATACCAGCTATGTTGCCTTACTCTGTGACAGCATGAACAAAGAGCCTTCCAATTATGAAGAAGCAGTGGAAAAGAAAGAATGGAAGGATGCCATGGTCGAGGAATACCAAATGATCATGAAGAATGATGTTTGTGATGTGGTCCCAAGACTTGAGGGGAAGTCTGTTGTGACTTCCAAGTGGATCTATAAGATCAAGGATGCTGCATATGGTAGCATAGAGAATTACAAGGCAAGGTTTGTAGCTCGTGGTTTCTCTCGGAAAGCGAGAATAGACTATGAAGAGACCTTTGCAGCTGTATCCAGATACACTTCCATTAGAACGGTACTTGCTCTGGATGCAGTGATGAAATGGAAGATACACCAGATGGATGTCAAGACAGCCTTCTTGAATGGTGTAGTCAAGGAGAAAATGTGTATGGAGAAGCCACTTGGTTTTGAGACACATGACAGGGAGTCTTACATGTGTAGGTTGAAGAAAGCCTTGTATGGCTTGAAGCAAGCTCCTAGGACTTGGTATGGTAGGATGGACAGTTTTCTATCCAATTTAAGCTTTACCAAAAGTAAAGCATATTCCAACCTTTACTACAAGGTTGAGGAAGGCAATTTTGTGATTCTACTCTTGTATGTGGATGACCTGTTTGTTATGGGTGAGGATAGACTGATTGTTGATACCAAGAGGAAGCTTGCTGTCGAGTTCAAGATGAAGGACTTGGGGATCATGCATTAGTTTCTAGGCATGGAGGTGTGGCAGAGTGTAGAAGGAATCTTCCTTAGACAGGGGAAGTATGCAGTAGAGATCCTGAAGAGGTTCTGGATGATGGACTGCAAGGCCATGGTCACACCTATGGCATTGAACCTAAAGATTCTGTGTGATTCTTAATATGATCTGGTTGATGTCACTATGGATCGTCAGACGATTGGGTCCTTGATGTAGCTGACGAACATGAGACCAGATATTTGCTTTGCGGTGAACAAATTGAGCCAGTTCCTGACGGATCCCAGAGGTGTTCACCTGGTTGTTGTAAAGCATATTCTGAGGTACCTGAAGGGTATGATTGATTATGGGATCAAGTATGATGCGAATCAAAAGTTTAACCTGGAGGGTTATGTTGATTTGGACTAGGCTGGCAGTGTTGCAGATATGAAGAGCACTTTTGGGTGCTGCTTCATTATGTGATTAGGTGTGATCTCTTGGTTTAGCAGGAAGCAATCCTACGTAGCACTAAGTATAGCCAAAGCAGAGTATGTTGTAGATTGTTTGGCTAGTTGTGAGGCAGTATGGCTGAGGAAAATACTATCTGAGTTATTTGATCTCCCATTGGATGCTACTGGTATCTATTGTGACAACTAGAGTTGTGTGAAGCTGTCTAAGAACCCCGTGTTTCATGACAGGTCAAAGCAGATAGAGATCAAATATCACTATATCAGGGATATGGTGCAAAGAGGAGGAGTGAAGCTCCTGTATGTTGTGACGGATGAGCAAGTTGCAGATGTTTTGATGAAACCACTAGCCAGAGTGAAGTTTGAGTACTTCATAGAGAGGATTGGTGTTCTTCAAATTGATGACACTTTGAGGAAGAAGTGATGGACACATTTGCTGGAGCCATTCCAAGCATTGTGAGAGGAGGATCCTTCCATGGCTATGGATGTAAGCGCTGAATAATGAGCATCAGACTGGTGCTCTAGCTACTGCTCTATGATATGCATCAGGTGGATGCATGATATGTATTAGGTGGATACATGGTATGATTAGGTGGATCATGTATGTGATATGCATCAGGTAGATGCATGATATGTATCAGGTGGATACATTGTATGATATGGATGATCATGGATGATGAGCTTCAGGATGTTGCTCCAAATGATATCTATTAGGTGGATACATTGGATGATCAGGATGATCATGTGATGATGTACATCAAGATGATGTATGATGAATATCAGGTTGATACTTTGTGGTCGTGGACAGGTTGTGCATTTGAGCAAGTAAGTTGACCTAGGAGATCCAATAGGTTGGGCTGTGTGCTCGTAATCAGTCCTGGGATGGTCTTTCGAGGCATTGCTCTGAGGGGACATGTAATATTTCCCTGGGAGATCCGACAGGTTGGGCTGTGTGCCCGTAATTAATCCTGGGATGCTCTTTCGAGGTTTTGTCCTGTGGCATGTAATGTAATCTTGGGAGATCTGATAGGCTGGGCTGTGTGCCCGTAATTAATCCTGGGATGCTCTTTCGAGGTTTTGTCCTGTGGCATGTAATGTAATCTTGGGAGATCCGATAGGCTAGGCTGTGTGCCTGTAATAATTCTTGGGATGCTCTTTCAAGGTTTTTCCATGACCACATGTAATGTAGTCATGGGAGATCTGATAGGTTGGGCTGTGTGCCCGTAATAAGTCCTGGGATGCTCTTTTGAGGTTGTGTGGTGGAAATCCTAGATGCGTTCTAGGTCCCATCTAGTATGAAAAAGGACTGGCTCTGTGGCAGGAAATCCTAGATGCGTTCTAGGTCCCATCTAGTATGAAAAAGGACAGGCTCTATGGCAGGAAATCCTAGATGCGTTCTAGGTCCCATCTAGTATGAAAAAGGACTGGCTCTATGGCAGGAAATCCTAAATGTGTTCCATGTCCCATCCAGTATGAAAAAGGACTGGCTCTATGGTAGAAAATCCTAGATGTGTTCTAGGTCACATGAAACATGAAAAAGGGATGGCTCTATAAATGATGAAGACCTGCAGGTGGCAGGCCTACATCCAATATGAATAAGGACTGGCTTTGTAGAAATTCCCATGACGAGTAGATCGGAGATTGATTGAGATAGCAACAGTAGTGATGATGATGATGATTCGCTGATGATGATCTAGAGAAGAAGACTTGTACTAGTAGATCTGTGTCGAGAAATACCTTCCTAGTTAAGAGGGAGTGTTGATGTATATGTAACTTCGGAATATATTTCACCTATGTATATTGTACTCCTACAGAGATGTTATTATTGCTCTATACAGAAGTGTCGTCATTTGTATTGACAAGTGTCGCAAGTTTCGTAACTTGCCGATGGGTTATTAGACCACCATGTGTGGGGTCGGCCCTGATTAAGTTAACCATGGGTTATTAGGATAAGATAGACAAGTTGGCCCCACTAGTTTATTGGGTAGGACAAGACAAGTATAAATAGAGATCAGGAGATCTCTATTTGATCACTTCATTACTCACTTCTATCCCTCTCGGAAAGTGGCGCACTAGTGAGGAGGAGGATCATCTGCTAGGAGAGAACTATCACTTGTACTTGGGTTGTACTATTTACTCTTTCTATCTCTGAGGAAGTTGTGGGGTTTTCCACCTTTATTGTTTTCCCCATTGAAACTTTTTGTGTATATTGTCTCATGTGATTGCTTGGTGTGATTGTTATGCATATATATGATTGCTATGCTATACATGTTATTCTCTCAATAAAGATCCTAGAGTATATTGAATTAAATGCTCAAAATTTAACAGTGGGAGGAGGATTAACAAAATCTAGCTTATCGATTGTCACAATCCTACCTTCATGTGGAAATAAAATGATCCCGAATACAGTAGAAATGATAGTTTTCATAGCGTACATCCAATTTCGACCTAGTAAAAGGTTGTAGTCGATGGGTGCATCAACCACTTCGACTCAATAGGCATAGGTTTGCCTCCCAAGCGGACAACAAGGGAAGGGATTATCCCATGCGGCTTAAATGACATACCGTCAAATGCAGTGAACATGGTCCTAGACGTGAGTAGAGGAGGAGAGCCAAGAGCTTTCCAACAAGCTAAAGACATCACTGACGTGGAAGTGCCTTCGTCAACCACCATTCTTTTGATGAAAGTTTTAAGGCACTCTACATGGATTTGAAAAGCCACGTGGCAAGGTAAGCGAGGTTGAATATCAGTAGTGTCGATGTTGTTGATGTTGGGACTCCCCCCATCCTGAACTCCTAATGCACACAAAAGGGCATGTATTTGAGAAGGACAGGCCTGTAAAAATTCAAGAGCCGACATGGAACACAGAGTTTGGCCCAAATCTTCTACAATGGAGTAGTTCTAAGTAGCTCGAGCATTGGGATTATGCGTAGAGTGCTTAAGCACATTTTTCGGTATTCGCGGCATTATATAGGGCTTCTCGATATGCAAGGAATTATCAGGTGGAGGGGGAGGCTCATTCCCCATATTAGGCTATGGTGCACCATAATTGAATTGATGAGTAGCAACACTAACCTCCGATTGGACCATATTCACACATCCATAACCTCTAATATTGGAAGAAGACGTTGGAGTCTCATTAGGTTCATAACCAGCGGTGGGAGCATGTGAAGCCATGTTTTGATGATGATGAGGAAGGGTATCCTTCAACACAGCCGAGCTCTGTGCCAAATACTTCTATGCTTCTTCAATTCGAGGACACAAGTGAGTAAGATGATCTTCCCCTCAATGTTTACAAGGAAATTTCACCTTATGCCTAGGTTTTCGGTCCTCACCAGTATTTCCTTCTTCCCGAGGAGGGTTGGCATTCTCCTTATGAGGGGTATTGCGATTTCTATTATTGTTCCCATTGTTTCCACCCTTATGGTTATTTCTCCCCTTCTTCTTACCACCAGGCTGTGGGTTACCCGATGGTTTTGTCATTTGCACAGTGTGTACATTGGACGATGGGGTGGAAGTGGACAAGGTGCGAACCTGTCCGGGATTAGACTAGTTTAGAAACAATTTTTTCATTTGATTAGCCACCAAATATACAAGGAAAGTACTTGTGGATCCCACAATTCCATCGGCATGTGGTCCAGGAACTATCTTGGGCTCATGTCTTGTTCGTGGTGCGTCAGGGATGATGTCATATAATATTCCAGACTGAGAGTATAGTAAATCTAACTGCTGGACTTTTAAGATGGCTTGTTCCTCAGTCATAATACCAGACATAGAAACATCCTTAGCAATATATGGAAGAAGAGACTTGAGGAACCATTCCAATAGAAACTCTGGAGGAATGTTGCCTTTCACTAATCGCTTCCATCGACGCCACTCTTGAACGTGGTCAGAAATATGCGTGGCCTTTTTCTGACGGAAGGTAGACAAAATTTCAGTACCAATATCGTAACGAACCGGCAATTGGAAATGATCTACGAAAACAAAAGCAATCTCATTGAATCCCCTATACGTGTTCCCAGGAAACTCAACATACCACTTCGCAGCTGCCCCCGTGAGGGTGCGTTGAAATAGTCGCAATCAAACGGAATTGTGATTCAACGAGTTGGAAGAGCGCCATAGGTGAAACTTCGTGACATGATCACACGAATCCTCACCACATTTCCCCTCGAAATTAGGAATGTCCGAAGGAATCTTGGAAGGAACCGGAGGCCAACTAGGGTCGTGACACATCGGACCATTCGTGAGCTTCGAAAGATCCAAAAGATTCAAACGTGCAAGGAACGGGAGCTGTGACTGGAAAGCTTGGTCATAAGCTCCCATAAAAGGTTGATCATAAGAACCTGAAGGATAGGAAGGACCAAATGCTTGACCATGAGCATTAAACTGTTGGATATGTGGTCCCGACAGACCATAAGCTTGACCATGGCCGTAAGGTTGATAACCTCCTCTGACCTAACCTGTATGAGAGTAAGCAGGTATATATGTGTTTTGAGCACCATATTGAGGTGGGTTGTACTGATGGCCAGCACTAACTGTATTATAGTAAGGGTTACCACCATAATTATGGGGCATATACGTATTATTCATAGTGGGAACCGTGTTTTAATAACCATGATTATAGGGTATGTTCCCACCCCCAGCGTAAGTGTTAGGATTAGCGTGAGTGGTCGTGTGGTGACCATAAGTATAAGATGTATTCACAACCCCAACATTGGTGTTACTAGTAGCAAGAATGGTGGCGTTATGACCATGAGGATAAGGTATATTCCCACCTCCTACATTAACATTACTAGTAGAGGCAACGGACGTAAAAGTATGTAGTATATGTCTACCTCCATGGTTGGGAGGAGTGTTAACATTTGCGAAAGTGGTCCTGGGTTGATGAGTAGTGACATGTGTATTAAATGGAGGATGGTGAGTCGGGTTGCGAATAGTGTTCCTATTAGGTTGGGTAGTCCTAGGAGGCAGTCGTCTTCCAACATCAGCATTGTTAGGAGGAATGTGACCGGTCCCCATACTATGTGTGTGAGTGGACAACATGGTGCCCTCGGCGAGGGTATTACCCCCAATGGGTGTAGTGTCACTAAAACCATGACTAGTGCCAGCATGACTACCAAAAATAGTGGAAGGATCAACTGTCTTGTAATTAGGCATACCAAAAGAGAACGCGGTAGGGTTGATCATAGGAACTGTGTCGTCATGTAACTCTAGCATCCCGTATATATAATTATGCAGAAACAAAGGATCGAACGGGTCGTCCTCGGGCAGATTTGGACCAAACGAACTAGGTTGAGTCTCGGGTGGATCCGGAGCAAACAAACTAGGTTGCGTCTTAGGTGGATCACCCCCCCACGCCTCATGAGGAGTAGGGGTGTCTGAAGTGTGCTCAACTCTACCCGATGGACTCGTAGGGATTTCTTCCATATCAGAGTGTAAAGCAGTCATGATGCCTAGGATGTATGTCTCGTAAGAATCCAAAGACTTGGAGGGAGCCCACCGGTGTCCCCTAGAAACATAGCGTGAAATCTCGACTGGTTTTAAACCAGCCAACCGATGGGATCGATGGAGAGTAGGACTCTATGCCAAGAATTTTTAGAGAGAATATAAAATCACAACATCCCCTAATGGCCAAACTATCGATAAAAAAATAGTAAATCAAGAGAAGACACGTAGAGAAACTACAGCCAAGAGCAGACAAACAGAGTGGCTAAATGAGCTCCCAACACTAGAGCCAGTATGTCTCTCCTAGGAGAGGCTTCAGACTCCCAAACTGTATCCGGAGGTAACAGACTTAGTTATAATAGCCCCCAGAATTCACTGCATGCACAAGGCCAAGTCCCTATACAACGGCGATTGTGTTGTCCGACTGCTATCTGACTCAGGACAAAAACAGTATAACCATTGCAAGTACCCTATGCGATACCTAGGTAAGGAAACTATGGTCACTGCAGTATAACCAATACTCAGGGGGAAAGTCTCAGGTGGGATCCGTCATATGGGTAGGGTAGCTAAGCCCGAAGCACAAAAGGACGAGCCTCCAGTGCCCCCAGATACGAATAAACCCTGGAAATATCTCCCACGTTCAGCTGGTATTGGAGGGCTATCTCTGCAATCAACCTCCCATGACCTCGTGCTTAACTCTGGTCTAAGTAGAGCTTCCTGAGAACACCGATGTATACCATGGATTTCACCACTCCCTGGTCAGACACATAATGTTTCGTCTAGTAGTATTCGATCGTTTACTCACAATGATCTATTCCAAGACTCTAAACCTATGCTAGTTGGTGTACCCTATAAATGAAATCGTTCTAATCAATTTTAGATTAAGAGTTAATTTTAATGGTTGTGGTTACTCAAAGGATATGGTCATGAAACTAGTGATGTATATGGCTCAATAGTATGCAAAATCGTCAAGCTCTAGACTCATCTATCCAATAAAAACAATGCCACTAACATGCAAAATCAATCCAACAGTTTTGAAATAAAAAATGCAACTCTTTTATATTTTCAATGCACAAGCATAACCTAAATGAAAGCAACAAGCACTGAATGCAAAATGTGGTACATGAAAGTAATATTTTTTTTTTGTATTTCCACTTATAAACGAAAAGGAAAATGCAAAACTATATTTTTGTATTTTTCAATATAATGAAATGAAAAATGCAAGCAAAACCTCACTATTTAGTTACAAAAATGCAAAGGAAATCACTCAGACAACCTAACAGATCCTAAACAGTAATATTCAGCCAATGGAATGAGCTTACAAATCAAGAATAGGTAAAAACCAATGAGGCTCAAAACCAAGATAAAAGAGGATTTTTGGTCATAAACAAGGCTTGGAACAATCAGGAACAAGGCCAAAGAAGACTCAGGAACACTCAGAATCAACCCAACAACAACCAAAGGTAAAAAACAAATCACCCCTAGAGTTGTATGCTACTGTCGAAGGAAAACCTGTGGGTACCCACGAGCTATAGTGTAGATAGAGGCGGGTAGATGCGAGCAGAGCTAATCTCACCCGTCGGTAGGGAAAAGTAAATGAGTAGAAAAAGAGTCCAATGGCTCAGAAAAAGGGTGTTTTCTATAGAGTATCCTAATGGCCAATCAGTTACACAAAGAATCGACACACAGCAACTCTAAATAAGGACTAATGCTCAAAAATCCCCCAAAATGGATGTTATCCCCAGTGGAGTCGCCATTTATGTGTTGGATAAAACATCCTATGGCTTGGGATGGACCACAACAGACAGCTGACTACTAAAAATTAACTCAATTCTCAATGCTATGCCATATAAATGACAATGCTAAGATAATGAAGAACATAACCAACCTCAATCCAAACGTTTGATGTAGATCCCCGTTGGAGCTTTCAATCCGTGCACTTGAACCTGCAAATTAGTCTTGACAGCCAATATACAACAAGCGCATGTAATATATAAATGACATTAACATCATCAATAGCAATGTTCCATGATATTATAAGTAAATGCAGCCCAATGTAGTATAAACAACATTCACAACATCAGTGGATGAGAATATGAGTATTTCTATTAATAAATAACAATAAGTACAATGTGATACGATCTCTTGTCAGCAACCAATATGAACCAAGATCTGGGTCTTTCCACTTGTGCCTCCACCACTTCAATCTTCCATGGAATGGAAAACTCAAACTATCATAGGAGTTTGGAAGGTGAACATAAAGGGTTCACAACTACAAGGATCAATGATTGTAGACTCAAGATAGGGAAAAAATCCACTAGAGTTCTCTTGCTCTCTTTCCTCCTCCCGTCCATAATCCATATGTGCTCAATATATAGTCCTCCCAAAGGTAAGTGAAAGGACACATAGAGGCATTTCGGGGAAAATGGAGGGCCAAAGGTCACCCAATGACCGCTTTTTGGGAGTAAAAAGTAATTAACTAGTGATTTTTACCATTTTACATGCTACCTGTGGGTTATAGTGATTCAACTCGTGGGTACGCCACTGTAATGATGCAGCTAGCGTACAGAGGAAAAAATAGGGAAAATAGTGTGTCTGAAGGATATAAAGTGGATCTGAGTCAGTAAAATGGATCTTCTAGGACAAAGAGTGTTGATTCTCACAAGGTGGAAAATTACGTTGTAACAATCCAACATCCCGCAAGCTAGATATACCAGAAACTTGTGACTTAGAAGGGGCCGAGACGTCCCGAGACCCTTTATCCTAGGGGAGAACCTCTATCCCAGGGGTCACCTACCCTTCGAGCCTTGTCACTATGGGCCAATAAGCAACCCTACCCCTCGCCGGTTTTGATCATGTGACCTCCTTGGAGATAACACATGTTCTTAACCATTAGGCCCAGTCAGGTACTCCAATATTATGGATTTATGTTAATATTGTAATCTTTTTTAGTTGGAAGGCATTCTCCAAATTTACCCTTTCATAAATGTTTTAACAAGGATTCACCTTTACACAATTTACGTTTTCATAAACAATGTACAGTTTCATAAATGCTTTAATAAGGATCCTTACAAAGTATCACAACAATAAGGTACCTTATGTCTTTTTTTCTTTTTTTTTCCATGGAAAAATACTATACTTGCTATTCCTTCGGAATCAAAATATACATTGTAATTTTGCATAGTTTCATAGATAACCCAAAAAAAACATGTATACATACAAAATTTTCTGGTTGTGATGAATTTCCATCAAATATATATCCTACATATTTCTACCCATATATCCCATGCCCTATTATCTCCAAAAACTATTTCATTTTAACATACTAAAAGTCTTTTTCATGCAGTGGTTTTTACTTTTGTTGATACATAACAGCAGCAAAAAAAAACAAAAAAAACTGTGTCTGGAATTGACGACATCCCATATAAACTTATCAGTAAAAAAGAGATAGGAGCCCTTTTAAGTGATTGGCCCATCCTTCAATTCCTTGAAATGAAGCATGCCCTCATAACTAGCCAGAGCTCTTTTCGATAGCATATCTGCTTCTACTTTGAAATCTCAATAAACATGTGAAAACTAAACCATGTCGAAGCATATTTTTTGTTCTTTAATTCTATTTAACCACCATTCTAGGAGAATAGCTTGATTTTGGTTTATGTCTTGTATCTAATCTAGAACAACCATAGAATCCGCCATGATATGAATCTTACTTAGTTTCAAAGAAAGTGCGAAGAACAAGAGTGCACCCAGAGCCATAAGTTCACTTCTGGTGTTTGTACCACTACCACAACCCATCCACATGTTGTAGTAGTGTGAAGGAAACAATTTCATAACAATGCCTACACCTGAGGTTGCACCAGGATTTTGCGATGCCCCATCAAAGAAACCAATCGGTAACAATCCATCAAGTAGTGAAGGAGAGCGAAAACTAACCCCCTGAGTCTCCCTATCCTTTCGGTATTCTTTGAAATGTGCTAAAGCCCTAAAAGAGATATTGGTCAAGTGCCTAGGTCTATCATAAAAAATAAAACATGATTCCTCCATGTCCAAATGTTTCAACTTACAAAGGCTAGTAAAGCAACACAATATTTGTCGAGTGATATCCAACTGAAAAAGAAAATCCTAGAATGAATCTACCCATGAAGTATATCCATCTTTGTAAAGGATCTCAATTCTCACCAAACCCGTTGAGTAAAAGAACAAGTAATGAAAAGATGGTGAATAATTCCAGAGGTAGATTTACATAGTATGCAAAAACTTGGTCCCAATGCCCCTCTTTTAACCAGGTTGTCTCAGGTCAACAATCTACCTTCTAATAATAGTCAGGTGAAACATTTAATCTTTAAAGGACACTCCCAAATCCATAACCAATTATTCCACCACCTTACATATAGAGTCCACCTAATAACCACGATGGAATTGTAATCTATCTTCAAAGTCACCCTACCATCTGTGACGTTCTGGGACCAATGAAAAACTCATCAGTAGCAGTGAGCCAACTTCCCGCATGTTCTAGCGCCTGAATAAAACTAGTCCACTCCTATCCTAAACCACCCCCTAGCTGGAGTTTCAATGTATTCTTCCATAAGAGACCCATGCATGGGAACTCATCCCTAGAGTAAACCTTAGCAATCACAAAGATTCCTCGATCCCATACAGCCGAAACCAAATCTGGAGACAAATAATAGTAACTCGAGCCACCTAGAAGAATACATAGAGATTCTTAATCTCATGGCATCAGGACACATTTCTCATAAACCTTTTGATGAAATCAGCGAGTTATGCAGGAAGTATTCCCGAAGTAGGGCCAAGGTAGGAAAAAGTGTTAGGGGTGGTCCTCCTCAAAATTCTAAAACAGTAGGTACTAGTGGTGTCACAAGAACTGAAATCGGGAACTTATTGGAAAACTTTAAAACTGGCATTTTAGGCACCATAAGTTCTCAATTGGACTCCCTTAAGACCAAAAAAAGAAAAGAGGAGGAGGACAATATAGTATTGCACATATTTTGTCCCAAATGTAGAAGGAGACACCCTCTCAAGGAATACCCCCTTAATAATATTTCAATCTATTGTCTTGTACTCCTTCTCTCTGCGCAGAAAAATGGTTAAACAATATGGTGGTTATTTAAATTTGAGTAGTTGTTGGCAATATCTTCTCATGGCTATTGTTACTAATAAATTGATTATGCAACTTGCCAATTACTTTGATATAAATTAAATTCTAGAATTGCTATTGAATTTATTTACCATGCTTTGTGTCAAATTTGATGTGCAATATGATCATCACTACTCAATGCATTCTTCTTCGCCCGATTTCATGAATTTTGTGTAGGATTAATGGTTTCATTTGAATTGTTTGATCTCATTTTATTTATACCTTGGTATTATATTATTCATCTTATTTCTACCAAAGGTCTTTTTAGATCAAATTTATTTATGATCTTATCCTAAGTTTTAGTCTTATAATTGAGATCATAAATCAAAAGGTTTCTATGCTTATGTCCATAGTTCTAGCATATATTAATTTGACCTAAGCATTTGGATTAATCTCGACATGTCAAAAGGGTTAAAACTAAACTTAATACATACAATGGGAAATCATACCTCGGTTACAAGTCATCATGACTAGAGTCTATTAATTTAACATGACTATGTCTCAATATGATATTGGTTATCTTTCACACCCTCTCGAATTGACTTTTTGTTTCTTTCCAACTTTCAACAAGCCTTTGGTTAATAATTGTGATGTATGAAGTGTATCAGCTCATTATAACATAAGTTCCACATATGGTGTCATCTTCGCCATGTCTTGTTGTAGCTTACTTGCTAGGACTTTTGCATGCAATTAAAACATGGAAGGTATGATATTTACCTCCCTTTAATTCTTATGATCGTGCAAGTATCAACGTGGCAATCTCTACATGTTTTCATTAATGTATTGGGTCTCCGTAGTTTTTTTTCACATCATGTTTCACATTGTCTCAATATAGTGTTCATTACGATGAGTTTTCTACTTTCCATATGACCCTTAATTACACTTCAATTTGGGATTTGTTTAGGGGGTTCTTTGGTATTTCCCTATTTTCATTTTTTTGCAAGCTTCTTCTTAGGACATTCCTAGGGCTTTGCTCTCACATTTTCATGTAGTTTGTAAATCAGGTTTATTCTGAGTGCATACCACCGATATCCTATTGAAAGGCATATTGACATTGTGTCTTCTATGCCATAATGGGATTTCTTAACCGTACTGAACCAACTAACCCAAGGTTCGTCGAGGCGAATACACAACTAGTTCATCTTTCATAGAAGCTTGGATGGATAGAGTTTTTTTGTAAGTTTTGTGGCCATGATAAGGTCTTTTCCCACTCCTTCGATGGTGTCTACACTACTCTTTGAGACCTTGAACTCAAAGTGAATGTAGATTCTATTGCGACTGCCATGGATTTTCCTTCTAGAGGATAATAATGGTACAAACACATGCTTTTGAGGCATGTACCATTGAGGGATAAGGACATTGAAGAATTCTATGTTAATTTTATGGTGGTTGTTAGGTTGCTTAGGGTTTGTCCACTTCATTGTATGTTGACTGGTAATTGGTACTTTGCTTCATGGTGGACATGTTATAGGGTTTGACCACATTCATTCCTTGTGGACATCTTGTTGGAGCATTATCTCTTGAGAGGAAATAGTCTACATATGGGAGGAAAAAAATCCACCCATGACTAGTTGCCTTAAAGGTCATTGTATGTAATGGATAAGTTCATGTCTCTTCCTTCTCCATGGTTATGAAATCATTCTTTCTTGTTGAACAATATAATATCATTATTTATTATGAGAAATCATTATGAAGGTTCCTTTAGGTCAATAATATTTTTCCTAAATAACTACATTTGATATTTTGTAGATCTAAAATCTTGGATTTGTAAATTACTTCTAAATATGTATGGAATTTCTATGTATTTATTTGATATGGAAATTTAAGAAATTAGTTCTCCAAATGTTTTGTCAAAAGTTATCAAACAAAACAATTTTGGTTTATGATGGCTATCCTTGTTGGGAATGCAAGCTGGTAATGGACTAGGTTGGTCATTATAAGTATAAATATTTATCTTTATTACATATACTCTTAACACCACAAAAGTGTTCATGGTTTCCATGTTGTGGTCAAAATTGTGGGGAAATCTATGAATTTCTCAAATAGTCAAATTGTTTTCAATGCATTGGATAACCATTTTGTTAATTGTGGTACATGTAGAATGCATTGGGAAACCATTTTGTTAATTGTGGTAGTTGTTGAATGCGTTGGAATGCATTGGGAATTAATCATCCTTCTCATACATGAAGACAAGTGCTTGGGAGAACTAAATCCTGTCAATGTAGACAAGTGCTTGGGTGATGGAATGAAAATTACTAGCATGTTAAAATTGGCAGGAAAATTTTCATTTTTGGTATTACAGATCTAAAAATTACCAACATATCCCACTTCTAGTTGAAATTAGATTCACTCTTTAGAGATTATGTGATGTCGCAAGGCCTTAATCATCACTCAAGAGAAACGGAGGGAATTGTTACATATAGGCTAGATATTCCATATGTAGGTCATATGTAGCATTCTAGGTTAACTTGCATGGACCATCAATCTCATAGCAAATTAATACGGTATTAGGCCCTAAAATTAGTTTATAGGCCATGGTATAGGCCATGAGAACCATCTTCAATGTTACAAATATTGAAATGGCCACAATATCTCACTTGTAAGCTACTAAAGTAATTATGTGTAGGGCCTCACACATGGACCATGAATCATATAGTAAATTTATTAACCATGGACCATTATTTAGGTTATGAGAACCACTATTTGTTTACATAACCTATAAATATTAAACCATGGTTGGTTTATTGGTTTACATAACCATGGACAAACCAACAACAAGAATGACATCGACGATGGTGATAATGATGATCATGACGATCTCACATGTAGGCTAGAGATTCTTATGTGGTAATCTAGGTTAACATGCATGGACCATCAACCCCATGGAAAATTAATATGGCATTAGACCCTAAATTTAGTTCACATGCCATACTCTAGGCCACGAGAACCATCCTTTGCGTTACAAATATTGAAATTCCCACCATAAATAATGCCACTAATTAGACACTGACCTAACAAAACCAACCCATGTAAATGACTCATGCACTTGGCACACTTGATCCATGTAATGAATTCATGCACCTAGGAAGATTCAACCTCTAACCCCGTCACCTCGTACCTAACCTTAACATCTATACCCAAACCAAATAACATGGTAACTTATAAACCACTTAACCACTAGTACCAACAAAACCAGAACCCCTTTCCCACTAACCCACTGATCCCTTAGGTGCCTTGCTTCTAATAAAAATACTCCCCAAAGCCTACCACATTCCGGAATTGTAGAAAATATCCCATTAATCCATTGTCCCTCTAACCATAACCCACTACCCCCTAACCCAATCACTAACATGCCTACTGCACCAAATCAACACACTAACACAATAAACTTTGACCTTAGGTTATTTATAACCAAGGTTTTAGATCAAATACTTTGACATCAAGGTTCGAATGATCACCGTATGGGATTTTATCAAACCGAAATTAGTGAAAAAATAAACACAAGAAATGAGACTATAAACAAAATATTCCCTATCTAGGGTATGGACACCATGGATTAGGATTCAAGAACCATCCATGATGTTGTAAATATTGAAATGGCCACCATACCCACTTGCAAGCTAAATATTCCTTGTGTAGGAATCATGTGGTGATTAGGGCCCTACACATGGCCCATTAGCCATAAAGGATAATCTTATGGCACACAAGTTTGTATTTTTACCATGAATCATGGAAACTTGGAGTGTGAGAACCATCTTTGATGTGAAAAACCTAACATGATTGCCTCAATTGTAGAGCTCTAATGGGATATGGTGTTGAATGATGATGCACACCCTTCCTAACACTACAATAGTTGGTGTGTGCTTAGCTCCAATGTTTTGATGAGATGCATTGTTGAACCCATGTGACACACCTAACCCACGTACATAAATGACTTTTAGGGGGTTTTAAAAAAACTTCCCTGAAAATTTCAATTCGCATGACTTTTAGGAGGGGTTTCAATAAACCGCCTCCAAACGTTCAATTATCATGACTTTTAAGGTGCGTTCCAAACAAATCACCTCCAAAAGTTCAATTCTCATGACTTTTAGGGGGGGTTTTGACAAACCGCCCCCAAAAGTTATGAGAATTGGGCTTTTAGGGGGGGTTCAAACAACTGCCTCCAAAAATTCAATTCTCATGACTTTTAAGGGGGGTTCCAGACAAACCGCCTCCCAAAGTTCAATTCTCATGAATTTTAGGTGGGGTTTTGACAAACCACCCCTAAAATTTATGAGAATTGGGCTTTTAGGGACGTGTTTTCAAACAACCTCCTTCAAAAGTTCAATTCTCATGACTTTTAAGAAGGGTTCCAAAAAAAACCGCCTCCAAAAGTTCAATTCTCATGACTTTTAGGGGGGGGGTTGAAAAACCACCCCCAAAAGTTATGAGAATTGGTCTTTTAGGGGGTGTTTTCCAAAAATCGCCTCCAAAAGTCAAATTTCAGGACTTTTGGGGGCGGATTTAAAAAAACTGCCCCCAAAAGTCCAATTTCCATGACTGTTAGGGGCGGTTTTAAAAGACCGCCTCAAAAGGTCTAAAAAAACTTTTAGGGGGGGTTTACCAAGACCCCCGCAAGCCAAAACCGCCCCTAAAGGGCTATTTTGTTGTAGTGGATACAAGTCTTTCAACTCTACGTGGAAACCATGTTTTCCTAAGGAGTCGTGAGACCTTAGGATATGTCCTTTGAAATGATTTGGTTATATAAAGGGTATATATAGTTTAGACTTCTCAACGCTGGTTGACTGGTATTTCTTGTGAAAGAATGTGGTTAAGCATCACATTGTTATCAAGTCCTTCCTCTTAACTTTTACATTGATAACTGTGATTTTTTTTCTTAGAAGATTATGGTACTTGTGTTAGCTCGTTATACATTCAAGTATATAAATATGTACTATAAGTATTAAGCACTTTATTACTTGTAAATAGACTATTATATAAACAAATTGGGAAATATAACATAGTATGGATTTGTATCTTATTTAGAATTCTTTTAGTGTGTTAAAAATAAAAAAATTGTTTTGTTGTTATGAATTTTGGGTACATTACAGGAGCATTCCTAAATTACTATAATTTTGATGAGATAGAATGTTGGGAAGGTTAGTATTGTAACAAAAAATTTTAAGCTGAGATTTTATGCGGTTGTATGCAGGGCACTCTGAGAGGAAGTGCTTTTCAACTTCAACACTCATAGTCTCACAAAGATGACATATCCTTTCATCCCACAAATTTTTAGCAGAGGTCCAATGTGCTATTTCACTATGTAGCTCATGAAAGTTCATTCTTATTTTAGCTATGTGGATCTTCTTTTTTACACCTGTTAAAATAGAGAGATAATCTTGACCTTAAAGATTAGGGTTAACCACCTTCTTGTAATATCTTATAATTTTCTTGTATCCTCTAAATTTTCATCACACCACAATGTTACTTTCAATTTCGAAGTAATATTACTTTTAATTTATCATATATCTTTTGCAAAGTGGCATTTATTCAATCCCCCACATATTTAACAAAGATATGGCATCTTTATAAATATTACATGTTTTTTATTATTATTATTATCATTATTTTTTTTCATTAATATTTGTTTCTTTGTCTATTTTTATATTGTTTAGTTTTTTGCAATGTTTGGGACTAGAAGATTATATTAATCAAAAAGAGAATATATAGTAAGAGTGGTGGTAGGCCTACCACAGGGGAAACCAGACCAGTCACCCGTCAAATGTTCACAAAGTAACAACTGGTTATAAATATTGCTACTAAAGAAAATTTTAATACTAAGGGTGTAACTATGGTTTATCTTGTTGTATACATGGATCATGATACAAAAATCAAAAGGCCTACTTCCCCACAAACCGAGGTTACTATCCATAGTATCCAAAAATTCTGAATGCAAAGCATGCACTCAATGAACATATATACATTGAGTTCATCTTGAGGGGTAGCAAAAATTGATATTTTTATTATTATCTAGAATGGTTATTTGAGGGATTTCCTTGGATTCCACAGCCTCATAGGCATAAACTACATTGGAATCCTATCCCATGGTAGGTTTCCTACGAAAAATGAGGCCTGAGTTTGTTGGGGAAACATTCTTCTCGAAAAAATTACTAGTGAGCTCCTTGTCCAATGGATTGAGATTGACATCTTGTTTCATCTTCCCTTTGAGGATATCTTGGATGCATTTCTCCATGCGTTACATCTTGGTAGAGAGGTTCGGTCCCTGGCCTTCATGTCCAAGTAGTACATTGGCATTGTTTATATTACATAGCTTAGAAGGGTTTTTTCTGTACCAAAGGTGTGTAATGCCCCATTTTTACTTTACCACCTCAACCACCATATTCCCAATGTGGTTTCCTTCTTAGTGCGGAACATTGTTAGTTTGATTAGAATGTGGACATATTGATTTATTACTTTTGACATTTACATAAATGAGTGTGATGTTAATATGATGAATTATATCTGTGTTTTGATTATGTCTACAAAATGCAATGAAATATATGATGCGGTATGTGGATTCCATCCTATGATGTGACTTATTGAAGTATTATATGTCTTGTGCATCTGTGATGAACTAAAACTATTACATGAAATAAAATGATTTTGATAATATGGCTCATTTGGTGATCGATGGGAAATTCTTTCTATAAAATGTGTATTTTGCAAAATACTAACCTACAGGACACAAGGGCTATGGGATAGCCAATTACTTGATCTGATATATGGGATAAGAACTTGTTCATACGGTAAACCTTAGCATCTAAAATTGATGATATGATGACACAAAACGATAATCTCGATAGAAGCAGAGTAAGATTTGATAAGGGTGTAGACCCAGTATGTTGAGAGGGATGGATGTATTTCCCACCCTATGTGTCCATGATACCTGAGGTTGTGGGAGGGACGTGCTGAGACATAATCCCCATGTTGTTGTGATGATGATGGTCGAAATCCTGCAAGGAGAGGCTAGGTCCGTTGTTCAGCCGATGATATCGCTCTCATGTTCTTATGTGGTTAGGTCAGTCAATCCGACGTCCACTTTTGTACTAACGGAGGAAGGTTAGGGAGGATGTAGACGTAGGTTATTATGGGAGTATATGTTAGTTAGTACTATTGAGGGTTGGATATTCCTTGATCTTGAGTTAGTGGTAGTAGATACTATTCCTTGTACTTGATTGATTAAGCCAATGTAAAAGTAAAAATAATGATATGAAATCTTAAAGGGATAACTGTTAAATAACTGAGGATGTTAAAGTAATCATACTGTATATATATTCTTTCTCTTTCTGCATGGTGGGATTACTATTATTAGTTAGCAGGTATGCATAGGTGGGATGCGGTTTAGTTATAGTACATATCTGATTTTTGCATACATGGGCATGCATGCACACCTTGTACATGTACAATAGTACTAGTGTAAAAAATACTTCTCACTCTTGAATAGGAGTATAAAATGTCGTAGATAACTCAGTTAAGGATATGTTAATCAACTTAGGTAATGAATGGTGAAGTTGTCATTGTGTAAAATAAGTGAATTGGTCATTATATGAAAACTTTGTAATAAGCAAATAATACAAGTGTCTTCAGTTAGAATTATCATACGACAATTGTAGTGAATAATAAAATGGTATTGTCTAATTATTTAGTAAGATTGTTTAAACCCTCACGAGTGCTTTCCTTATAAGAACAAGGGTACTATATTGATGTTAGGGTACTCATGTGATTAAAAAAAATTAAAAGTATTGTTATTAATTCACCATCTATTACTATCCAATTATGATTTAAAATTACGAGTTTACTTAATTCATATTATTTTAATAATATTAACATTCTTGTCCTAACGATTACGATATAAACAAAAGTTAAAAGATTGATTAATGAATTATTAGTGTGTGAGTATTTTCCATGTCAAAATTTAGAAGGAATATTATAATAATGATTTGAACGAAGGGATGTGATGGAACAATTTTTAGATATTATTTATTTATTCGATATGACTCTTAGATTTTAATTACAAGATAAGTTATTCTGTCGGATCATATTTATTTTGGTAACCCATTAAGACATACCTTGTCCTTGAACTGAAAAGGTCAACTAGTATATATTGTATTATGTTATTCTAAAAACGCTAAGTACAAAAGCGACGAATAAACTGACAGTTATTAAACTAGATCTCGAATAGAGAACCCTTAGGTAATATTTCCTACCATAATAAATACTTATCATCAACAACTAAAGTGCAATAAATTTACCCTAAGTACATTTAATTATCGGTACAATACATGAAGAAATATATTATTATCTTGTAACTTGGATGAATTAACTAAGTCAGGATATTGAATGTTGAGTGGCTCGAGAGAGGGAATGTGGGGCAGTGGAATAAGCCCGAAGTCTTCTCGAGGAAGGAAAGGTATATAGGGAAGAGTGAAGGGAGGAGAAGGGGTTGGATATTTATTGGATAAAAATTGGAAGGTAATGTGGAACAACACTGATTGGAGGCAAGAGGAAATACTACTCTCGGAATTATCAGTTTGTGGGCTCGAGGGCTTGGAAATCCTTTGATTTCCAAGGGACAGAAATATAATAGTTGTTCAGCAGGGAGGACACATCATTTTGGTTGGCTAACGGGATAGATACATAACCTACTACAATCTACCATCTACTAGCATAAGCTATTCTTCTTGTTATTTATTTTATTATTCGTATTCTAACTTATGTTGAAACATACATGAAAGAAAATCCTGATATTTTAGTTATTTTTACCTCTGCATGTATGATTGTTAATGACCAAAATAAGAAAATGCATATACTTGAACAGAACCTATTAGAAAATTTCATTGGAAGAGCAATTAATTTATCAGAAATTAAATTCAAACAATATACTAAATTTCAGTTAAACATAATAGAATTTTTATTGGAAATTTACTGAAACTATAGAAAAGTAACTGAGAAAATTGTCTTAGTGCTCTGTTGTGAAAACAGAGCACTACAATGAGTGCCAAGGGTTTTGTGAACCTAGTATCCCTAGTATGAGTGTTGTCAAGGTCTTCCTCCATTCACAAATCCATTGCCAACTACTCCAGTGTTGGGACCATGAACTAGTTTCCAATTCTCCATTCCATATGATTAATATTTTCCTGCATGGGTGGCAATACGATGCCATAGAAGGATCCTTTAACCTTCCTATGTTTTTCAACCACTCAAGGCATGTGTGAGCATGTAGGCCTTTCCGCTACCCGATCCTCTTGATGCGCACCATCGTAGTTGAACTTAGAGAGTCATAGAAAGTATAATGTGAGGGTAGATGAGGGAGCCAACCAAACTAGTGAATTATCTCAACTTCTTGCTCTAACTTGCTATTCATACTCTAGTTTTTCCGCTTCACAAAGGTTTGAACCCCCATTCAATTGATGATTGCACAACAAATGCTCTATTTGAGCAAACATACATCTACAGAGGTGGAAGGGTAGCTTCCCACTATCCAAATCAAGGCCATAGATGAGGAGTGTTGTGCCATGTATTGTCGACGGGTAAGATGGGAGGTGCCATGAGCAAAACTTATTAGCTGGTTTCTAAAACCATTAACCATTTTAATGTTACCTGGATTTATCTGTCTTGGTGTGAGGGAATACCTCCATCTATCCTAGCACAAACATGTCATGTGGTACAGTTCGTGCATTTGGGACACCCATCATGGAGATATTTATTTTTATTTTTATTCATATACTTATTATTTATTTATTTGTGTATTATTATTATTATTATTTATATATATTTTGTATTTTTATTACAATCATTTTTATGAATATTTTTCTAATATATTTTTTAAAATACTTATTTTTATCTTTTTATAATAATAATAATAATTTAACAATTATATCCACAATTAACTAACACAATTACATTTATAAAAATGGTTGATATGGATGTTTATCAACCACATTTATAAATATGGTTATGCTAGTCTTTTTCATACTTGAAAAATTAAAGTTTAAAATAACTCTTTCTATACTTGAGAAATTGAAGTTTAAAATAACTCTGGATTAATTTTAATTAAACAAATAAATGATCATTAACCTTAGCGAATACTAAATAAGTATAAGTTGTTCTTCATTTTAAGTGAGTTTTCCTTCCCAATATAACTCAATGAATCCTTTCTTTGCTTGCACGCCCATGCATCTCAGCCATGGTCTCCTTCCATATTCTGCACAGTCATTTCGATGGGGCATTCAACTTGTCTCTGTGTTTCCAACTTTGAAACATCTAGGGTCGACACTCTCCCATCGTTGGATGTTAGTATCTCATTTCTGGACCATTCCTTCAATTATTTTACCTTGCATGAATTGGGAATAGGGAAAACTTCGACAAGTAGAATCTTTCCGAGACACAATTGTTCCGTTTACCAGAGAAATAATTTCAACGACCAGAGCATGTGATGGGCGGTCACAAAAAGCTCGTCTTTAGCTTTCACGAATCCAAGGCCCGCCATTCGAGAACAGTCACTTGTCTATACTTTTCGAAGCAAAAAGAATCACCCATGAAATTGGACAGGAATGCTCATTATATTATAGTGTGAAAGGGCATGGACGGTACAAGCTCATTTTCAAGGTAATCACTGTTGCAAGTCATTTTATGTGAGGTTGTGCTGTCAATTAATGTGATGCAATAGGCCGGTGCCGCAATGAAGGACGAACTTTATGGATGAAAATGACTGGTACGATACAACATAGTTAGTAACCCAACAAAATGCCTCAACAAAAAGATTATAGCTTCCTTTGAAAAAGTCTATGATTTGATATCTACAAAATAGATTATAGCTTCCTTTGGACAAAGTCTATGATTTGACATCTTTCAATTTTTGTTATTGAATTTGTATGTTTGTTTTGTTTCAATGTTACTTTCAAAAATGTATATTAATAATATTATGAGGATGATAGAGGTTTCAAGTTTTTAACAGACATAAAATGGGATAGATGAAAATATGTGTGAGAATGTTATTACTTACTGCAATAAGAGTTTAAACATAATAATAATAGTAATATATATTGTTTCTAAATAAGTGATTCTTTCCATGTATGTTTTTAATTGTTAGGTATATTTTATTGAAGGAGTTAGAGAATAAACCAACACAATTAAAAATATATATATATCTCAATAAAAACCTATGATCTAAAGCATTGTACATCCACTATAAGGAAGCGGATTGATTGCCTTTAGTTACCTTTATAAAATTGAATAAAGTTGGGTCATGTATTATTATTAACATTATAGCATGTTATAAAGAAAAGGCTTTGTATAAGTATGTATCTAAATAAATTGCATTTTGTATTTAAGTTAATAATTTTTATATAATATAATCTGATATGTATTTTTTCATATTTTTGATATTTAGATATTTATGTTTTGATTTTTTTTATAAGTTTTTGAATGGATTAATAAGATTAATTTGAGTGTAACAAGTGTATAATTCAGATTCATTTCATAGTTGATAGATCCTTACGTGGATTAATAAGATTAATCTGAGTATAACAAATGTATAATTCAGATTATTTTCATAATCATTCATATCTTGTTATACTTAAATACATCTAACCATCTCCACAGAATTAAATGATTAATTATATCTATAAACATTCACAAATTAATATAATAATAGTTAAAATTCAAACCCTTTAATCGTGACTAACATATTCTACTTGTTAAATTCTCTATAGTCACAATAAAGGTCGCCTTATGCAGTGTGCGTAAGATCGCCCTATGCAGCGTGCGTTAAAAAATGTGAATTCATTTCGCTGTAAAATCCACAACGTGATAGGGTTTCAACATCAAATATATCGCTGCAAATATCAAAGTATCCAAATTCATTTCGCTGTAAAATTCACAACATAACCAGGGTTTCATCACGAAATATATCGCTCGCTGCAAATATCAAAGTATTTAGAAGGTGTTACAAACTTTTCGTTCCTAAAATCTTCAGCGTGCCCATGGTGAAGCACCTGAAGATAATATTTTGTTACTAATTTCAGATCAATTTGAACGTGATTTTTGTATTTTATGGAAAGAAACATAAACCACTCACACTTTTTTAATTGTGAAAATGAAGACCTAGAATTTAGCATTTAGTTTATTTAATTATTGATTTAGATGCCTTTAAATGGGATAATGTTGTGGCTGCTAACAATGTTCACTCACAAACAATTTGTTGAATCCAATTTGTACTCTGTTCTCATTAAAATGTTGGTTTTATATTGCCGTTATGAAGAGATTAAATGAACAAGATTTAGAATTTAGCATTTTGTTTATTTAATTATTGATTTTGATTTAAATCATGGTTGTTAATAATGTTTAGGTTTTAATAATGTTAAATACAATTTATAATATGTTTTTATGAGCAAAAATTCATCTTAAATTTTGATATATTAATAAGGATCCAATTTTTTTAAGTGTAATTTTTTTAATCTTATATTTTTTCATGTCAAAAAAATAGAGTTCTATTTTAAAATAGATCTTTACTATTGTTTTATAAGCTAATTCATGCATCTTAAATTTTGATATATTAATAGGGATCCAATTTTTTGAAGTGTATTTTTTTTAATCTTATATTTTTTTCATGTCAAAAAAATAAAGATCTATTTTAAAATAGATCTTTGCCATTTTTTTATAAGCTAATTCATGGACTTTTTTAACAACTTTTTATTTAATTTTAAATTTTTATTTTATGAGGAGACATGGAATTTTAAATTATTTTTTATTTTATGAGTCAACATGATTTTTTAAATTACTTGTTATTTTTTTCCACTCATATTCTCCATGTAATTGAAATGTTGATTTTATATTGTCATTATGCACATATTGAATGAACATTTACTTTTATCTTAAAATGAATTTATTTTTTTAATATTTATTTTAAATCATATTGCATATATTTTTTTTATATAAAGAATCAGGTCTATAACAAAAATATTAAACATTAAAAGAATTCCTAGAAAAGATCTCTTCCTCTACATAGCTTCAAACCAAAAATTTTCCTTAGCATCTATAATAGCTATGCCACTTACATTGAATTTAAAAATCAAATAAAAAGAATAATAGAACAGGAAAGATGCACAACGAACACGATATGAGCGGAAGTGTCTCACTCACACTTAATTTCAAAACATAATTCCAACAATAAATTATGAGAGTTTCAATCCAACAATAAATTATGAGAGTTTCAATGCTTGACCATTATTCATTTATACATTGTTTCTAACAAAATCCTAATGAAATGCCGTAGCAAATTATGTCAGAAAAAATACATATAACGATACAGGTTTAATGGTATTCATGAGGTCTATGTTTATTTTCATCTTGTTTCTCCTCATTGTCTTGTTTCTAGGTAGTTGTTATTACGATAGGAAGTTTATTCTTCAACACCATTCGAGCTAACAAAAGGGGGGAATTCTTAGACTCATTACTCATCATTAATGTTCACCATCTTTTCAATATGTGCCCCTTGAACTGCAGCTTTGTTCTCCAACTCATATGGCCTTGTATCTTAGTTGAAAATATTTGAATTGATGTAAATTATGTCTCCTTTCAACCCTTCTATCTAAGAATACAATCACTTCATCATGATTTTCAATTCTATTATATCGTTATGGATATTGTCCCATCATTGTTATTTCCTATAGGACTAATCATATTCATCCTCACCCAAGAATTTATAAGCTTGTATTGACATCCACCACTACACTCTCTTGACCTAGAAATTACATCCATAGAAAGAGAAAAGAGTAATTTCTATAGAAAGAGAAAAGAGAAGGCCCTCAAGTGCCTCTTCTTCATCATAGATATAGACCTAAGGGTAAAATTACAATGTCTAGATAATCTTAAGTGAGACAAGCTAGATCTCTTACCACTCAACACATCGATATGAACAAAGATGGTTCATATATGAAACTTCCAATCTAAATATGACAACACACCATAATCCATAAAGGATAATAGAAATTGAGTAATGAATACTCAAATTGTTGATTTACAAAAGTAAATATGCTCATACACACAGACATATATATATTTACTAAGAAACAAAGTGACTTTTCTTAAAGATTCATGTCTTATTTCTACTTATTGTTATGACATGAATTTATTATTAATTATTTATATTATATATAATTAATGCTTATTTATGTTTATAGCATTGTCTTTGTAATGTCCCTCAAATCTTGAATTTAAAAAAAAATTACGCGGGGTCTATCGATAGGCAAGACTATACTAAAATTATTATGAAACTTGTAATTTTACTGTAATGTTTGAGTTGATTGGTTGAAAGATATCAGTCTAACATGATTTAAATTTATCTATATCAATTAATTCCATTATTGTTTATTCCACAATGTTGTGTACTTCTTACAATGTTTATATCAATTAATGCCATTATTGTTTATTCCACAATGTTGTGTGCTTCTTACAATGTTTATGTGTGTTCTGATCTTGTTTCATACTTCAACCCTATGATTATGCTTATGCATTATGATGACTATGTTAGTACGGGTGATAAGGGTTTCATGGCCCCAGGCCTTACTTCGTTTATCATAAATTAAAATATGTTAGTAATGTTTTTGTTTTATACTTTCATATGAAAAGATTGAATAAACAATTGTCTTTACTCTTTATAATATTATAAATTGTGTTTGTTATAAATTAAAAAAATTTACTAATTTGGTTTTATGCTTTATAATATTATAAATTTTCTTTTGTGATATATTAAATCGTATTAAATCATGTTGTTAGTTTTTTTGATAAAAAATCATTATTATTGAATAATATATTTTTTTTCATTTAATTTATTAACTAATATGATATTTGATACTGGTTAGTATGATGCATTATCATTTTAGATCAAATACTCGTACTTGGTTTTATTTTAAAAATATTTGTAATTATAAAAAATTGATATTTGAATTTTTGATAAATATAAGATTAAGATATTTATTATATAATTTTATGAATTTTTTATAAATAGAAAATTAATATATTTATTATGTAATTTTATTTCATATTATAGATTTATTAAAAATTTATTTTCTATAGAAATTTTAATTACATTTAATAACTTTTATTTTTATTAAATAAAATAGTATGTGTTTAACAATAGTAGGCTTTTTTTGCGGGAAAAAAAAGGTGAATTACATTATATATCAAAATAAAATCTAAACAAACATTTCAAAAAAATAAAATACAAATAAATGAATGTATAATTTATAATAATGCTCACTTAAAAGTAAACAATAAATAATTTTTTTTAAATAATTAAATAAAATAGTATGTATTTACTTACATCAATATTATTATTATTTACTATAAATATTATATATATTTTTAAACATATTATAGTACATAATACAAAATTTACACATTATATAACAAATTGAAATGGCCAATTGTGTGGACATATAACAAAAAAGGCTTGAACCCTAGTGTTTATAATATTTGAAATTGTGGAGTATTATTTATTGATTGATGAACATCCACATGCTTCATATTAGTTACAAATTAGTTACAAATTCATATAACCGCTCAATATGTTGAAGGTAGTAGACATTAAGAAATGTTTATTTGTGTTGAAAATTTCTTGGAATCAAAATAGATATACAATAGACCTCCATAAGCATATTACTAATATGTACAGCATACTATCTTTGAAGCTGGCAGGTTTCCGGGTTTAGCGATACTTTCATTGAGTGACGAAGATCGATAACTCCCATATTACATACTGTTGATTTGTCGTGAGCGCTTGACTCTAGAGGCTAAGAATAATGCTTACAATGATTAAAGTAAGTTAGATAAACAATCTTAGATGGTATGAAAGTGACCACCAATCCTCTTAATAGACACTTGCAGTATAGGATCCTTAATGTTTATGTGACTTGGACTCATATTTATTAAGTGACATGAAGTCTGCCATACATGTTCTCATATTTTGAGGATATAAGGATATCAAATAGGATCTTAATAATAATAAAGAATCTTGATAGTATACTTGTTTTACTTTTGTATCATTTAGCAAAGATTTTTCCCTCTACAAATATAAATACAAATAATTTTAATATAAGCACAAATATATAAAATATATAAATATAAAATATAATTAACTCAATTTTAGAGGTTTCTAATATATCCACTTCATCAATAATTTCCACTCACACATTTTTTTCTCTCTAGAATATCTTTTTTAGGTATATGTTAGGTTTAACTTTATCTCACATCCCTCATTTATTATTATCTTCTTTAGGTAAATGTTAGATTTAACCTTATCTTACATCTCTCATTTTTATTATCTTCTTTAGGTATATGTTAGGTTTAACCTTATCTGGCATCCCTCATTTATTATTACCTTTTTTAGGTATATGTTAGGTTTAACCTTATCTCACATCCCTCATTTATTATTATTTTAATTTATTCTTTATATCGTCATCATTTATTAAATTTACTTATTTATTATCCACATTTCTAATCAATTTTGACCTTTGTATTGGTTATAGTATTATTTTATATTTTTTAATCATTTTGAGTTAAATCTTACCTTCTCTTTCTTATAAAATTATTTTTTATTCTTTTAATCATTTTTAAGTTAAATATTATTTTATCTTCTATATGTTTTTATTTCAATAACTTTAAACTATTTTCTTAAACCTCTATAATCCTCTATAAGGACTTTTTTTATAATCAATCCAAAAAACCAAAAACATAAATACAATCAATAAATAAATTATTAAAAATAAAAACATAAAAATGATCTAATTAATTATATTATTATTTTTTATAATACTAAAATTAAATCATTTATTTAAAATTTTCTTACACATCAATTTTAGTGTAACTATCTCATTATAATTATGAAAACGATTTACTAAATTGTTTTATATTTCATGATGATCGTAGTTATTATTATTAAATCTTAAAAAAAAAACACTTTATTTTCTATATGTTTTATTTTTATGTTTTAAATGTTTTAAATGAAGCATTTTTAAATCATCATAATTATAGTGAATTAAAATTCTAAAAAAATCAATATTATAGGAAATATTTTTAAATAATATTTTAATGTAAATATATACTTGATATATATTTTATTGACATATATTTTATTCATATTTTATTAAAACCTTTAAACTATATAACATAAATGTTGTCAATGTAACCGACATGATCTTAATTGGGATAGTTATCACCTTCATGCTTTATGTTGATGATATTTTTCTTATGGCAAGGTGGCCCTTTGATCTCAATAAGCAATTAACAATCTAACACATAAAGTCTAAGAAAAACACCTACACAAATTTTATTTATGATAACAGTAAATTGGAGGAAGTGACTTTTTACAAGTATCATGGAATTGATGTTCATCACAAGCTCAATTGGAACCACAACATTGAGAAAAGGATTAATGGAGGATGGAAAGCTTATTTTTGTCTTGAAAATAATTGTAAATGAACAAACCTCGTCATGTGGGATAAAAATAAGTTCTTCTTTGAAACTCTTATCATCCCCGTTACCTTATACAGTTGTGAAGTATGCGGGTGCAACATTTCTAGAGAATCTTGGAGAAAGACTGAGCAAATCCAGAAGCAATTTATAACTTATAACCTCAAAATTAAAAGCAACACACCTTATCTTATTCTCCTCTTAGAAGTGGGTCTTTTCCACATTGAGAGCATGGATATGACTAGGTACCTGATGTACAAGTACAAGATAAATAACATGGAAAATGAGAGACTTCCTAAAATTGCTTTAAATTCAAGTCAAAATCAATTACACCTCAAGCAGAGTTGGTGTAAAGATACGATGACTTGGTTAGACCATTGGGGCATTGATGAAAATGACACTTTGCATTCTATATTGATAATATAAAAAATATTATTTCTTCTAAGTTTAAAGAGAAATTGTGGTGTGAGGAAAATTTATCGATTAAGATAAAACTAAGATACTATAAGGAGGTCATTAACCCTAATTTGGAAGATTAGAATTATCTCTCGATAGTAACTAGTTCAAAGAAGAAAATGAATATAGTCAAGATTAGAACAACTCACATGAGATCCATAGCGAAACAGGGCATTGGTCTATTCCCAAAACTCCGTTGGAGGAAAGGGTTTGCCATCTTTGTGAGTCTATGATTGTTGAGGATGAAAATCACTTTCTCTTAGAGTGTCATGCTTACACTCACATTAAATATGAGTTTAATAGTAGTTTTTATAATACAAACCTTTCTAACCTCCTAACTTGCCAAAACTATAGTGATCTTGGAAAGCTTTTTTCTAAGCTTTTTGAGAATAGGAACACAAGTTTAAAGCAAACCAAGTAATAACCTCCTTACTGTCCATATACCAAAGTTGATCTTGGTGGAAGTTAATCATCTTCAATACTAATTTTATAATTTAAATATACTATTAATGTAATTCATAAAATGGAATATCAAGGTTATTATATAAAAAATATTAATACAAATTGAAATGTAAATAGTTGATTAATAGTTTTAAGAATAATTTAATAAATTAAATAATCTCACTTAAAAACTTGCCAAAAAATTATTTTTAAAATTAAAAAATTTACAAAATTACATTTTTGAAATTTAAACTTGTATTAAATATGTGTTTTTAGGTGATCTTGAATAATTATATAAAAATATATTAGTAAAACTTGAAGTGTAAACAACTAGTTAATAGGTTTGGTCCTTATTGTTAGAGATTTTTTTGTTATTTTATATTATTAAGTCTGTTATGGTATATGTTATATTACTAGTATAGATTCATCTTAAACTTGTATCTATCAATCACTGAAAGGGATCCAATTTCTTGAGGTGTATTTCTTTTTTAAAATTTAAACTCAAGGAATTTGATCTCTCTTGATTGATAGATCCACTTAACGTTACAACATCTCCCCCATACTCGGTTGACTCGGTGCAATTAAGTTTGTTATTTAAATATTTGCGAGGTAAATGTGTAAATAAAAAAAAAATAGTATAGTTATAAATATAAAAAAAATCAATATTGTTTTTATTAGGAAATTTAATTTTATAATAAAATATTTTGTTTATATATAGAGAGAGAGATATAGGGAGAGAGAGAATGTGGGATGAAAAAGTATTAGAAGTTAGAAGAAAATTAAGATACTGCAAGGATGTTATTAACTCTAAGCTGGAAGATAAAAAATATCTCTTTATCTTAACCAATTCATAGCCAAGGTAAAAACAAATTCCAATGTGGTCTATGAATGTCCAGGTTCATCACAGTTTCCTAATCTTGACTACCTAGAAATGTTTCTTTTTATGCTTTTTAATCATAGAAATAAAATTTTACACCAATCTAATTAATCCCTATTTGTGCTCTTAATGTATGATAGACCAAATAGGTCCCAATAAAAGTTAATCTTCATCATATATATATATATATATATATATCTATATATATATATATATAAACAATCTAGTAGATATGCTAATATTTTAATTTTTAATTTTTTCTTTTTCACAAAATGTAAACTGATTATTTAATATTTAATTTTTAAAAATTTCTATCTATATATAATATATGAGTCGGAATAAGTCTAATGATTAAGAACATGTATAAAGCCTCCCACGCTGACACATAAAAGACTCCCTAGATCTATGCTACTACAGTATAAAGCCTTACCTCGATGTATGATTTAGTTTATGATACTTCAGAGTCACATTCATGATGATGCACCATAATTTCACTTTGCATAACCAAAAGCTTCAAGCAAATGATTATAGTCGTTTCTGGCCATTATTGTTAATGCTAATAATGTGCATTCTACATACCCAGCCAGTCTTGAAGAAATCCCACAAAAGGGCTGTGTTCATCGGTGTAACTATACGTACGCTTATTAGTCAACAGTGACACCTTCGAATTTCAGTTTAATATCGAGTTCCTTCTTGGATGGATTTGACGTTCATACCTTCTCTCATGCGTTAATTGCGCCCCCAGCTTGGTAACATATTTGCAAAGGGGGGCGGGCAGATTTCCAGCAAGGAGCCTGTTAGTAAGACGATCAGGTTAGGGGTCTTAACTCTTTCGCTCTGATTAGTTAATTCAAGGAATACAGCAAAGTCAACGAAGGCATGAATCCATAGGTCTGGGACTGAGTAGAGGTAGGTTTGGAAATCTTCGTTGATAATAAATGGCAGCAAGGAATGGATGTGAAGGATAGCTATGCCCGATTACAGCTTGCACGACGCATTCAATCCTCAACTAATTCGCTGAACGGGCATCGGGCCGGCCGGTTAGGGATAGGGATAGGAAAATCATCACTGCTTTTTAGTTCAATGGGCACTGGTCACTGTATCTAGAAAGTGTATATTTTGTATAGCATCAAGTGACAGTTCTATTTGTTGTCGGATAGATAGACAGATCATTTTCACATTCAACATTTAAGTTAATTTTTACTCAAAATTATACCCAAAATACCAACTAAACTCAGATCTACTCTAAAACAAAAAAAACATGGAAAGCCAATTTCATTTGTGTTAATAAATCCAATCCTCCGTCCTAATTGATAGGAAGAGTGCGAAACTATGGGAAACATCAATGTGGTTAGTAGCTTGGAGAAGTACGACATCACAGTTTCAGTCACATACTTAAATGTCACGAGTGGTGATTGGGTGGGATTTCCCATTCCAGTATAGTATTTACACGAGATGCACCCAATCACCAATCTCGTTGGGAACCATTTACGTAAATTACGTAAATGTTTGTAACGAGCGCATAATAGAGATCTCACTGCAGAAGGTGTACCTCAGGTAAATAGTATACTTTGGATTAGGAAATGCCACCCAATCAACAATCTTAGTGGCAACTTGGTACCGATCTTATTGGCAACCTGGCACCAATCTTATTGGCAACTTGGCATTCAAGTAGACAGACTATTTACAATAAATAAATGTTTGTTTTGTGGTTATTTTTATTGTTGCAACATCATGTTTGTTAAAATGTTTGCTTTGATTGCTTCACCATCATGTTTGTTGGAGTGAGCTTAGCTTAAAAGGTTTAACTATTTGAGCCCTTTCGTGCCAGAGCAGGGTTGGGTTTTCTAGGTATATAAAGATTAAATTTTAAAAGACAAACAACTCGGATTATGGAATGTGGTGATTTTTGTTTTAAGTGGTTTCATAATTTTTTGATTGGCATAGAAAAAAAAAATTATTCTTTTACTTAAAATTAAATATAAAATTTACATTTTATTTTTAGATTTTAAGTTATCATCTTTTATAAGATATTATTAATATATACTTAGTAAAAATGTTGATATTATAGTTTCATTGATATGTTTCAAGTATTAAGAAGAGTTGGTTATGGTATAAAAGTATAATATAATCAATTTAGGAAATTCATGATCACTATAAAACTATTTAGATTTGAGGAAAACTTGTGTAGAGGATTTTGAAAATCTGATATTTATGATTTTATTAGATGCATCTATCTTCAAAAATCTCAATGCACAAACTATCTTCAAAGATTTCAATATACAAAGTGGGGGAAATGTCAATTAGCCTCAAATCTAAATAGCATAATATCAATTGAAAAAATGTATGACAAAGCAAAAAAGAGATTATGATACTACAATAAGGCGAGATGAAAAGGAATGCACTGTTTCTTAGACCTAGTTGTTCTAAACCTAATCAATAGGAAACTCTAATAATTGGGTTGAGAATGAAATATATGGAACGTTAACTTCTTTATTGTTTTTTATTTGTATTTGAATTCATACTATATCATTGTAAGAATTTGAATCCATCCTTGTATTTCGTTAATAGAAGGAAACATTTTATATGAATACATTGAGGACCTGACATATGAAGGCATTTAGCAAATCATAGTGACATATAAAGGCATTTAGCAAATCATAGAGATCATATCTATGCAAACCATTTTTAACATACATAAACTTTGACAAATGTTTGCAATTCATTTTTAACATACATAAACTTTAAGAAATGTCTGCAATTGATACATTTCATGTATTTAGTATAATTGGTTGGAACTCTGTTTGATAGTGTCTATCTATTTATCATCTATAAATTGTTTTCCATATATATTCTAATATATTTCATTTTCTTGGTATTCATTATATCCATATTTTGTATTTTTTATATTTATGGAAATTTTATTTTTCTATTGTATTTACTTTATTTGAATTTTATTATTTTAGATTTTTGATATCATGTTTTGTTCTATTTGCATCATCATATTGGATGTTGTTTGATTTCAATATCTAATATAATCAACCAACATACCTATGTTGAATATTGAAATACTTAAATATTTAAATATTTATTTATAATTAATATTGAAATAAATTTTTTATTAATTTTTTATTTAAATATTAAATATTTAAATTACAAAATATAAATTAAAATTTCAATTACAAAACTAAATTATCATATTTATTATTATGATTTATAAATAATATTTACAAACATAAAATATAGAAAAATAATGAATTAAAATTAAAATATTAAATGGTTAATTTACTCAATTAGGACGTTGACCACAAAGTGAGTGTAAAGATTGTCTAAAGCAACCGTTAGGTGTAAAAGGATAAAATATGCAAAGATCATCAAATGATAATTAGAGCGTTGACAATGAGGCATCTTAAAATATTAAGTTTTTCTCTTATCCTCTATTGTTGAACTAATATGATATTCTAGTGAATGATTATGATGAATACCTAATATGGGTGGTTATGGAAGAAAGTCACTGTCATCATTGACAATGACGACTTTGGGTAGTGTTTTCAAATTGTAGTTATTTGTATAATAGGGGTTCAAGAAGAGGTTGATATTCATTATTCATTGTTTTTTAATAATAATTTTTTTAATTGTTTATGAATAACTCAAGATAATTAATTTTTTATTTAATTTAAAACATTAATTATAATTAATAATATTAATATTAAAATTTATTAAGATAAATGTTTTTAAAAATTTAGATATTATTAATTTATAATAAAAATGATGTGGGTGTAGTTTATTTGGTTTTTGGATGGAGTGTTTTCCTTTCCACCTAGGTTTTATTTCAGTTTGTCATAATGAGAAGTTATTGTAATGGCTTCTTGCCTCCTCCTTAACTTGGCCTTATGTTGTAATGTACTTCTAGGTTTGCCTTAGGAATTCTTGTCCTAAAAAAATATAATAAAAATGATTTAATTCCTTATGCCGAGAAATAGGATAAGGTTTATAAAAATATTGTGTTAACTTTTAGATCAATTACATGGGAAGATATGAGATCAAATAAATATAAAAATTATCTATTAACATTATGTATAATACATTAATATTAATGCATGAAGACAGGGAAAGAGTATGTTCTCATGAAGTGGATATAGGTATGTGTATCCACAACTATATCTTAATCAGAGGGGGCTTTACCTTGTTGACCAATATCTTTTTACATTCATTCATAAAATTGGTATACAGTAAAAATAGAGGATATCTAGTCAAAATATGGATTTTTAAAATAGAAAAATGTATTAGGAGGAGACTCAATAAAAGGATTTTGGTAATCTAGTGAAATTAGGAGTATTCTTTAATATCTTACCAAAAGAACTTCTGTAAAAAAGGAATTGGCACATTCTCCACTATTCTCATAGTTTTAAATCATATTTTATATGTATTACTCTAATAAAATCCAAGCTATAATAAGTGTATTTAAATCCATGTGAATATTTTCATTTCTCTTAAATTTATTGAAAATAACTATGATGTTATTTTCCATTTCATTCACAAAATTGTATTTAATTCACATATGTTTTCTCCTTATTTGGGATGAAGATAACTATAATGTTATTTTCCATTTCTTTCACAAAATCATACTTAATTTACATATGTCGTAAATTGCTTATTTGGATTGTAGGATTATTAACTAGATTTATAACACTTCATAATTTACATTCAATAACCAATCATCCTTTCTTGAATTCAATGTCTTCACATAAGCTCCTTAGCCATATAATTTCTTTGAAATTCTTAGTAAAAGTCATGTATTATACATCATTTTTGGATAACGAAACAATGACTAGGTTAGGCTTTCCATTCACCTCATGGGTTCCTCCTCAAAACAAGGTAAAGAAATTTGCACTAGTAGATTTGGTGTCATCTATATCCCATGACAAATTTTCATCCACATAACCATGCAAATCATTTTCTTGTAACAACTTATTTCCTTCACATCATAGCTAGTCATATTGTCCATTTTCACTTCAATTCCAAGTATATAATGAACATCTCCTAAGTCTTTCATATGAAACTTTATATTCAATTAACTAGATTATTCATCTTAGCATGTTTTTCTTTTGTTTCTCATGTTTCTCAAAAGAAGAATGTTGGCTACATCATGGTCTACATACATAACATGAATAATAAAATTGTTACGTTCATCTTTTAATATATACATAGAATGGTTGACATCACTCCTAAATCTTTCAACAATAACATATTTGTAAATTTTTCCATACCCTTCTCTTGTAGACATGATAGTGCATTTTAGGAGTTCATTAGCTTGCATGACATGTTTTCATTTCCATCTAGGTCCATACAAATTTGTTCTTTAATATTTCCATGCAAGAATGACTATTTTACATCCAATTTTTCTACCTCAAAATCTTATCTGATTGTAATTTCTAGTAGTGTATTCATATAGCCAATATTATAAGGCACTTAAGAAAAAAATGATTGCTAATCCACTTTGATAAAAAACGGAAATGGGTGTACACTACATCAGGGAAATAAGTGCACCCTTGGAAGAGAAGAAACCCACTCCCAACCTAGATAGTGACCTTGAAGAGAAGTACAAAACACTTGAAGACATTTCCATCTGAACCAATGAACTATGAGAATAGTGCACCCCCCCATTCGGGATATTAACAACTCAACAAAAAACCCAAGAGAGAAGGGAACACACTTCTAGCAAGTTGATGCATATTTTTAATATTTTTTGATAGTTAGTTCTAGATAGTGCGCAAATTCAATGCATCATTTATTGTTTTGTCTAGATAGTTAGTTAGAAGCCCATATTTTTAGTGGCCTAGAATTAATAATTTAGTTTCATTATAATATTAAATTAGTTTAAGCCTTTAGTGATATGCATACATAGATTGGGATTTTAAACATAAAGACTTTAGAATCCTATAAAGATGCATGTTGGATTCCTTCATGAGCAAGAATGTTTTGAGTTGATCTTTCCAAATTCCATGTTTATAATGTTTTGTCTTTTACTATTGTATCAACTACATATTCACCCTTTTCTCTTCATTTTTGTATATTGATTCAATCTCTGGCTTTTCTTGTGCATGTTGTCTTTGGATTTCCTAATATAAATTTTTAATTTATTATCATTGATATCAGATAAATAAGGTCTTATCCTGATTAGGGTTATCCAAATGCAACTCTCCCACCATACTCTACTACTTATCACATTATGTTTTAGTTTCTAGTTTATTTTGAGCCCATCCTCCACCCTAACAATCTCCCTCAACAGATTTATCTTATAGAACATATCACATTTTTTTCCGAGATCTATCACTCCTGGAGGTTTTCAGAGGCTTCCCTTCGACCCCATGGTTTCTTTTATGCTGCAACATCCTTGATTAAGCTTTCCATATGCACCTTGGCATGTATATCTTGGCTTGTATAAACCTTGAATGGGTTTAGGCTCTCTTTCTAGCATGTGTCACCCTTGATTGGTTTTTTCTAGAGAAATACCTCCACCTGGATCCTCTACCATGGTCTATGTAACACTTTTTTGGTTCTTCAGTAGCATTTATTTGTTCAAAATACCTCTTCCTACATATGTTTCATCTTTCCTAGTGCTACATCCCCCTCATCAAATGCCATTCAATATTTGTTTATGGAGTTTTATAAAACCCTAACAATGTTCTAGGCTTTAACTTGTACAACCTTTCTCTATATTGACCTTCTTAGCATGAGCAATCCTCTAAATAAATAGAACACAGTTTGCAAAGTGTTGTGTAAGAGTTGGCTAATGCTCTCACAGAAGCCTTCAAGATGCAACCTAATGCTTTTTCATTCATGTTTTGGTTGCACAATAAAATCTACTTACCTAATTATGGAGGACAAATGTAGTGTCCCTAACCATTAACTAAGGTTAAGGGTGCTAATAATAAGCCTAAGTTAAGTTTATTCACAATAGATATAGATAAATTATAGTTAGGCTAACTAACCATTCACCTAATAATTAATTTTTTATCTCTAGAGGTTGTTTTATAACTAAAGTCAAGCGTCACTTAATTATTTAATTTTATGGCACGTAATTAATAACTTCCAATGTGTGATCTAGGGAGCATAATTGAAACAATCACATGATTAAGGCATGATAAACATCATGTTCAGTGTGAATAATTTCTTCATGTGCTTTTGACTATTTGATAACATAGTTAATAAATAACCAAGCATTGATGTCATCAACTATTTGCAAATTAATCTATTTTCCAGTGTTGTCATGTGTGTGTTGTTAGTGAGGCTATAAAGTAAGGAAAACCACATATCATAGAATATATGTAAGCTTCAATCTATAGCCACACCGAAACCATAGCAAATAGAGAACATTGGATGCAACTACAACCCTCCAAATCTGGACCCGATGCCTATCCCCTATAGTCATCCCTTACTAATAAAAATAAGATTGTATGGCTTCCACCCTCCAACCATCGATCATTTTTACATCCATAATACATCAATCATCCTTAGATATACAAAAAAGAATAGATTTGTAAACAAAACGTTTACAAACAAATGACAGGTGCGCTCGTCTTGGCACCAGAAAAATGTCGGAACAAAACATGCATATCTTGATCATCCAGAAAGATTTTTTTATTAATCAAAAGGAGATATTTAATGCAGACATTGTTCCAGATGCAATGGGACAAGTCCGATGCCTCAGAAATGAGAATAAATGGGTGAACCATAACCTATGGTTGCGCCCCTCTCAATACTGTCAAGCCAAAATTACAATTTCTCGATTAAGAGGAAGAAGAATAGAAAGAAGGTAATGAGTGTAGAAATATATTATATGGAATTCATCCTTCCTACATATAGATCTTGAAATTCAATACATGAACATGCATACAACCATTTAAACCTCCATTGAACATATAACGATTAAAATAATGTAATAAAAAAAAACATAAGAGACATACTTATCTCAAAATAAGGACAACTAGTTGCAACAAGACAACTTTTCTCCCAGCCATAGACACATTCAATCCTTCTTCTCTTGAATAGGTCACCCACGAGTTGATACCATGGATCCACAGGTAGAGGCAAAATTTGTTTAGAAACTGTCAAAACTAACTCTTCCAAGAACCACAATGCTTCCCACTACTACTTTCCTATCTGTCTCTAATGCCTATGGGATGTGACTCCTATCACCAACCCATTTCTTGGCTTCCTGTGCGAGAACCTGGACTAGTAGAGTGATACAATGGAATAAAAGGGAAATGACTAGACTAGCTCAACACACTCACAATACTATCAAAATTCCCAACATGGTGAGATAGCACACAACAAGTGATCCAAAGCTTGAGATTACCTTCATCAAGGAGAGGGTACATGCATAAATAGGTTAAGGAGGGCAATTAGAACCCACAGTGGCCAACTAGAATGGGTTTGAGTGTGGTTGGGATTCATCATGGATACTTAACTCAAATTAGTGGAGTGGTGGCCTCATTAGGAGATTCCTTTTCCCATATTATCACAATGAGGAGGAGTTACCAAAAACCGAGGAGTGAAGACATGAAGAGCACAAGGAGGCACACAAATGGAGGTGGAGGAAAAAATCAAACAGGTAGAAGCTAGATTCTAGCTTACAACTCCTAGAATCTAGGGAGAGGAGCTCATAAATGACAAAAACACTTAAATATGAGAGAATTTCTCCCAAGGAGGCCACACTAGGAAAGAGGATCCCACTAAATTATGTATACTATGCAATAATAACTTTATAGTTCATAAAAAAAATGGGTTTCATTGTACAATGTTTGGGTGACCAACACTATTACAGTCACCAAGGCACAAAATGAACTAGGATGGACAACTACCATCCAACAACAAGCTATAAGGTTCTAGGGATGTTCCCCATTCCCCCACACTCCATGATATCCATGGTCTCCCATACTCTTTTAGTTCCCTTTGCTCAGCCAGTTGTTTATTTAATTAATAACATGTTCAATCATTCAAAGATAAACAATAATGACAATAAAAACATTAACATTAATAATAATAATAATGCCAAATTACATAATCACATCATCAAACAAATGAGCATAAGTCCATAGTCATATTGACAAATAGAACATAAGTCCATAGTCAGATAAAAGACCACAAGTCCAGGGCGTAACAAACAAGGTATTAAAAAAAAGTGTGGAGATGTCCTTAAGTATAAGGTACAAAGTCTTACAACATATCTCTAGATCTATTGAATAATGACTTAGGAAAAGTGCCTTACGCTTGTAGGAAATCACTTAGAATGTCTTACTTAAGATTGGTTGAAGTCTCACAAATATTTTGTAGAGGCTTACATTTAAGTCAAAGATCAATAAGCTAGTAGAAGAACCTCCAACCTCATTAGTAAATGAGATGCAATGTTCCATGTCTTGGGATGGTGATTTTACCTACCAAGTTACATATCTTACCTCGTGTGTAAATGGCCACAAATATATTAGGATCGAAGGAAAACATTGCAATGGTTCATTAAACCCTTCACCAATATTCATCTTCAACTTTAGATCAGGGATACTAAATATGTACTTGTGCTTGAATTTTAATTTTGTTATTCTTATTGTTTTAGGTAATGAAGTATATGTTTGAGAGCACTACCCTTGACCAAGATTTCCTTTGTTCCTATTTTATTAAACAAAAATTTGATCAAAGGACCCTACTTCAACCTTTTCTAATTCCTAATCCTAGATAAAACCCTAATGCCACCTCTTATCAAAATGATAACTACGACCCAAAATCATTCAAATCCCCAAATTTTGTACAGTCATGATCCCATATTCTCTTCAATCCCACTACTCATTCCAACATTTCACATCATCAACATTGATGTCACTACCATAAACCCCAAGCCATGTAACTAAAGAAGGTTGCTTCTTACAACACCTAGATTAATCCAAAGCCTTATTCTTTTCTAAACAAACAATGAAGTTATAACAACTCTTTCCTATCCTATCCCTTCTTCACTCTCTACTAAGTTAATCTCCCTACCCAAACTACCTACACTAGATTCCTCCTTACTCTTGATGATCCAATCCCACTCACCCTCTTCCCCAACTCTTCTCTTTACTCACAATTTATAAATAAAATACGAATTCCTCACTAGAATTTTGTACAATAGAAGCCAAAAGAACCTAGTCTCTTAGACATTCATTAATAGTATCTAGTTTCCTACAAACCCCCATCCTTCACCCTATCACCTTGGTTGGGTATAACAATATGGAGCTCAACTCTTGATAAAAAAACATTGTTCAATTACTTTTTCTATTGGCCCTTTCAAGAACATGGTAGATTGTGACATATCTTCTTTGGATTGTTAATACTTATAGGTATTACACACTACAAGAAATTAAATTCCCTATACAATGCTACTACCAACACTTACCACCTCAAGAAATATGGATAAAATTATCAACTCAACTCTATGGCCATTCCCTTTCCTCATCCACCAATATGTCACCGATTCAATATTCACAAATGTCTCTCCCTCACTCTTTAACCTTATACTCAATCATCTTCCTCCCTATCCTCTAATTCCAACCTATCACCTCTGCCAGTCAACCTCCAAAACAATTAGTCGATCCTACCTTCCAACCATGTAACCCTCATTTGCATTGCTAATCCCCCACTACTATGAACAACTACAACAATGTATAACATAATTAACCCACTAAAACCACCAAAGAACACTCCTATGGCTTTTTACTTCCATCATTTGTAACCATACCATCAGAGAGTTACACCTACACATTTCTAGAAAAATTTCACATTGATGGATTTTGAAGTCTAGATCTAAATTCATATCATCAACACTCAACTAGATTTACAAAAAAGAAACCCTCTCCATGATAGAGTCCTCATCTCCTGAACAATACATCACCTTCAACGCCCTCTCCATATCACTATTCCACTACATCTCTAGGTACTATACCAAACATGTTCCAATATTCCTCTTTGTCATTTGAGGTATTATTGCACAACAATCCAATGGGAACACATCAATGCATCATCCAATAATGTTGCCAAAATGGAGTAGGGATTAATTTTGAGGCAATTATACCACAGGAATGAATTAATTACTTAAATGTTGAATTTGGAATTAATTTTGAGATGGAATATTTTTATTAATAAATATTGCTAATAAATATTGGCAAGTGGTGATAATATGGCTAGGAAATTAGAATTGGTAAGAGAGCCAAACTTTCCTAAGTGGTAAAGTCTCTGAAAAGCTAAGGAATCTAGTGGAGACAAGTTGGCAAGATGAACCCAGAAAGGAAACTGACAAAAGCTAGCAAAATCAGACAAAAGCAGGAAAGAGGAAAGTAAAGAAAGTGGAAAGATTCAGAAAAGCTTTCTAAAATAAAATAACAATAACTAGAAAAGCTACCTAAAGCGCACTTACCCAAATTCAGTGAAGGAGGTGAAGGAAAGAATGTTTTGAAAGCTCAGAAGTTGCTATTCTCCTCAAGAAAGGCGCCCTCATGGCTTTGGACTAGAATGGGCAAGTGGGTAACCTACTCTCATAGGTCACCAAAGCTAAGTAACTTACTCAGCAGGTCATCATAAAGTTTATAAAAGAATCCAACCAACTCCAATAAAGAACTTTTGTCATTTGAATTTTTAGTCTGAGAGCTCTGAGCTTCTCAAGTTGAGTGTTGTGCCTCAACCATTTCACTTGGGTGATGTGCCCCAAGTCTGTGTGAGTTATCCAGGAGTGTTATGCAGGTCCAGCAAGTAATCTTACAACCATTGATGTCCAGTATAGCGCAGCTATGAAGTTCTAATGCCAGATAGAAGAGGAGGCCACCATTGAAGGTAATTTGCAGCTAGAATTGAAGAAAGAGCACTAGAGGATGGAGATAATTATGGAGAGGTGTGCCCAGGACCTCCAGGGAGTTCTATAAGCTGATGATGGAGAGATTTAAGGTTGATAAATTCCAGAGATCGAATATCAGAACCATTCTCCTCTCTTCTTCTACCTTTACTACTCCCACAGCCAGTTTCGGAGGTGATTTCCCCCACAAGGGAGAATCAATTGAAGATTGCAACCATTGAAGACCAGCATGAGCAGAATGCAGCAAGTTCAGCCATCTTGACATTATATGGACTAATATTAATCTCCATTACAGATCCGAAGTAACTTCTCTCTTCTCCTATCTATTTCTCCACTATTGTAATGTAAAATCATAGCCGGTGAGGCACTGTTTTGAGAAGGGAGTTATTGAATAAGAAAAGAAGGGTTCTGTCATATCTATTGCAAGTTATTTCTGTTCTTATTACTATATCAGAGCTACATACTCATTTATAACAGAAAAATCAATTAATGGAAGTTAGTTGTTAAGTCAGATTCGGAGACTATCTCGTTGGGTGGTTTTATTTGACTAGTTTTACTGTTTTCTTCATAAAATACAATCTGCAAATCCATTTCACTTACCGTTTGTTGCAGTAGGCTCACAACTTAATATATTAACCATATCAGCCTTTAAAATTGAAATCTGGAAGCTTTTTCCTTGTGTTTGGGAAGCCAACAAAATTCCTAGCTCGACAATCCCAGTTAAGCATCTGTCACCCCAAACTTTCCAAACCTTGTCCAATCTTCTCCAGAATCCTCCTGGACATATCCAACCATTATTTGACTGATATTTACACTACTACAAACTCCCTGAACCCATACCTGTCTAGTATGCATATGGCAGCTACCCAGGAAGCCTCGAAGTAGGAAAGGGATTAATTGCTTTGCTGAAAAGTGAAAGTTACTCGTACCTTGTGCATAGGACACCTCAGATCTGCACTTTGACCTGCTGCTGCACCAAACCCCATATAAATTCCAGAATTGAAGTTTCATCCCACCATCTTCAATCCTTAGCCAGTAAACCTCACTTCAATCCTGCACCATTTGAAGAATTAAGCAGAAAATTTACTAGTGGAGTTAAAAAGAACTTTGGGATCCAGTTAATATTCTTGGTAGATAGTCCATAGGATATTACAAGTAGAAAGACATAGTTTAATATAAAACTTAATGCCCTTAGGCCATTTTATTCCAATCCAATCCTCTTGAAAGATACCCTACAATTTAGTAGAAAAGATGGTAATAAAAATGTGTCTATCCTTAAGAATTAGCTTAAACTTGATCTTCCATGGGTGAAAATTATGCCTTCTATAATTATCAATTTCAATTAGAACTTGTTGTCATAACTACAATCAATTAACCATAGATTTGAGAAAAGATCAAATTGACCATAAACTTTTGCAACCACAAAATTTACTCATCTACAATACTAAAAAAAAAAATCAACAAAACATAAACCATAGTATGTTTTTAAAACATTAATATAACCATTAATTTTTCATTAATATATACATAACTTCTTACACAATGTCAAAAACTCTCAATCTCACAACTTACAAGTGCAACAATGGAAATAAAAAATCCCAATTATTTACTATGAAACAAGGGTATGAAAAAAACTATAAACCCTATTAGATTACATAAAATAATAACAATCTTACTATTATATCAATAAAATCCTTTAAAGGCTTTCCAAACATTTTTATGTAATATCTGAGTTCACTGGCATCTGTTGGAATATATATATATATAAAAAGAGCTTTCCAAAATTTTCATGTAATATCTGAGTTCACTGACATCTCTTGGAATATATATATTTCTTAATGCTAAAAATTTATATATATAATTTTACCAGTGTAAACAGTGCACTGAAAACGATGTGCTAAGATTATATGAACAAATCAGATAACAAAACAGTGAACTCGAAGTGGTTTGACTCGTTTTCCAAAATCAAAGGGCAAGCCATTCAGAAACAAAAATTTAAAGTGCCCTATCAAAATGGCCTGGGTAATGCTATACAACATATTTAAAACTTTGCAAAAGGTAATTCTAAAAAAAAAACTTTGAAATGCCTTGTCAAATTGTTGGATATATAACTGGCGATATACCATAAAACTTTACAAGTAAAGTATGAAGCGGTGAAACTTTGTTCTATGGTTTGAACGCGTTTTAGTATACATCTGCAGAGAGAGATATACATTCAAAAGCGATTTATATTTATTTTTTTGTTATATTATAATTTATTAACATACAATCTGTAGAATTTATTGATTATTGAAAAGAAAGGTGAGCGCAAAATATAATTGAGTGACTTATGGTAAATCTAATTTTTTTTGGAAGAGATTTGTTTTGTTTGAATTTCATTTTATTATCTTGTGGCACGGCAACGAGGCGGCCCCCATACGCTGGCTACCAGATTACACTTCTGCTCTATGACGGCAACAATGCGGCCCCCATAGCTCTGACTTCCAGATTATACCTATCTTCTATCACGGCAGCAATGCGGCCCCCATAAGATTTTTTTTTTTTAGCAATTAAGGATTCCAGTGGATTGCAGATTGCATTTATCTTGTGTCACGGCAATGCGGCCCCCATATAATTTTTCATATGAAGAATTGCTGTGTGTTGCAGATTGCACCTACCCGTGTTACGGCAACAATGCGGCCCCCATATGATTTCTTTTCATATTTGAGAATTGGACGTCCGAATGGTATAGGTCTATCTAGGTTAGCATAGTCTGCGGTGCAGTAAATCCAGCGGTATAAGACGTTTATTCGTAGCATGCAATGAATTCAATGCAGGTAGTGGAGTTCACAGAGGGTGGAAACGGCATTTGACAGTGCAAGGGGCCAAACGGCCGTGAAGCTGGCTGGCCTTCGCAGTCTGATTTCACGCCGGCTAAGGGAAGGGAGCAGGTGGGTTCAGGATTCGAGACGCCTAGCGCGCTTTCTGCTGCCGCCCCTGTGCGACTCAGAGAGTCGCAAAATAAAATAATTATAATGCATTTCGTACTGCCTATGATGATTTCCCATTTGATTCTGGTATGAGACAATAAGTGGGACCTCTGGTCGATCAGATCATGGCAGAATGCAAAGTACCTCCCGCTGTCCCGGCAGTCTGAGATCACGAAGTCCCTGCCCTTCTGTGGTCAATCAATTCAATACCGAGGCCTTGCAAGTTGGGATTTCACAGAGAACTAAGGTCGGTGGAATTTTAAATCTAGAGGTCCACGCAAAGCATATGAAAGCAACTGCCTTAAAATAGACTGTCTCTTTGTTATATAGAACGATCATCGCATTGTCTCTCGGATAACTGTGTCGTCTCAGTAAGTGAGTTTTAATTTGGCAGCAATCGGCCCTTTGATTGCTGTAATTTTGGCCGTTCGCTTCAAGTCCCTGCAAGGAGCTGCTATGGATACAAGCATTTACGATCAAATCTTCATGAATCGAACCATGCCAGAAAGCACATGGGCTAATAGTAATTATGGTCATTTTGATATTTCCGAATATAGGGTATTGGAGGAATCAAATGGGCTTCTAGCATTAATGGATTCTAACTTCACAACGGGTTATTCTGTCTTAAATGGCACAGAGGGTACCAAAAGTGCGAATACAGAGCTTCTAAGGTCACAATATGGTAACCTTGGGGAATGGACTCAAAACCTAAGTGATCGGCCATATACGTGCTCCTGGAATGCTGTCTATCCTCAGGATTTGGATGAGAATTCTTTTCGATATGGGCATTACAACCCCTCCAAATGTTTTAATACCCAAAACCAGGATGTTAGATGCGATGTTAGTCTTGGCTATGGAGTTGAGTTCGAACAAAATAAGTACGGCGCTGGTACAGCTTTCACCTGTCAGCACAGTAATGACTTGAACAAAGATCAATCGGTGGATCAGGCGAACAATATATGTGAAATCTTCAGAGATCAAGCTTCTGAGAACGAGCTTGGGTTAATTTGCAGTAACGTCAGTGACATCCCGCATGTTGGATCTGAATTCAGTAAATATTCAGTAGGATATATTCATGAGAATTTCATGAAAACGAGCACAATCGGACAACCCTATAATGGGATAAGCTTCAATCAGGATGGCGAAATGGAAATGAGCGGGGGATTGTTAGGTTACAATACCGAAAATGTAATTTCAACGTTACTGAATGCAGACAAGATATCCATTGAGCCCTTGGAATTGAACGGGACGAAGGGTATTGCAACAGTTTCTGTAAATGAGCTGGATGGTTTTGACGATGAGACGCCTCTCAGTACATCATATGAAACGAAATTCTATACTGATCAACAGTCCCCACAGACAACCAGTTTACCTGTACAGGTTTCTGAGAACAGGGTGCCCGTCTATAGTACTGGGAGCCAATTAGTAGAATATGATGGGAATCGTGAGCAAAATGGCAGCAGAATGGATGGGCTTATCGTTATGAATGATGCTGATGGAACCCAGGTGACCCTGACAACCGTTGAACGAGAGTCGAGTAATGCCAAAGTTGTACGAGGTGGTGTGACCAAAAGCAAAGGACATCCAGCAAAGAATCTCCTGGCAGAGAGAAGAAGAAGGAAGAGGCTAAATGAGCGACTTTGTATGCTGCGGTCTGTTGTCCCAACTATAAGCAAGGTAACTATATATCTAGAGTTCTGATCCACATTTACATTATTTGTAGAAGGCCTGTAAAATCATTTATAACGCCTTCTCCCCGTTGCTTTTGGTTTTCTCTTTTTTTGCCATCCAGATGGACAGGACTTCAATTCTGAGTGACACAATTGAGCATACGAAACAGTTGCTGCAACAAATTCGATTTCTGCATGGGGAGCTTGAACCCCAAGCTAGCTGGCCAGCACATCTCAGAGCCTATGAAGGATACTTTCGCTCAGCGGGCATAGCTTGTGACCAAAAATTTTCAGACAAACACATTTCGAAGGTAAGAAAACGTATTAGACGGATAACAACCATTAGGTAAAAAAACTTGAACTTGGAATTTTGTTTCTTTGTATAGATAGAAGGTACGAAAGATAGCTATTAAGCGAATTTCTAACAACTATACTTCCTATGTTATGTCATGTGTTAAATGTTAGACTTATATCCAGACAGAGGTGCATGCTGTTTAAGTTTTCCCAGAGTAGTTGTAGAATACTTTGCTTCTATGAGCATGTCATAGTTAATAGTTAAATTATTTACTGTAAACATAGTACCTAGTAGTCGAGTGACTGGAGTAACAGACACTATATTTGTTTCCTGCTCAAATTTTGGTATTAAATGTTAGTTTTTAGTGTAATTAGTTTTGTTCTCAAGGAAAATCATCTAGTTATAAATTAAAATTTTCAAGTGATCGTTGGATGCTTATTTTGTAGTTAGAGCTACTGAAAAAAATTAGGTTTACGTACATTTTACATATTTTTGTATTTTGATAGTGCCATTAAATATCATTATAGAGTCTTACATTATTATTTAATAACTTTAATTACTAGTTTTTGAAAATATAATTTTACATTTTACTTTTGTTATAGTAAAATCTCAGAATTAGTTTCAATCATATATTGTATAATAAGTGTGATCAGTTTCAATCTCTCTTAATTGTATGATTATAATATTAAGTAGTAAATTTAGGAATGCCAACACAAACTTGCCCAAACTCTATTGCTGTAATAAGAACTTATTTACTCCAATCTTATATAATTGGTAAAAAAAATAAGTTTAATATAAGTTTATCAGTGAAAAGTTGACAAATTTAGAATGATTGATGTTAGTAAAATCTTCAATCTGACAGACTGTAAGCCAATTTTTTCTTAAAAAATATTCATATTTTAATTATGTACTGAATAAAAATACCTTATTATTCTGATTTTTTTTATCTGTCTGTTTCCTGTATGATCTAAAATTTGTACTCGAAATTCTGACATTGTCTGTATGATCTGAAAATTGTACTCGAAATTCTGACATTGTCTGCTTGCTAATTTTATGTGAATGAAAAAAATTAACTTAAAAGTAAAGAGCACGGTGATCTCACTCTCTCCTGAGATGGATCCAAAATAATGAAAATGTCTATTAGTGCTGATTTGGAAGTTTACTTTGAAGCCATTAAACTGTCAGATTATGTAAGTTCTGACTGGGATAAAAAACTAAATTCCTGTTTAAAGGTTTTTTTAGTTTAGTTTAGCTGATGAAAAAGCTATTGTTGATGTCATTTCTAAGAATTAGTTGATGTCATTTCTCAGAATTGCATATAACATTTAGGAAGCATGAATTGATAAATGGTATATAGCATAACGCAGATCTAAGATATCTAGAAGAACTATTTATGTTTTTCTGAAGCATGTTAGTTTGTTTTAAACTTAAGAGATTCCATAAACAGTACATAAACAATCTAAGAAATGGAGATTGAAGTATCTTCAAAATGGATAACATGAATCTTTTTTATTACTTTCTCATTTTAATAACATAAAGTTTGTGACAACATCTCCTTATACTGGGACTGTAAAGTATCTTTTAAAGTGCAACACAGCACATTTAAAAATAAAGCCTTCTGGTGAAAAATGAATATCACCGATCTTCAAATTAGAAGGATCTATTGAAGTGAATTAATGATTATCCTGACCAGTGTTTTGATTTTTCTCTCCGTTGGGGATTGTAATTTTGGAGAATCCTTTAGTGGAAGTTTCATTATGCATATCAGAAGTGATTGATTTGGGTGGAGTTGCATTATACACATCAGAAATATTGATGGTGCTGGAGTAGGTTGGCTCACTGGCTGTAACGCAGACTCATCAGAAGGAAAAGCTATCATTAAAAAAGTATATTATTTGTTTTATTGTTGATGGTAATCATTTTAGTTTCAATGGAGCTTTGCCCTGACGATGCTGAGATAGTTTTTAATTTGATGTTAGTTGTACAGCTGGACATACTCTAATTCCTTAATAGGCACTCAAGATTGAACTAACTGCAATCTTCTATAATTAATAACTTCAGTGAATCTTTTCAATTTAGATTGTTAGTTGTTAAATTGATTTGTCCGTATAGCTGGGTATACTCTCTAAATATGATGAATTTGAAGAATGTTTTGATCAATTTCTATTTCAAGAATGCCTGATCATGGAAATATTTGTAATTTTTAGTATGTGAAAGTGATCATGGAAATATTAGTGATTTTTAGCATGTGAAAGTTATCATGGAAATATTAGTGATTTTTAGCATGTGAAAGTTGAAATTTTCTGTGCCAATTTTTTATAATGAGGCTATTACCCAACTGGATCATAGAACTGTTTGGCATTCTATACTACTGTTTGTTTTCTGTGGATTGTGAAAAAAATAAAACTGTAAAATCTGTTTGGTTGATTGATGTTCTATGTGCAGTTCGAGGTTAAGAGAACAGGCAGTCAGGATCTAAATATTCATATGACATGTCAAACAAATCCGTCAATTCTGCTGTCCACGATTAGCACTTTAGAATCGTTTGGACTCGATATCCAGCAAGCCATCATCAGCTGTTTCAGCGATTTTGGAATGCAAGCCCAGTGCTCAGAGGTTTGCTCTCTCTGTCAATATATTTCATTGTGATATCCATATTCGACCATTTGTTAGCGACTTCAAGTTTCTCAAGGATTCGGAATTTTTTTGTTGGATGTTTTTACAGATAGATAATGCTAAAAACAACATCAGACCTGAGGACGTCAAGGTGGCTTTACTCCAGAACGCTGGCTATCTCGGCTAAATATAGAGCATCTTCATACTTTCGTTCCAGTTATCTATGTATTTTAGATTTGCTCAACAATAATTCTCTAACAATGCTATTTCTGCTCTTCACTTCATCATGTAACGCAGAGCCAAGCTAGCTCTTGCAGAAAACTTATGAATTTCGATACCTGAGGAAGCATTCCATGTACCACGGTTTGTCTGTAGGTTTTGTTGTTTCTTGCAGTTAATAATAACACCCACTTTGCCATTGCAATCCAAAACCAAGAGAAGTCTGATAATTGTGAATTTAATTCTGAGAAGTCTGATGATTGTGAATTTAATTCTGAGAAGTTTGCTTATGATCGCTGGGCGCTATGAATTCTAACGTTGGATGATATCAACTGCATCTTACTGGCATTAGGGTGTCACCGGCGACACGTATTCTTCTCTGAGACTGAATCCATTGAATCGATTAACAATACAAGCACTAAAATCAAAATGTGTTTCCCTCTACTCAGACAGTGTGTTGAATTATTCCCGCTTAAGCTGATTGAAACGTTATAATATTCCATGGGTGTATACGGACTCTTTAAAAGCCTAAGAATCCGGGAAAGCACGTGCTTTGTGTACCGTCAACTTTGTGACTTCTTAATCTCTGATCTATCGGCTCTGAAGAAGATCTTAATCCTGCTTCGGTATTCATTACAGAAGAGGGTTAAATTGCAAGGCGTCGAGAATACTGCTCGGAGTAGACCTAGAAACGACATATCATTTCACTTTCAACTGCATATTAAAATATTTCCATTCACTGTTTCCCGACATTTCGTTCTCTGAAGAGTGATTTTTCTAATTATTTTTAAATACAATTGTCCAAAGGTTGTAATTGTGCCACCTCTCCAATAAAAATATCTTTTTGTGAATTTGTTATTTTTATATGGTTAACTATTGCTGTACACTTGTTCTATAAAGAGTGATTTTTTTCATTATCTACAAATACAATCGTTCAAAGGTTGTAATTGTGCCACCTTTTTTATAAAATAATATTTTGTTTAGAAGATTTTAACATATATGTGAATAACATTTTGCAATTAAAAGAATTTTTTATTCATTTCCAAAAACATAATTATTTTTTAAATTTCAAACGAAATGTTACCACAAAATATTCCATGCGCTGAGGATAAGGATATGGACACGTAGGAGAACTTTAGAATTTTTATTTATTTTAATTTACTAATCTAGAAGATACACCCAAAATATCGAAATATACTATTTCTCCGTCTACTTGTTTGTACGAATTATGGGAATTTAATATTATCATTACAATTTGTTGCAACAAAATTCGCCGAAACATTAGATGTACAAGAAAATATTTCATAAAATTAATTATATACATATAGATATATATAAATAAAGCTAGTAAGATTTATATTAATACAAATTAAAATGATGGTTTATCACAAGAGAAACTAAAATAAAATTTTAGTAAAACAAGTGTTTCCAATGATCCATTGCGTATAAATAAATAATGTAAGGATAACTAAATAACATTACATATCCGATATCTATAACTAATAATAAAAAAATTACAAGAGTTGATATAATAAAAAACTGGATTGGCTAGTTAGAGGAATCTTTTGACCGGAAGCTAAAGCAGGGTCTGCATCTTGATATGTGTATGAAGATCATCTGACTACAACAAAATCACTTTTAGCTTCATTGTTCTCTAATAATACCTTCCCCATTAAAACCTTCATTTGACAATACAAAGTGATAATTTTAAAGTATTTGACATGAGTGTGTAAGGTGCCCTCATTAACAATACAGAGTGATAATTTTAAAGTATTTGACATGAGTGTGTAAGGTGCCCTCATTAAGGATGCAACTGTTTATGTGCTTCTTGATCTCATTTTTATGGAGAAGAACCCTTTCCATTTTCATTTCTTCCTCTAAACATGTTATACAATTTGATGAGAATTTTATACTCAAAACGAGAACTCTAGCCATCAAAACTCACATTTTTCATAAAAAAACACCCAAAAAAACCTCAAATAAAAAAGTAGTGCTACCAGTAGCACCACTTTTTTTGGGGGTTAAAAATATACACATGGACCAAAACAATCGTTACCGTTGTTTACAAAACCTTAAAATCAAGCATTGAATTGGAAACTAATACTACGGGTAGCACAATTTTTCAGAAAATGGCATTATTATATCATTGTATGTTAGGAACCCATGTCAACCCTTCTCTTTACTTTGTTAGTATATTGTTGTTGGATGCATATGCTTTGTAATTCATCCCGTAGTATTTGTTCATCCATAGTTTGTATTAGCCCACATGGTATTGACCCATAGTATTGGCACCTAGATTTAGTATATAAGTTTGTGCTGAGGCCAATGAAGGTACCATGAAGTTATTTGTATTGAGCTTGCTCAAAGGAGGTTTCCTCCTCGAAGTTTCTCACGATCAATAAAAATATTCTGTGATCTAATATATCGTATATTTCATCAATTAATTGTTGCATGTTCGTCACATCTTGTATTAGAGCTCTTTCTTGGGATCCTTGGGTGAAATTTCTGCAAATTATTTTTTTTCACATCTGTTGCAAGTTCGAATATGGGAATAATCCCTATCCACTTAACTATGGTAAGTACTTGGGCATAATCCCTACAACTCATTGTGAGGAGTACCACATGAACCCCGAAGTAGCTAGCCCATTGAGAGGACTTGCCAGCGAAAAGGGAAATGACCCCTACATGATTGACTAGTTCCCACTCATGAGATAAACCAAGAGCTGTCGTTTGTGGAAAAATGATTATCAGTTTTACCTGAGTTGTGGAGTGAGCGGTATTGCTCCAATACGCAAGTCGTTAGACATTATTGGTGGCCGAGTGAATCCCATGAACAGTTAGGAAGCCGACAATACCTGGGGTCTATATCTATTTTCAGCTGTTAAATCGTAGATTTCCTCTATCCATAACTGTTTTCGATCATTTCCGTGCCATTGCAGATTCATTTGTTTCCGATCACTTCCACGCCATTGCAGATCCATCTGTTGTCGATCCCTTCTCCATCGTTGTAGATCCATTTTTCGCCATATCTCCCTTTTTGTAACTATGTTTCCCTTGAAACTTCACTGACACCCATGCAATCCCATTCTACATATTTAATTCCTAAGGACCCTATCCCAAATTCCACTTCCCAAAGTGGAAATCCCACATTTGTCTATTTTTAGGGTTTGACATAACTTCTTCGATTTTCACCCAATCGCCATCAAATTTTGCCACAGTGTTCATTTCCTATTTTTGCTTTTTTTTCCTTCTCTACCAAATCTTCACATTCTTTCACCCCACTTCTGAAATTCTCATTTTTTGCTTCCTTGTCCATTCGACAGTATCTAAAACCTAGTCAAACCCAAATTACCGATTATATTTTTTCCCAAATCCAAATTTCCTTTTACTAAAACAATTTTTGTTTTTGTTTCTCTACCCACTCAAAAAAAAAAAAAAAATCTCGTGGTTATGGTTGTCACCCGTGCAGGAGCAAACATCATGGAGGAAGAAATTACAGCCCTCAAAACCAAACTCTAGGATCTGGATGAAAAATTTCCCGGCCTCCGTTTTGAGCATTCAGCCATGAACAATAAACGACAGTCAAAGTCTTCTTCAGAAAATGAGTTCTCTTCTTCTAGCAATTTCCATGGTCTGAAGCTTGATTTTCCTCGCTTCAATGGTACTGACCCGACCGGATGGATATATTGGGAATAAAAATATCTCAGTCTGCATAATACTTTTGATGTCAACAAAGTTCCACTTGCATCCTTTCATTTGAAATAGGAAGCTCTTCAATGGTACCGTTGGTACATCAAGGCTCATGAAGAGACAAAATGGCCATATTTTTCCCACCTCCTTTTGCAACAATTTGGTTCTAGTGCTTTTGATGACTTCATAGAATCTCTCACTAAAGTTTGCCAAATTGGCATTGTGAGAGAGTATCAGATAGAATTTGGGAAACTAGCCAACCGCATAGAAGGATTGCCTGATGACTTCTATAGGAATTGTTTTATCAGTGGTCTAAAGAATGCAATCCAATCTGAGGTCAAAATGTTCTGTCCCAACACAATGATGGAAACCTTGGGGTTGGCTAAGTTGGCAGAAGACAAGATTGCAACCCAACAATGCTCCAAACCCACTTTTGTTCCCTTCATAAATATGGGTTCTCAATGACCTCCCATCCTGCCATCTCTTCGACCAACTCCTATCAAGCATTTGTCTAAAACATAGATGCGGGCACGCAAAGAAAAAGGGCTTTGTTATAATTGTGATGAGAAATTCACTCCAGGACATAGATGTGGTGAAAAAAAGCTCTATTGCTTGGATGCAGATTCTCAGCCTGCCTCTGAAATTGCTGAAGAAGCTCCATATACAATAGATGATCAGGTCGACATTCAGGAGCCGCCTATTTACCCTCCATCTCAGGTCGACCACCCAGAGATATCTCTCCATGCTTTATCCAGATTCGACACCCCCCAAACAATGCGAGTAAGGGGTTACTTCAAGAAGATTCCTCTTATAATACTCTTTGATTCTGGTAGCACTCATAACTTCATTGACCCTCAGATTGCCAAACAATTTGATTTTTTTGTCCATCATTGCTCCAACATTGAAGTCATGGTTGCCAATGGGGTCACCTTACCTTGCAAAGGGAAGTGTCGCAATGTTCATATCACTATGGGAGATTATAACTTGCGCTTTGACATGTTTTCCTTGGCCTAAGGAGGATGTGATGTGGTTTTGGGCGCTCAATCGCTATGCACACTTGGACCCATCTTATGGGATTTTGCTGAACTTTGGATGCAGTTTTCAACCAATGGAGAAAAACACACATTGACAGGATTACAACCAGGGTCTCTTAGCATCATCAGTTAACATTTCATGGAGAAACTCCTTAAGAAGAATTCACATGGTGTCATTGCTCAGATCTATTCCATTCAGATGCAACCATAAGCGGTCTCCACTACTCCTTTGGACCTACAACAAATTATTGATCGATATACAGGTGTATTTGCTGAACCAGTGGGATTACCACCTTCAAGGACAGAGGACCATCATATTCAGCTCCTTCCTAAAAGTGTTCCTCCCAACATCACGCCCTATCGCTACCCCTTTCGCCAAAAAAAGAGATTGAAATGCTCATTTGGGACTTACTGAAGCAAGGTATTATTTGCCCAACCACTAGTTCCTTTTCTTCACCAGTTATTCTTGGCAAAAAAAAACATGGGCCATGGAGCCTCTCCATTGACTTCCGAGCACTTAATCACCTCATAATCAAGGATAAGTTTCCAATTCCTGTTGTTGATGAGCTTCATGGTGCTCAATTTTTCTCCAAGTTGGATCTTCGTTTGGGGTAACATCAAATTTGGGTTCATAAGGATGATATCCCTAAAACAACTTTCTGCACACATGATGGCCACTATGAGTGTTTGGTCATACCCTTAGGCCTCACTAATGATCCTTCCATATTCCAGGCATTGATGAATAAAATATATTCCATCCCTTCTTGTGGAAATTCATTCTGGTCTTCTTCGATGATATCAGTAAAACATGGGCTGAACATCTCCAACATCTGGATCTTGTAATGCAACTTTTCTTTGACCATCATCTCCACACCAAACAATCTAAATGTGATTTTGGACAGAAGGAAGTAGAGTATCTCGGGCACATTATTTCACCACAAGGGGTTCACGTGGATCCTACCAAAACAAGTGCCATGAACAATTGGTCGCATCCTCAGACACTCAAGAGCCTTCATGGTTTTTTGGGGTTGACTAGCTACTACCGCAAGTTTTTCAAGGATTATGGGAAGATTGTAGCTCCATTAATTGCTCTATTGAAAAATAATGCTTTTACATGGACACATGCTACTAAGTGTGCATTTGGAAAACTGAAACAAACTCTGTGTACTACATCTGTTCTAGCTATGCCCGATTTTTCCAAGCCCTTCACTATTGGGAGTGATGTTTGTGGAAATGGACTTGGTGTTGTTCTCCTTCAAGATGAACATCTCATTTCCTTCTCCAGCAAATCCCTTTTAGGTAAGAATTTAGCTACCTCTACATATGAGAAGGAAATGATGGCTATTTTGCATGCTGTACATAGGTGGCGACCATACCTATTAGGGAATCATTTATGCATTAACAATGATCACCAGAGTCTGAAATATTTCCTGGAACAATGTGTATCCTCCCCGACACAACAGAATTGGATTATAAAACTCATGGGTTATGACTATGAGATCACTTACAAGAAGGGTAAGGAGAATATTGTGGCAGATGCTCTTTCTCGCACATTTGATGACCAAGTTTCTCTTTTAGCTATTTCTATTCCTATTCCAAATTGGTTGCAATCTGTTCAATAGGGCCATGTCAATGACTCTTCATTATCTCAAATAATCTAATGCTTGGCCAACAACTCTTATGCTGTACCACATTACTCTTGGGATGGTGCTTCCCTGAGAAACAAGGGTCTTCTAGTGCTTCCATAAAGCACAGATCTTCACTAGGTTGTACTCTATCAACTCCATGCTTCTCTATCAGTAGGGAACTCTGGGTTCCTCAAAACGTATGAGCGAGCATGGGGTAACTTCTTTTGGCAGGGAATGAAAGGGATAATTAACCAAATGGTGGCTAAATGTGATATCTGCCAGCGCAATAAGGGTGAAACAACACTCCTTCCGGGATTTCTCAAACCCTTTCCCATCCCTACATTGATTTAGATAGATATTTTTATGGATTCATTGAAAGGATCCCTAAATCTAGAGGGAAGAAAATGATTTTCGTTGTGGTTGATCGCCTCTCCAAATATAGTCATTTTTGTGCTCTCAACCATCCCTATACAGCCTCCTCAGGCACTCAAATTTTCCTGGACTAGATCTTTTGTCTTCATGGAATCCCTTCTTCCATTGTCTCGGATCGTGATGCGACTTTGACTAGTCATTTTTGGATAGAAATATTTCGCCACACTAGCACCAAACTGAAGACGAGTTCATGGGATCACCCACAAACAGATGGTCAAACTAAAATTATCAAGAAATACTTGGAAACTTATCTTCGCTGCTTTACCTATGAACAACAAAATCAGTGGGAAAAGTGCCTCCCTCTCGCTAAATGGTGGTAAAATACCTCTCACCACACTGCCTCTAAAATGACTCGATATGAAGCAGTCTATGGTTAGGCACTGCTAGTTCTTCTTCCATACACCCTCAGTAGTTCACCAGTTCAGGCAGTTGACATGGTCCTTCGAAACCACGATCAGATTCTTCGCATTTTGTGAGACAATCTTCACATGGCAAGAAATCGAATGAAGCAGCAAGCTGATCAGCACCATTCTGAGCAAACTTTTTAAGCAGGTGATATGGTTTTTCTTCGTCTACAGCCTTATAAGAAATCCTCCCTGAAACTCAAAGGGTGTCAGAAGCTCGCTCCAAAGTTCTATGTGCCATATAGGATTCTTTAGAAGATTGGGTCCGTTGCTTATAAATAGGAACTTCCTCCTTCTTCCCGCATTCATCCAATATTTCATGTCTCTTGTCTGAAGAAAGTTCTTGGGCACCAACATCAAAGGACAAACTATTTTACCAAAACTGGATAATGAAGGATCCATCCTTTTGGAGCCAGAGGCCGTCCTCAATAGGCGCACTCATCATCTTCGCTCTCGCTCTACCACAGAGGTCTTAATTCAGTGACATGGAATGCAACCATAGGATGCTACATGGGAACCACTCCTTCAGATTCAACAACAATTTCCACATCTAAATATTTGAGGACAAATCTTTTTCTGAGGGGGAGGGGATGTCAGGAACCCATGTCAACTCTTCTCTTTACTTTGTTAGTATATTGTTGTTGGACACATATGCTTTGTAAGTCATCCCGTAGTATTTGTTGATCCATAGTTTGTATTATTGTTGCTGGACACATATGCTTTGTAAGTCATCCCATAGTATTTGTTGATCCATAGTTTGTATTAGCCCATCGTATTGACCCATAGTATTAGCGCCTAGACTTAGTATATAAGTTTTTGTTGAGGCCAATGAAGGTACCATGAAGTTATTTGTATTGAGATTGCTCAAAGGAGGTTTCCCCCTCGAAGTGGCCTACGATCAATAAAAATATTCTGTGATCTGATATATCATATATTTCATCAACTAATTGTTGTGCGTTCCTCACATTGTATCATAATTTAAAATTGTATTTATTAATTCTCTTAGTAACACTATATAAAACTAGCACCAAGTTAAACACAAATTATTCAAGAAATTATATCACCTCTCTTTCTATATAAAATAAACAAATTTATGATATGATTCATAATAAAATCTATATTAAACCATAAAACATAGAATTTATGATATTTGGGTGCACATGGGAATAAACACATTATACTATAAACCGGAAAACAAGTAGAACTAGAACTTTAGCCATAAAAATTCATATTTTTGCGTAAAAAACATTAAAAAACAACCCCAAAACGAGCCATAGGCAGTATCATTGAAATCAAAACCCTAAATGAACCACCTGATTGAAAATTGGACCTCCTAGAATGAAATAAAAAACTAAAAAAAGTGAATAAAAAAAATGCAAAAGTTATTAAAATTTTGAAAACCAAATTAAAAATAATTTCAAGAATTATTTAAAACTTTAAAAAACTTATAAACAAAAAATAAAATAAAAAAATCACCCAAAACGTTAAAAAAAAAAATTAAAATGAAACAAAATTTAAAAAAGAATACAAATTTAACAAAAAAAGATAACATTTAAAAAAATAAAAACAATATGAACAATTTTTCTTTTAAATTGGAAAAATATATCGAAATGGAAAAAATTATTTAAAAAAATTTAAAGAAAATTTAACAAAAAAATTGAAAAAAAAACTAAAAATACAATATTAAAATTTAAAAAAAAACTTAAAAAAAATAAAATAAAATAAAAATTTCAATAAAATGTTTTAATTAAAATAAACAAAAAAAAAAAAAAAAAACGTAACCTAACTTCAACCCCTCCCCGCCCCTCCCCCGCGTCCTCTCCCCGCCCCTCCACCTCTACCCTCCCTCCCCTCCCGCACCCCTCCCCCGCCTCCCCTCCCTCTCCTCCCGCACCCCTCCCCCGCCTCCCCTCCCTCTCCTCCCGCACCCATCCCCATCCCCCTCCCCACGCCAAGCCAATTGCCCACACAACCACCTTTGCGGGCAACGTGATTCTCAAAATCACACCATTAGGAAGGGGTAGCCTGTGGGCGGAGCAAGGGGCATACGGGGGATAGGAGGAGGCGAGGGGAGGGGAGGCGAGGGGAGGAGGGAGTTGGACGTTGGGGGTAAGGGAGGCGGAAATGGGGAGGGGATGGGTAGAGAGAGGTGGACATGCAAGGGGAAGGGGTGACGAGGGGGTGTAGGGGATGTTACATTAGGTTTCTTTTTAATTAAGACATTTTTTTTAATTTTATTTTTTTGCTTGGTTTGTAATTTAAAAAATTGTATTTCATTTTTTGTTTAATTTAAAATGTTAATTCATTAGAATTTCTTTTATAAATGTTAAAGTTTTTTAAAATTTGTATTTTTTTTTTTTAATTTTTTTTTCAAATCTTATTAAATATATATATATATATATATATATATATATATATATATTATTTTTAAAATCTTAAACTACAAAATCAAAATATTTGAAAATACATTAAAATTGTTTTTTTTTTGTAACTAGGGGAATCAACAACAGGGAAAGCGCTGGCACTCGCGTGACATAGGGTCCAGGGATCCAATCTTGTCCGCTACAACTATACCCCTAGGTTCACCCACATAGCCTGCAAGCATGGGGCACGGGTAAGCCGGGGTGATTTGAACTCGTGACCTCCATTTATAACATTTCCTTCATATCAAGTGAATCGCCAGTTTAGCTACACCCCTACGAGCAAAAATACATTAAAATTGTTAAAAATGTCTTTATTTTCTATTTTTTTTTACAAATTTTCCCATATAAATGACTTTTTTAAGATAAAAGTTCAAAGGAAAATCTTGCAAAATATATATGTTTTTTAATCTATCTATCTTCTAATTTTTTTTTTGTTTTTGAAAATGTATATTTTTTTTATCATAACCAGTTACTAAATGTATTTTTTTGGTAAAAGATGAAAAAACGTATTTGTAAATAAAAATTAATTTTTTTTTACCAAGAAGTTTCAAAATCGCAAAAAAATGCTCAAAATTAAATATGGTGCTACCAGTATACACACTTTTTGAAATGAAGGTAAAAATAGCTACTAAAATTGCCCCCCCCCAAAACCGAGAACAATGACGAGTTCTCGTCAAGTTGTATAACTTGTTTACCTGTGATATTTCACATAAAATGTTCTCCAAGATTTCTCATCATTAGAATGTTGTTGCATCCTTTGACTCTTGGATGACTTGGATTTCAATCACCGCCTCTTTGACAATGCCTCCCTTTTCCTCTTCCAACCATACTTAAGAGGGAAAAGGAGGACAAGCACTCAGCTTTTTGATTATAGGTTAGCGTGTGAGGAGTTCAATGGAGACAAAGATACCGCCAAGAAATGAGCAAGTCCAGACAAGGAGATACCCTCCAAAGTGCTGAAAGGGAAGGAGAAGAATAGTCTAGGTTTTGGACAACGGAGGATTGAAGGAAAAAATAAGAAAAGCTTTAGATAAATTACCAAAAAAAAGGGAGAAGAAATTGACATAGGTCGAGGTCAACAAGAAGTAGGTACTCCAAGTTGAAGCCAAGAATGAAGAGAGGATAGAACATAAACCAGATGTATCCTTCCCGGGTGTGCCTACATTCTTGCACTTGCTAGATAATAATGAAGGATCACCCATCCATCACTATGTAATGCCAAAACATCATTCTCTCAGCCATCAAACCTGAATACAACCCTGTTGACATGATTGCACAATGATATTTTATACAAATCCAATCCTTGAGCTCATGATTTCTTCTATCACCCCATCTAGGAATTCCATAAAAATATTTTATGAACAACTCCTTCTTCTTCTACCTCATCTAGGAATTCCATAAAAATATTTAATCAACCACTTCAACTCCTTCTTCTTCTTCTAAAATATTTAACCAACAACTACTTCTTCTACCCCATCTAAGAATTCCATAAAATTCTTCTTCTTCTCGTATAAAAATGATTTCATCACCGGTAATTTTTTTGGTCTTTTAAATCACATATATGTTTTTGCTGAGCTCTTGAGATAGATTTATGTAGCTAAGGGAAGTTTACATTTTTTTTAAGGGTAGAAACATCATTTTACAAAGATCAAAAATAACGAAACGAACTTATTTATGTTGTAGAGTTGTCCTTGTCGAAATCATTCAACTTATATGTCGTAAGTAGAAAATGAAACTTTCATATGAGAAACTCAGGCCTTTGATAACAGGATTATTTCTATGTCAACTACACTTCATGATAATGTGGAAGCAACATAATCTCATCTTACTCAGAGATGTGCACATATAACCTTTTAAAATCATTCAAGTGTCCAAAATCATAAACCTAATAAAAATTCAGTGAATGCAAAAATTCCAATCCTTAGTGTAATGACATGAAGGGGTGTTAAAATCTTAGCCCCACCACTGTGAAATGGATTTCATCCCAATGATAATATTTTTTGTGTAGATAATAGAAAATAGTAACTGATGAAAATGACCTTATATAACATCGTATAACATGCCATAATGTTTGTTGTCGTCATAATGAGTTATTATTTTTGTAACCCCTATATAATTCTATCGCTTATTATTATGTTTATGTACATTGTAAATCTAAGAATAATGAGATTAGGATAAAACCCTTATTTTTTGAATTTTTTTTCTTAAAGATTTTCTACAGTAACATGGTGTTTTGTTCCATGATTTTATTCTATATAGCTTTTCCATATTTCTTATGCTAGTATTATTTATGTGAGTACTATGATTATAATATTATACCCTTACCAAGATTCTTTTGCTACGTGATTTTATTGTCTATAGATTTTCCCTATTCCTTATCGTAGTATTACTTATGTGAGTACTATGATTATAATATTATACCCTTACCGTAAGTAATCTCTACACAATAGAGAAAACCCTTCCTACTTTGTAGTAGTATATTAAAAATCGTTAATTTTGATGAGCTATCAAATTGAAATATAAAAAGAAATATACATATCATCTTTATATTATAATTGATGTAGATAATGGAATAGGAAACCGCCCTTAGGAGGTCATACCCTTCATACTTGCCATGTACAACTCCATTGACATGGCAAATAACCTAAGCGTCCTCACCTAGGTGGATGCACCCATCTGGTCGATGCCTTCTAGCTTAATGAATTAGCCATTATTTTGCTTCTCTTTATTTATTTATTTCTAGCATTACTTTTGTTTTTGTGCATTCATATAGATGCATATTTAAAGCTTATTTTTCTCATTTGTATGGACCCTTTTTGCATATTTATATAAAGACTAGTTGATTTCGTAATAAATATAAGCCATTTCTACCAATAAAAGAACTATTTTGATTCTTTTTATTTATTTATTTTGTTTCTTATTATTGAATATTATTTGTGTTTTTCTTTTTTTTGGTTGGTGCTCTTCCTCTCTAACCTAGGGTTTGTAGGCTAAATATATAAACTATATGTTAACATTCAAATTAAGACCCTCAACTAAGTGAGAAGAAGAAGCATATTTTACTATGTGCCCACAACATGAAGACAAAACATAAGTACACAAGAGAACAAGTCCTCTCTTATCTAATCACTACATCCACAATCAGAAAGATTGAGTGAAGAAATAGGTATCTTATGAAGACAAAGTTCAGTGATTGAACTACTCATTAAAAGCTCAAGTCTAAGCTCCACCAATCAAATAGTGAGAAGAAATGCACAAAAGTGCATTAATTGTACTTGAATATGCTAAAGTTGTGACAAAAGCCTCAAAATATTAAGGAAAGTGGGTTTTTGAGAGAAAATAATCAAAAAACATGAAAAGGGATAATCCCATATTGAAAAGCGAAACTTGAGAGCACATTTCCCAATGCTATAAAACAAAGGCATTTGGGAGATAGTAAGGAGGACAAAGGAAGAGCAAAGGCATGCTGGAGAGATTCTGAAGATTGGAAAGCTAACTTCATCAAAGGAAAGGGTGGAGAAAGAATAGCTCAGAGCAAGGGAAGAAGGATGCACATCAAGCTCCATGGTAGATATGTACTTTCTTCTCTAGCTTAACATGAAATGATTCAAGTTTCCTTCTATATGAGATGTGTTTATGATAATTTTAAATCTTGAGAAATGCTTGATAATTGACTAAAGATGTTAGGAAATTTGTGTTAATTTTTTCATATCTAACATTGGAACTCACCATTTCATAGTAAGGCTTGTTTAATGTAGATCTAACACTACCTTTAAAGCTATTATCAGATTGGCGACCATACTAGTTGAAATTTCTTGAAATTTTCTTCATATTTTGGTGTTATAACCTTTCATATTTACTCCAAAATAGCCTTAATATCCATTCAAAAACTTATGTTTTAGGTCTAGAGGGCCCAAACCGGCCTAGATCCACTCTTAAAGTCCTAAAATCCTTCAAAACTGAGTTGAGATCTCGGATTTCCTTGCTTTGGATGGTTGGCGCACTCCCTCTATGTACACAAAGTGCCCAAGGTTACCTGGCTCACCCTGTACACTAGCAAAGTGAGCCATTGGCTGACCTTGCGTGTGTACCAATTGTGCCATCCCAATCTTGGCACTCTGCTCTGTTCTGGAAACTTTGCTAGCCGTGTTTTTGAGTTTTTGAACCATAGTTCTTCATCCTTGTCTTGCTTTTTGTGATTTTTTCTTTCTGGATGGGCTTCAGAACCCCTTAGATTAGAGTTTAACCCTCATTTGGATCCTCCTTTTCTCAAGATTTGGAAGATTTTTAAAGAATTTTAAAGCTTTCTTGTTTAAAATTTGCAAAAATTGCTCGAACTAGTTTTGAGATTTTACTGTTTTAGTGCCACCTTTAGGCTTCATTTTTTGTACTTGTAGACCTGAACATTTATTTAATATATGTTAATATCAGTTTACCACTAATTTTTGAGAAATTTGGGAGGGTTTGGATTGATATTTTCAGATTTGAGATTTCTATCCAAAAACCTTTAAAAATGGTTTAAATTGACATTTCTTTCAAATTTTTCTTACATATTGTTGTAGATCCATTTTATGAAGGCCATATTTTGCTTTTAGATCCTCGATTTGATAAGATTTGGACTGATCTTTAAATCATTTTGATTAATTTCATAGTTTGCAAATAGTGAAAAGTGGAAAAAACATAAAAATGTGTGTAAAGAACCTTAAGGCCCTTTAATTTCTGAATCTCATAAACTTGCATATCTGAAACATAAAACCAAATCTCAATTCTAACATTTGAAAAGATCATTTGAACACATTTGCATTGAAAAACAAAAAAAAAATGAACATCACACTTTAAGTTATTTTGAAAACAATTTTCTTCCAAAAACAAACACAAGCTTTAACTAGTCAAATTTTGTCTTGGGTTTACAAGTATTTTCACTATACTCTTGTACAATTAGAGGAATTTGTAGCTTTAAATCTCAATTTTCATGTGATATGTTGCGTCTGAGCCACTGTATCCTCTTCACTTGGGCCTTTGTGCGATATTGTGAATGAGAAAGTGGATCTCAAGTGTGACAGTTTAGGATTTGATTTTTCAAGCGTCTTATGTCCGAGCCACCGTATCCTCTTCACTTCGGGCTTTGTGCGATCTTGTGAAGAATTTGGATCTCAAGTGTAATAGTATAGGATTTTATTTTTTAAAGCATTGTTTTTTTGAGCCATTGTATCCTCTTCACTTGGGCCTTTGTGCGATCTTGTGAATGAGAAAGTGGATCTCAAGTGTAACAGTTTAGAATTTAATTCATAATCTTTCCGAAGGGATCTGTGTATCCTCTTTGCTTGCACTTTCGGGTGGCCCTGCAAATGAGAAACAAACATCCCCCGTATAATAGAATTAGATTCATTTTCACTTGAGATATTTGTTTGGTTTACATTGATCTTTGAAATCAATTATTATCCATATTTCAGAAGAACTGTGCATGAAAATACAAAATCAACCAAACCATTTTGCATGATTGAAAGACACAGATGAACCTCTAACCTTTCATTAGTTTAGAACATTCATCGAATTGAAAGGTAGTATAGTGAGCATATTGCATTGTGTGGTTCATATTTTTCAAGTCCAAACGCCACAAGTTTCACTTCCACTCATGAAACTAAGAAAGCTCCCCTTAAAATTGGCGCTTAATCTAAAATTGAACAACTTTTGATTTTCATATCACCAACAAGATTAGGTTAGTGCCCTGGATTAGGTTTGGAGAGTTAATACTCCTGAGCTGCAAATTTTTTGAAACTAGCATTGATTACTGAGAGTTTAAATCCATTAGTAGCAAAAAATGCTTGTTGGGAAAGCGCTTCTAAAACATGCGTTAAGCATGAGGTCAATCTAGATAAGTAAGAGTGGTCCCCCCCTCTTGCTTGTTTAGTGGGACATGAGTTCATCAAGGAATTCTATGTGAAGTGACAAGTCCTCAGGGTAACATCACTTTTCTAGAGTGCCTGGTTATGAGAGTTGTCCCCGACTTACAACTATTCCACCCGACTATTGATTGTGAAGTGGGAACTTTAGTGGCTCTTCCTAGGATATCACATAGGCTATTGTAAGTAGGGAAATCTTACAATACCTGAGACAGACTTTGGAGCTTTTACTCCTTGGGAGAGTGATTTGTCAGGAACCAACACTTGCACCCCTAGAAATTAAAGTTTATTGTAACTTTTTCTCATACCTTCGCTACTAGCAATTGTTTGAGGCTTGAGATCCGTGAGCAGCTACTAGTTTTGGAAGGCCCTCTAATCCAGCTTTTCACTGAACTTTGGTTCTTTGTAAAAGTCATTTTCTTGCTTGGATCTATAGGAGTTTTTACTATGTGGACACTTTTTATTTTTGTTGAGTTTAGAATTCCTTAGGATTGTGTGATTCTATTTTTTCAAGTCAAAAGTTTTTTTAACAACAAGTCCTTTTATCAAATTCTTCATAGTGGCTACTATCCCGATCCGCCAATCACGGTGGTAGCGAGGTGAGTCACCAGAACGTGAATGCCCCGCTACATCGCGGAGATGAATACAAAACACCCAACCTTGTGACTTGGAACCTGAACAACTTCTAGATTCAATTAACAACAATAGAGAAGAACAACATCAAACAAATACTAAAACATCACCTACCAAGGAAAACACAGAAATTGTTGATCATCTTGCTCCATTTGAAATTGAAACACTAGAGAACAACACCACTAATCACATAAACCCACCTTTGACAAACCTTTCAGGCCCAGTGGTACTTCATATCAGTGAACCACTAGATTACATCAATCCTCTTTTTGGATATTGGGCTATTATGCAAAATCCCACATGTAACCCCATGGCTTCATCAATAGTACAAGGGACTACATCATCAAAAGCTCTCATAGTTATTGGAAGTAGCCATACTTCCAATTTGGCCTCTACATCAATCCCAACAGTTAGTATGTCTGCCATTATCACAAGTTCAACCAACACTTTAGTGCTAGTTGGTACAGTTTCGGGTTCCAATCCCGGAAGTACATCCACTTCGTCCGCAGGAATCCCTATTGTAGGGTGTGCCTTATCAGGGTTTTCCATATGGTTTCGCTACTCAAGGTCAAAATATTCAAGGAGTAAACCAAAATCCTCTTGGTATACCTAACATTTTTCCAAGTTCTACTTCTGGGGGAAACCCTTTACCATGGAATCTCAATATTCTTGGTGGACCCAATGAACTATGGAACATTAATGCCAATTGGGGTTATGCTCCACAGATGAGTGGAAATGCCTTGGGAGGTCATCAACCAATTCTTCCTAGTGTAAATCCTAGGGGCACTCCCATACCCCCAACTGTTAGCACATAAGGAGGCAACCCACCTATCAACCCCGTACCACCCTGGAGTGGAAAAGTTCCAGGAAGTAACCAATATTCTTGGGCACCACCCCCGTAACAGAGAAATCAACGTTGGAACGCTTATAAAAACCAAGGAAACAATCAATGGAGTGGTTAGATTCTAACAAGTAACCAATCTTATTGGGGCCCACCCCTACAAGGGGGCAATCCACCCATTAATCCTATCCCACAATGCAGTGGTAATGTTCCACCAGGTAACCAATCTCATTGGAACATACCTCCGCAAGGGGGAAATCCATACGTGCATCGTGTTCCGCAATGGAATGGACAACATTTAGGAAGTAACCCATCTTTTTGGATGCAATATCTGCAAGGAGGTAATCCTTCTTTGAATTCTTTTAAAGCTCAAGGAAACAAACAATGGAGCCATCAAGCTTCACTCGTGTATCAAACTTTTGCTTTGGCTCCATCCAAGTCACCATTTCTATCCACATTGAATCTACCAGATTTATCCCGGCTGACTAATGACCCTGTTCTACATTTGAATGGATGGCCAACCATACCAACTAAACTACCCTTAGACATACACAAGTTTGATAGAAAACCTAGGGAAGACCCATCAAATCATGTGATGACATTCCATTTGTGGTGTTCATCCAATTCCCTAGTTGATGATAGTGTTAGTTTAAGGTTGTTTCAATGGACCCTAAAGGGAACTACTGCGAAATGGTACATTGAATTGCCATGCAATACTTTCACATAATTTTCATCTTTAGCCATGATATTTCTGACACATTTTCAATTAACTATCTGCTATGAGACGGGAACATAACTTTTAACTTCACTTAGGCAATCCACTGCTACTCACATATCAGATCACATCCACAAGTGGAGGAGGCATTGAAGGCTTATAAAAGCTGAAATCCCTGATCAATTCTTAGCAGATTGGTTCATAAAATCCCTATTACCTACTCTTGCAAAGATGTAGCCATGTCGGGAGCCATGACTGAAGAACAACTCATTTAGAGTGCTCACTAGATGGATTTGATATATTCCCAATCGGGCACACTTTATGATTTAATACCTCATGATGTAAGACCTGCGTCTGATTCAGCTAGGCCGCCAAAAGGACCTCATACTGATGGTGTGAATGGATCCATAAACCAACTTGAACATATTACCCAACAATTCGGACAAATGTTGGTTCAAAATATGCAACCCACAGCTGGCCAGGCAACACAACAATCTGCAACTCCCACCCAAACTTTTGAAGTACTTACGATTGAAATTGCGAAGCCCAAAAGAAAAAAGAAGAAACAGAAGAAAAATCCCAATGCTAATTCTGGGACAAGAGATGCACCTAAGGTGAATAATCCTACTAGAGGCAATCATGAAAATCAAAAAAATAAGTACCATTGCAAAATTCACCAAGGGAATCATCCTACTCATCTTTGTCCTCATATGGATGATATTCATCGAGTGTTGGTTCAATGAGGAGGGAAACAAAGGCAACCTGCCATCCTAACTCAACCCTTCCCCCAGTAACAACAAATGGTTGTTGCAGTGCCAATACCTCCACCAGGAGGAAACCAGGAAAACCCCCCACAAGGGGGCAATCCACCCAATGCTAATATATTCACAATTGGTGAACATGAAATAAACATTCAAACAAGGACTCGTTCTTCTCACATGTTAATTTTTCAGAATTTACTTCAATCTGATATAGGATCTTAACTGAGAGAACAACATGTACAACATATCTACATCATATTAATCATGGACACAATAATGCAAGCACACAAGAGACATAGAGTTTACCTGGGGAAAACCATAAAGGTGAAAAACCTCAATAACTTCTTCAGAGATAGATAGAGCAATGATACAACCCAAGCATAAGAGATAGACATCTCCTAGCAACAACTTCTCCTCCTCCACAAGTGTGCCACTCTCCCGAGAGTGTGAGAGAGAATAGAATGATGAAATAGAGTGCCTCCCACACTCTATTTATACTTGACTTGACTTGACTTTCCTAATAACCTGTACTAGGTCGGCCTTAACTTAACCACATAACATAATGCTGGCTGGGCCGGCACCCAATAGGGTGGTCTAATAACCCTTTGACCCACATGGCCGACCCCCAATAGGGAGGTCTAATAACCCTTCGACCCACATGACTTATACAGGGCTGACCCCAACAAGGTGGTCTAATAACCCATCAAGTATAAGTTATGACACTTACAATATAAATGACGACACTTCCGTATAGAGGAATAATAAAATCTCTATAGGAATGCAACCACTTCCATATAGAGGAATAATACCATCTCTATAAGAGTACATTATACATATATGAAATACATTCTGAAGTTACATATACATAAACACTCCCTCTTAACTAGGAAGGTATTTCTCGACACAGGTCTTCTAGCACAAGTCTTCTTCTCTGGATCATCATCACTAGATAATTGTCACGTCCCCACCCATCATACCAGTGCAATGGAGGGGATCGTGAGGCTAAAACCGGGCATCCAGCCCCATGTACCTATTAAGTAAGCATTCATTACATATGAAGAGGCATAAATATTCACATTACACATCAGAAGTAATTTCATTTACACATTCGCCATACATTCAAGATATTCATCAATTAAATAATTGAAAGATGACAGCAGAGAATACTTATCTTTAACAGAGTAGTCCCAAGCAACTAGCTATGTCGCGGCAACGTTCCACCCAGCCATAGGCTCTTCGACAGCTTGTACTGAGTCCGTCCGAAGGCCACCCCCGAGCTGGGCATGATTCTCACAAGGGAAAGGGAACATTCCAGCTCAACCACTGCCCCATAACCATTTTATCTCAGCCAAGCCAGAATAATGGATTACCCATCACCCATACCCCAACTTACTCTTTCTTCCCACAACAAAACGACTATTGACAGGGTTACACGTTTACAACAGAGGTGTTCACGAAACAGGGTCCACATTGGTTCTCCCAGCTTGTGGTTCACCCAATGAACTGTGGAATTTCGATTTCAACCCCAGGGAGCAAAACCGATTTCTCTCCACGGGTTAGGCTCCCTTCCAATGGCCTAAACGACCTCCAGGAAGATCCAAAACGTTCTGCTCTCTTTCCCCACTGGTAACCAGCACAAAAACGCCCCTTCCCAGCTAAAAGATGAAGGGAAACACATAAAAACGAGGGAGGAAAACGCCCAGGCAGCTAGAGCTGCGTGAGAGAGCAAGCCCATGCTGAATAATCCCTTCGGTAGCCATTTCGTGGCTCTATTCTTGCCCCAAGAGGCCAACACGTTTTTCCATGGAGGGTGGCTTGCCCATACCCGATTTTGGACAGCCATACCTCCCCATTCCCAAGGCATTAATTTCCCCAACCAACTCTTGGGAGAAATCAATGGTTGGGTACAAAAGTCAACATGGGTAGCTGAGGGTTTGATGGGTTTTCTCATTGACACTTGGCTTGACTCTATTGGCTCAAGGGTTTGAATGTTTTCCCTCCCAATTCCTTGTGAAATCATGCCCCCATCTCTTTGTTGCATTGCATAGCTAGTTGTGGGTATTTTTTATTAAAATGCATATTACATGCTATTTGAATTTCCACTGTGCATTGCTAGCACGCAAACCATATGCATCACGAAATCGATGGCGGGGCCTTGGCCTTGAGCTCCTCACCATGATTTCCTAACAATATTACATCATTTACAATGTTAATGCCATGGGGCCAAACTGGGGACATTACAATAATCGTCATCGAGTCATCGTCATCATCACTGCTGCTGCTATCTCAATCAATCTCTGAATCTACTCGTCATAGGAAGTTCTACAAAGCCAGTCCCTTTTCATACTAGATGTAGGCCCACCACCTGCAGGTCTTCATCATCACTGGCCATACTATGGAATTCTCAGGACTTATTACGTGCGTCACAAAACCTGACAGTAGCATCTTAGGCTGTTAAGACCACACAACTCTACCTGTCGGATCTCCTAGGAGCACATTACATGTGATCCATCACAAAACCGGGCTGAAGCATCCCAAGTTGTTAATAGCACACAGCTATATCTGTCAAATCTCCCAGGAGCACATTACATGTGATCTCACCACAAAACTTGGTTGAAGCATCACAAGCTGTTACGAGCACACAACTCTACCTCTCGGATCTCCCAGGAGAACATTACATGTGATCTCACCACAAAACCTAGCTGAAGCATCTGAGGCCTTTTTCATCCTATCCAGATCTCCCAGGAGCAAATTACATGTGGTCCACCACAAAACCTGGCTGAAGCATCTGAGGCTTTTTTCATCATGTCCAGATCTCCCAGGAGCAAATTACATGTGGTCATGGCAAAACCTGGCTCAAGCATCTGAGGGCTTTTTCATCCTCTCCAGATCTCCCAGGAGCAAATTACATGCCATAGGACAAAACCTTGAAAGAAAATCCCAGGATGTTATGGGTACACAACTTCGACCTGAAGGATCTCCCAGGGTGCTATTATATGTCCTCCCAGAGAAATGTCTCAAAAGAGCATCCCAGGTTGTTACGGGTACACAAATCCAAGCTATAGGATCTCCTAGACATGCTCATCTGTACAACCTATCCACGACCACATAGTATCAACCTAATACTCTCCATACATCATCCTGATGTACACATGATCGTCCTGATCATTATTACTGCATCATCCTGATGCATGTCAACTGGAGAAGCTCATCATCCTGATCATACAATGCATCCACCTGATACATATATAGATACATGATCCACACACTGTATCCATCAGCATACATGATCTACGTGATCATACAAAGATACATGATCCACATAATGTATCCATCAACATACATGATCTACCTGATCATACAAAGATACATGATCCACACAATGTATCCATCAACATACATGATCTACCTGATCATATCCAGCATCCAACATGATGCGTACATACATAAATGATCCAACTGATCATATCTAGCATCCAACATGATGCATACATTCATAAATGATCCAACTGATCATAGAGAGTAGAAACTAGAACATCATCCTGATGCTCATCATCCAGCGCTTACATCCACAGCCATGTGAAGGATCCTCCTTCCAACATGCTTGGAATGGCTTCAACAAATGTCTCCATCACTTCTTCCTCGAAGTGTCATCGATCTAAAGAACACCAAGCCTCTCTTCGAACTTCACTCTGGCTAGTGGATTCGTCAGCACATCTGCAATATGCTCATCTGTCGCAACATATAGGAGCTTCACTGCTCCTCTCTGCACCATATCCCTAATATAGTGGTATTTGATCTCTATGTGTTTTGACCTGTCGTGGAACACCGGGTTCTCAGATAGATTCACACAACTCTGGTTGTCACAAATGATACCAGTAGCATCCAACGGTAGATCAAATAACTCAAACAGTAGCTTCCAAAGCCACATAGCCTCACAACTAGCCGAACATGTTGCAACATAGTCTGCTTTGGCTGTACTTGTTACGATACAGGACTGCTTCCTACTAAACCAAGAGATCACACATGATCCCATAATGAAGTAGGACCCATAGGTGCTCTTCCTATCTACAGCACTTCCTGCCCAATCTGAATCAACATAACCCTGCAGGTTAAACTTTTGTTTCGCATCATACTTGAGCCCATAATCAACTATACCCTTCAGGTACCTCAGAATATGCTGTACAACAACCAGGTGAACACCTATGGGATCCGTCAGGAACTAGCTCAAAGTATTCACCGCAAAGCAAATATATGGTCTCGTGTTCGTTAGGTACATCAAGGACCCAATCATCTGACAATACATAGTGACATCAACCGGATCAGATGAAGCATCACACAGAAGCTTCAGGTTCGATGCCATAGGTGTGTCCATGTCCTTCCAGTCCATCATCCCGAACCTCTTCAGGATCTCTACTGCATACTTCCCTTGTCCAAGGAATATTGCATCTACACTCTGCCACACCTCCATGCCAAAAACAAATAGTGCATCATCTTCAAGTTCTTCATCTCGAACTTGGCAGTAAGCTTCCACTATGTGTCGGAAATCAATCTATCTTCACTTGTAATAAACAAGTCATCCACATACAAAAGTAGTATCACTGGATTTCCTTCCTCAACCTTGTAGTAAAGGTTGGAATCCTCTTTACTCTTGGTAAATCCCAAACTAGATAGAAAGTTGTCTATTGTACCATACCAAGTTCTGCACATATATGACTCCCTGTCATGTGTCTCAGAACCAAGTGGCTGCTCCACATACACTTCTTCTTCAACTACACCATTCAAGAAAGCTGTCTTGAAATCCATCTGGTGTATCTTCCACTTCATCACTATAGCTAGAGCAAGTACTGATCTAATGGAAGTGTATCTAGCTACAGGAGAAAATGTCTCTATGCTACCACCTGCAGCATGCTTGATCTTGTAGATCCTCTTGGAAGTCACTACAGACTCCCCTTCAGGTCTTGGGACTGCATCCCAAACATCTTCATGATCTTCTAGTATTCCTCGATCGTGGAATTCTTCCCAGATCCTGGGAACTTCAATATCTTCAATGTTTTCAATAGCTAACTTTGTTGCTGAACAAATGTTCAAGTCCTTCTTTTGTAGGTGATGGTATACGATCTTTCCTACACAACAAGTTAATTTGCATGATTAGAAAACATCTCATAGTTTTCATAACAAATTCTTACACATAAAGAAATATGTCATACATTCATGCAATTATCTTAGCCAATGCTTCAATACAACAGTTATCCATATCCCGTAACTTTCTAGATGCCTTCCAATCTCTACCAGAACATTGTTAAGAGTGTGCAAAACTCCCAACATGTCAGCAAAGAGGTTTCATTCTATATAAGTAGCAACGGAATGTTGTACAATGCCATAGGCCACTTACCCATGTATATTAGTAGTATACTGTTCATCAATGCAACTATTCTAATATGCATAATACACAACCTAATTCTAGGAACATGAGTATATACATTATTGAACAGTATTATTTAAACAATAAAATATGCAAGGAATGATAATTCAAATACTTATCTTTGTTTGTTTGTTGGGTTGACTCCCTTTCAGTCTTTGCTTCTTTTCTGCAACTCCATTCTGATGTGGATTGTGAGAAATGGTCAACTCCCTCTGAATATCTGCATCCTTGCATAAACTACTGAAGTGTGCTCCCTCTTGATCTTTGCTTCCTTGCAGGAACAACTGGAGTGTGCTCCCTCTTGATCTTTGCTTTCTTGCAGGAACAACTAGAGTGTGCTCCCTCTTGATCTTTGCTTCCTGGATTACCTGTCCTTGAACTTATATCCATCACTATGCACGCTTATTAGTATCATCATTGTGTTATCCTCGAGGTCTCATACATAATCACACATTCATTAGTATAATCTTAATACTATAAAAACACAATAATCTTAAACATGTATAGTCATGATCATTTCAAACATAGATAATAAACATTAGTATTCAAGGTTTCAGGGAAGTCTTCTTTTATTCATGCATATTCTTATTTGATCATAGGTTAGTTAGATCATCAATCAAGATAAGAGACATAAAATGCATCAACCCTTGATTACTTACATTTCTTACTTTATGAATAAACATAACCAATGATACCCAGTATACTTATATAAGGGATCCTAACACAAGGTAGGATTCTAACTTGATATAGGAAAAATATACCTGGATTGGTATGTTAGCTAGTTATGTCTAACATACCCACATGATGTCTTCTTGTTCTCTTCAATGACTTGTGCTAGTAACCTGCATATCTCATAGGTTAACCATTATAGAACCTAGTTATACATACCTTGTAAGTAGATCTTCTAAGTGATCCATGACAATGGATGAATCTTTGTCTTCATGTCATCGTGATCATATATTCTTGAACTAGAACATGATTTGTCTTTCTTGGTGTACCTTTCATGTTAGCGGACAACATAAACCTCATACAACACCATAATGCATTAGTACAATCATAAGTGTCAACACCCTAATCAATGAATATCTTCTATCATGTATTCATAATTTTATTAAGGTGATACAACAAGTCTAATTTTACTCAAGATTGTACTAACCGTAATAACATGAAGACAAACATACGATAAACTTAATCATGAACAAATCTTGAAACATACTTGGATAAGTCATACCTGTTGAGATTGCTTGTAATCTTCTTATGTAAGGACTTAGCCTCATCTCCCTCTGAAACATGAACTTCTTCACTTATGTAGGTGACCAATCCATTCTCTTCTAAGATTAACCCAATCCACCTGATTTGCAGGAACTGGATCAAGCTGGTATACTCAGAATTTGAAAACTGCAAAGTTTCACCCCTCAAATTTGCCTTTGAAACTTCTAGATTCATTGGACATGAACCCGAACTAGGGTTTGATATAGACCACTCTTATGCGCAATAAAAAGGTTCGATCCAAAGCTCTAAGCTTCTAGCTTTTTGAGGAGCTTCCAGTCGTGGTCACAGATTTAAAAAATTCCCATTTTTGCAGAAGCCCTAATTTTCCACTTTTCAGATCAAAGTCCCAAACTAGGGTCTGATCAAGCTTGGCCTTCTTCCCAACCAAAAATTCTGATATTGGTCTCTAAATTTTGATTTTGATGAGTAGCATTCAGCTGTAGTCTTCGATTACAAAAATTCCAACTTTCTCCGAAACCCTAAATTCTGGAAGCCATGAATGAAGGTGCTCAAAAATAGTTCTGTTTTGACAGAAATATGTACCTAATTGTTTCTGGTGTAAATCCACCCTTTTTTATCCATAGGGTTTGAAACCATTTCCTCTAATATCCTGACCTATCATCTTTCCAAACCCACAGGTATGACCTCAAATGGATTCTTCGAGAGAGAGTTATCGCAAGTGTCGCAACGTGACCTGTTTATCCGATAAAACAGGAGAGCGACATTGTACGGCATGCCGCGTATCACTGGTTCAGTTTCAGCCTCTAAAAACATTACCTAAGAAAGTACAGTCCGTGCACTACCTGTCACTATTTACTAAATTTAATTTGGAGCTTCCTAGCCCAAGTTATGACCTTTTTTCCAAGGTCACCTGTTTATGACTGAGATCTGGAAGAGGCAGAAACCCTATATTGTACAAATCATAAATCACAAAGTACAACGAATGAGAGGTTTTCCTTTGGAAGAAAGGTACATGGGGATCTTAGCTTCGTCCTGTACAATTTTTAGATCCTGAAACCTTGCCAAAATTTATTTATAGCAAAAGTTCTATGATGACTGGTTTTTGCTATATCAAGCCCTAGCATCGCAAGTGCAACAAGTGTCATACATGCCATACCATGCCTTATTTCAGGCTAGCTCTGATACCATGTTATTTTTTCAAAATTTAATTCGATCTGATCTAGGATCTTAACCGAGAGAACAACATGTACAACATATCTACAGCATATCAATCATGGACACAATAATGCAAGCACACAAGAGACACAGAGTTTACTTGGGGAAAACCATAAAGGTGAAAAACCCCAATTACTTCCTCAGAGATAGATAGAGCAATGATACAACCCAAGCATAAGAGATAGACATCTCCTAGCAGTAGCGTCTCCTCCTCCACAAGTGCGCCACTCTCCCGAGAGTGTGAGAGAGAATAGACTGATGAAATAGAGTGCCTCCCACACTCTATTTATACTTGACTTGACTTGCCTAAGAACCTTTACTAGGTCAGCCTTAACTTAACCACATAACATAATGCTAACTAGGTTGACACCCAATAGGGTGGTCTAATAACCCTTTGACCCACATGGCCGACCCCCAATAGGGTGGTCTAATAACCCTTCGACCCACATGACTTATACAGGGCCGACCCCAACAAGGTGGTCTAATAACCCATCAAGTATAAGTTACGACACTTACAATATAAATGACGACACTTCCGTATAGAGGAATAATAACATCTCTATAGGAATACAACCACTTCCGTATAGAGGAATAATACCATCTCTATAGGAGTACAATATACATATATGAAATACAATCCGAAGTTACATATACATCAACATGACATACCTTCAAAAGATGCTGAAACAGTTGGCTCTTAGGCTAGTAATTCTCTAATCAATGAGAAACTAACCATAGACATAGTTCCTTGACCTTCAAAAGGGGTTTTCTATAGAACAACACACAATCCTAACGTGCGAGCTTCTCAAAACTACAATGTGGTTGAAGACTTAGCTCAATCTCCTTGTGCAATGTCCGCCTTGGAAGTATTGCAAAGTTGTCCTGCTCAATGAAAGGCACTATTGTCTTCTATTGGTGCTATTGATCCATTTGACAGCAATTTGATAACTTTCAATTTAGAACAGTCCACATGTAGGCTTCCATCACAAATCGCATTTCAAATCAAAGTGACTTCACATGGTAAGAACATTTTTTGAACCGTTATGGATGAAGGAGCGTCAACTTATGTCATGTCACTAACACGTTGGAAAGCTGTGGGATCACACACCCTAGTACCATCCCATGCAATACTCAAAGCATTTGATGGTCATTCGTTCCCACCTCATGGACTTATCATGGCTTGCCCAGTTGAACTGGGAGGTAAAACAGTTCAAGTAGATGTTGAGGTAGTGGATGCACCCATAGACTACAATGTTCTATTAGGACGTAGTTGGATACATAAGATGACAGCTGTAGTGTCTTCAATATTACGAGTTATTGGGTTCCCCCACCAAGGGAATATTATCATGATCAATCAACTAGACTAATGTACACCCAAAACTAGCCTCCACTCAAATGTGCCTTTTGTATGCGATTCAAAAATGGTGATTCAAGATATTGGGGTAGGAATGTTCAAAGATTCCTCCCTCATGGGAAATTTTGCAATTCCACCACTAGTATTGGCCCCTAGCAATGCTCCCATCTTCACCATTACATCAGAAGTATACTTTCCATTAATTTTTTTTTCTAAGTCCATATCGAAAGTTGGCTCCACCTCATTAGAGGAAACCTCCCAAGAGAACATCTTAGTTGAAAAGAGTGATGGAAATATACCCACTTTTATGCCACATAGTGAAGCTGAGAGTAGTGTACCCCTTTTTTTCGTAGATATTTCTTATCAAGCTATTCAAATGGCTTCGCAGAGTCGAATAAAAATCCTTCCAAGATGGAGGAATATGATCCCTATACTTCACCCATATGGGCTATTAATACTCCCAACACCCATGACATCCTGGATCAAACTTTTTCATCAAATGAAGCCATCCTTGAGGTCATGAATATCTCAGAATGACCATGGGAGGACATGCATCACAAATCATCATTTCTTCCAAAACTAGACTCATTAGAGGTCAAACCTGAATATATTTACCTTTATGATAAGATGGAAAATTACCAATTCCTCGTCCAAACACATAATGTGAGTTTGGAAGGAAATTTGGCAAACATTTTGAAAACTATCCCAATCGATATATCCATTAAACCTGGCATCGTTGAAGAAATCAATATAGGTGCAGATTGTTCTCCAGAAGAGATCATACAATACACTACTCTATTCAAAGAGTTTCGCAATGTGTTCGCTTGGTCATATGAAGAAATGTTTGATATCGATCCCAGCATCGTTGAACATGAGATAAAAACATCTGATAATGTTAAACTAGTGCGACAGAAACTAAGACCAGTCAATCCTAAGAAATCAACTGCCATTGAAGCAGAAGTCGAAAAGCTTTTGAAAGTTGGATTCATATATTATGTTCCTTTAACTGAATGGGTATCCAATCTTGTTCCTGTTAACAAAAAAAAGGAAATATCCAGGTCTGTACTGATTTTAGGGATCTCAATTTGGCTTGTCCCAAATACAACTATCCCACACCCTTTATCGATCAGATTATAGATGAATGTGCCAGGAACGACATCTTTTCATTTATGGATGGATTCTCCGGTTACAACCAAATCCAGATCAAAGAGGAGGACCAACACAAAACAACTTTCATATGCCCTTGGGGGAATTTTGCATGTCGTAAAATGTCATTCGGCCTTACAAATGCTAGGGCTACTTTTGAGATATCCATGTCCTATGCATTTCATGACATTAAGAAAATCGTTGAGGTTTATGTTAATGATTTGGCAGCCAAATCTAAAAGGAGATCTGAACATAGTGCACACTTAAGATCCATCTTTGTTCGATGTTGCAAGTATAACATTAGGTTAAACCCACATAAATGCATGTTTTGTGTGGACTCTAGGAGATTACTTCGGTTCATAGTGTCAAAAAAAGGTATTATGGTGGATCCCATCAAGGTTGAGGAAATACTTCAGTTGCCTTCCCCAAAAACAATAACACAACTTCAAATCCTTCAAGGGAAAGCTAATTACTTAAGAAGATTTGTCGAAGATTTTGCTGAAAAAGCTAAAGGTTTCATGCGTCTCTTAAAACAAGATGCACGATTCATATGGGATGACCAAGCTCAACGTTCATTTGATGAAATAAAGAAATCTTTGGTCTCTACCCCAGTACTTAGTCCACCAAACTATAGTAGAGATTTTTTGCTATATTTAGCAGCATCTAGTTCCACCATAGGAATGGTATTGGTGTAGGAAGATGAATATTCACAAGAGCATGTTATTTACTATCTTATTAAGGGCCTTGCTGGTCTCGAATTGAGATATTCCTAGGTTGAGAAGTTGGCCTTGGCAGCAGTTCATGCTGTCCAACGACTTAGAAATTACATACTTCCAAGAAAAATGACCATAATGGCTGAAATGAACCCCATGAAGCACATTTTTTCCTTCCATATCACTGGTGGCAAATATTAAAAATGGATAGTAATTTTGCAAGAATTCGACCTCAAGTTCAAAAATGCTAAAGCCAAGAAATCGTTGGCATTTGCTGAACTAATGTCTGAGTTACCCTATGAGAAGGAGGATACTATATCTATTGAAACTTGGGAAGATGAACATGTATTCCTCATTGCAACTTCAAATCCTTGGTATGGAACATTTATCACATATCTCCAAACCAAAAGGATTGATCCTCAGTTTTCTAGCATTAAACAACGTCACATTCGACACCAAGCATGAAGATACCTCATCATAGGGGATACTTTGTACTGTCGAGGGGTAGACATGATCTCAAGACGTCATTTAGTACACGAGGAAGCTGAACAAGTATTGAATGATTTCGATGTTGGGGAATGTGGTGGTCATATTTCTGGGTTGGAAACTGCCCATAAAATCTTGTGTGCAGGATACTTTTGGCCTGCAATATTCAAAGATTGCATCAATGTGGTAAAAAAGTGTCACCCTTACCAAATCTACACAAGAAAAATGCTTGCACATCCTGCTCCATTACACCCTGTAGTAACAGTGGGTCTATTTTCAAAATGGGCCATTGATTTCATGACAATCAACCCACCTTTAGTTGATGGCCACCACTACATCATCGTAGCAGTGGACTACTTCACCAAGTGGGCTGAAGCTATGCCTACATTCAATTGCACGGGTAAAACTGCAACATATTTCCTATTCAATCACGTGATAGCAAGGTTTGGTGTACCCAAAGAGATCACTACTGATAACGGAATTCACTTTAGGAATTCCTTTATGGATGAACACACCAACCGGTTAGGATTGAGGTAGGACTTTTCCTCGCCATATTATCCTCAAGATAACATACAAGTCGAAGCCATCAACAAGGTTTTGAAAACTATGTTGTAGAGGACGATTGATAAGAACAAAACTAACTGGCACTTGATGTTGTTTACTACTCTTTGGGCTTACTGTACCACTACTAAAACTACAACCAGATTCACTCCTTTCCAATTGCTTTATGGAGAGGAACCTGTGTTTCGTAATGAATGTGAAATCCCATAATTAAAAATAGAAGTCGAACTACTACCTAACACTTCTACAGAAGAAGAAAGGATTCTCCATATTCATTCTCTGGATGAAACTAGAAGGGAAGCTTCTCTAAATGTAGAAGCACACAAGAAAAGGGTCAAAACACAATATGACAAATCAGCTCGCCCATGAATCTTCTCTGAAGGAGACATGGTTTTATTTTATGACCAAACACAAGACAAAATCAGAGAAGAGAAATTTGTACCAAAATGGTTTGGCCCACTTGTAGTCAAACTATGTTAAAGACAGGAGCTTATGAATTAATCAATTATGATGGGGAACCCATGTCGGAGATCAGAAATGGTCTCTATATAAAGAAATACTTTGCGTAGGCACTAATGCCTCACAACACTTGTTATATTATGTTGTATTCTTTGCATAAACTTTTGTACATTAGTTGTTTAGGCACACACTTCTCTTGCTAATGGCATTGTAACTTTGGAAGATGGCACAATAAACCTTCACATATTTGGGATATGCGGATGGCACGAACCATAGTTCTCGGAACATTGCTTCCGCTGCATGGGTGATTTTCACACATAATGATGAAGTTTTTAGTTCAGGAGGCATTTTTCTTGGATCTGCAACCAACAATGTTGCAGACTATAGTGCAGTCATTGGGCTTCTTGTCGAGGCTACCACCCTTGGAATCCGACAAATAATAGTCAAACTGGACTCAGAATTAGTTGTATCTCAGTTAAATTGTCAGTATCAGGTTCGAAATCCTACACTGTTTAGAAATTTTCTACGAGTTCGTCTTTTAGAACGTCAATTGGAGTTCATTGAATATATTCACATTCCTAGAAGTCTAAATAGTTTGACTGATTCCTTAGCCAACTACGTACTTGATTGGCATCTAAGTCATTAACATCATACCAAAATAAAAACATGTACATTATTCATGGAAATTTAATTGAACACATCATTTAAGGACATAAGTGAAATCCGAAATAAACTAGCTTGCATCATGAAGCAAAAAGTGCGTAACTTTGCAAACACCAAAAAAGAATAGTGTAAATACTTTTCTCTTTTTGTTTCTTTTTCTTCAAGATAAAACCCAAAAAATTTCATCAACAAAAAATGAAAATATTTGGAAAATTCAAAAACATGTGAAACTGTTTCAAAATTTCCTAGTCCAACATCAAACCTCACACACAACTGGCAGATCACTAAATAAAGATTTATAGCTTCTAGAAATTCATGCTGAAAGGAGATGCTTCCTCTCTTCCATCAAATGCACCTACAACAAATATGGTAAATAATGAGTATTTTTACTTGTCTTTCATTCGTACATGTAAAAACCATATCCTTTTGAATGATAAAAAGATGCATCATTCCTCAATTTTGGCAATGTTTTAGATATTAAATGCACATTTGAACCAGTTGCTTACTAAACAGTTGGGTGGTGACATGGTTTTGGTTATAGGACTTGGAGACTATGACAGTTCGAACGATTTGATTCAGGTAGTTGGATATGGACCGTGATTCATGATGATTTATGATTTTGGCATTTTTCACAAGACTCGACATCAAGTAAACCTCATTGAACCATTCCTACTTGGCCATTATACCAAATTGGATAAACCCAGTCACATGGTATTATTTCACCATCTTTCGACACATAATCCTGCTTCAGATAGCCTACCCATGGAGGGAACATCTGTAAGAGTGTAAAACTAGCTTAGCCCTTGTTTGCAATATGGATCTTTTCCTTGCCCTAACTTGTGCCCTTGAAAAATAGGTGTACGCCCATGCAACACTCGTTCCCTCCCATGTATTATAACATTCTTTATTCTTTTTCAAACTAATAAACTGAAAAAGCATAAAAAATAATAAAAAAAAAACAAAAAAATTAAGAAAGGGAGATACTTGAACAACTTTATATTTTAGTATTGAAGAAAATGGCAATGGTCAGTCCTTGTCACCCTTGAACATGGCACATAATCGGGTATCTGCTATCAGTACACCATCTACATTTGCCTTAGGAAACTATACCAATATTTTTGAGCATAACTCCACCGATGGGTTGTCCTTCCCATCATCAACGGAGCTTTCGTTAATGCATCTGGCATTGGCGGATTTCATTACGGTCAGTTACTCAAAGTCCTATGTTGCCAAGTGTCCATTCAGCGTCATGTTATGTGTTCAAGGGAAGTCCAAACCGAGTCGGCCATTCCTCAAATATTCCTAACCAATCATGTCAGCCTTCCTTGTGTCAATATACAATGTTGGATATCGCAGTTCTACCAAATTATATCAAACTATTGATCTTTGTTTCGTATCGGATGATGTGTGATGCATTAATTCCCTCCTTTTGATGGATCTATTCCTATCGACACCTAATCATCATATAGGACGTGGATCTAGAAACCCAGGAACACCTTGCATCTTGCAGTCATTAGTGGCAGTTTTCCTCGCAAACGACTGTGGGTATACATTAATTACCCCTGATTGTTTGACTCTACAAGTGTTCGACTTCACAAAACCTATTCACACTTGCTAGTTTGTAGTCAGTAACTTAGAGTCCATCATCATTATTGGTGGGTCTCTTCACATCTGTTAATGGTATACATCAATGACCGGTAATCAGATGGTGTTTTACTATGCTCGACATCAGTTCATTTATTCGCATGATATAAAATCGTACTATTGTCAGTTTTTATTGAAGACCTTGGAAAAAATAGTTGTATCACTCATCAATGCACTGCCTGAGATACGCAATATTAGACTACCATGTCAGAAATTCAATGAAGATCTTGTTCTTGCACTCGTCAAAGTGCATGTTTACATTTTTTTTAAATTTACTTTTGACATTGATCCACTATGTATTGTCTGTGGCCATGCTTGTTTACTGCTGAGCATATGTATTCCCGCCTCAGGAAGATATTATATATTTGAGAAATTGCTATGTTTGACTTGCATATGTTATCTGGAATCATGTGCCCATGAGCTTATCCTTTCCTCATCCTTTCTTCGATCAATAAAGAGTATCAGTATAAACATAATGTATTTCGGCTCTTAGCTCTGCTTCTAAACTCACACATTAGGGGGGCATCTGTTAACATTCAAGTTAACACCCTTAACTAAGTGAGAAGAAGAAGCATATTTTACTATGTGCTTGCAACATGAAGACAAAAGATAAGTACACAAGAGAACAAGTCCTGTCTTATCTAATCACTACATCCACAATAAAAAAGATTGAGTGAAGAATGAGGTACTTTATGAAGACAAAGTTCAGTAATTGAACTACTCATTAAAAGCTCAAGTCTAAGATCCACTAGTCAAATAGTGAGAAGAAATGCACAAAAGTGCATTAATTGTACTTGAATATGCTAAATTTGTGACAAAAGCCTAAAAATACTATGGAAAGTGGTTTTTGGAGAGAAAATAATAAGAAAACATGAAAAGGGATAATCCCATATTGTAAAGAGAAACTTGAGAACACATTTCCCAATGCTATAAAAGAAAGGAATTTGGGGCATAGTAAGGAGGACAAAGGAAGAGAAAAGGCATGCTGGAGAGATTTTGAAGATTGGAAAGCTCAAATTAATCAAAAGCAAGGGTGGAGAAAGGATAGCTCATGGCAAAGGAAGAAGGATGCACATCAATCTCCATGGTAGATATGCACTTTCTTCTCTAGATTAATATGAAATGATTCAAGTTTCCTTCCATATGAGATGTGTTTATGATGGTTTTAAATCTTGAGAAATGCTTGATAATTGATTAAAGATCTTAGGAAATTTGTGTTAATTGTTTCATATCTGACATTGGAACTCACCATTTCATAGTAAGATAGCTTGTTTAATGTAGATCTAACAATACCGTTAAATCTATTATCACTATACATCAAAATATATTAGAACATTGGTCTAGGACCTTCTCTCGATTTGAATTATAGGTCCAATGCCTCTTCCATCTTAATCAATCTCATAAACAAAATTCTAGATTTGGTTAACTAGAGTGCATGCCCCATCCCAAATTTTTGTTGTCACTTTCCATATTGAAGTGGAAGTGTTTCCAATGTAAGATGAATTTTTATTTAGATATGGTACATAGCAACGCAACCCTTCCACCTAGATCTCAAGTTCCCAATTTTTTTAGTTGTGCATTCAATACCTTTTATGGTTTTTTAGTACTTTTATCAATCTATCTCAACACCATGCTTGGATTCTCTATTGACCCTTTTTCACATCTAGTGATGTACTTACCCTAGTCACCAGGGATTGGTATGATCTCATATTTCCTCTTAGTGCCCTACTAGCTCAGTTGCTAAGGATTTTTAGGTACAAATATTCCTCATATTTTCCCTCCCATAATACTTCATGGAACCTCACAAGGATGCATCTACTGAATTGGTTGATTCTACCTATGCCTCCCTTCACTCAAAAATCATTAATATGTTACATGAATTTCTCAACATTAAATCTCAATCAAGTCTCTAGTTGGATAATAAGATCACTATCCCCAAATATGGTAGTAAGATGAATGGTGAGGCTACGGATTCCTAGATCCATATCTTCACTACTTATTTTTAGACTAACCATAATATTGCATAGGAGAAATACTTGCTTTAATACATCAATCACCTAGAGAGATTAGTTCATTCTTGGTGGTAGTCTCAACAATTGGAAGAAAAAATATATATTGATCTTGATGATGAAGCCAACTCCTCCAATACATACAAATGCATAAAAAATGGGCTCAGGAATTTTGTGAAGCAACTAAGAAGTTTTTCTGCTAGCATGTCTACCTCAGAAACCCTTTGGCATATTGGTTTCAACTTGGACAACACCTAGATATTAGACCTTGTTATAGCTTATTGAAGTATTCACCATCCTAAAGATCCAGCTGTATATTCCAAATCCACACGAGGTACTCATTATTACATTTAATTCATGTTTATTGGATTATATTTGAGATGAATTTTTTTATATTTGAAAGTAGTATTTTCATCTAGGCATTCCAATGTTCCCTCACAATTGAGCAAAAATTCACTGTCACCTTTATTTTACTTCCACTTGGAACACTAATTTTATTGATAACCAACAAACTCACATTTCTCCTATTAGTCACCATCTCTCTTCACCTCCCCCAAAAATATTAATTTCACCTATCCTTAGGCACCTAAAAAAAAAAAGTGGTTCCCCTAACTTGTACTCACAATCAGTTTGTCGTAGATTGTGGGTCCTTATTTCCCTATCGCTTCCAAATCCATGTTTATCAATCACTGACACCTATAAATTGGTGCATCCAACTTGTAAACTTCATCTCTCCCAACTCCAAATGTGTTTTCACTACCCAAACCTAGAAATACTAATTCATATCTCATTCTAATAATTTAGTACCACACTATATCCTCTCATGTATCCCTTTTCATGCACAACTACCAAATTAAGGATTAGATATCCACAATGATTCTCGATAATGAAAGTCAAAAGAATATCCCTTCTCAAACCCTTGTTTAATGCACCAAGATCCCTTCCACCCCTCACCCCTTTCCTTACCATTTGGTATGGGTATAGAATAATGGACCCAAGTTACTAATATACCAATGATGTGCCATCACCTTTGAAATTTCCTGATTTAAAGATACAATGGTTTGTGATGTATCACCCATAAATTAATTATATGTCATCACAGGCCACCTATACCCTAGTTAAAGACAATTTCATGTATATACTCACAACGACTAAGCATCAACACATTTATTTCCCTTCATCTTTTCCCTTCCCCTCCCCAATCTCATCTAGAAATAACACAACTTACAACACCTATTCCAACAAACTAAATGATACTCGTAACTTTGATGCATGCATATCCCTATATTATTTTTTCTCTTCTTCGACTACCTTCAAGATGAACTAAGTGGCTCACAAAACACGCCAACAAATTCCACAATTTTCATAGATTTGTGTGCACAATAGCTTGTCCCTCAACACCAATAATACCATTCCACACTAACAACACCTCATCAAGGATCCAATCTTTTGAATGAAACTCCCATACTCTAGCTCTCATTTCTCATCTCTATTAGCATTAAACACTAGAGATTTTTATAGTAACCTATGGCTCTAGTCATAGTGCAAACATTACACGATAAATACATAAAGTTTTATGATCACTTTCTCAACAGTTAAGACCTCCAATTTGTATTTCTAGCCATACACTAGGGTTATAATCAAGCCTTACAAACTTCAAGCTCTCCTCATCCATATGGATTGCATTAGAAACTACCTTTTTGTGGTAACTAGTCTTGACTTCTTTTACATCTACCCCATCCTCCATGTAGTTGGGATTATTTTTGTGGGCGTACCTTTTTACTCTAGGATTAGGTTTCGTGTCTATATAAACCTAATGCATTCTTCTAGGGAACACACAATTTTTTAATCTCTCTCATTAGTTCAAAGCACACAAATAGAGATTTTATTCCCTAATGGGAACCTGATGTAGATAGATTGTGCAGCACATACATTTTTCCTCTTCCATTTCCAAATATCTCAATAATAGTCACCAAATATAGTTTGCATAACTCCATCCCATATATCATTTGGAATTTATGTCTAGTAGCTCCTGGGGTCATATTGACCTTCATAACACCTCCACAACCTTAGTTCTTCAACCTTTTATACGAGACAATTCTTAAACCAAGAGGTATTTATGGATTTTATCCTTTTGGTTATGAAAAATCCTTTAGTGGTGTCAAGAAGTTTAATAGAAGCTTCTCCAAAACACCTACAAATTCCTCCACATGCACCAAGGTACAACAATTTTGTATGTCTACATTTTCACTCTTTGATCACTCAACCCTATCCTCCAACACATTTTTCTATAGTAGTTTCACATCATCCACCCTCTCCCTATTCTCTCTAGCTCTATATTTTTCACAATATACATCAAGACTATATAACCACACCATTCTAGAGTATTTCAATAGAGTAGACAATCTTCTCAATGCATTTTGTTTTTTGTTATGATCAATTGTCAGTCCTACACCAAGCCGAAAGTGGGGGATCTTTCAAACTAAATCGAGAGAAACTATTTTAGATAACTAGCTAGGTGACATCCTAACGGAGATCACACCCTTCATAATGGGAATTACAACTCCACTAACCAAACAAACAACCTGGGTGTTCTCCTGAAGGAGGATGCACCCATCTAGGAAGTAATTTCCAACACAATGAGATAGCCATTGAGAGGTCTGTCCTTATTTGTTTCTATTATGAATTTTTTTTATGTATGAATTCATGTAGATGCATCAATATAGATATTGGGCTGAGTCAAGGAGTCTTTTAGGATTTTCTTCATTTGTGTGGACCCTTTTTCAATTCTATATAGAGACCAGTTGGTCCCATAATACTTCTAAGCCATTTTTTCCAAAGACAATTATTTTCATTCTCTCTTCATATTTTTTCCTTGTTATTGAATATTATCTGGTTATTATTTCCTTGAATTTCCTCTCTAACCTAGAGTTTGTAAGTTGCATGGATCAAAGTTACATTAACAAAAATTTTCTTTGAGGTTTCTTTTATAATAGTTGTAGTATGTGCTTAACAAATGCGGGAAGTGTGAAAAAATAAGAAAACTACACCCTATCATTCAATGATTGATAAAAGGAGGGAAATCAACAACCTTCAGCCCTATACATTGTAGATTAAATTGGAAATGTAACAAATGACATAGCAGAGGAAATATAAAGGAACAAGTCTTGTACATTTTTATTTTCATGAATATGGACACAATTGATGATGGAATATTTCTAGAGAACATGTTTGGAATCTTTATGATGTAGTGCAATTTTAATGAAATCCCTAGCTCTCAACCAAAATCAAATAGTTAGATAATTAAAAGGAGAGATTAAACAACACATCTTTGCACTATCCATCATTGTGGAAAATAAAGTCAATATCATTCCTTAAAAAGGAAAGGATGATTTTTTTAAGTTTAAATGTTGGTTGTATCAAAGGAAGTTTGATTATTGGCATTGATCAAATAAATGACGATCTAAAAATAGGACTTACTCAACTAAATCTAGAAGGAAATTCCCAAACATGGTTCGAGAGATATATAGAGGCACTTAGTTTGATAATAATGCACTAGAGACTAAGTGGTAGGTATTTAAATAATTCAATAAGTTTTGATTCTATCTCATCAATTATGGATAGAAATAATGAATTCATATTTGGATCTAATCTAAGTACAGACAAGGGAAAAGTGTTTAAGAGTACCCTACCTAGTTGAGAAAATAATATTTCAAATCATAATATATCCAACTAACTCAAAATATAGTCATCAATTATTTGGGTGGTATACACAACCATTTAAGAAAAAAGCGTTATGCTCTTAATGTCTAAGTCCATTAATGAAGCTTGTTTGTAGGTACAATAATTGGAGATGGACTAAAAGAAAAAAAAACCTTGTGGTTTAGAGTAGATAGAACATGTCTTTTCCATGAAGGGAAGTATCAAGTGAAAGAAAAAGTAATGAAAACAAATTTCATTTCACTTATGTGAAAGGATCCAAAAAACCATTGCAACAATTTTAATGCAAATGGTGCCAACAAAGGCAAGTGTTAGAAGTTGCACCTTCAATTGTATGAAATAAATGGTAACTAACACTATCTCAAAAATAGGAACACACTAAACATGGATTCATGGTATAAAAAAGATATCATATCATTGTAGACAAGAATATCTTTTGTACTACAGTGCAAAGTTAGATGAATTGGAGAAACTCACATAATACAGAAGAGAAAGATGTGACCAAATTATAACATATGAAGATAAAATTCTAGAATATAAAGGTGTATTCCTGATTTGGTTCTACTTATAAGATGACCTCATGGAATAGGAATTCACACTAAAAGGAAACAATCTTCTAGTAAGGGTTTATGTGGATGTTTTTAGTGTTACAAGATTTGGGAAAAAAACTTTCGGATATTGGTAGTATAGTTTTTAGTAGAGGTTTTAACAATTTTTCAGTATAACTAAAATTCTAGGTAGTAAAAGGTTATCATAATTTTCTCATTGTTGGACATATATCACTAATGTGCACATGTGCAACAAACATATATATGCTAAGTGTCAAATATGTGCTAAGATAATAATGATGGGAAAATAAAAATATATGTATGAGAATAATTCAAGACAATATAAAAAATTGAAATGGAAGCTAAAAACTAATATCTTATGATTAGGGGGGAATCTCTTTGTATAACTAATAAAAGAATATCATTGACCATATTGATGAAGTAAAAAAAAACTAAAAACACATGGAAATTCTCAACACATACTTATTTAATATTTATATTAATTCTTACCACTTTCCCTTAGGAAGAATTGTGCTCAAGTTGTAGATGGGTGTCCTTTAGTTGTTTCCTATGATATTTAACCTATATCTCCTCCCTTGGAAATATCCATTTCTCCCTCTTGTTTCATATACTATGTAAAACCCGTGTTTGATACTTGAACTCTCTTTTGAAGATCTTGATATTAGGGTTTGGAACCCTAGTTTGATTCATGTTCCTTGTTTAAGGTCTTATTGTTGTGGTTTGCGGATAAGAAAGGTTTAGATGTTGTGAAAAAAAAGAATATTATTCTAAAAGATATTTAGTTGTGAGAAAAGGAATATTAGTAAAGCCATTAAACAAGCACCATGTGGTGGCATTTTGTCCCTACACAAGTAAACTAAGGTGTTTTGCTTTTTCAAAGTTAAGTGAAATGGGAGCAATGGTTGCAAGAAATAGTTAATTGCAAAAAGTATCAGACACATAAGAGGCATTAAACAATGAATTTGTGTGTGTGTGTATTTGTTTTCATTTTCTATTGGCATTAATTGGGTTCATTGCTTGAAAGGAAGGTGATATGTGTATTAGGTATTCAAAATTGCACAATAGTATGTTATATATTCTAGGTAAGTTTTATACTTGTATACATTTAGAAGGCATACATGTATATAGTCCAAGTGCATTATTGCTTAACAAAGGTACAAGTCCATATATTGCTTAGCATATTTCAGATTTAGTGCAAGTGCATTGTTTTTGGAAAATTAATTGAATGCATGAAAACATATGTTTTCTATTTCCAAAAGAAAGAAAGTAATCATATATATCTCAATACTAGGACTATTGCATTTAAACAATTTAGACAAGTTTGCAGATCCATGATAACAATCTGTCTATTTGATGTAGCACAGATAAGTTAGACTATTTGCAAGTGCATACATTCTAAATAGAATATTGAAATCATTGGTCTTTGAGATTTAAAATGAATCAAATTGCTTAAGGAAAATATGCAAAAAAATTCCATGTGCAAAGAATTGATAAGATATAATACCAAAGCCATGGATTCTAAAACGCATGTGAAAACACATAATGTCAAGCATTTGCAATAGCCTTTAAAAAAAATGAAAACTTTTAATCTACAATGCAATAATGGCTAAGATGCAAATTAGCATTATCCATCATTCTTGTGATTCTAGTTTAGCTATTACTATGCTATCTTGTTTTCTCATTTTTAAATAGGGATTGGAAAATGCTATTGAGATCTCGTGTCCTAAACTACATAAGAATGAGGTCAATGAGATTCAAAGGAAATTCCATAATTGCACTAATGTTGTTTCCTTGGAAAAATGTTTTTAATTATAATATTTAAATATAAAATAACATAAGAACTAAAATATGTCCATAGATCATTACCACAAAAGCCATCCATAATTCAACTGTATCATGGATTAACACAGGTCCAAGTTCATTTGACATGAAATACAAAGAAAAATTATTATACATTAGAATAAACTAGATTTGCAAAAACAAATGTGGTCCAAGCATGGCTTATTTTGCACAATACAAATTTGTTTAATAAAAAAATTAAGTACAAATATAAAAAAAAAAAAAAAACTGTATTTCAAGAAAGAAAATGTATTTACATGAAGTATATTCAAATTGCATAAAGAAATTTATTTGTTTTTTCACAATAGAAAAATACATATTAAATGAAGCAAAACAAATAATAGTCTAATTTTTTTTAAATACATAGGATCAATGTTATTAGTGTTTTAAAAGCATGGAAAAGAAATATATAATAAGCATAGAAAAAACATGACAATGGAATCCATTTCTAATGCAAAACATATAGTAGTTTCTAAAATCTAAAACAGGAGCTAATGGATTACAAGTCATAGTTTTACAACAAAAGAGCATTCAATTAGAATTGTTTTCATAGATAGTTAAAGTTGAATTTAGGGAATAGTCTATAATTATACTTTTCATATTGCATTTAGGCCATAGTGTAAAACATAACATATTATAGTAATAAAGTCTATACAAAAGAGATTATTGGCAAAGATTATTACAAGTCTAAAGGAGATAATTGACAAAAACATAATACAGAAATGAAGCCTCTATAAAAAAAAATGTGTTGTTTGTTTTTTCAATCTAAAATGCATAAAATATTCTTGGCATGATAACCTACATACACGTGCAATAGAAAATTAGGGGAAAACGTAACATATGCTAGTATTTGATACAGTCATTGGTTCTATTGTAGATGCACAACTGCTGATATCTGATGTATGAGAAAAATAAATCAAAATCAAAATTCATAATCGGCAGTTGGTATTGAGTAGAGCAAAACAACCAGTGGAAAGATCTACATGAGTTTTCAAAACATGCAAAAAACAATATGCCTTCCGTGAACATGGGAAATTTTTCTTGTGCAGGCACTCGATAACAATATCAAGTTTTCTTCAAAATCAAAGTTTTGGCCAAGAAGGTAATAGTTGCCAGATTGTAAAAAGTTTATGAAAAATGGAAATGTGAAGCAATTACAATATTCTTTTTCAAAATAAAAGGTTTAGTTAACAGTATAGCAATGGCCAAAATCGAGGGTGTTGGTATGTATTTCTTGCAACATTTAGAATTTCTTGATTCCAACAATAAGGTCATCCGTTGTTACGTGGAATAGCCCTTCATAAGATAGCATTAACAAATTTAAGTCTGCGGTCGAAATGCTCTTCGAATAGCCTTCATATGAAATCTCCACAATTGTAGGACATAGCTCTTTCAGTTGAGGATTTTGCAATCTGCATTTGAGCATGTCATTTTATGTTTCCAAGCTACATTCTATGCTCTTCTCATACATGCACGCTGTCTCATTTTTTGCAAAAATTATAGGGAAACATAACTTCGACCATTGGTTGTCCATAGTTTCCACATATTTGTCGGAAAGGATGAGCAAAGGCATTTTTTGCTGTCAGTACTCCGTATATCTTTAATTGCAAAAACAACTAGATATTATTGAACATGAGCAAGTTCAATATTCTGATATACTCTGACTATCACTATTTGCAGATTTCCTAATTTGCAGAAAAGGAAGATTCTGAATAGCACTGGAAAACAATCAAATGTTTCTCATCCAAATTGTCACAAGAAAAGTGCAAGTTCCATGGAACATTTGGCCTTGCAACTTCATTGTCATTGAACAAGGAAGTTGTTTTGCATTATATAATTATATTTTCATAGATCCATGTTTCATGTTTGGAATTTACAAGAATGCATTAGGTTATATGGCTCTATGCCTAGTGGAAAAGATTAGAACAAGAGCACAAGAATCAAAGGAAAAAATAAGATGCATATTCCATAATGGAAGAAGCACATAATAGTCGTAGAAAGAAGAACATGGAAAACATTGACCAAATAGGGAAATAAGTAAGCATATGAAAGAGGTTAATCTTGCGAGCTAATTAAAAACATGCAAAAGCAATGGAGACAATGGATGTGGAAAATAGGACAATCCCGATTATAATTCTACACATGGGTTAATGCAAACACCAATTTGTTTACAAGTGCTAGTCTCATTCTTGACATAATGTTTCGGGAAGATGAGCTAAGATAGGATTAAAAACACTTTAATTATATGATAATGAATTTCAAAGATACAAATTAAATTGCACAATGTTGGAAATAGCTAGGGACATCTTATGCTTCTTTGGATGGTTCCTGCAAACATTGATTTTATAGGGTCATAATTTTTTTTACAATAATTGATAATGCCCATCATTATAATAGACATTGTTTGAGACTCCTATATCACCTTGTTGCATGTATTTTTTAATGCAAGATTAAGAATAAAATCATATATTAAATAAAATGGGGAGCAATTAGAAGTTGAGTTGCCTATTTCAACTAAATCTAAGGAGATGCTTGATTTGAACTAATGGAATCATGTAAGAATGCCTATACCTAGTTTGGTGACATGCATTCTAGTTCACCTTGCTAAACTTTTTTTTTATGACTTTTGAATTGCCTCTTAATCAAATTGAAAGTCATGGCTATTGGCCTTTAACAAACTGCAACAAAAAAACAATGCCCTAAATTACAACACAATGGAATTAGAAATTGCTATCAGCACTCTGTGTATCTGTAATTGCAAAAAACATTGTACTATTGAACATGTGCAAGTTCAATTTTTTGATATGCTTTGGCTATCACTATTTGCATATTTCCTAATTTTCACAAAATAGAGATGCTGAAGAGAAACAAAAATCAGTCAAATGTTTCATCCAAAATCATGTAACAAAAAAAGTGCAAGGTGCATGGAATAACTAGCCTTGCAACCTAATTGCCATTGAACAAGGAATTTTTTTTTGCAAATTATAGAATTCAATTGTGACAGATCCATGTTTCATGTTTGGAATTTACAAGAATGCATTAGGTTCTATGGCTCTATGCCCAATGGAAAAAGATTAGAACAAGAGGAAAATAGAAGATGAGTATTGCATAATGGAAGAAGAAAAGAAGAGAAACATAAGAAAGACCATGGAAACCATTGACTAAATTGGGAAATCAATAAGAAAATTCAATATTTTAATGTTTCTAGCTAATTAAAAACATGCAAAAGCAATGGAGATGATGGATGTGGAAAACAGAACAATTAGAATTAGAAGCCTACACATGGGTTAATGTAAACACAAATTTGTTTACAAGTTCTAGTATTAGTCTTCACATAATGTTTAGGGAAGATGATAAAATATAGGATTAAAAGCATTTTAATTAAATGCTAATGAATGTTGGAGACATAATTTAAATTGCAGAATGTAGGAAAATGCTAATGAGGTCTTATACATATGCTTCTTTGGATGGTTCCTGGAACATTGATTTTATAGGGCCATACATTCTTTTGCAACAAAATATGATGTCCACAATTATAATAGACATTGTTTGAGACTCCTACCTCACATTATTGCATGTAGTTTTTATCCAAGAGCAGGAATAAAATCCTATATTAAATAAAATGAGGAACAATTAGAAGTTGAATTGCTTATTTCAGCTAGAGCTAAGGAGATGTTTGCTCTGAATTGATGGACTCATGTAGGAACTCCTCTACCTAATTTAATTACATGCATTCTAGTTCACCTTACTAAACTAAAAATGTTTTTTTTTATGACTTTTGAAAAGAAAGCAACATATAATCTCAATTTGAGAAGTGCTAATTTTAAATTTAGTTCATAGATATTGGGTTTGGATAAAATCTCTTAATCAAATTGAATGTCATGGATACTGTCCTTTTAACACACTACAACAACAAAAAAATGCCCAAAATTAATACACAATGGACTTAGAAATTCTTTTTGGCCTATTGCATTATGAGAAAATGGAACAAAGCCTATGAACATATTCATTGGAAGAATGGAATTTGGATGTCACTATTTACTCCAAAGAGTTTTTTTTTTTTCAGAAAATGAAGTCACTAGTTGGAAAATAGGTCTGAGGCCATAAACATGTGTAGTTTAAATTGTATTTGCAATGACCTTATCAAGAAAAAATACTCGTGACCAAATATATGTGCTAATGTTCTGCTCGATCAAAAGACATTGCTATAAAGCAAGATAAAAGAGGTGAGATCAACTTCTTGTGCCATGTAAATAGGTATTTTAGGAGAGAGTATGTTTCTTGTTGTCATACAAGATATTTTCATGTTGACATACTATGCTCCAAGACAAGAGAAAAGCATGGATCCGAGAAGCTATCATGGTTCCTATTTGGAAAAAGGCCATTCATTTATCAATCATTTTGACCCAGTTGACCAACATCATTGATGTAGAATGCGACATAGCATTCTCCAAAACAATGTACCTACCTTGAATACATTCTTTTGCATTTTTAGAGCAACTGCTATGGATAGTTAACTGAACTTTCAGTTTCCAAGTTACATGCCTATCCATTGTCTATCTTTCCTTTAGTCTTTGATACTTTTCCGTATGCATTGACTATCTTTTTTCAAAATCATTTGTTTATTAGTTTTTAATATCAGAATTAGTGTCAATGAACATATCATAAAACGATAGAAGCATTTCCATATTTCAAGTTGCATGCACACACAATGTCTATATGAATTGAAATTATCATTTGGCCTAACTACATTCTTTTCCAAATTCTGATTTCTATTCCTTCTTCTTTTACTTCTATTTTAAAAGACAAAAGAAGGGTACTAGTAACAATGAATAGGGGAACAAGAAATAACAATTGCATACTAATTTTTTTGTGTGTTGGTATCTGTGTTTATTTTTTTTTCAACTAACATTTGGAAAAATGAAGAAAAACATAAAATCCTAGAAAGTATAGTTTTTTAAGCATAGTAACAGAGACTATGATGTTGAATACACTTGGATCATTGAATGGAGAACCTGAATTAGATTTTGCTTCGTGAATTCATCATTGAGGACATCAACAAATTTCGTTGGTGAAGCACACAACATTTGGCCTCCTTTTGGACCATTTCTTACAATGTTTTTGAACATATATAATGGTGGGTCATCAAATGCTAATTGCTGTTGTAATGTCCCTAAAACTGTAAAAAATTAAAATTTTTCCTATATACCTTATCACTGCCTATTTAAGTAGATGTTTAGTAAATTAACTTCAGTACTGGGAAAATAACTAGAAGACATATTAATAAAATGGAAAAATGCATGGTTTATATTTCTACTCATGGCTCACTATTTGATGTATTTAGTGTGGTTAGTTTTACTTTATGGTTTTGCGGAAGCGATGTAATTGGGATCCTGTCTTCATTAACCATATTGGATTAATGGCAATTAACTCAGTTTGATCAATCATCTTAGTACTTGGTTGAAATATTTAAGGGTCTTTTATGCCTGCAGCTTGATTATATGTTATCTCTTTTAAATGTTCCAACTATGTGTTCATATTAAACTTAAATGGATTAACTTGGATATATATAAGTCACTGTATTTTATAAGTCCTTTTAATGCTTTGAGGGGATGGACCTGGTAGCATTGGCGAGGCTCATTTAGCATTCATGCTAAAGCCTACTTCATCATTTGTTTTGTAGGTAATTTTAAAGGCCACTTAAGATCTACTTCCTAGGTTTTAATATCTATGGATGAGGTTTTTAATATGGTTTTTGGTCCATCTTTAAGATATAAAAACTTGCAATTGTTTGAATGGGGCTTCAACTATATGAAGTGATGACAATTCAAATATTAGTGGAGTTTGGTAGTGCTTTAATGGTGTCCAACTAACACCATTCGAATGGAGCCTAGTTGGATGGAATTAAGGAACTAAACCCTAGGGGTTTGCTTGACACACTGCAATATCGCATTACTTTGTTGGAGGGGAAGGAAGAGCAAGGTTCTTCTGGTTTTGGTGGCGCCTATAGAATGACTCGACCTGCTAAGGCTCTCAACTAGTTAACTAGGCTTTCATGACGTAACTTTGATACTATTGAACGCATTTCAGTATTTTACCACTGTATTGTTTTCGTTTGTAGATTGTAACATAATGCGTTTTGGGTTAACCTTGGCAGGGCCTTCAGTGGTGATAGCTCTAGCTAGGTGTGATAAAAATCACAGCTATGGCGACTGTGGGTAATTCTGGCCCTTGTGGCCATTTCTTCCTCTCAATCAAATGGTTTGTTGTGAATTTTATTTGCTCACTATGTGAGAATTTTGAGAGTGTTTTTACCCATTCGAAAAGCTGGGGATGCTGAGCCTGAGTGGTGAAAGAAATCGTGGCCTTGATTATAAGGCACGCTCTATAATGTGAAATCATATTTTGATTTATGTTTTCTAGCCTGTGTGGCGTTTTGGTTTGTAGGAAGCCCTAACTTGGCCCCTGTACACAATGTTTGAGGTTTTGGCACCCTCGAGAATCGATTTGTTTAAATTTGGACTCTATATCCTATTTATTGCTAAATATGGAAGTGTTTGGGGTTTCCAGAAATTTCTTCATGTCAGTGTATAATTGTTGTTTTTAACTATGTTTCCATGCTATGATGAGATATGTTGAATCATTTACATTTAACCTTTGTTTATAAATTCATTGGAATGAAAGCTAGGCGTGAAACCCTATTTGTATGTTTTATGGTGTTCTTGGTTTTTACTTTCTTCAGTTTATGTTAAGCTCTTGACCTGGAAGATGAAGCTCAATGTAGATCAGAAGTTTGAGGTGCTTATTTAAATAAAAGGCAAGGCCTAGACTGGATGCATAGACATTTTGCATGTGGTAAATGTATTTATGGAAGGAGGTGTTTACTAATTAAAGATATGGATTGACTCTATTGTGTTGCTGGGTGAAGAAAAGATACAGCCTCTATATAAATTTATGCCTTACATTATACTGACTAATTTAAAATGTTAAGTAAGTGGATAGAATCAATTTCTCGTTTTTAACTTCTATTATGTGGACTTGTTGAGGCAATGCCTAGCGTTAGAATCGCATTTGTTTTCATATGTCCTTCATTATGGCTTTAATTTTTATGTGGAATGGCAATGATCCACGGTGTAGCGTTGTCCCTGTAAGTAAATCATAGCCCTGTTTCTTTTTTGTTAGGGTAAGGGGTAGAGGATTCGATCCTGAGCTTGACTTTTATTAATAGTTTTTAATTCTAGAATGCGACCTAAATGATTTATCCTATGTAAGGCATTTTTATTTTAAGTGATAATGGTTCTCTATGACTGAGTTTATGCTTGGTTGAAAAACAATGCTTTCTATGATGTGTTCGATTTATATATACAAATATTTGAGGTTTGAGAACCTATGAAATCTTTGTCCGAGCTTTTTGATTGAGTTAATATTTTTAATTTAATTTTTTGACACCACATGGGCTTGAATAGTGTTGAAAAAGGTCTTTGCGCTACTACTTGGTAGAGATTTTGATTTAAAAATTTAGTGTGTATTAATTTCTTGGATTTAGCATAAAGTTGGGATTAGATCCTATGTTTCTAAGCTTTTGGGAGACAAATAGGAGATGATTCTGCTATCATAAAATACTCCTAAATTAAGTTTGTAATTTAATTACTGTTCTAGCTAACTAGGGTTTAGAAAAATCTCCAAACAATAATTTTAACTTTGGAAATAAAAAGATTGACCCAGGAGAGCCAATGTCATAAGCCCTTGCTCTCGATAAACAATACTCCTAGGTTACTATGAAGAAGAATTTTGATAGAATTAAATGTCTAAGTTTAACAACCTATAATAAATTGGAAGGAGCATAGGAATAACTCATACTTGAACAGTTGTAGCATGATCCTGCTGCTGGTATAGACCTGCACACTTTCAAACAATAATTACTGAAAAAAAGGATGTATTGTTTTGGCTGACCTGTAGAATAATTTAACCGAATGACTTTGGGACTACCACGTTCCTCCCAACCTTGACTCTGAACCGTTCTCGGTTCACTAATGGATCCCCCCGAGCTTGTTCCAACATGCAATAGGAAAGTAGAGGTCCTGGGGCAGACTGCCGATGATAATCAAATCTTGGGAATAATAAGCTCCTTCAGTTCTGTGGGAAAAATCCTCTCCTCTTACCATAAGAGAATGATAGAAAGAAAAAGATTCCCTTCACTTGGGAATTTTCCTTCTTTATATAGGTGAAATTTTGGAATATAGTTGTTGAGTTAATAATAATATTTTTAATATTAACTCCAGTTTTGTTTTAGTTTTGAATTATAATATATGTAAAGAATATTTTAATTAATTCTTCACTCCTAGTTTATAGAGGACTTTTTAACTTGTTCTTCTATGATTTGTTTTAAAGGAACCTTTATATTTTATTTACTTTGTTTATAACTATGTGTTTCTATTAAGTTAGATCACAATCTTTTCTTTATATATACTATAAATAATTATCTTATGCATATATTTTCTGCATACTATTTATACATAATTTATATATAATATAAATAATATCTTATGCATATATTTAATGCATACTATTTATACATAAGTGAGATTTCTTTTATAAACAATCAACCCGATTATTTAATTAATTAAGTAGTATAATAATTATTTGGTCATAATTTAATACAAGGTCCAACCTTTGGACAAGGTCTTTTTGGTAGGTTTGGATAGTCGACTAGGTTAGGTAACTTTAGGTCCCTTTTGCATGTTGGATTCCCTCGTTTAACATGGTAGTTCCCGCATCCATTTGATGACAGATAGAAATGATTCATTTAACCAATTAAGTAATTATGATGATTAAGTAGTGCTATTTAGAGTCTTCTTGACTCAACACTTTAAGATCAAGTAACCTCGAGTGCTCTTCAGAGATTTGGCTAAACACTCTCACATGGGCGGTACGCTAGTACAATTCCAGAACATCCTGCTCAACACTAGTACTAGAATGTGGTTGTGAAGCACATCTAGAATATACAAATGGACTTGGATCAGGTATTTATTATCAATCATGGAGTGCTCTAGGGCTTATGCCCAACACTCAATGTACATCGGGGCTTACACCCAGTACATAATAAAAGTCTTCTATGTACATCGGGTCTTATGCCCAATGCATAGGTCATCCATGTGGTCCAGATTATATGCTCAACACATAGAAAATTCAATCATGCATATCTTAACTCTGCATAGTATCCAACAAATATCATCTCAGTATATTAGGGTTTTTTACCCAATTTCATAATAAAACATCAATCAAATACATTAGGGATTTCTTCCGAGTATATAGAAATAACTTGCATCTGTTAGGGTCCATGCCCAACTATGTATATCAAAAATACATTATGTGCATCGGAGCTTATGCCCATGATATAATAAAAGTAAAAACATGTGCATTGGGGCCTACGCCCAGTATATCTAAATAAATCATATGTGTTGGGGCTTAAGCCCAATATATAACATCAATATAGTCAATCAAAATTTAGGATATTACATTCCTCCCCGCTTAGAACAACACCATCCTGGTGTTCTAGGGACTAGAAATAAAGTCATGAAATCAGGCGAGGTAAGCCTCTTTCATGATGGTTTCATTTTCCCAAGTATCCTCATCTAGTCCGAAGTGCCTCCATTGCACTTTGAACTAGACGATAGTCTGATTTCTAAGCTGTACCTCCCTCTTGTCCAGAATGTGGAGGGGATCGGGCATGAACTCCCCCTTGAGTTCTACCTGTAATAAGGACCAATCAATCACATGTTTAGTATCATAGACATATTTCTTTAATAAAGATGCATGAAAAAAATTATGAACTTTTACATGAGCTGGTAAAGCTAACTCATATGCTACTAGTCCTTTCTTGGCCAGTATCTTAAAGGGTCCAGAAAATCATGGGGATAGCTCTTTGCATCGCCCCAAGCTCAAAGATATTCTCTTTGCCTTCACTTTTAAGAAGACATGTTCGCCAACTTGGTAATCTTTGTCTTTTCTCTTCTTATCTACATAACTCTTCTGGCGGTCTTGTGCCTCTTTTAAGTTTTGTTTCACTTTGGTGAATAGGTGCTCCAAGTCCTTTAGTAAGTAAGGACCCAACATATGTCTATCTACTGGACTATCCCATGTCACTGGTGTCCTACACTTTCTGCCATAGAGTACCTCGAAGGGGCTCATCTTGGTAGAGGTCTTGTACCCATTGTTGTATACAAACTCAACAAGGTGTAAATAATCCTCCCACTTCATGGGGTTGTTCATAACATACATCTTAAGCATATCCTCAAGGATTTTGTTCACCCATTCCATCTATCCATCGGTTTGCAGATGGTATGCGATACTGAACTATAGTTGTGTCTCCAAACCGTAGAAAAATGACCTCCATAAGTTACTAGTGAACTTTGTGTCTTGATCTAAAATGATTTCCTTGGGTATCCCATGTAATCGGAAGATCTCTTTTAGGAAGATGTCCGCGATGTGGACAACTTTATAGGTAGACTTCATCGGTATAAAATGTGTTGCTTTTGATAACATGTCTACTACTACAAAGATGGAGTCATTCGATCTCTTACTCTTGGGTAAACCCATGATGAAATCCATACTTTAACCTCCCATTTCCACTCTGGGATGGATAATTGTTGCAGTAATCCTGAAGGTTGCTGGTGTTTTGCTTTAACCAGTTGGCACTCCTGGATCTTAGTGATAAATAAGGTTATGTCGGCTTTCAACTTAGGCCAGAAAAAGTGTTTCTTTACTACTGATATCATCTTTTGATATCCAGGATGCCCTGCGTAGGTTTTCTGATGGAACTCTGTGAGGATGTTAGGTCTAATGTCTCCATTCTCAGGAAAGTAAAGTCTCTCCTTTGACCATAGAAATCCTAACTTGTCTATCTTATATGCTTTTTGTTGTTGGAATAACCTATCCTCCTGGATCTTTTTAAGGATCTCGACATAGAATCAGTCATTCATGCATGTCGTTCTAATCCTATTGTGCAAATCTGAGTCAGTTTGACTTACTGTCACATCATTAATCATATGAGCTCGTCGACTTAAAGCATCAGAGATCTTGTTCTCTTTTCCTTTTATGTGCTTTAGCTCAAAGTGGTACTCACTAAGGAAGGCTAGCCACCTGGCTTGCCTAGCATTTAGGTCAGGTTGGTCAAATAAGTACTTCAAGCTCATGTTGTCCATTTTAAACAAGACTTTCTTTCCCATAAGGTAACGCCTCCACATCTTCAAGGCATGGATGATGGTGGCTAGTTCAAGGTCGTGCGTGGGATAGTTATGTTCGTGATCCTTCAAATTTCTTAACTCATAGCAGATAGTGAATTCATTCTGCATAAGGACTCCACTGAGCCCTTCTTTGCTTGCATCTTTGCAAACCACGAAGTCTCCATCGGGGTTAGCAATCCGTAAGATGGGTGCTCTAGTCAAAAGTTTATTTAACATTTGGAAACTTTCCTCGCACTTGGTCATCCAAAGAAACTTGTTTGTATTCTTCTACAAGGCAGTCATAGGACATGCAATCCACGAGTTCTCAATAAATTTCCGGTAGTAACCAGATAACCCTAATAATGATCTTATGTTAGTCACGCAAGTGGGTGTAGGTCATTCCTCTATGGCTTTAATTTTTTTTGGGGTCGACTACTATTCCCTTCTCAGAAATGATGTGACCTAGGTACTGTATTTGTGGTTTGTAGAAATCACCCTTGCTAAACTTAGCATACAGTTGGTGTTCTCATAGTACTCGTAACACTATCCGGAGATGTTCTTTGTGTTCTTCCTCAGTTTTGGAGTAGATCAAAATGTCATCAATGAAGACTAGAACGAACTTGTCTAGGTATTTAATAAAGATGTTGTTCATCATGCACATAAATGTTTTGGGTGCATTCGTTAATCCGAAAGGCATTACCACAAACTCGTAATGACCGTATCAGGTTCGAAAGGCGTTTTTACTAATGTCTTCGTCACAAATTCTTACTTGGTGATATCGAAATCGTAGGTCGACCTTTGAGAGAATCTTTTCTCCTCCGACTTGGTGAAGAAAGTCGTCAATTCTAGGGAGTGGGTAATGGTTCTTGATGGTCAAATTGTTGAGTTGACGGTAATTGATGCACATCTGCATCGTCCTTTCCTTCTTCTTGACAAAGAGTATCGGTGCTCTCAAGGAGACACACTAGGTCAGATGTATCCTTTCTCGATCAACTCCTGTAACTGAAGCTTCAGCTCCACTAATTCTGGTGGACTCATGCAGGAAGGGGATTTAAAAACTGGTACTGACCCAGGTTTCAATTCTATAGAAAAGTCTAAGTCTCGTTTGGGCGGTAATCTTGGTATTTCCTAAGGAAATACATCCTTGAACTCTATAAGAACTGGGAATTCTTCTATATTTTGTTCCATATAGGCTTCTACTATTTGAATGTTGACTGCAAAGAGTTTACAACCCTTTCTTATGCACTTCTTTGCCTACAAGGAAGATATCTGTCTTACAGAAACTTTGTTAGGTATACCTTGAATCTTTCTTTGATTCCCTTGGTTATACATGGATAATATTGACTTTTTCAAGCAATCAAGCAGGGCATGATGTTATCCCAACCAATCCATGCCTATAAGTACGTTGTAAGAACCTAGTTGTTAACACCCAAAAAGTGATCACTACCTCATCTACCCCATTACATGACTCATTTGTCCATATTTCCTACCATATTTACCTTCAAAACCTTAAAATCCCATTAAAAAGCCTCCAAAAGGCCAAGAAAGCCTCCAAAAGGCCACAAAACCATCAAAAAAGCCTCCAAAGGGCTAAAAAACCCCTTTTCCCCCAAAATTATCCAAAATTCCTTCAAAATAGCAAAAAACCTCTAAAAAGGGAATACAAAATATAAAAAAAAGAGGAAAAAGAGGGAAAAAGGAGGAAAAAACCCTATACAGCTGACCTAAACCATATGGTTCCCAAAACCATGGGCCAACACTCCACCACTAAAAACCTATAAATAGGTGATGGAGGCCCCTCATTTCATATCCACAGTCAAATACACCCTTTACCAAAATCACTCTTGAAACCCTAGCTCACCCTTGAGTGCTCCTTTTGGCCCATTTCCAACCCTTTCGACAAAGAGAAGGAGCAAAGATGGAAGCTTGGAAGCAACCCTCTTGGACTGTTGCAAGAGCTCCACCAACCTCTACACCTGAGGTAATTTCTAATATAAAAAGCAGAGATATTCACCATATTTCCATGTTTTGTTATTTTTGTTAATGCTCATGCTAGGTTAAATGTTATGTTGTTTTAGTACTTTAATTTACTGTTTATTGAACTGATACTAAGGAGTCCCTTCTCCTTAGTAGGTGCTCATTTGCACAAGCTAGGGTGAAAACCCTAGCTATAGTTTTTGGTGACTCCGCTTGTGTTCCTTTGAATTTCTGGTTATAGTTTTCCAAGTTTTAAACGTTTTTAATTTTCTGCAATATTTTTCTGTTCGGCTGTCCCTTTCCGCTGCCGTAAACGACATCTTTTACCCCCTGCAGTTGCGTTCCAACCGTGTCTTTCAGACTTTTACCTGTGATCCGGCTGCGGCTCTCAGACTGTTTCCGGTGACCTACCGGCGGTTTTCAGTCTGTTACCTGCGATCCGACCATGACTATTAGCTTGTTCGGGGCGATTCGACTGCAGCTGTTAACCCTTTTTCCGCGGCCTGCTTGCGGCTTTCAGCCATTTTTCTGCAACCCGCCTGCATCTTTCGTACTTTTTCCCGCGTCCTGCCTACGGCTTTCAACCATTTTTTTGCAACCCGCCGGCGTCTTTAGGCCATTTTCTCGTGTCCCGTTTACGACTTTCAGCCATTTTCCTGCAACCCGCCTACGGCTTTCAACCTGTTTCTAGCGGCTTGACTGCATCTTTCGGCCAAAATCCCGCAACCTATCTGCGACTGTTGAGCTGTTTCCCACGGTCCGACTGCCCATATTTTTCATAGACCCGCGGTCTATTTTCTGCACTTTTTCCTGTTTTGAACCCAGCACTTTGCTGTAATATTTTATGCACTTGCACAACCATCTGTCCTACCTGCAGCCATCCTTCCCTACAACCTTTTATGCAGTATTATTTCTATTCCATTTACATAATATTTTTTAAATTTCAACATTTTAATTGAAAAAGAGAAAATTTTGCATTTCAAAGTTTAAATTCAGTATTGTTATTTTTAGTTAGCAAGTTGCCCACCCCATCGCACTTTTTATTTGGGTTCATCATCTCACACGCACACACTCTGTCACCTAATTAAAGTGAGCCTTAAAAAACTACTTAACACAACCAACATTCTAACCCCACTTAAGGAACACATAAGAATTTTTGTAGTTAGGTAGGATCAGGGGGATAGGCATCCAAATAACACCCCTCAGTTGCTTACACTTGAGACATAGCTATTGTCCATTAGGGAACCAAAATCCCCTAGTATTTTTTGGCACAGTCACAACTAGTTTATCAAAGGGCCTCTCCCCTAGGAGGGTTGAAGTTGCCAGACTGGTTCTGGAGGCCTGAGTGGAATACCGCAATCCATTCAGTAACCGAAGGATACCTTTTGCAGTTCTCGGGGTATCACCCATATGGGGATACCGCGGTGATAGAACCAAATGGTAGATTCACCTTTTCTGGATGTGTCATGAATGGGGTATCTTAGTTGCCTTTCTTCTAGGATTGACTACCCAGTGTCCCTCCTAGTAGGGGGATATCTTTAGCCACTTGGCTCTACTATCCATATTGTCTGACTTGGATTTCATCACCTTGCAGAGGATATGTCTAGTTGAGTCAGAATACTATTTAGTTAGGTGTTTGCATGCTCCCTTACCTCCTTTTAGTCTAGCGAGTCCACTATTTTTATTTTTTAGGCAACCTGCTGCTTGTTGGTATTCTGACCATTTTTGTTGATACTCCACTTATCGAAGCACAACTATTACAGTAAGTGTTTTGAGTTGGTTGTTGGCCTGAGTGCCATATTTTTTGAGCTCTCCTTTTGCACACTTGGTTGCATTAGGGTTTTTGAGCTGTTTTTCCCTCAGCACAACCCCCAGATACTTGACACCATCTGTCACCATTGAGTCTCTAAGACATTCCCGGTGCCTCCGGGGTGAGCCCCCACAACACAGTTCACTTGACACCACCCGTCACAGACATAGATCTTCATCACTTGATACCACTCATCATAGATCTCAAGCATTGTCACTTGACTCCACTCATCAGCGGCATAGAACTCCGTCACGCGAGCTAGATGCCCCTTATTTTACCTCTGATTCTGAGGTAGAGTCCAAGAACCCCATTTACACTGCACCAACCAGCCCCATGGCTGGCATGACTTCCACCCCTTTCTTTGTAGGGACCATTGGTGGAGCATCCACCACCACACCAGCTACCACACCTGCTTTGGGTATGCCCTCGATGGGGCCTACATCTACCATTCCGATCACTGCACCCATTCCAGTAGCTGGCATACCCATTCCCACTCCATCAGTGACTCACCCTACCCTTGGCAGTGTAGGACCATCCCATAGCACTTTCGTTCCTCCACTTGGGGGCAACATCCCGAACCCTGCCCCTCCACTTGGGGGCATTGGCCCCACCATGGTCCAACCCACTAGTATGTCACATCCTTCTACTAGTTTTCCATTCATGGCTAGCCTCAACCTTCCTAACCTAGATAGACTGACTAACGATCCCATCAGACATGACCCTTCATGGCCTCACATGCCCACCAAGCTTCCCTCCAACATCCCTAAGTTTGAGGGCAAGGCAGGTGAGGACCCCCAGAACCATATTATGTCCTTCCATCTATGGTGTTCCTCCAACTCCATCGTGGACGACTCTGTCTGCCTCCGTCTGTTATAGCGCACCCTCACTGGCTTTGCAACTAAGTGGTACATTGAGCAACCCCATGGAACCCATGACACCTTTAATTCCCTTGCCTCAACCTTCCTATAGTTCTTTTAGTTACCTGTACGCTATGACGCGGGAGTTGAGATCCTACTGTCTTGCAGACAAAACATGGCTACCCACATCACTGACCACATTCATGAGTGGTGTCGACGCCGTAGCCTCTGCAAAATCAAGTTAGACGACCGTATCTTCTTAGATTGGTTTCTAAAATCCCTCCTTCCTGTCATTACCAAGGATGTGGCATCTGAACGACCCCAGTCTGAAGAAGAGGCCATCCTCAAAGCCCAGCAATCTGACCTCATATACGCCCAGTCGGGTTATCTATATTCCATCATACCTGACGCCCCTCACGGCGATTCCTCCCAACATGATGCGCCGGGGGAATCCCATGCCGCAGACGGTATCATTGGCCGTATTGCCTCGCATCCCCAACCCTTTTCCATAGCACGTCCTAGCCATGGCCCCGACCTTTCGCGGGCTACATCACAGTCCGAAACAACTAATTCGTATGCTCCCATGACACATCAGCACCATTCCCACGGACCCTCATGTCCACCTCAGTGCTTTGGTCATGCGTCCCCCGCTTACGCCCCCTTGGCCACACCTCAGCCATATTACCACCCACAGGATGCATCAGCTCCTGCGTCCTCTCAAGCCCAACATGCTTATTACCCACAACAGGCAGCCCCTAAGGTAAACCCACAACCTTTTCCGCAGACGTATCAGCAACCCCCACAAGGTTCAGCACCTGCACAACCTCCCCCTACTTATTATCCACCGCAGCCTGCTCCTGCACCTGCACAACCCCAGAACCCACCTGTTGCCCAAGGGCAAGTATACGCCCAACAAAATCCACAACAAAACCAAAATAACCAGCGCCAATAGGGCCAACAAAACCATGGCAAAGGCCGTAACCATGGGAACAACCCCCCTCCAGACCAAGGTGGTCAACCTCCCAATCCCCCAAACAACAATAATGCGGCACCTGCCAACCAGAACCTTGATCAGCCACCCAAGCAGGCCAAAAATCCTAATTTGCGAACAAACCATCCTTGTTCTATTTTCGGGGTCTATGGCCACTATACACATACATTCCCACATTTGGAGCGAGCTCAGTAACTCTGGATGGATGATGCCCATCGCCAAGAGCAAGCGGCTCCTCAAGCGCCACCCAACCCCCCACCACCTCAGCATCAACCTTTGGTGCTGCAAAACCCCTTACCAACCCAAGGCGTAGTGAACACTTAGCCGTTGGATCCCCCTCAAGGCAACGCGCCAACACAACAACATATCACTTATGCCGCTCCTGATCAACCCATGTTAGACTCAGGTACCCACCACTTATTGATGATGTCATCCGCTGATGTCAACCTCCAAACCCGTCAAAACCAATATGGCTCCACCCCTGAAGCCCCTCCTGCCGACAAAAACACTAACGCTCATCCCACTAATCCGACTATACATATACCTCCGGCTCCACTCAATGGCGCCTCTAAAGCACCTCGCTTCCCACTTCGTCGCATCAACAATAACCCTAATGCTCGTGCTGCGTCAAATTACAGCAATGTATATGACTTAGCCCAGTCTCCCACAGCCATGTCTGCGTTAGACGTCTTAAAAAACTGTCCTTCACAGTGCAAGACTTTGCTCTCCACCATTGGTGCTATCGACCCAAATGATTCACAACTGATAGCCTTCGATTTGGACCAGTTTGAACCACGCCTGCCTTCCACTTTAGCGTTCCAAGTTTCTGTGTCCATTCGGAATCTTGTCATCCATCAGTGCATTATCGATGAAGGTTCCTCTACATGCATTATGCCCACATTCGTTTGGTAGAAGTTGGGATCCCCTACTCTCCAGCAGTCCACCACTGCGTTGCGAGCCTACGACGGCTGTTCGACTCAACCCCAAGGTCTCTTAGCTAATGTCCCCATCCAGTTGGCTGGTAAAACCATGCTCATTGACATAGAGATCATCAATGCCCAACTTGATTATAACCTCTTACTTGGCTGCAGCTACATGTATGCCATGCGGGCGGTTGCCCCATCCGTTTTTCGTACCATGATGTTCCACCATGACAGACGTGTGGTCAAGGTTGGGCAACTCACCTATTACGATCCAAATGCCCCCGCTGCACCCAAAAATGTTCTCCCCATGGTTGAACAACCTATTGGTGGGGAAACTACCTCGTTTGTTTCCTCTGTGGGACCTGGAGTTTAGTCATATCTACCGATGACCTCAACATTCCAATCCATTCCCCCCGTCACCTGCGACCTAAGTATCTGACCTATGTACCCTTTCCCACAATACACAAAAACCCAATAATCAACCACCCTTGTTACCCAAACCGCCATTGTTACCTAGTCACATTGGTGTTACACCCACCCACACAATCCCCTTCCTATTCCCTCCCTCGGGAGTAGTAAGCGCCCTGGTGATGGCTACTCTCAGCCTCCCCAAGTTAACCTTAGGATTACCCATGTGGTATATTTCGCCTCCCTTTCCCCTGCCGACACCAAATGTCATCCTTCAACCAGTGCAACCCATTGTCACTACTAGTCAACCGCCTCCCGGTGTCACTACCCCTTCGTCATCTACGAATCCCCCTCCTCTTATCAAGCCCACTGGGGGCAGAGGGCCACAACCATACACTGTTGTACCCCCTCCCAAAGCCATTAAACCCCCCCCCCCCCCCCCCCCCCGGTGTTTTGTGCTCCTCCCAAATGCTCGTTGTGTGATGAGTTAGGCCATCCGACTCATCAATGTCCACAATTACCTGCATTACAGGAACACATGCAAATGCTTGACGAGGATCCCAACATCCCGGTTGTCGAACTCGATCCAACTCCTAATCCTCATGATAAATCACTGCGTACCAACCACCCTTGTGCAATATGCGATATTTAAGGCCATTAATCACATCACTGTCCGTATTTCCCAGATTACAGAGCAGCTCTCTATGAGATGAATAATTTGGACCTTGAGACGGCACCCCCCACAATTGAGGAGATCCACCTCCCGGTATCATCCCCATCCGGAGAGATTAACACCATTTATATGATATCTTCAACTACCACTCCCTTGTCAACCGATTTGACAACTCAAAGTTTCCGCAATGATGAGGAGATCCTGGAGGCTCTCACTGCCCCGGATTATCCCTTTGACGACATGCACCATCGTTCCTATTTCTTCCCAGAAGAATCCTCCTCTACCACAGCTACCCAATTCGCGGTTGAGTCCAAAGATTTCCTTCCCACCAAAGTCGACTGGTTTAAGGATCCTATTCCTGCTCCTGATGCTTTTGAGGAAGGTAACATGCCCAACATCTAACCCATCATCCACATAGACATCTCTGACCCACCTGGTGCTCTTGAAATCATTGCCTTAGGAGGCTCTTGCAGTGAGTATGAGATTGGTGAGTACAAAAAACTTTTCCCAGAGTTCCGTGATGTATTCGCCTAGTCCTATACCGAAATTCCTGGTCTCGACCCCGCTATTATAGAGCACCACATTGACACATGGCCAGATGTACCCCCTGTTCACCAGAAACAGCGCCCCATTCATCCTTCAAAGCTCCCCACTGTTAAAGCAGAGGTCGAGAAACTTCACAAAGCATGATTCATTTATCCTATTGCATATACCACGTGGGTTTCAAACCCCGTTCATGTTAACAAGAAACAAGGAACCATTAGAGTATGTACTGACTTCCGCGATTTAAATTGAGCCTATCCCAAAGACAACTTCCCCACGCCATTTATTGACCAACTCATCGATGCATGTGCGGGGCATGAAGTCCTATCTTTCATGGATGGTTTTTCCTGATACAACCAAATTTAGATCCGTAAGGAGGATTAGTACAAGACTGCCTTTACCACCCCATGGGGCACCTTTTCCTATTGCGCCATGCCTTTCGGCCTCAAAAATGCTGGTGCCACCTTCCAGCGGGGCATGACCTATTTTTTTCATGACTTGGTCCATATCCTGCTAGTCTATCTTGATGACCTTACAGCTCATTCCCGTAAACGATCAGACCACCTTAACGACCTCTGGCAAGTTTTCCTGCGTTGTCGCAAATATCAAATCCGCTTGAACCCACACAAGTGTGTCTTTTGCGTTCCAGCAGGCCAGTTGTTGGGTACCATTGTTTCCCAGAAATGAATTGATGTTGATCCCCTGAAAGTTCAAGCCATCCTAGACCTTCCCTCTCCTTGCACGCTCTGACAACTTCAAAGTCTGCAGGGACGATCTAATTTCCTTCGTCACTTCGTTCCTGATTACGCCACTACCGTTCATGGTTTCTTATGCCTGCTTCATACCCACATACCCTTTGTTTGGGATGAGCAAGAAGAAGTTGCATTCGAAGCCCTCAAGAAAGCTCTCATACAAGCCCCTTTGATCTACCCTCCGGATTTCTCTCAGGACTTCATCCTTTACGTCTCAGCATTTGAACATGCTGTGTCCGGAGTCCTGGTTCAAGAAGACACCGCTCACCAGGAGCATGTCAATTAAAACGTCAGCCAGACCTTGTCTAGACCACCCCTACGTTACCAATATGAGGAAAGACTCGCCCTTGCTGTGGTCTTTTCCGTCAAAAAATTGCGACACTACATTTTGCTCAGTCATACCACAGTTGTCGCTGACTCCAACCCCATGGTTTATATCTTAAACCGGTGACTCCTGCAAGGTCACGTTGCTAAATGGGTAGTTATCCTCCAGGAACATGACCTCACTTTTCGAACCCCCAAGAGCACTAAAGCCCTCGCGCTTGCCCAGCTCATCACCGATCTCCCCTCCCTTCTGCCATCCCCACAAATCTCCACTGAGTTACTCGATAATCACTTCTTCATCATCTCGTCTGATGACCCATGGTACGGTGATATTTTGTTATACCTACGCACACAGAAGTTTAGACCCAACATCAATCGTGATGGACACCGTCGTATTCGTCACCAGGCCTCTCGATATCTCCTCTTAGGCGATGTCCTTTACTGGCGAGGGGTTGACACAATTCTCCATCATTGCCTTACACACGAGGAAGCTGAACACGTCCTCAATGACTGTCATAGCGGTGCCTGTGGCGACCATTTCTCTAGGATGGCCATTGCCGAAAAGGTCGTCCGTGCCAGATACTTCTGGCCCACACTCTTTACCGACTGCATCACAGCGATCAAACATTGTCATAATTGCTAACTTTTCACCCCCAAGGCCCGGACACCACCCGCTCCATTACACCCAGTCATCACCGTTGGTCCCTTTTGTAAGTGGGCCATCGACTTTATGGAATGTAAACCCCCATCTGCCAACGGCCATAAGTAGATCATTGTCATCGTCGATTACTTCACCAAATGGGCAAAAGCCATGCCCACCTTCAATTGTACAGCTGACACCGCTGCCCATTTGTTTTTTAACCACATTATCACTCGATTCGGGGTTCCCAAATAGTTGGTCTCAGACCATGGTTCACACTTTGAAGATTCCATTTGGCGTGAGTTATCCACCCTACTAAACTTCCAACATCAGTATTCCTCTACTTACTACACCCAAGGGAACGACCAAGTAGAGGCCATTAACAAAATCTTAAAAACCATCCTCCAACGCACTGTTGACCGGCATAAGTCCAATTGGCACCACATGTTTTTCCTTGCCTTATGGGCTTACCGTACATCCACCAAGACCACCATCGGTTTTACCCCGTTTCATTTAGTTCACGGTGTAGAATCTGTCCTCCCCATCGAGTGTCAGATACCTGCCTTACACATCATCGTCGAGCTTCTCCCCAACACCTCCCCACTCGAGCAACATCTGCTATCACTAGAACAAGCTAATGAAGACTGTCATGCCACTCTCTAGACCATTGAAGCCGCCAAGAACTGCTCCAAATCTGGTTACGACAAACATGTACACCCTCGAACTTTCCATGAACGGGACCTCGTCCTCGCCTATGTCCAAGCCGATGACAAAACTAGTAAAGGAAAGTTTGAATCCATGTGGCAAGGCCCTTACATCGTGCAAACCTGCCTCGGCAATGGGGCATACATTTTAACTGACTCAGAAGGTCACCCTTTGTGCAACCCCCGTAATGGGTTGTATCTTAAACGCTTTTATCCCTAAATAAACCCGCGGCCCCATTGGTCCGTATTGTACAGTTTGCTCTCTTTTTGTTTTTCACCTTTTTTACCGCAATCTTACATTCATCCTTTTTTGCATGACCACAGACGGACCATTCTCCACCTCATTACATTGTCTTCGCTGATGGAGCAAGCTATTGGTCTCCAAACTTGGCTTCTGTAGCATGGGTATTATATTCCCCTTCACATGAATTGATTCACATTGATGGATTATGTATAGGCGCTGCTACCAATAACCAGGCCGAGTATGATGCTGTGACCGATCTCTTGACTGCTTCCCTCCAGATGGGCATATGTCACCTTCATGTGTTCCTTGACTCCCAGCTACTTGTCTTCGAGCTCCACAACTGCTACCAGGTGCGTGATCCCTGCCTCTTTAGAAAATTCCTGTGCACAAAACAACTCAGCCGACAATTTGAATCCATAACATTCACCCATGTCCCCCGAGCTCAAAATAGTGTCGCAGATCAAATGGCTAATAATATCCTAGATTGGCACATCAATCACACCATGTAAAACCTCCATGATGCATCATCATCCCATACCATCTCATAAAAATATATAAAAACCCAAAAAGATTGCAAGGGGCATCCACGTGCCTATCATCACATAAACATTTGCATCCATGTGCAATAAAAATAAAACCACATTATTATACAAGGGCATCCACGTGCCTAATCCTACATACATAATGTTGCATCCATGTGCAATACATCACATAAAATACACAAGGGGCATCCATGTTCCCAACATCCTACACTACTTGCATCCATGTGCAGTACAACCATATAACAAACCATGAGTGCATCCATGTGCGTACACTAAATCATCATCGCAAAAAGGTGCATCCATCTGCATATATATATATCAAAAAATGAATGTCAATATGCTACACATGTCCTGAGTACCCTCATACTCAGCTATACAAAAAATATCTATACATCCCTACGCCTTATAGAATACATGCCATAGCTACAAAATCAGGGGGAAGTCCCCTGTACTCCCTAATGAAAGTCATACCCTACATCACTGCCTGCATCAGCTACCTCCGATTCCTCCCCTCGCTCCTCCTCTGGAAGCTCCTCATCCCCTGCGGGCTCATGTGCCCGACCCCTATCTGCCAAGATAGCCACCCAGATCGCGATCGACCGGAACTCCCGTGGCACCCTCAGACAATCCTGAATCACCTCTGGATCCACGTCCCGCCACTCGTCATCCGTCACTACCACCAGAAACCGATCTAGAAGCATCCGTACGGACTCCAAAGTCCCCTCAGCATCCCATCGATGCACCTCCCCTCCGCCTGGTAGGGCTGGTACCGCCACATGCCCCCTGCGCGCTACATGTCCTGGTGGTGGTCTCGGGCCAACATCTGTAGATCACACATTAGTCAGTAACAGTATATCACACAACCTATCATACACAAATATTGACATCCATAACATGCAAGAAAATCAATATGTACCATCTGGTCCCCATGCCTGTCCTGGCGGCCGTGGTGCCTCTGGATCCCCGGGGTAGTACATATCTCTATATGGAAAGTCATCTAGTGTCAGCGGCATCTGCATCCACTGCAGGTACAGCTCCTGAGTGAAGTATCTACCCACCTCACTGCCACCCCCGGCGACGCATCATCTCTCCCCACCGCACCATGCGCGGCTCCCTCATTTCTCCTGCCCTGACCGGCACCCGCGGCCGCAGTGTCGGTACTCGCTCCATGAAGAAAGCACATAGAAAGGATCCATAACAGAATCCCTTGCCAGATTCCTTCATTGATGTCAGCTGCCGCTGCACACAAGTGAGGAACATCTGGCCTCACGCATAATAGACACCATCCAGTACCAACTCCACTAGCTGCATCTGGCGCCCAGACACCTTCTCAGATGACTGGGACCCCAAAACTTGAACCACGCACGCCGCAATACCCTATACTGCTGGCTCCTGAAGGTCCACCACCCAGAGTGCATTCCTATGCACCCTAGCCTCTGGAACACAGTACCGCTCCAACATGTCCTCCATATCTACATCCGCGGATACTTGTGGCTGTGTATCTGCCACCCTACCCAGACAGGGCAACCCCATCAGGAAGTAGACATCTGCAAGGGTGAGATCCACCCTCTCTCCCTACACCCTGAATGCCTGAATATCCGGCTCCCAAAAGCTCACTAATCGGTTCAGCAGCAGCGCTGCTGAACGCATCATAGGTACCTATGCGAACTTCAGTAGTCTGCACAATCCCAACGTCGACCGCACATGTTGATCCCTCTGGATGACCTCTACTATCTCATCTGGGACCTCCCGCTCTCGCCAAAGCACCAGCGGCATCCTGTCAATCACACCAGGAAAACTCATCAGACTCATGTCAACGAAGTAACCTTGCCCCCCGCCCCCGGGGAAACCCTAACATCTTGATCCTAATCGAGGGATTAGGGCCCCTTGCCACGGTTTTCGACCATGTCTATCAGCGCTACAGTTGCGGTCCAACACTGCGCCTATAGGAGCCGAACTCGCAGTACCGAACCGCGTGTCCAGCCTCAAAACTCGCAGTACCAGACCGCGTATTCTGACCTGAACCTCGTAGTCCCCAGCCGCGTGATCCACGCTGGAACCCGCGGTCACCGACTGCAGCTCCATCCCACAAACCCACAGTCCACCCCACGTGGACCATACAAATACTCCCCTGGGACCCACTACCCCCCCAAACCCAATGAAAATGCAGGTATGAGGTTGTCGGAATACCTGTAACTCCCGGATTTGAAAATGGCTGGTCGGATTGTCCAGAAACATCAACTCAGCTCTGGTCCACTCTGATCACTAGTGAAATTCAACAAGTCCAAATGACACTTGTCATGTTGGACCCACTCACTATTTATAGTCTGTTGGCTTTTTCTTGTTTTGGCCATTCTAAACCCATACGGAGTCCATTTTTTGAACCGTTTCCACCACTGGAATCAGCACGACGAGACCGTCATGATGGTCCACTTGTTTTCTTCTTTCTTTCTTATCAATTTTTGAGCATTTTTTAGACACGACTAGTCACCTCAGTTTGCATGCCACTTCAGTTGCTCTCCATTTTTGATATACTTTATATCATCGGATTCCTTTTTTTGAGCCCATGATGATGCTTGAGATCATTTCTCGGTCTCACCTGTAGAATTTTTGGGTATTTTTCCGAAACACCCCCCATCACCTCGGTTTACGTGCCACATCGATCGTTATCCATTTTTGACACTTTTTTTATCGCCAGATTCCTTTTTTTGAGCTCGTGATGAGGCTTGCGATCATTTCTCGCTCTCACTTGGTACAGTTTCAACATTGTTTCCTGACACCTTGCTGTCTCGATTTGCGCACCACATCGGTCGCCATCGGATTGTTCCACATTTTGACATGAGCCATTCACTCCTGTCATACAATAATTATTTCATTATTTTGCCACCATTAATTACCCCGGAAGGAGGCCCACCAGTGTTCCCCCCTACCCTCGTTTCTTGGTCACCTTTAATGTTCCTTGATTGAGCACTTCCTCCTTGCTTGACCATTCCTTTTGTTCAGTATAATTTTATCCCTTTTTCGGGCCGGACAATTCCTTTACGAAAAAAGGCACTTAGAGAGTTTCTGTTAAGCTCTTTTCTGACTCCTAAAATAATGAAAAGATCGCCGAGAAATCTTGCTTCTTTTCATGCTCGTTAAAGTACCTGAAAGGGCGTCTATCTAGTATAAGTTTAACCCTTTTCTGGACCTGGTAGACTAATTACGAAAAAGGAATACTCTAGTCACACCGGCTAGAAGAGTTCCTCATTGCCTCCTTTTATGCTTCTTCGGGCCTTGGAGACGAACACATGAAAAAGCAATCCCTTGGAGTCTTCTTATCGCTTTCAAACTCTCTAAAATTGAAAGCAACCACGAGCATGAACTATCCTGGGCTCTTACAAATCCACACGACAGTACCATTCCATTATTTCAGAGTCTTCTTATCGCTTTCAGACTCCTTAAAATTGAAAGCAATCATGAGCATGAACTATCCTGGACTCATATAAATCCACATGACAATACCATTTTACACACACTTCTTCTAGTTCCTTAACCCGTGAAGAAGTCCCCCCGTGCCTCTTAGCACTATGATCGATCATCTCGACAGCACCCCCAATCAGGTCGCCTTTGTTCAGAGTAGTCTACAGTCTCCTGCCATTTTACACCAGCTTGAGTATCACTCATCCCAGTCACTATCCTTGATCCATTACAGCTATGATCCCTTTCCCATCAGTCAGTTTCATATGCTGCCCGATCGTCCCCGCCATCATACTCTGAACAAAGGAAGTTTGAGTCCACCCACTCTACTTGCCCAGTTATCCCCCACAGTATGTCAGTCCTACCATCAGTACTCTCACACTTTGGTTCTCCACCTCACACTCCTATCAAGGAAACATCATTGCCTTGCTAGTTGCAGGTCTCCCTCTGTCGACGACAGCCCCTCTATTCCAGAGGATAGACCTAGAGGTCCCTGCACCTTGGACCCATCACCATCTGTGGTGAGTGCCTACAGACCGTTTTGAGCGGAGTCATCATTGACTCTCCGCGTGGTTGTTTCTCACATGCTCGACTTCAACACCTTGATCGCATCGTTGAGAATCGCGCGGGGTTTATATCCCTTCAGTTATTGGTCGAAGACCCCAGATTTCCCCCAACTCTAACACATTAGTGAGTCCCTTCGAAACTCCCAGTTATATGTTCCCATGGTTGTTCAGGTTGCGTTGGCGATTGTATTCGGAAGCCATCCAGTTATATGCTTCCTTGAGTACCCAATTTAGTTCCAGTTCAGTGTACCATTGAGGACGTGACTCCCCGTCACTATGCTCCAGCAGCTCATCAGTTCCTCTAGTACCACACTCAGCAACACTATAGTTATTCCAGTGTACCCGTTCTTCAGCTTAGACATGGTCAGCCCAGTAGTATGTCACCGATTTTTGTCCTTTTTGGCCCCTTATGATGTACACAGTGGTTCTCTAAGTATCTTCCAGGTCCTCCTTGTTCGGGCCTCACAGTTATTTTTTATGTATCTTGATACGAGCATGGGTATGCCCACCTCGTCCATATATTGAGATTCTTCCTTATTCATTATTTGAGGCCATGTATATGTTAGGTCCCCATATTTTGGACCCATTGTTATTATTGTTCTATATCTTGATACGAGCATGGGAATACCCGCCTCGTCCATATGATCAGATTATTCCTCATCCATTATTGAGGTCATGTACTTTTAGTTTTTGCAGTTTGTTCGGACCGTTATTCCGGGCTCCAGTTTTTTTCTTCTCTTCTCCACACCCCAGGAAAACAATACAAGACTTATGATGTCTATCGGCCATACGATGAGCTCCTGCCCTCACACATCAGGGGGCAATCTGTTAACACCCAAAAAGTGCTCACTACCTCATCTACCCCATTACATGACTCATTTGTCCATATTTCCTACCATATTTACCTTCAAAACCTTAAACTCCGGTTAAAAATCCTCCAAAAGGCCACAAAACCATCAAAAAAGCCTCCAAAGGGATAAAAAACCCCCTTTTCCCCCAAAATTATCCAAAATAGCAAAAACCCTCTAAAAAGGGAATAAAAATATATATAAAAAAGAAGAAAAAGAGGGAAAAAGGAGGAAAAAACCCTATACAGCTGACCTAAACCATATGGTTCCCAAAACCATGGGCCAGCACTCCACCACTAAAAAGCTATAAATAGGTAATGGAGGTCCCTCATTTCATATCCAGAGTCAAATACACCCTTACTCTGCCAAAATCACTCTTGAAACCCTATCTCACCCTTGAGCTACTTTCACCCTTGAGTGCCCCTTTTGGCCCATTTCCAACCCTTTGGAGAAAGAGAAGGAGCAAAGCTGGAAGCTTGGAAGCAACCCTCCTGGACTGCTGCAAGAGCTCCACCAACCTCTACACCTGAGGTAATTTCTAATATAAAAAAGAGAGATATTCACCATATTTCCATGTTTTGTTATTTTTGTTAATGCTCATGCTAGGTTAAATGCTATGTTGTTTTAGTAGGTGCTCATTTGCACAAGCTAGGGTGAAAACCCTAGCTACACTAGTGGGAAGATGTTTAGATCTACCCTAGTTGGGAAACCATTCAAATCTATCTCACAAGTTCTAACTAGTTCGAAGACTTTCCATTTGGTACTGGTGCCTAGTTGTACCAGCCATGGTTTCTCATGACTCTCTCTGTTTAACTTACAAGTATCGACTATCTTAGGGGAGACATAGCTTTGGCATGCATCAGGATCTATCAAATCCTCTACAACCTTCCTTGCAATTGGAAGTGCCCTATAGTGCATATGAGCAAGTCTTCTATGCCAAAGTTCACTTGGCTCCATGGATTCATGTACCATGGCATGTTTAGGTTGTCCTTTCAATTTATGCAAACCTCCCTGTTGCTCTCCAATCACTACTGCATCATCGATTGTTTTACCCTTTGGCCACATTAGGACTTGGCCATCCACAAATGCAACCCTCATACCTTTTGTATCCAATGCAGAGATGGAGAGTAAGTTCTTCTTGAGCCCAGGTACATAAAGGACTTCTTTCATCTTCAAAGATTTTCCAGAATCTAGGTTGTAGGAGGCTTCACCACTTCCTTTGATTGGGTATTGAAAATCATCACCAAGTTTCACCTTATGGGGTGATTCATGTTCAGATAGATTCACAAAAGATTCCTTAAACCCAGTCATGTGTTTGGAAGCCCCATTGTCAATTAACCAATCTTACAACCATGGGAGATAGTACCTATGAGAGCATAAATTAGAACATATTCTTCTTCACTTGATGAGTCAACATCACTATCATCACTTTCTGCCCTAGCCTTCTTCTTTGGAGGTCTATCATCCTCGACATCATGAGCATGAAACTTTCTTTTGCTACCCTTCTTCTTCTTGCTAGAGTTGTTGTTATTATCCCTTTTGTTCATGGGACACTTTGAAGCAAAGTGACCCTTCTCATTGCATGTGAAGCATCTTAGATCCTTCTTATTCTTTTGATAGGATCTCTTGTGGCGAGAGTGCTCCTTCTTGGGATTGCTTCTTTTGGTGTGAGCTGCAAGAGATTGATCTTCACCTCCCATCTTTTCCTCACGAGCTATAAGTCTAGCTTCTTCTTGAGAGCATTCTTCCTGCAATTTGTTGAAGGAGATCAACTTCTTCCTTGCATAAATTCCTTGAATAAAGGAATCCCATGACCTGGGTAGGCCATTTAGAGTGGTTATCACCACTTCACCATTCTCCACCATTTCATCCATTGCTTCTAGTTGTTCCTTGATCTGGGACACCTTTGAAAAATAAGATTGAATGGTTTCTCCATTCTGAAACTTTACTCCTTTCAATTGGTTCCGTAGGGTCATCTTCCGATTTATGTTCTTTCCTTCAAATAGCTTGGTCAAAGAGTCAAACATCTCCTTGGGTGTCTTAAGAGAAGACACATGGGGTATGAGATGGTCTTTGATAGAATCAACAATGATTCTCTTTGCCTTGACCAAGTTCTTCTTATGCAATACCTTGGCCTCTTCATCCTCTGGGATAGGGATGTCTTCTTTCACATATGAGTCCAACTCATTCTCTTCTAGGATTAACCCAATTCTATACTTCCAAGCTCGGAAGTTATCAGCTCCTTCAAGCTTATCCTCAAGCTTGGTGTGGTGAGACATCTTAAAGAGTACTTCAAATGGAAATAGAAAAGATTTAGATCTTACCACTTGAAATGCTGAAAACTGGATCTGGTCCCAGATTAGGGTTTGTCGGAAAAACCCTAAAAATTCAAAATGTGAATTTTGAATTTCTGAAAGGATAGAAAGATGCGCTTTGATGAGCTGATTAGCCTGGTGCATTCAGAATTTGAGATCAGCAAAGTTTTACCCTTCAGATTTCATCTTTTGTCCTCCCGGGTTCACTAGGGAGAGCCCTGAATTAGGGTTTGAGTTTCCCGGAGATCTACCCAACCAAAAATATCGATCCAAAGCTCTAAACTTCGATTTTTGCAAGGATCTTCCAGCTGTGTCTTCAGATTCCAGAAATTCCTATTTTTGTGGAAACCCTAATTTTTAGGGCCAAATCTGGAAATGCTCGGAATTGAATTCTGATTGGACAGATAGATGCACCTCGATGAGTAGATTCAATCTACTATACTTATTTTCCAAAATCTATGGAGAGAAATCAGGTTAGCTCTGATAGCATGTTAAATTTTGAGCATTAATTCACAATACTCTAGGATCTTTGCTGAGAGAATAACATATACAGTATATCAATGCATGACAATCATCACAAGAATCAAAAGCATAAGAGACAAGAGACACAGAGTTTCCGTGGGGAAAAACCTAAGGTGAAAAACCCCACAACTTCCTTAGAGATAGAGAGAGCAATGGCTCAACCAAAGTAAAACCAAAATACACTGAGATAATCTCCTAGTAGCAGATGATCCTCCTCCTCACTAGTGCGCCACTTTCTGAGTGAGAGTGAGATACTTTTTCGAGTGATCTAAATAGAGATCACCTGATCTCTATTTATACTAATCTGTTTTCCCAGTGACCTTATGGGGCCGACTTGTCTAGCTAGGTACATCCACATTATAATATATATAATTCAGGGCTGACCCCACATGGTGGTCTAATAACCCATCGGCAAGTACACACACTTGCGACACTTTTCAATCCACATGACGACACTTCATTATAGAGGAATGACACATCTCTTATAAGGGTACAATAAATATATATAAAATACACAGATGAAATACATTCCGAAGTTACATATACATCAACAGCTCCATGACACGATATTAGTTCATAACGGCTGAAAATGGAAAAAACTATAAAAAAGTGGGTCTAGAAAATTCTAAATAGTAATAAAAAATTTTAATTTTCAATTCATTTGCACTATTCACCAATTTGGAGTTATTTGGGTAGTTTTCACCTGAAACTTCAAACGCCGATCGTGGGAGCTACAAGTGACTGTTCAACGAACCATCCGGAGGAGGTTAGTGGTCACTGCCATACCTTTAATTTTAATGTTTTTATTTCAGTTTTGGTAGGTGGGATTTTTTGTTTGGCTAAGCCCTATATGGCTTTGGCACTACCTGCGGGCTATAAGTATGCGGGTCGCATGTAGGGCATCAAACGCGTAGTCAAAAACCCAACTACCCGCGTCTACCCACCATTGTCTACAATTTTGCTCACAGGTACGGCCGTGAAGAAGTTTTTAAACATGAAACTGACTAAAATTCACTTGCTTTGCACTCCAGGATGGTTCTAGAGTGGAGGGAAAGAGAGCATGACTAGGTAGATGAGGCCGTGCGCAACGATTTGCAAGCACAACAAGCATTGCAAGCATGTGGCTTATATAAATATTGGAGTCTCAGGGGTTTAAGGGCCCAAAACCTACTACTCCGTCATCTAATCAACTACTGGGATGTGGATGCTCAAAACTTCATCCTCAACGGGAAAACACTAACACTGGAAGGAGAGGATATGTATTTCATTACCAGTTTGTCCCGTAGAGGGGAGGTCGCTAGTCTTCGGTCACGGACCGTGGGTGGTGGGATCACTGTGGAATATTACATAGCGTGGTATTGCCCTGCCAACACATGAGCAGTGGGAAGCCATGTGCCAGTCAATGCCATAACGGATCTGAGTACAAAGATAATTATGGCTACTCTAGTGCCGATCATGGGATCCAAAGCACTGCATCAGGCATCCAGACCGGTGATGTTCTACGCATCACAATGCTTGCAGCCTACTCTATTCGACTAGTGTACTACTCTGTTGGTGTCTATGAAGACACAATTGACGGAATGCAAAGAGGGTAAGGCCAAAAAATTTGGCTATGGTAGCATCCTCTTCAGTTTCTTCTTTGAGAGGGTTCTGGGACTTAGCCCGAGGGTGGATGTCCGTCCTCACAGTCTCCGTGATCCAGCCCTGACCCGGTGGACTGAGATCTTGACACTACAGGGTGGTGACCGTATGGCGTCACCATATACTGAGGAGTTCTTCCACTGGTGGAACCGGTAGGTGATTGCAATAGAGGACTATCCCTATGCGGGGATAGACTTCAGACAGTACCGTGACATGCCGCTCCCACCAGGCACAAATTTCGGAGACATCGATGAGTACTCTTTTGGTTTTGTGTTTATTAAATTTTTATGGATTTTTTTATTATAGTTGAAATGCAAAAAATATTTTGGTGGTAGTATCATGTGCTAATGGGTGACTGTTTGCTGGTAGACAAAGGCCTAGTGAGACCTGAGGGCTTCTTGAGACATGGTCATCGGGGTAAAGATGAGGTGGCAAAAGATGCTATAGCAGGGCGCACACTCCAGACGTTGTGGCGCAACATATCACGGATGGTTTCCCAAGTTCCACCGATAGAGGTAGCCCGATTACCTGAGGTTATGTAGTGCCAGGTAGTGGGTGTTCCTGGGGAGTGGGTGCAGCTACTGTAGCGGATGGCCAATGCAGTACAGTACTACTATGAAACACATCTTGTTGAGGTGGCAGCTAGACCTCCTCGGAGGGAATAGATATCCCGGGGTCTGATCATTTTTGTATCGATATGTATATTTTTGAGGGCTACGGGCTCCAGTTTTGTATGACATTACCATTTTTGGACATATTTATATATATATGCAACTTTGGTTCTTGGTTCTACTACATGTGTGTATGTTACAAATGTATGAATGTCTTTGTATTTATGTGCTCATGATGAATGTGACAAATGCCAATCTAATACATAGTTAGTGTATGCATCAGATATATAATTATGACTTCTCGGAATATGATTATATGAAATGGAAACAAAATGTCTCTCCAAGAATCGTACCTTAAGGAATATCCATAGTAATGTAGGGTCTCATACACGATACTTCCCATTCAGCTGAGACATAACTAGTTTTGAATCCAAGCAGACTTCTAAAGATTGGATGTCATGTGAAATGGCATCCCGAAGTAACTCAACAATGACACTATACTCAGCCACATTGTTAGATGTAGGACCGAGACAAGCACCTCCTGAAGACACAACTAGGTGGTCCAATGAGAAGATAACCCAGGCAGAAGAAGCAAGCTGATGCATATGTTAGCTAGCACCATCCACAAAACCTAAAAATGTAGGACATCCCGTTGACATCTATCAATCAAACAGAGGCTAATCAGCAGACCCGACAACTAAAAAAGCGACCTAGACTATGTACAGAAAAAAATATACAATAGTGTACAAAAGTATCATCCTGAACTAGAGGTTCAAGCATAATACCACTTGAGGTAGAGCCCATTTCTAGGATCCTTCAAGACAACTCCCTCGTAATATTCTAAATCATAAGCTCGTTTTTCAAGGACACGCCTCACAATGTAAGGACCGTGCCACATGGGATTGAAATTTCCTGCCCCTAGGGGTTCTTTAGCTTGGTCATACAAGAGTACCAAGTCACCTTCAGCATATTGTTGGGGATGGACAGACCTATCATATTGAACCATGACACGACGCTTGTTAACATCAATTGCCATAGGGACATCTTGACGGTACTCGTCAAGTTGCTCGAGGTGTACTAAACATTGCTCAATCTCCGTCATATCAGGCAGGAGCTCTATGGCTAGCTTGAGCGAAGGGATCTCGCATTCAATCGGTAAAAGTGACTCCACACCATGAACTAACTGGAATGGTGAGAACCTAGTGGTAGTCTTAACTGTGGTTTGATATGCCCACATAGCAGGATATAACATGATATGCCAAGTGGTCTTGCTTTGTTGGATGGTACGTTGGAGAATGGTATTTAAATACTTATTTACTGCTTCAACCTGACCATTCACATGAGGATAGTAGGAAGACGATTGTTCTTGACGAAACCCAAGATTGAGAGACAAATCCTCCATCATCTTGTTTTGAAAGTGACTGCCATGGTCAGTGACAATCTCTTTTGGGATACCAAATCGAGTGATAATCTGGTTGAACACGAAATGGGCTGCAATGGCACCATCGGCTTTTACAGTAGGCATGGCCTCAACCCACTTGAAAAAATAATCCACAGCCATGAAAATATGATGATGCCCTCCAGCCGAAGCTTGTTTGCAATCCATGAAATCTACCCCCGACTTAGTGAAGGGACCGACAGTTACGACCAGATGGAGGGGCGCTGGATTCGAGTGTACGTTCTGAGAAAACACCTGGCAAGGGTGACATCTCTTCATAGTGTTAATACAATCTTTAAAGATGGTAGGCCAAAAATAACCAGCTCACATGATATGCTGGGCTATAGCAAGCCCGGATAAGTGACCGCCACACGCCCCTGCATGGAAATCATTAAGTACCCATTCCGCTTCTTCGTGAGTCAAGCAACGACGGAGAATGGAATCCTTTCCTTGGCAATACAAAGTGTCACCGACTATAGTATAATCTTTAGCGTGATGTCTCACATGCAGTCACTCATCTCGTGAATAATGCGGATGAAACTTCAAAGTTTGGAGATATATAATTACATCCCAATACCAAGGGTCCTCGGTCAAGATAAGAAATAAGTGTTCATCCACAAAGGAATCTTCATGAATGACATCCTCATCAAACCGTGGGAGGTCCGACATAAGTTCAGCGAACACCAATGATTTCACCGATTTTGCAGAAGCTAAATCGAGATCAAATTCCTGAAGGATCACAATCCATTTATTATACTTACCCCCGATAAGGCGTCGTGATAGCACGAACTAAAATGGATTGATGTCAGCTACAATGGTGGTTGTTCGAAGCAAAATCTAATACCATAACCGCTGGACTGCATGGACAGTCGCAAGTGCCAGCTTTTCTACGTGGGTGTACATCAGCTCAGCATCTACTAAATTTTGACTAAGATAATAGATAACATGCTCGATGAGCACATCATCTACCTGAACTAAGACCATGCCAATAGTCTCTTGAGACGCGGCCACACAAAGAATGAAATCTTGTGTAAAGTCTGGTGGACTAAGCACGGGGGCCGATACCAAATCTTTCTAAGGGTGTCGAAAGACTGCTGGGCTCGCTCATCCCAGATAAAAGGTGTGTCTTTCTTCAATAGGCATGTGAAACCTTTAGTAATATTGGCATATTTAGCTATAAACCAACTCAGAAAAGTAGCTCTCCCTTGGAGGCTCTGAAGTTGTAACAGATTACATGGAGGAGGCAACTGAAGTATTGCCTCAACTTTGAGAGGATCGACTCTAATACCCTCCCTTGAAACTATGAATCCTAGAAGGCGACGAGTCCTAACAACGAAGATGCATTTCTTTGGATTCAATCGAATTTTTTAATGGATACATCATTCAAGAACCATACAGAGGTGCTTGGGGTGGTCCACTCTCTTGCAAGAATGGCCAGCAAGATCATCCAAGAAAACTTCCATAATCATCTTAAGATCGTGAAAGGCATAGGTCATGGCTCGCTGAAAAGTAGCTCTGGTGTTCTTGAGGCCAAAGGGAATTTTTCGATACACAAATGTTCCTTGTGGACAAATAAATGCCATCTTATGTTGGTCCATGGGTTTGATTTGAATCTTATTATAACCCGACAATCCATCCATGATTGAAAAAATCTCACTCCCCGCACAAGCATCCAATATTTGATCAATGAATAGCATGGGGAAGTTGTCTTTCGGACATGCACGGTTCAAATCTCTGAAATCAATGCATACACGGATCGTTCCCTGCTTCGTATCCACAGGAATAGAGTTTGACACCCATTCGGTAAGGGGAATGGGGTAGGTGAAACCAGCTTTGAGCAGTTTCTCCACCTCTGCCTTAATAGCAGCTTCCTTCCTAGGGTTCAGAGCACGTAAGTATTGTCAAACCGGTTTAGCATCAGGATATGTTCTAATCTCGTGTTCAACAATGCAGGGGTCTATTCCTAGCATCTCCTCATATGACCAGGCGAAAGCTTCCCAGAGTTCGGTAAACAATTCAGTGTAAATAGCAATCTCCTCAGCAGTGCAATTGGCACCGACGTAAACATTCTCAATCTTTCCGGGAGTGCGGGAGATGTTGATCGAAGTGGTTGGGGAAATATTGGCCATATTCCCCTCCGCAAAAACATCATGCGACTGCAAAAGAGCCACAAGGTGACCAACCATCTCAGCTAGAGTCATCCTAAACTCCTCCTGCTCAACGAGCTCGAGGTTGGGAAGGAAATAAGAGCGATGGTACATATCTTCCCAAGGCCTCTCACTACCACACATGGCTTCAAGGATAGCTTCATCAGATGGCAAAGTATCATCAAGGAAATCGTGACAGCAAGATGAGTTGGCTTCCCAAACTAGCAGCGTAACAGGATCTTCTTCAACTGTCTTGGAAGAAGAGAGATCCGGATCTGTAGTGGTTTGTTGGATATGATCGTAAGTGAGCTCTGCTACAGATAAGGGCATAGGCATCCCGACATGCACAATGTCTCCAGACATGGAACTCGTGGACGGTAAAATCCACGGATCATTTGAATAAGAAGTCCGGAATAACATATTATTCGAAGGAGGAGACGCATTGTCGGAAATGGTTCCAATAAAATTCACGGGTGTCGAAAGATTATAAGTTCCCATCAATGAGGGGTACATCCCAACACCTATGTTCCTAGTTACCAGCTGAGAATCAGAAACTTGCAGGACTATTGATCCTATGGATGCTGTGGAAGGAGTACCAACAAAATCCAACTGATCGATCATCACAATCTTTCCTTCATGGGGAAAGCAAATAACTCGAAATACAGTAGACGCGACAGCCTTCATAGTTTACATCCAGTTCCGACCCAGTAAAAGGTTGTTGTCGATGGGCGCATCAACCACTTCGACTTCAATAGGCACGGACTTACCTCCCAAGGAGACAATAAGGGAAGGGATAAGTCCATGCGACGTAAAAGATCTACCGTTCAATGAAGTGAGTGTAGTTCTAGACGCGAGTAGAGGAGGAGAGCCAAGATCTTTCCAACAAGCTAACGACACTACTGACGTAGAGGCACCTTCATCAACCATAGTACGTTTGACGAAGCTCTTAAGGAAAACCACCTAGATTTGAAAAGCCACATGATAAGGTAAGCGAGGCTGGACATCAATAGTATCAAACTTGATAACACTAGGATTTACCCCATCCTGAACTCCTAACGCACTCAAAAGGGCATGCTTCTGAGAAGGACAGGCTTGAAAAACTTCAAGAACCAACATGGCACACGGAGTTTGGCCCAAATATTCTATGATGGAGTAGTTCTGGGTGGCTTGAGCATTAGGATTATGCGTGGAGCACTTAAGAACACCTTTTGGTATCCACGACATAATGGAAGGCTTCTCGATATGCAAGGAATTATCAGGAAGAGGGGGAGGCTCATTTCCCAAATTCGGTTGTGGTGCACCATAATCGCGTTGATGAGTAGCAACACAAACCTTCGACTAAACCATATTCACACATCCATAACCACTAGTATTGGAAGAAGTCATTTCATTAGTACCATAACCAGTGGTAGGAGCATGCGAAGCCATAATTTGATGATGAGGAAGGGGATCCTTCAACAAAGCTGGGTTTGTTGGCGAGCAAATCTACCCTATAGCAAGGAAACTAATGCTATCAATTTGGTTGGGGTGACAGGTAAGTGTATTGATGGTATTACAAAGACATTTACAAAAAAGAAAGAAGTTGTAGATCTTGGGAACACACCTTTCAATCGAAGTTTGATCCTAGCCTTGACTTGATCTCGTATTCAACTTCCAAATCCACCTTTCCTCCAGTAAACCTGCAATAACAATACCTTTCTCAAAACATTTTGGGCAATATATAAAGCTTGAAAGAAACAAAAACAATGTTTAACCTTCAGCATTGACCAAAACAGATCCCAATTAAGATGCCATTTCATAACACATTTAAATTGGAACAAGAAAGACACTTCAACCTTTATTTGTCAAAAGTAGAATGATGTACAAGTATACCTGATCATGAAACAGGCTCCTGCAACTTGATTCTGGGCTCTTGCTCTTCTCTAGCTTGGCTGTCTTCAACATCAACTTCTCTAATGTCTTAAAGTTTCTCCCATCAACTCATCCTCTAGGTTCTCTAGCTATAATTTCTAACCTTTCTCCTTTAACCTTCTTTGTATTTATAGGATTAAAGAAGTAGTTTAGGTCGATATGTAGTTATGGAGGAAGTTGGGGGAGTTAGGAAACTACCATCAACTAATCCTCCTCGATGAATTAATTTATTTTTAAATCATCTTTTAAGATGTACGCGACTCTTGTTCAGTGGAGTAGTGTATAGGGCGCTACCCTAGTGTATAACAACTAGCGCTCATTCGATTTTAAATGGTGAGCGCTACTATGCTGAGAAGGAGTAGCATATACTTGGATATGGGCGCTACTATGATACACTAGAGTAGCGTATGGGCACTAGTCTCTTTTGAGTAGAGTAGTGCTCATATCTCAAAATGATTTTTTTTGGGGTTTTCCAGTAATGTCAGGAAATGGAATGAGTTGACATATCATCCAAGGTCAACATGCTCCTCCATCCAAGTTGTCCTTTTGTGTGATAAGCAGCTCAGGGTGATCACAGATGGAGAGGTGCAAGTTTGACCTATAACAGATGCCCCCTAATGTGTGAGGTCAGAGAGAAACGATGGCCGAAATACATTATAATCCAAAACCAGAGGAGGAGCAAAGAACCGCAAAAAACAAGTCACAAGAAACCTTCAACAAAGATCAAGGTCAGCGAGCAATTACATTTTTGACATCTTATAGATGTGTAGTGTGATACAACATGATCTCAGATACATAACAAGGATATGTAGATAAAAGCATGGCCACTTGAAATACAAGCGTGGATCCATGTCAAACTGAGAGATCATAGCCATAACAACAAACTGGATCTATGTCTTATGGAGAGCTGAATATAAGTGAGGCTCAGTCTTGCGCAACTTGGATGATAACAAAATGAGGTAATGTCATCCAAAATCCCAAGGTATTCATCCCACAACAACCCTAGGTACAAACCCTAACCATGTGAATAGATGAGCTGATAGTCGAACATGGAGGGTATCGTTTGATTACCGGTCATTGACGTATACCGTTAACAAATGCGACGACTTCCACCGATAATGATGATGGGGTCCAAGGTACCAAGTACGATTCGCCAAATGTGAATAGATTGACTTGGAGTCAAACACTTGGGAATCCTGTCGAAGAAGAGACATTGATGTATTCTCATCATTCAACAGCGAGGAAAATTGCCACTGGTGACTGCAATCTCCAAGGTACTAACTGAAACTCTAAACTTCAATCCCAGGATAATGAGTTGATGTTGATGGGAAGAAGTCCGTTGGAAGGGAGGCCTGAAGGTTTCCTCCATCATCCAACTTGAGGAACACTCAACTGGTAAGAACTGATATGGAATAATATGTAACAAGACTGACACTAAGAAGGCCGACACATGAGGTCAAGGTAAACTGCAGAATGGCCGACACAGGGTATATCCTTGAACATTGAGCACGACACAAAGTGACTCAGGCAATTTCTGACATAATGGGGTAAATAAGTCTGAAATGTAAGAGACATTAGCAAACCCTCCAAATGGTTGGAAGAATAACCAACCGGGGGAGTAAATAACTCGGAGGAAAGGTTCACCCTGAGGTCAAAAACTAAACCCAACCGACAAGATAGACTCAAGTAGGTGTTGTGTTCAAGAATGGAACTTGACTAAAACTGCCTTTGACAATGAAGATATGATATGTCTTTTCTGTTCCTTATTCTTTTTAGATAAAAGAATACCCTTCTTGTTGTTTTAATGAGTCCAAGAAAGAATGAAAACTCAATAGATCCAACCATGTAAATAGTTTAACGAGCCCATGGGAGGAAGACTCAGGACCTTCTTCATTATTTATAGAGTTCGAAGAAGAGATAGAAGATTACTCTATATGTACTGATCTCTGGATTTTAATATTTAGCCGAGATCTGTTCTTGCTCGCTGGTGTTTTCAATTTTAAGGAGTCTGAAAAACTTAAACAATAATTCCATATATCTGCTCGTGGATTTTAGTATCGAGCCCAAGCAGATTAATGCTTGCCGGTGTTTTCCTGTTTATAGAGTCTGAAAAACCTAAACAATCCTCTTTTCACCTATCCGTGGATTTTATATCAAACCCGGATTGGTCTGTGCTCGGCGGTGTTTTCTTGTTTATAGAGTTGAAAAACTTAAATAGTCCTCTACTTACCGTCTCGTGGATTTCACATCGAGCCCGAGTAGGTGAATGCTCGCTTGGTATTTTCATGTTTAGACAGCCTGAAAACCCTAAAGAGAGGCTCCAAAAGGTCCTTTTTTGTACATTTAGTCTCCTCCCCCGAAAAAGTATAAAACAATGAAAGGAGAACTCTTCTAGCGCATACAGGAGTATACCTAGAGTATACCTTTTCCGTAAATTATCCACTTAGGCCCGTAAAAGGGGTAATTCTATACCTGAGTGGATGAGCCTTCGGATACTTTAACGAGCTTGAAAAGGACAAGTTTGCTCGGCAATCTCGTTTAGGTTTAAACAGTCCAAACAAGAGCTTAAAATGACTTAAAGGTCAGCTTCTAGGATCATAGCTTCATACCCTCCCAAAACTAGGTCTTCAACAAAATATTAGTCGATGCGGAAAAAAGTCTCGAATGATATATGAATTTGGAATATTTAGCTAATTGACAAAGTCTATCATCAAGAAGTTTGAGCTTAGGAGACGAATCCGACAAAAATTAAGTGAAAATTGAGATTGGATCAGTGTTATACCGTATTGTGTGTTTCAATTAATTAATTAGGGAATTTTGAAAATTTTGAAACTATAGAAAATTAACAATTATGGGTAAAAATCAAAATCCAATTTATATATAATTTCATTGTTTAAAAATCAATTTTCAATTTTGTTTTGTAGGGCAAGGATTGGGAAATCTTTTGCAAATTTCAAATCTCCATTGCGATCGAACCGTGCATCCAAACATCAAACTTCCTCCACCAAGTAAGGTGAAACTCATACAACTTGCAATTTCATGGTTTATTTTTAATTTTTGAGCAAAAATGGCTTTGCAACGCAATGTTCATAAGCGTTTCTGCGTGGGCGCTACTGTGTAAACAAAGCAGTAGCATATAAACTCGATGGGCGCTACTTTGCTTAAGCAGAGTAGCGCCTACACGCTACTTTGTAGTATACACAGTAGCGTACATACTTGAAAATTTACATGCAAGTGCCGAGACTCAAAAAATTTTGGTTTTTTGTGCAGGATGGTCCTTCAATGGAGGGAGAGGGAGCATGAGGACATGGATACGTTGGCCATGCAAGATCCGGCCACCCTCCACGCTCTCCGAAGATGCGGTTTGTTGAAGTTTTATCGAACCGTAAACATGAGGGCTTTAAACAAACTGTTTCGAAGACTGATTCAGTATTGGGATGTGGATACCAACACCTTTGTCATCCGTGGGCAAACATTGGAGCTTACTGTTGATGACATATACTTTATTACTAGTCTCTCAAGGAGAGGAGATGTAATCAATCTGAAAGGGTCTTCTCGTTTGGGTGCACGATTAGTGCAAGAATATGTGAATACATACTGTGTTGCCGGAGCAGAAAAATTGGGAATCCAAGTCTTGATTTCAACTATTGATAGTCTCCCTTTGAAAGTGATAGTGAGCATGATCAACCGAGTAGCCGGTAGTGCATCACAACACTTAGCTTCCAGGCATTCTATGCATATTGGTGTACAATGCTTGCACGGTCATGTTTATGATTGGAGTACTAGTTTACTGGCAAACATGAAATCTCAATTGACAGGTTGCAAATCCGGCACAATGAAGAATTTTGGGTAGGGAAGTATTTTGTGTACCTTATTCTTTGAGAGGATGCCTGCTATCAGTTTGGGGATGCCTCTACCACAGGTTAACCCCCGTGAACCCAGACTAGGCCGTTGGGGTGACATATTTCTCCGCCAAGGTGGTGGAAAAAGTCACTATTGTTATCATACTGATGATTTCTAGGGGTGGTGGGAGAGGCAAGTACCCGCTTTCGAGCAATTTCCCTATGCTGGATTGGATTTTCGTCATGATCCAGAGCTGGTGCTTCTGCCAGGTGGAGCCTGGGGAGATATTGGTATGTTTAAATTTTGAGAATTTATTTAATTTTTTCAAACTTTTTCAAGTATTTGATTTTTATGAATGAGTTTTTAAGTTCTAATCAAGTGTCATATGCAGATGTTGGATTTGTTCATCCTGAGGGACATCCTACCATTTATGTGAGGCCAGCTGATATTACCGCAGTGGATGCTATGTTGGGAACCTTGGAGAGGAAAATGAGTCGGTTGACTCATGAGATTCCTGCATGCCGTATGGATCAGATACCTGTTGATATGCAGGAAGATGTTGTTGGGGTTCCCCCAGCATGGCTTAGGGTGCTGCGGAGGGTTGCTAGGCTAGTAATATGCTATCACAATGCAGTAGATGATGATGAGGTCCCTCCTTCTCCATAGGAGAAGAAAACATTATATGTATATATTTTTGAGGCTACTATGCCTAGCTTTTGTACTTTTATGACTTAACTTGATGAACTTGTGACTCAAAACTCATATTTTTTGATACGGTACTGGCTATATACAGTATCGGTTATTTACATGTGTATGTGTTTTAATTTTATGTGTGCAATTTTGTTTATGAAAATGTGTGATGCAAATGCCATTCTATCACATAGTTCGCTAATGAATCAGCTAATGTGTTTAAACTTCTTGGAATGTGTTCATATCTGATAGAATTAAATTGTCTTTCCAATAGTCTAACTCGTAGAAACTGATGTAGCAATCCTGGATCTCTAATCTGATAGACACCTGTTAACTGAAATACAATTAATTGTGAGTCAAGCCTTACCTCCAGGTATGAAATGCCATGACTGAGAGCATCTCGGAGAAGTTCTATAACTGTGTTGTATAAAGCCACATTATTCGTGGTAGGTCCCAAACAAACCCCCCCCGAAGAGACAAGTTGGTCAGCGGGTGAATAAATGACCCAAGCTGCTGCAGCCAACTGACAGGTGTGGCGACTAGCGCCATCAGCAAATCCTAAGAAATTTTCGGTTGACATTTGGTACACGAAACGAGAAACACACATAAGACTACCTAACGAGCATAACAAAACTAGCTTTACAAAAATATACAGCTATGTTACAAGGAAAAGTATTTCAGCCTAGGCGTAGTACTTTTTCAGGTAAAGCCCATTTCTAGGCTCGGCCAACTTATTACCTTCGTGATCTACCAGTTCGTAGGAACCTTTCTTCAATACTTTAGAAATTATAAAAGGTCTGAGCCACCTGGATTTGAATTTTCCAGGTCCTAAGGGTTCTTTGTCTTGATCCCAAAGTAAGACCAAGTCTCCTTCAATGAAAACCCTAGGTTTGACGGATTTGTCGTACTGTCCTTTGACTCGTTTTTTGTGAACCTCGTTTGTTGTAAGCGCATCCCGGTGTTGTTCATCTAGATGTTCTAAGTGTAACAAACGTTCTTCGAGTATTGAAGTATCGGGTACTAATTGAACTGCTAGTTTTAGCGAAGGGATATCGCATTCAATCGGCACAACTACTTCTATCCCATGCACAAGTTGGAAGGGAGAGAAACCGGTAGCAGTCTTAACATTGGCTCGGTAAGCCCAAAGAGCCGGATACAGCATGATGTGCTAGTTATTTTGACTGGCATTGAAAGTTCTTTGCAGTATGACCTTTAAAGTTTTGTTCACTGCTTCAACTTGTCCATTCGCCTGAGGATAGTATGAAGACAAATGTTCTTGTCGAAAACCAAGCATTGTATATAACTCAGTCATCATGCTATTTTGGAAACGACTGCCATGATTAGTCACTATCTCTTTAGGTATGCCAAACCGTGCTATGATCTGATTAAACACAAAATAAGCGGCAGTTTCTCCATCCGCCTTAACAGTAGGCATTGCCTCTGCCCACTTAGTAAAGTAGTCAACGGCAACGATGATGTAATGATGTCCTCCAGCTGAAACTGGATTGCATGTCATGAAATCAACCCCCCATTTTGTGAAGGGACCTGCTGTAAATACCGGATGAAGAGGAGCTGGGTGTGCCCTCATTTTCTTAGTGAAAAACTGTCATGGTCGACAGTGTTTCACTGCTTCCACACAATATTTAAAGATCGTGGGACAAAAATAACCAGCACGCAGTATCTTCTGAGTTGTTTCCAACCCGGAAAGATGTCCCCCACAAGCTCCACTGTGGGCATCATTTAATACTGCTTCAGCTTCTTCCCGATTTAAGCAACATCGTAAAATGGAATCTACCCCATGTCGATATAAAGTATCTGAGATAATAAGGTAGTTCTTTGAATGGATTTTAAGCTTACGTCGCTCTTCTCGAGAAACAGTGGTAGGACACCTCAAAGTCTGGAGATATATTAAGATATCTCCATACCATGGGTCAGAGGAGGCAATGAGGAAGATATGTTCATCAGGGAATGATGTTTCTTCTTCAACGCATTCTAGGTCACTTGGAAATTCTGAGATTAACTCAGCGAACACTAGTGATTTTTTCGATTTGGCTGATTGGAATACCAAATCGAATTCCTGTAGAATCACAATCCATTTATTGTATTTCCCACTGATGATTCGTCGGGTGAGAACGTACTGGAAAGGATTGACTTCTGCTATCACAGTAGTAGTTCGTAAACGTATGTAGTGACGAAGCCTCTGTACCGCATAGACCGCAGCAAGTGCTAACTTCTCAACATGCGAGTATTTAACCTCAGGGGATATCAATGCACGAGAAAGATAGTAGACAACATGTTCTTGGAACATATCGTCTTCCTGAACCAAAACTATACCAATTGTAGTAAGAGACGCTGCCAGGTATAAAAGAAAATATTTTGAGTAATCTGGCGGGCTCAACAAGGGTGCTGAAAGGAGTGCCTTTTTTAAAGCTTCAAAGGATGCTTGAGCAGCTTCGTCCCACACAAAGTAGGAATCTTGTTTGAGTAGCCTCATAAAAACTTTGGTAATTTTGGCGTAGTTTATGATAAATCGCCGTAAGAAATTGGACATGCCTTACAGACTTTGAAGTTGTCGCAAGGTGTGAGGAGGAGGTAGATTTACAATCGCCTCGACTTTAAGTGGGTCAACCATTATACAACGATTAGAGACAATGAAACCCAGTAAACGTCCCGATTCGACATAGAACACACATTTATTCGGATTCAAACGAATCTTATATTTTATGCATCTTTTAAACACTTGTCTAAGGTGGGCCGGATGGTCCTGTCTCTTTCGAGATCGCGTCGGGAGATCATCCAAGTAAGGCTCTACAATGTGTTTGATATCATGAAAAGCAAAATTCATCGCTCGCTGGAAGGTAGCTCCAACATTCTTCAAGCCAAATGGAATTTTTCGATAAGCGAAGGTCCCCCACGGGAAAATAAAAGCTGTTTTATGTTGGTCTTCGGGTTTGATTTCTATTTTATTGTATCCCGAAAAACCATCCATGAAAGAGAACATCTCATGTCCCGCACAAGAATATATAATTTGATCAATAAATGGTGTGGGATAGTTGTCTTTTGGATAAGATTTGTTTAAATCCCGGAAATCAGTACAGACTCTAATGGTACCTTGCTTCTTATCAACTGGAACGGGGTTTGAAACCCATTCCGTCATATCAATCAGATAAATGAAACTGGCTTTGAGCAACTTTTCAACCTCCGCCTTGATGACGGCTGCTTTTATAGGGTCTACGGGACGAAGCTTTTGTCTCACAGGTTTCACGTTAGGGTATGTCGTAATGACATGCTCCACAATGGTTGGGTCAATACCTAGCATCTCCTCATACGACCAGGCAAAAACGTCGCGGAATTCTTTAAAAAGTTTTGTATACAGAGCTATCTCTTCTGGAGAACAGTTTGCACCAATAAAAATGTTTTCCACGACCCCGGGTTTGGTGGAAATGTTGATTGGAATTGTTCTTGATATATTGGCCATATTTCCTTCAGCATAAACAACTCTCAAAGTAGAAGGAAAAGATGACAAATCAACCAATCCACCGGGTCTCACAGGGAATTCTCCTCTCTCAATTCTGTCTAGATCAGGAAGCATGTAGGACCTATGATGCATATGTTCCCAAGGTTGGTCCAGGCCCATCATAACTTCTAAGATGGCTTCATCAGATGGCAAAACCGTATCTAAACAATCGAAGGAGTGAGTGGAATTCAGTGACCATGCCGGAGCATAGTCCATATCTCAATCAAAAGAGACTGGTGGAGTCATGATATGTTCCATTGCAGCGTGTTGAGTTTCCATATAGGCCACCTCTGCAATGGAGGGAGGCACAAAAGGTTCTGACGTGGTAGGAAGGATCCAAGGATCAGTTCTTAAACCGACCGTAAATGTTTCGGTAGCAGTACCCACATCAGAACGCATAAAAAGAATAGGGGAGGGGAGGTCGAAAGTGCCTATTAACGACCCATATAGCCCTGCTCCTAAACTCTCCTTAACTGGGGCGGTTTGATCAACCAAAGGAATCGTGGTTTCCGAAGAAGTGTGGTTGTTTCTCTGAGTGAAAGAAAGTTGATCGACTGTAACGATATTACCTTCAAATGGGAACATGACCACTCGAAAAACTGCCGATGCAATAGCTCGCATGGCATAGGTCCAACTCCTGCCTAACAACATATTGTAATCAAGCGGAGCGTCCAGAACTTCTACTTCAACAGCAACTGTCTTACCGGCCAAAGTGACATCAAATGATGGCAAAACTCCATGTGGACGGAAAGTTCTACCATCAAATGCAGTAAGCAGTGTGTTAGAAGGGGCTAACTCAGGAGAACCTAAAGCTTTCCAATAGAAAATTGACATTACACAAGTCGACGCTCCCTCATCTACTACAGCTCGTCTGATGGTCATTGGACCATGAACGACCTCAATCTGAAGGGCAACGTGATAGGGAAACCAGTATTTGACATCAGTCATATCAAATCGCGCAGACAAGTTGGAGGATTCCATACTCCCAATAACTGCCAGAAGTGCATTTCATTGTAAAGGACAACTCTACAAGACTTCTAGAGTAGACATGGCACAAAGGGTCTGGGCTAAATATTCAACCACATTGTAGTTAGAAGCAGCCCGTGTGTTGGGATTGTGCAATGCCCTCTTCAAGACACCTTTCAGAATCTTGGGCATTGGGTCCACAGGTATGTGGAGTGGAGTGGAGGATTTGGGAATCTCCTTATCCTTCTTCTGCACTTCCGGGGTATAGTTCTCGGCTCTAGTTTGCAAAAGTGCATCCGAATTAACCATGTTTATAAATGTTTGATCAACCGAAGCATGCGAAGTGCCCCCAGTTTTGGAGGTGCCAGAAGTTGAGCCTTGCCCTTTAGGAAATGGATCTTTCAGGATGGCAGGCTTCTTTTCTCTTAAGAGCTTCTGGGCCTCTTCAAGTAGAGGGCATTGGTGAGTAAGGTGGTTCTGCTTGCAAAGTTTACAAGGGAACTTAACCTTCTTTTCCTCTTTGTTACCCTCTTCGGCATTGTCTTTTTTGGGATTTTGTTGGTTCCCCTCTCCTTTCCTGCCCTACTTTTTGTGGTTGGGATACCAAGGGCCCTTTTGATTGTTTTGGACCTGATTGACAGGCTCAGAAGTAGAAGGAGAGGTTGTGACAGAAGAAATATATGCAGTCGAATGTTTGATAGCTAAGGCTTGGACCTGTTTGATCAGTGCTTCGAAGGCTGCAAAGTCAACTGAACCCACTATGCTGTTAGCATGTGGTCCAGGTTTGGGTCTACTCAGATCAGTGTTTGATCTCGGTGTGTCGGGTATAATCTCGTACAGTAAACCAGATTGTGCATAAACAAGTTCTAACCGTTGAGTCCTTAAGATGGCTTCTTCTTCATTGGATACTCCAGATGTCACTACTTCCTTAGAAATATAAGGAAGGAGTGATTTCAAGTACCACTCAAGTAGGAAATCTGGAGGTATGTTGGCCTTAATGAGCCTCTTCCGTCGTCGCCACTCTTGAATGTGGTCAGATAAGTGAGTGGATTTATTTTTTCTAAAAGTCGACAAAAGTTCTGTTCCGGCATCATACCGAACAAGTAGCTGGAAGTGATTCAAAAAGATGGTTGCTAGATCCCCAAAACTAGAGAAAGTAGCCGCAGGTAACTCGATGTACCATTTGGCTGCATGACCAGTTAAGGTCCTTTGGAACAATCTCAATCTGATGGAATCCTCGTTTAACGAATTTGAAGAACACCATAAGTGGAAGGTAGTGACATGGTCACCAGGGTCTTCACCTGCTTTTCCTTCGAATTTTGGAATATCCAAAGGTAATTTGGTGGGAACTGATGGCCATGTGGCATTATGACACACAAGATCATTTGTCAGTTTAGAAAGGTCTGGCAAATTTAGAGTTTCCATAAATGGTAGACGAGGCTGGTAAGATGGTGCTTGATAAGGGGAACCACCCATCGTTTGACCCATGAAATGTTGGTAGGGGTTGCCCGCAGCCATCTGGTGATAAGGGTTGCCTCCAGCCATGTGCTGATAGGAGTTACCACCCACCATCTGTTGATAGGGGTTTCCCCCAGTTAACTGTTGGTAGTGGTTTCCCCCAGCTATTTGTTGGTAGGGGTTGCCCCCTACCATCTGTTGTTGTTGTATGAAAGAGTTATTAAAATTTCCCCACTCATACGAAAGTGGATTAGTGCTTTGCTGGTTCGTCCACTGAGGCTGGGTGTTAGCCCCGCCATATTGCTGGTTAAATATATTACCCCCTCCCCCTGAGAATAAGGAAAAAGGGATGTTACCTGCAGGCATGTTACCTTGATTCATATTAGGGCCTACAAGGGTATTGAAACCAGCAGAAGCTGATGTGGATGGTGCAGTCATGGTGCCGATGACTGGCATGTTTGCAGAAACACTTGGTCCTACCACAGGTGTGGAAACCCAAGTACTAGGAATCTGATATAACGGTTGAGAAGTAGAAGGTGTTGCGCAGTTGGCCATACTACTAGGTCCAATAGTAGGTGTAGGAATAGATGCCATCGTTGTAGAACTAGGCATACCTGATGTACTAGTGTTGAAACTGAAGGATGGAGTAGGCACAGATGTGGTTTGTGCCTCACTAGGTGTAGCAGTAAAAGAAGGGTTAACTGTGTTGGTGTTCATACCTAAAGTGGGAGTTTGGGGAACCCCCTGTTCACCTCCTAAGTTAGACATCAGATGTCCGGGAAAGGAATGATCTGCACTGAAAAGGGGCTGCTGGAAACCAACAGGTGACAGAAGCGGAATTCTAGTATTAGTTAAAGGAGGATTGAAAGGCGTACTATACTCCGCGGAAGTAAGATATTCCACCTCAACTGTACTAAAGTATTGCTGATCTGTGGTACCTGGTAGTGGTTCCTCAGGAACCTCAATTTCACGGTTTTTCTGTTATAGGAATTTCTTCAGGTAATTCAGTTTCAGGAGTAATTTCTGAAAAAATACCGGGGTTTACCCGCTGTCGTCTAGCTGGTTGTATAGGTTCTGTTCTAAGTGGTGGAAGGTTTTGAAACCTCCTCGATATACGAAGTTCTTGATTCTCCGTGATTATAAATATAAAATAACAGATTAGAACCTAGTGGCCACTACAACTAGGGGGAAAAGCACACGCCAACTAAAAAAGTCCTAAGTATACAAACCAGGAAAACAAAGGTGCCTTCCGGAGAAGATTCTGGGATGATGAGGGCCCATAACAGATCAACGAAGGAATAAAGACAGTGACCCGGGGTCCACAATACAATGACTAAGGGTGCAAGCGCTGGAATCACCCAACCACCCTCCCAAAGACCTGCAAGGGGTTTCCTCCCATATCTCTCTTAGGTACAGCAGATATACCCTCTGCTGTCACCTGTGTATGAACCTAGAGTCAGATACTATGGATACCACAACACCAAAAACTCCTGGGGGAACAGTCATCGGTCGGATCAGAAAGCGTGGGCAAGGTAGCTAAGCCCAAAACTCGAAAGAGTCCCCAATACGCAATCCGATCCTGGCGTATGCTCGAATAGAAAGTAGGAGGAGTATTCCCACAAACTGATCTTGCAATGACCTACTGCATAGATCCCAGGCAAATTTTGAGTGAGGTGGGTTTACCTATAATAGTCTCACTATGATTTTTGCGCAATGTGTGATCTTGGGTGGTTTAAGGTGATTTAAACCCAAGATCCTAACCAAAACTAGTTGGTCTAGTGTACCCTAAAAAGAAAAAATGTTTCTAGTTCATTTTATTAACAAATTTTAGGGCTGTTATTACTCAAAAAGGGTAGTGCTTTTGTGTGGCATGGTTATAACAAGAAAACAAAAGTGCAATAATATCAAAACTTTCTACAACAAAGCTCTTTTCATTTTTTCGTTTACTTCTTTCCAAAACTAAAAATCTAAGCAATCCTACTTAAAAATTTTGTTTTCTTTTTTGAAATTATACAAAATATACTAAGTTATCTTGTAATAACAAAAGCAAGTTCTATTTAAGCTTAAAATACCAATTTTTTTTCTTTTTCAATAAACGAAAAAGAACTATATCAAAATGGGAAGCAAAATAAAACTTTATATGCAATGTGTGTAAGTATGGCTAAAAGTTCTTAGGCCTATAGCTGTCGAAACCCTAGCTCGAAAAAGACTTGATCTACAGGTTTTTTGCAAAGAAAAAGCCTCTAAAATTGAAGACAAAGTGGAAGAAAACAAATGAGAAAGACACAAAAGGACTGACCTAAAGTATCTAGCCCTAGCAAGGCCACTATGCCAAGCACAAGTAGACAAGCAAACTGCCTTACTAACACAAAGAAACTGAGAAATGAACTAGCCTACAACTGTTTAAAAGCACTGGCAACCAGCAAAAAGACAAGAAGTCCAGGAAGAATGAAACTTGACCAAAAAAGAGGACACCCTAGCGGCTCTACCAAGGACCAAACCCTAAAACAAAGGATGGGAGTAGTAGAGAGCAGACAAACGTCACCACAAACATCAAATACAAGAGTATGCAGGTTTGTAAACTAGCAACAGTTAGTCAGGGTCTAAAAAAGTGGAAGTGCTCGACACCAAACACTCCCTAGTCTTCCAAAAAGTCAACAAACAGTCCAAAAATTCCAACGGTCAACAAGCGGTTCAAAAGATGGAAAAAACTTTAAGAAAAGGTTCTATGACTTGACCAAAAGTTAAAAACCTCATGCAACCATCAAAGGGATCCTACAGCAAAGTCAACAAATCACCAAAAGGGTTAAAACACAAGCAAACCAAAAATATAAAGCTTCAGAAAGTGTACTCTACTGTGTAGTAGAGCAACTCGCACCCCTACTGAAACGGGCGCTACTATATATATAGCACAGTAGCGTATGGGCACTACTGTATATATAGCAGAGTAGCGCTCATATTTCAAAGGCTTGAAAACTGACTTTGGAAGGTATCAAAAACTGATGAAAGCATGCAAGAAACAGGCAAGGGATACCTATAAAATTTCTCAACACATCAAAGAAGTCAAAAAAATCTAAGAATACAAACAAGAACAAGGTTTCCTAGAGCCAAAAACTCTATTTTCCCCAGCGGAGTTGCCAGTCTGTTGGCGGGCAAATCTACCCTATAGCAAGGAAACTAATGCTATCAACTTGGTTGGGGTGACAGGTAAGTGTATTGATGCTATTACAGAGACATTTACACAAAAAGAAAGAAGTTGTAGATCTTGGGAACACACCTTTCAATCGAAGTTTGATCCTAGCCTTGACTTGATCTCCTGTTCAACTTCCAAATCCATCTTTCCTCCAGTAAACCTGCAATAACAATACCTTTCTCAAAACATTTTGGGCAATATATAAATCTTGAAAGAAACAAAAACAATGTTTAACCTTCAGCATTGACCAAAATAGATCCCAATTAAGATGCCATTTCATAACACATTTAAATTGGAACAAGAAAGACACTTCAACCTTTATTTGTCAAAAGTAGAATGATGTAAAAGTATACCTGATCATGAAATAGGCTCCTGCAACTTGATTCTGGGCTCTTGCTCTTCTCTGGCTTGGTTGTCTTCAACATCAACTTCTCTAATGTCTTAAAGTTTCTCCATCCTCTAGGTTCTCTAGCTATAATTTATAACCTTTCTCCTTTAACCTTCTTTGTATTTATAGGATTAAAGAAGTAGTTTAGGTCGATATGTAGTTATGGAGGAAGTTGGGGGAGTTAGGAAACTACCATCAACTAATCCTCCTCGATGAATTAATTTATTTTTAAATCATCTTTTAAGATTTACGCGACTCTTGTTCAGTGGAGTAGCGTATAGGGCGCTACCCTAGTGTATAACAACTAGCGCTCATTCTAATTTAAATGGTGAGTGCTACTATGCTGAGAAGGAGTAGCGTATACTTGGATATGGGCGCTACTATGATACACTGGAGCAGCGTATGGGCGCTAGTCTCTTTTGAGTAGAGTAGCGCTCATATCTCAAAATGATATTTTTTTGGGTTTTCCAGTAATGTCAGGAAATGGAATGAGTTGACATATCATCCAAGGTCAACATGCTCCTCCATCCAAGTTGTCCTTTTGTGTGATCAGCAGCTCAGGGTGATCACGGATGGAGAGGTGCAAGTTTGACCTATAACAGGGTTCTATGCCAAATGCTTTGATGCTTCTTCAATTCGAGGACATAAGTGAGTAAGATGGTCCTCCCCACAAAGCTTGCAAGGGACTTTCACCTTATGCCTAGGTTTACGATCCTCGCTAGCATTTTTGCCTTCCGTAGGAGGGTTGGCATTCTCTTTACAAGGAGTATTACAATTGCTATTATTATTACTTCCATTGTTTCCACCCCTACGATTATTTCTCCCATTTTTCTTACCACCGGGTTGCTGGTTACCTGGCGGTTTCATTGATTGCACATTGTATACATCAGACGATGGAGTGGAAGTGGACAAGGTGTGAACCTATCTGGGAGTAGACTAGTTTAGTGACAAATTTTGCACTTGATTAACTACCAAGTCTACAGGGTGATTGCATGCATACCCCACGATGACATCGGCATGTGGTCCAAGAACTGACGTAGACTCATGTCTTGTTCTCGGTGCATCAGGAATAATGTCATACAAAATGCCAGACTAAGAATAAAGAAGATCTAACTACTAGACTTTCAAGACAGCTTGTTCCTCAGTCACAATGCCAGACATCGAAAAATCCCTAGCAATGTATGGAAGTAAAGACTTGAGGAACCATTCCAACAGGAACTCTAGAGGAATGTTGGCTTTCACTAATCTCTTCTACCGACGCCACTCTTGAACGTGGTCAGAAATATGTGTGGCCTTATTCTGGCAGAAAGTGGACAACAACTCAGTACCAGTGTCATAACAAACCGATAACTGAAAATGGTCTAAGAAAATAAAATCAATCTCATTGAATCCCTTATAGGTGTTTTTAGGCAACTCCACATACCACTTCGTGGCTGCCCCCATGAGGGTGTATTGAAATAGTCGTAATCGAATGGAATCATGATTCAAAGAGTTGGAGAAGCACCAAACTGAAATGTCGTGACATGATCTCCCGAGTCCTCACCACCTTTCCCCTCAAACTTCAGAATTCTCCGAAGGGAGCTTAGTAGGGACCGGGGGCCAACTAGGTTCGTGACACACCGGATCATTCGTGAGCTTTGAAAGATCCGGGAGGTTCAAGCATGCAAGAAATGGGAGCTGAGGCTGGAAAGCTTGATTATAAGCTCCCATAAAAGGTTGGTTGAATGGAACTGTGTTATAGGATGGACCAAAAGCTTGACCATGAGGATTAAACTACTGATACTGAGAACCTGACAGCCCGTAAGCTTTCCCATGGCCATAAGATGGATAACCTCCCCCTTCCTGACCCATTTGAGAGTAAGAAGGTATATGCGCATTTTGAGCACCATATTGGGGTGGTGGGTGATACTGGTGGCCAGCACCGACTGTGTTGTAGTAAGGGTTGCCACCATGAGTATGGGGCATGTATGTACTATTCATAGTGGGAACCGTGTTGTAATGACCGTAATGGTATGGTATGTTCCCACCCCCAACATTAGGATTAGCTTGAGCAGTCGTGTGGTGACCAGAAGCATGAGAAGCATTCCCAGCTCCAATATGGGTGTGACAAGTAGCAGGGTTGGTGGTGTGATGTCCATGTGGATAGGGAATATTCCCACCCCCTACATTAGCATTACTAGTGGATACAGTGAACACAAAAGTATGCGGTATGTGTCCACCCCCGTGGTTGGGAGGAACGGTATCATGTGCAAAAGTAGTCCTAGGTTGACGAGTAACGATACATGTATTACGTTCTGGATGGCGAGTCGTATTCCGAACTAAATTCTGGTTAGGTTGGGTATTCCTAGGAGGTGGTGATGTTCCAACATTAGCATTGTTAGAAAACTGACCAGTCCACATACTATGTGAGTGGGTGGACAATGTAGTGCCCCCAGTGGGTATAGTATGGATAACACTTTGACTAGTGCCAGCATGATTACCAACCGTAGTGGAAGGTTTGACAGTAGTGTGACTAGGCATACCAAAAGAGAGTGTGGTAGGGTTTATCATAGGGCCAATATCATCATGAGTCTCAGGCCTCCCGTATATTTAATCTCGTGGAAACGAAGGAACAAAAGGCTCGTCCTGTTCTCCTTCCTCGGGTAAGTTGGGCATCCCATAAAGATAATTATCTGGATTCGAAGGATCAAACGGATCTCGGTCATATGGATTAGGCCAAATAGAACCAGGTTGAGTCTCAGGTGGATCACCTCCCCAATCCTCACGAGGAGTATGGGGATCGAAAGTATGTTCAACTCTACCTGAAGGAGTAGAAGGGTCTTTCCTGATATCGGGATGTGCAGTCATGTAGTCTTCAACGTAAGTCACGTAAGAATCTGAAGACTTAGAGGGAGCCCTCCGGCGTCCTCTAGCAATACGGTGTGTAACCAAAGCTGGCTTTAAACTAGCCAACCGACAAGACCAGCGGAGAGTAGGGCTCCGCGCCATGTTATCTCCGGAGAGAGACACAATGTCTCCTAAAGGCCAACTATCATTCAAAAATAGTAAATCAAAAGCACACACCTAGAGAAACTACAGCCAAGAGTAGACAAACAGAGTGGCTAAATGAGCTCCCGACACTAGAGCCAGTGTGTCTCACCTAGGAGAGGCTTGAGACTGCCAAACTATAGCCGGAGGTAATAGAATCAGTTATAGAGACACCCAGGCTTCACTCTGTCGACAGGGTCAAGTCCACTGCACGAACACAACTATGTTGTCCAATCCCTATCTGAGTCAGGACACAAACAGCATAACCACTACAAGTACCCTGTGTGGTACCTAGTTAAGGAAACTATGTTCACCGCAATATAACCAATGCTCAGGGGGACAGTCGCAGGTGGGACCCATCATATGGGCAGGGTAGATAAGCCAGAAGCACAAGAGGATGAACCCTCGATACCCCTAGATACGAACAAATCCTGGATATATCTCCCACGTTCAGCCGGTATCAGAGGGATATCTCCTCAACCAACTTCCCGGGACCTCGTGCTTAACTCTGGATTGAGTAGAGCTTCCTTAGAACACCGATCTATACCATGGATTCCTCCACTCCCTGTTCAAAAACCTAATATTTCATCTAGTAGTCTTGGATTATTAACTCACAATGATTTATTCCAAGACTCTAAACCTATGCTAGTTGGTCTACCCTATAAATAAAATCAGTCTAATCAATTTTATGATTAAGCATTAATTTAGTGGCTGTGGTTACTCAAGGGATATGATTGTGAAACTAGTGATGTGTAGACTCAAGAGTATGCAAAATCGTCCAAACCTAGACTCATCTATCCAATAAAACAATGTCACTAATATGCAAAGTCAACCAACAATTCCAAAATAAAGATGCAATATTTTATCTTTTTGATGCACAAGAAGAACCTAAAATGAAGGCAACAAGCACTCAATGCAAGATGCAGTACATGAAAATAAAATATTTTTGTATTTTCGCTTATAAACAAGAAGGAAAATGCAAAAAACTAAATGAATATTTTTGTATTTTTTCAATATAAATGGAATGAAAAAATGCAAGCGAAATCCTACTATTTAGTCACTAAAGTGTCGAGAAGATCACTAAGACAACCCAGCAGATCCTAAACAGCAAGACTCAGCCAAAGAAATGAGCTCAAAAGGAAAAACCAATAGGTTAAAACAAAAGATTGGTAAAAAACCAAGAAGGCTCAACCAAGAGAAATGAAGAGATCCGGTCACAACCAAGGCATGAAACAGTCAACAAAGAGGCCAACAAAGACTCAGGAACCAACCAAACTCACCCAGCAACAACCAATAGCCATAAACCAACAAAATCCAGAGTTACACGCTAATGTCAAAAGAAATCCTGTGGGTACCCGCGAGTAGTAGAGTAAACAGACGCGGGTAGACACGGGCAGAACTAAGCTAGCCCGCGGTGAGGAAAGGAAAATGGGAAATTAAAGAGTCCAGAGGCTTAGAAAAAGCAATTTTTCTACAGTGTATCTTAATGGCCAATCAGTGACACAAAGCTTCGATAAACAACAACTCTAATTATGGACTAATGCTCAAAAAAATTCCCAAACATGGATGTTTTCCCCAGCGGAGTCTCCATTTCTGTATTGGAGAAAACTCACTATGGCTTGGGAATACCACAACAGACAGATGACTACCAGAAATCTACTCAATTCTCAAAGCAATGATATTATAAATGACAATGTTAAGATAATGGAGAAATGTAACCAACCTCGATGCAATGTTTGATGTAGATCCCCGTTGGAGCTTTCAATCCACGCCCTTGTAATCGGTAAATTAGTCTTGACAGCCAATATCCAACAAGTACATATAATATATAAATGTCATTAACATTATCAATAACAATGGTCCACAATATCATAAGCAAATGTAACCCAATGTATAATAAATGACATTCACACCATGAATGGACGAGAATATGAGTATTTCTATTAATGAACAAGAAGAAGTACAAAGTGATATGACCTCTTGCTGGAAACCAATATGAACCAAGATCTAGATCAATCCACTTGTGCCTCCACCACTTCAATCCTCTATGAATGGCAAACTCAAACTAGAAAGGAGTTTGGAAGGTGAACATAAATGGTTCACAACTACAAGGATCAATGAGTGCAGACTCAAGATAGGGAAAAAATCCACTAGAGTTCTCTTATGATTCTTCTCTTCCTCCCATCCATAAGCCATATGTGCTCAATATATAGTCCTCTCAAAGGTAGGTGAAAGGACACATCGAGGCGTTACTTGGGCAGATGGAGAGCCAAAGGTTACCCAATGACCACTTTTTAGGAGTAAAAAGTAATAAATAGTGGATTTTACCATTTTACATGCTACCCACGGGCTATAGGGATGCAACTCATGGGTACGCCTGTTATAAAGATGCAATAGGAAGATAGGAATAAAAATAGGGCAAATTGGTATCACTGAAGGATAAAAATGGATTTGAGTCACTGAAATGGATCCTACAGGCCAAAGAATGTTGATGCTCACAGGGTGGAAGATTTCTGTGTAACACCATATAAGCAATGTTCACAGAAATAAAAATCTAGTGTGTAATCAGACATGCCTTCAGCCATACTTTTACCTTGTAATAGTCAAAGACCCTTCTCTCCAATATGTCCTATCCTTCGATGCAATAACGTTGTCTTCTCACTAGAGACAGTAAGGACTCTGTCTCCTTCATTTTTACCCTTAGGAACAATAGTATTGTTACATCCATTATTAAAAGTGCTTCCCAATAGCTTCTATACAGTTCTAATCTGAACTCCCCTCATCAGTACCATTGATCCTCTAACAATCTTGCATGTGTTCTTCTCAAACATAGTTTTCACACTTGCATCATCCATTTTACTTACAGATATGAGGTTTCTAGCCAGTTTTGGAATGTGAAGAACCTTGGGAAGAGTTCTAACCCTTCCATCTTTGAGCAATAGCTTGATCTTTCCTCGACCTATGATTTTCGCCACCAATTTGTCTCCCAGGAATACATCACCTCCATCATACTTTTCATATTCAGAAAACCACTCCTTGTGAGGAGTATATGAAAAGATGCACCTGAGTCAATCAACCACGAATCATGCTCTGCATGTGTACTTGAAGATGCCAAGTACACATCTCCTCCTTCCTCTGTAGATTCTTTCCCATCTACGGAAGGAGCATCATTAGACCCTCTACTCTTATCAATATTTTTGGATTTACAATCCTTCTTGTAATGCCCAGCTTTACCGCACTTCCATCATTTTCGTACAGAAGGTCCTGGAGATTTAGATCTCCCTCTAGACTTAGATCTGCCACCTAAAGACTTATTTTTAGATCTATCTCCAGTACGAACTCTCACAAACAAGGCATCCTTGGTTGAACTGTCCATGGATTTCTACCTCATTTCCTTCCATAGCAAGGATGCAACCACATCATCAAAGATTAGGTTGGTTGTGTTACTCCCAATAGCTATAACTAGACTCTCCGATGAATCTGGTAGAGAGCACAACAAGCTAATACATTTTTCATCATTAATAATCGTAATACCAAAAGATGTCAACTGAATTACCAGAGTATTGAAGGTGTTTAGATGCTCTAACATAAAGTCTCCTTCATTCATTCTTAGTAGGTACAATTTCTTTCAAAGAAATAACTTATTTACCAGGGACGTTGACTGATACAGATTTCCCAGCTTATCCCACAGTTTATTTTCATTGTCTTCTCCAGATATGTTCACCAACACTGAATTTGAGAGGCAAAATCGAATCATGCTCCTTGCTTTTCTTTCCATCTTATCCCATTCTTCTTTTTCCATACCAGTGGGCATGGTACCTGGATCTACTACAATCCATTGTTCTTTATCTACCAGAAGATTTTCCATCTTTAGCTTCCATAGCTCAAAGCTCTGACCGTTAAATTTCTCAATCTTGATTCTATAAGTGCTTGCCATTCTTTCAACAAAAGAATCACAGCTGCAAAGCTCCCACTGAAACCAGGTTTATCACATATCCAAGATCAAGCCAAACCCTTGGAGACAAAGGCGTCCCTCTGAACCCAATAATGCTCTGATACCAAATGATAGTTTTAAAACTTAACAGTGCAGTAAAAACTCATACAGATTCTTAACAAATAATAGAAAATACACAATGGCACACTCGTAACACAGAGATTTTCACTTGGAAACCCTTAACCAAGAAAAAACCAACAAAACTTAGAGCCGCACAACTCTTTTCATTATATGTTTTCTTAACCGTTTACAATACAATATATAGTATTTGCAGCATCTAAAACCCTAATCCCTTTACCGGTATTAAAAAGAATACAATGGGCCAAAACAACAAAAAAGAAAAACAACCCAAAAACAATTTGCGCTCCGCGCGAACTCTGGGGGCCTAACGGCCCCCTCCGTGTCATTTCAGAACCAACAGTCCGAAACAAAGGGGGTGGGGGCTTGGCGGGCTACCCCTCCCTCACGCCCCCCTCCTGCCGTGCCCAGCACAGGTGAATCACTACTGGGGAGGGGATCGTGGTGTACATGCACCCACCATGTAAAGAAATATAACACACCCAACAAATTTCGTGGTTCAAAGCTTGAATTTCCTCGCTTCAATGGTACTAATACGAATGGATGGATCTATCATGCAAAACAGTATTCTAGTCTGCATAATACTTTTGATGTCCAAAAATTTCCACTTGCATCCTTTCATTTGGAACAAGAATCCTTTCAATGGTACCGTTGGTACATCAAGGCTCATGATGAGCCAAAATGGACATATTTTTGCCAACTCCTTTTGCAAAGATTTGGTCCTAGTGTTTTTGATGACTTCACCGGAGCACTCACTAAACTTCATCAAAGTGGCACTGTGAGAGAGTATCAGACAGAATTTGAGAAACTAGCCAATCACACAGAAAGATTGTCTGATGAATTCTACAAGAGTTGTTTTATCAGTGGTCTTAAGGATGAAATCCGGTTAGAGGTTAAAATGTTCTGTCCCAACACAATGATGGAAGTCCTAGGGTTGGCTAAGTTGGTAGAAGACAAGATTTCATCCCAACAATGCTCGAACCCCACTTTTGTTCCCTTTCAAAATATGGGTTCCCAACGACCTCCCATCCCGCTAGCTTCTCGACCAACTCCTATCAATCATCTGTCTGAAACATAGATGTAGGCACGCAGAGAAAAATGGCTTTGTTATAATTGTGATGAGAAATTCACTCAGGGACATAGATGTGTTCAACAAAAGCTCTATCTCTTGGATATGGATTCTTCGCCTGCCTCTAAAATTGGTGAAGAAGCTCTAGATACAATGGATGATCAGGTCGACATTCAGGAGCCTCCTATTGACCCCCCATCTCAGGATGAACAACCAGAGATATCTCTCCATGCTTTGTCCAGCGTCACCACCACCCAAACAATGCGGATCAGGGGTTACTTCAAGAAGCTTCTTCTTACAATACTCATTGATTCTAGTAGCACTTATAACTTCATTGACCCTCGGATCGACAAACATGCTGATTGTTTTGTCCATCCTTGCTCCAACTTTGAAGTCATGGTTTCCAATTGGGGCACCTTACCTTGCAAGGGGAAGTGTCACAATGTGCGTATCTCTCTAGAAGATTATAACCTGCACTCTGACATGTTTCCCTTATCGCTAGGAGGATGTGATGTCATTTTGGGCGTTCAATGGTTACACACACTTGGCCCCATCTTATGGGATTTTGCTGAACTTTGGATGCAGTTTTCAGTCAATGGGAAACAACACAAATTTAAGGGCTTACAACAAGGGTCTCTCCGCATCATCAGTTCACATCGCTTGGAAAAGATCCTTAAGAAGAATTCACATGGTGTCATCGCTCAACTCCATTCCATTCAGATGCACCCATCAATTATCTCCCCTACGTCTTTGGATAGATCTGTAGGTATCCTTGCTGAACCAGTGGGCTTGTCACCTTCAAGAGACCTTTCCGGTAAGAATTTAGCCGCATCTACATCTGAGCAGGAAATGCTGGCTATTTTGCATGTACTACAGAAGTGGAAGCCATACCTATTAGGGAATTATTTTTGCATCAAGACTGATTTCCAGAGTTTGGAAAATTTCCTGGAACAATGGCTCTCCTCCCCAGCACACCTGAAAAGGGTTATCCAACTCATGGGTTATGCCTATGCGAACTTACAAGAAGGGTAAGGAAAATATGGTGGCAGATGCTCCTTCTCGCGCATTTGATGACCCAGTTTCTCTTACAACTATTTCTTCGCTTGTTCCAAATTGGTTGCAATCTGTTCAATAGGGCTATCTCTTCTATGAACTCCATGATTCTTCATTAGCAGGGCACTCTGGGTTACTCAAAATTTATGATCGAGAACAATGTAACTTCTTTTGGAAGGGACTAAAAATGACAATTCAAAAGATGGTGGCTGACTGTGATACTTGCCAGGTCAACAAGGGTGAAACGACACTCCTTTCGAGACTGCTCGAACCCTTGCCCATCCCTACACAGATTTTGACAACTATTTCTATGGATTTCCTAGAAGCGCTCCAGTGGTACAATACCACATCTAAAAGGACATCATATGAAGTAGTCTATGGATAGGCATCATCAGTTCTTCTTCCATACACCATCAGCAACTCCCTTGTTCAAACAATTGAGTCGGTTCTTCGAAACAGTGATCAGAATCTTCTCATTCTGTAGGACAACCTTCACATGGCAAGAATTTGACTGCAACAACAAGCCAATCAACACCATTCTGAGCGCACTTTCCAGGCAATTAAATTGGTTATTCTTCATCTACAGCATTCCACGCCGCCCTTTCTGAAACTCAAAAGGTGTCAGGGTCTGGAATGCAACCCGAGAATGCTACAGGGGAACCACTCCTTCAGATTCTGCATCAATTTCCACATCTAAAGCTTTGAGGACAAAGCTTTTTCTAAGGGAGGGGGGATGTTAGGAACCCATGTCAACCCTTCTATTTACTTTGTTAGTATATTGTTGTTGGACGCATATGATTTGTAAGTTATCCAGTAGTATTTGTTGATCCATAGTTTGTCTTATTGTTGTTGGACGCATATGCTTTTTTAGTCATCCCGTAGTAATTGTCGATCAATATTGTGTATTGGCCCATGGTTTGTATTGACACATGGCATTGACCCATGGTATTGGCGCCTAGACTTAGTGTATAAGTTTTTGTTGAGACCAATGAATGCATCGTGAAGTTATTTGTATTGAGCTTGCTCAAAAGAGGTTGCCCCCTCTAAGTGGCCTTCGATCAATATGAAAGTGATTCTGAGTTATGTTATTTCTGCTATCTTGTGTGTTTTCATTAATTAGATATTGCAGGTTCTTCACACAACCGCAGCAGTGAATCTAGCGCTACTCAGCATGTACCAGCTGATGTTGGGGTGTGGATGTCCCATGATAGTGGGGAGCAGAGTAGTTATTCTTGTATGTGTGCTTTGGAAATATAAATTTATCTACTGTTATTATCGGTATTTATTTCCTGACGTATACTTATAAATTTTCTTCTTTCAATGGAAGACCATGTAGCTCAGGTGGGTGAACCACAAGAGGAATTAGCAAGTAGAGAAACAATTAACACACCAACTATCACAGCAACATAGACAAGTAAAGAGCAATATTGTAATTTTAATCAAAATAATGAACTATTAATTTCAATAATATTTCAACATATCGATATGCCCATTTTCATTGTTGCAGTTCACACCCCTTCAAAGCTGCCTCCACGCCCTACTCAATGATGTACAATAAGTATGATACATGAGGGCATGGGAACACAAACACTATCATGACATGTATTTGTAGATATTCCACCAAATGATGATGATAATACCCCAATTGTCAGTTTTAACAATGCAAAAAAACAGAAATCAAAGAAAAAGTAGATGTATAAATTCATGACTTGTATTTGGATGTATATGTTGTTAGTCTGAAACATTGTTTATATGAATTACCTCAATATGCTTCAATGTTTTTATGTTTTTATGACTAGCCTAGTTATGCATGAATGTTTATATGTTTTCTATGTAAACAACATCATTTATTGGGTATGGGGAATTGAGAGTGATGTGAGGGGGGGAGGGGCCAATTGAGCTTACACCTTCACGTGGTTGGCCTTGTTCAGTAGAGAATATAAAACTATTTTCGAAACAGAGAGGATCTCAATAAGGCATAAATTCTCTTTTATTACTATGTATTAAAGATGGTTGTAAATTTTTAAATGCATGTCTATTTCGTAAAATATTGTTAATAATATTAACATTTCATGGTTAATTGATTTCTACAGTACTTTGTAGTAGGATTTAAATGATTTTATATTTTCTTATATATTATTTACTCATATAAAAATTCCGTCTTTGATTATTTATGCGGGTCTTGGTGATGGAAATGTATCTCGTGGACAACTCTTATCAAGTGGTATGGGCGAATGGATCTGGAGAAAGGAAAATGATAAGGTAAGTGTTTCGACGTGTTCTTTATCCTTAATGTGTTTGTCTTTATCTTTAAATTCTATTTCATTCTATTAATATACTAGAGATACAACCAATAGTAAATAACTACTTTTAGACTATCATCCAAACTAGGAGACAACCTTCTACATAAAAAACAAAATGCTTCTTAGTAATGTAAGAATATATTTTCTAATGGGAAATCTTGGGTATCTTAGGCCACCTACCAAGGTTACAAGTCCTAGTAAGATCTTAGCCGAAGGAAATTGCTTGCATTATGTGGTTTCTCTTCTTCCTTTAACTTTGATTTAAACTAGAAAAGTATTATATTTAGCTTAATTTCAAAACCACAAGAAGCATCAAATCAGCCTACTTCAAAAATTATAAAAAAGGGAATACTGGGAGATTATCATCAAGTCTGGTGTTTCTATTTCTCTCGTGAAGCTCAGTACATGCCTTAGGAAATTTTTAAAAAAATAAGAAAGATATGAGAATTGCAGGTTAAAATCCAAGAGCTCATAACTCATTACCTATTTTTTTGTTCTTCTTGTTGGTTGATACCTCTACCTGAGAATGTCTACCCTTCAACTACCCCCAATTAGGATCCAAGGCTTGGTGATTGTCTGCCGCGTTAGGATCTTGCTACTTTGGGCTAGTCGATTCATCTCATCTACAATTGTCTCTCGTATTCACCATAACATTATCCATGGCAACCTAGTATCTGTGTAACTTTAGCCTCATGTCAAGGATGTCCTTGATTTCCTTCCAACCCTTATTTTCTCCATCCTTCCCACTTTACTCCTACTGAGTTTTATCTCAATCATTTTTAAATGAATGAAAACTTGAGGATCAGGATTTGAATTTATCATCTGAGTTGCAGGAATTAATATAAGAGGGTGGTGAGATAGGTAGGTTAGACATGCCTGCAATATGTTGTCCATGCATTTAGCATAGTTTCTTGATGATAGATAATTCTTGTTTTTCTTTTCCATGCAGCTGAGTCGTCCATATTCCTCATTAAGGTGTGATAATTAGCCTTAGCACTTGTGAGTGTGTGGTTTGAAAATATAGTGAGAGAGAAAGAAATATATTTTATATTAACATCCAAAGATGACCAAATGGGGTCAATGAGAATTCCAATTGCATCATCATCAAGTACAAAGACTAGTCATCAAAGTTCCAATTGGAATGCATGAGAAAATATCCCAAAAAGATCATGCAAATATGTTTTGCATTTTTATGTTTGTATCGTATGTTCATTATTGTATTTCTTTTGTATTAGCCAAATCATCTTCTATTTTTATTTTATATTGTGAAATTTCCTATTTGGATACATAAGTTCTTGGATTGTAGTGTGATTGATTTTTATTATTGTAACGTTTATGTATCTCTAAAATTTGAAGGTTTTGGGTTTTGGGTTTATCAGAAGCCAACTAGTAAGTGAAGAAGGATTCCTCACTCTTGGTCAAGATGGAAATATTCAGTTGGGAGATGGAAAATCAACAGTATGGATGCATGAGACCATAATATTGTTTGTTGAGTTAGGGGAGATGCAATATTCAAGCAATTTTGTTCTCTACAACTTCGACTCAAACATTGTTTGGCAAAGTTTTGCATCTACAATGGACACACTACTACTAGGACAAGAATTGACACAAAATTTAAACCTAACCAGCTGTAACTCTTATACAAATGTATATATACGATGTTAATTTCTCAAAATGATGCAAAATCTAGAATCTATAATGTTTGAATTGAATTACAATATCCCTTAAGAATATTTCAATTTTTCATACTCGCTATGGCCCAAGAAAATCAATGTGATTGGTTCTGTGGTTGCTTTCCTCAATCTGTTTGGAATTTTTATCATTAATTATGGTGAGCCATTCATAAATTGATATGTCTAGATATTCAAAGGTAGTAGATAAAGTGATGTTATTACATGAGGAGTGTCTCCAAGGAAATTATGATATGGTTTCTAAACACAAATCGCATGCTCAACTGTGCAACCTGCTTCTCAATGCCAAAAGGTAATTTATGATGAATTGTTTGCTACATGAGATCATTCCTTGTAATAGAATAGATATAAGTTGTCAATTTTTTGTTGATTAACATGTCTCTTTCCCATCATGTACATTTATCAAGGGACTGTTTTTATCTTATGGGCATATTTGATACTAACTTGACCAATTTTGGCCATGCTTGAGGTGGTTGCATAAGAAGGATCAACTTTTCATATTCACCTCTTCCAATAATGAGCAACATTAAAACAAGTTACCGCGAGTTGGCACTACAAAGATTCTACATAGATTTTCTAGGTGAAAAGAAACTCTTTTTCCCTAGGGGTTGAGTTATTTATTTCTCAATAAAGATGAATTTCGTGCACCTTATTTTTTTTGTAGTATGATGAATTCTCACAAGTAGCTCTTCACATGCAGTAGAGAAAGTGATGCTATTTCATGAGGAGTGTCACCAAGGTAATTATGATATGGTTTCTAAACTACAAATTGCATGCTCAACTATGCAACCTGCTTCTGATCAATGCCAAAAGGTGATCTATGATGAATTTTTTGTTATATGAGATCATGCATAGTAAGAGAATAGAAATAAGTTGTTAAGTTTTTGTTGATTAACATCTGTCTTTCCCATGAAGTGCTCAAAGGACTGTTCTTATCTTATGGGCATACTTGATAATAACTTGACCAATTTTGGCCATGCTTGAGGTGGTTGCATAAGAAGGATCAACTTTTCATATTCATCTCTTCCAATAATGAGCAACATCAAAACACCTTACCACTAGTTGGAAGTACAAAGATCCTACAAAAATTTTCCAGGTGAACACTACTCTTTTTCCCTAGGGGTTGAGTTAAGGTAACTATAATGTTCCATATCCTATATGTATGTAAAATATTAAAAACTTTTCTAGTGGAATTTATTGTACAAAATGCATGTGACAACCTATTCCAACTTCCACGATTGTAGAATCTCTTCCTCCCTTAACGAACCCAATCTGATCCTAACCTAACATTCTGACAATTTCCAACCAGTTTCCATGTCTTTTGATTAAAGGTGGTTACCATATTGAAAAGAAAAAACATGAAACATGGGGATTCGTAGGACAAAAACTATCATGGAGTACTTCATCCTCCTAGGAACATTATGGGGCATTAACAACAATAGTATAAACAACTAAATATGTCGGTTAGCAACTAAAAATATCCATTCTTTAACCAGATTTAGATCAACTATGGCTCAAACTTCAGTGTTGTGACAATTTTAGATCCCAAAACAACTTAATATTACACCAAATTGAAATGTTTTGGGCATGAAATGCACTGCTAATGCTAGTTTTGCATTAAATGTTTTGTAACTTGTAAGCATTCATTTCCAACCTCATTTGCTCATGAAAGATTGAACCATTTCTCTATTGAATTTACAATTAGGTCAATCAAAGGATATATACTATATCAATCTTTTAATTTTTCAATAATTTCATTCAAACATTATCTTAGGATCCTACTAAGAGAATAACATGCACATCATAACAATCATAAGCACAAGAAACATAGAGTTTCCTCGAGGAAAACCAAGAAGGTGAAAAACCCCACAAATTCCTCAGAGATAGAATAAGCCACAATACAAGATCACAATTATCAAACCCAAGATAGATAACTCCAACAGCTACTCCTCCTCCACTTGTGGGCATTCCTCTCTCAACTAATGCGAGTTGGATGAGTGAGTGAATGAATAGAATGAGACACAATCACTCTCTATTTATAAACAACTTAACCTTCCTTTTACTTTAGATGGGTCGACCTCCTAAGTAAGTCTAATAACCCACTCACATAATATATTCAGGGCTGACCCCACACTAGTGGTCTAATAACCCATCAAATATAAGTTGCGACACTTGCAACACTTGCGACACTTGCGACACTTACAACTACAAATGACGACACTTCTGATTGGAGGGATAATAAATCTCCATCATACATATAACAACTTACAAGTGTAATACATAGAAGAATATTTTCCGAAGTTACAAATACATCAACACTTCCTCTTAACTAGGAAGGTATTCTCTAGACACAGGTCATCAATACATATCGCCACAAGTCTTCAATTCTTGAGCTGGATCGTTGTCACTGCTACTGTACTCGTCATCTCGATCACTAGGCTATCTCTCAATTATTCTCATCATAGGAAGTTTTACAGAGCCAACCCCTTTTCATGTTGGTTGTAGGCCTAGCCTCCTATAGGTCTTCATCATCTCTTGCTATCCTGTGGAATCCTCAGGACTAATTACGTGCGTAAGCAAAACCTTGAAAGAGCATCCCAAGACTTTTACGAGACCACTGCTCAACCTATTAGATTTCCCAAGATCTTTTACATGCAATTGCACAATCTATCCATGGTCACAGAGTATCATCCTGATACTCATGATCATACTGATCATATCATCTCATCGTCCACGAAGCACAACCCAGATGCACAGCACACAACACTTCCACCACCGACATGGGAGAACACATCTACCAACATTTGGGGAAGGCTCCAGTCCTTACTTTTTCACCATGGGAGAACACATCTACATCATGTGAAAAATGGCTTCAGCCCTTACATCTACACCATGTGAGAATGGCTCCAGCCCTTACATCTACACCATGGGAGAACACATCTACACCATGTGAGAATGGATCCAACCCTTGCATCTGCACCATGGGAGAACACATCTACACCATGTGAGAATAACTCAGCAATTACATCATGACCATGGGAGAACACATCTACACCATGTCAAATTTTTTTTAGCAATTACATCACGACCATGGGAGAACACATCTACACCATGTCGAAAAAGCTCGGTAATTACATCATGAACATGGGAGAACACATCTACAACCATGTCGAAAATACCATGTGCATCTGCATCTTCCAGACTCATCACACATGATCCAAATGATCATGCAATGCCTCCACTTGATGCATATAATCACATATGATCATCCTGATCACTGTCACAGCATCATCCTGATGCATATCATCATCGCATGATCATCCTGATCATTGTCACAACATCATCTTGATGCATATCATCTAGATCATCATCCTAATGCTCATAACACATGATAATACTGATCATCATACATAGCAGTAACCAGAGCAACGTCCTGATGCCCATCCCACAGCCCTTACATCCACAGCCATGAGAAGGATCCTCCTACCACCATGCTTGGAATGGTTTTTGCAAATGTGTCCCATCACTTCTTCGTCGAAGTATCTTCTATCTAAAGAACACTAAGCCTCTCTCTAAAGTACTCAAACTTCACTCTGACTAGTGGTTTAGTCAACACATCTGCAATCTGCTCATCCATCGCAACATACAAGAGCGTCACTACTCCTCTCTGCACCATATCTCTGATATAGTGATATTTGATCTCGATGTGCTTCGACCTGTCATGGAACACTGGGTTCTAAGAGAAATTCACACAACTCTGGTTGTCACAGAAGATACAGGTAGCATCTAACAGGAGATCAAATAACTCAGACAGTAGCTTCCTAGGCCATACTACCTCACAACTGGTCGAACAAGCTGCGACATACTCTGCTTTGGATGTACTTAGTAATACACAGGATTTCTTCCTGCTAAACCATGAAATCACACATGATCCCATACTGAAGCAACACCCCAAAATGCTCTTCTTATCTGCAGCACTGCCTACCCAATCTGAATCAACATAACCCTCGAGGTTAAACTTTTCATTCGCATCATACTTGAGCCCATAATCAATAGTACCCTTCATGCACCTCAGAATATGCTTTACAGTAATCAAGTGAACATGTCTAGGATCTATCAGAAACTGGATCAAGGTGTTCACCGCAAAGAAAATATATGGTCTCATGTTTGTTATGTACATCAAGGATCAAATCATCTGATGATACACCATGACATCAACCATCTCAGATGAAGTATCACTCAATAGCTTCAGGTTCGATGCCATAGGTGTGGCCATTGCCTTGCAGTACATCATCCTGAACCGCTTAAGGATCTCTACTACATACTTCCTTGTCCAAGGAAGATTCCATCTGCACTCTCCCACACCTCCATACCTAGAAAGTAATGCATCATGCCCAAGTCCTTCATCTTGAACTCAGAAACAAGCTTCCTCTTCATGTCGACAATCAATCTATGCTCACCTATCAAAAACAGGTCATCCACATATAATAGAAGTATCACTGGATTTCCTTCCTTGACCTTGTAGTAATGGTTGGAATCCGCTTTACTCTTGGTAGATCCCAAACTGGACAAGAAGTTGTCTATCCTGTCGTACCATGTCCTAGGAGCTTGCTTCAAGCCATACAAGGCTTTCTTTAATATGCATACATATGACTCCCTGTCATGTGTCTCAAAACCAAGTGGCTGCTCCATATACACTTCCTCTTCGACTACACCATTCAAGAAATCTGTCTTGACATCGATCTGGTGTATCTTCCACTTCAACACTGTAGCCAGAGTAAGTATTGTTCTGATGGAAGTGTATATGGCCACAGGAGCAAAAGTTTCTTCATAATTTATCCCCTCTTTCTAGGAGAATCCACGAGCAACAAATCTTTCCTTGTATTTCTCTATGCTACCATCTGCAGCATGCTTGATCTTATAGATCCACTTGGAAGTCACAACAGACTTCAAATCTAGTCTTGGGACTACATCCCAAACATCATTCTTCATGATCGACTGGTAGTCCTCGACCATGGAATCCTTCCATTCTTTCTTTTCTACTGCCTCTTCATAACTAGAAGGCTAGTTGTTCATTATGTCACAGAGCATGGCCACATAGTTGGTTTGTGATCCTGTCCTTTTCCTTTCTTTGTGTTCCTCCTCTTGAATACCATACATTTCTGCATCTTGGATGAGCTCTCTAGCCCATGTAGGTTTCCTCTTGTGAGAGTTCTTCGCTCGAGGTGGATCTATAGGTTCTTGTGGATCTTCTATTTCACAATCTACTTCTGGTATTGCTTCATTCATAGTGGTGTCTTGAGTTCTGAGTATCCTTGGTTCTTCATAGTCTTCAAACGGTGTCTTCCTTGATTTGATGTATGTTGAGTTCTCATCAAAAGTCACATCCCTATTGATGTCAATCTTCTTGAACCCTGGAAATTAGATTATGTATGCCTTCGAGCTTTCACTATACCCCAGAAATATACCCTTCTTTCCTGGAGGATCTAACTTAGTCCTCTTTTCTTTTGGAACATGTGTGAATACTGGACAGCCAAATATTCTGAGATGGCTAACTTCTGGTTTCTTACAAGAGAAAACTTCTTCTGGTGTCTTATTGTAAAGTATCTTGTGTGGTGTTCAGTTTTGTACATATATCGCTGTTCTTGTTGCTTCTTCCCATAAGTGCATGGGTAGACCTTCCTTTCTACAACCCCATTTTGTTGTTGGTTGTAGGGAGTTGTCAACTCCCTCGTAATCCCTGAATCACTGCATAACTTCTTGAAGTCCCCTGAAGTAAATTCTCTGCCATTGTCGGATCTGAAGATCTTGATCTTCTTATTAGTTTGATTTTCTATCAAGGTTTTGAAGTCCTTGAACTTATCAAACACTTCATTTTTTTTCTTCAATAAATAAACCCAATCTTCCTAGAGAAATCATCAATGAATGAAACATAGTATACATACCCACTCAAAGAATTGGATGACATTGGTCTGCATACATTGGAGTGGATAATCTCCAAAATTCCTTTTTCTTTGCTTTCACTGCTTGGAGATTCCTTCTTTGTGTTCTTTCCTTTCGCACACCCTTTGCAAACACCTTCATGCTTTGACTGGATTTCAGGAAGACCTTCCATTGCCTAGCTTGGAATTGGTAGTGCCCTATAGTGCACATGAGGAAGCCTTCTATGCCAAAGTTCACTTGGATCCATGGATTCATGTACCACGGCATGTTCGGGTTGTCGCTTCAATTTGTACAATCCTCCCTCTTTCTCTCTAATCACTACTACATCATCAATGGTCTTACCTTTAGGCCACATAAGTACTTGGCCATCCACAAATGCAACTGTCATCCCTTTTGCATCCAAATATGATATCAAGAGTAGGTTCTTCTTGACTCCAGGTACATATAGAACATCTTGCATCTTCAAAGACTTCCCAGAGTCTAACTTGTAGGAGGATTTTCCACTTCCTTTTATAGGGTATTGATAGTCATCCCAAAGTTTCACCTTGTGAGGTGACTCATGTTTAGATAGGTCCATAGGAGATTCTTTGAATCTCATCATATGTTTAGAAGCCCCACTACCAATAATCCAATCATTACACCCATGTGTAACAGTACCTGTGAGAGCAGAGATGAGAACATACTCTTCATCACTTGAAGAATCTTCACTTTCTTCTCTAGCCTTCTTCCTGGGAGGTTCATCATCCTCTACAGCATGAGCATGATATCTCATCTTTTTGTTCTTCTTCTTCAAGTTGTTGTTGTTGTTCCTTTTGTTCTTGGGACAATCTAAAGAAAAGTGTCCTTTTTCATTGCATGGATAGCATCTCAGATCTTTCTTCTCTTTGGATGGTAGTGAGAAGATTTCTTGTGATGAGATTGATCCCTATTGGGCTTACTTCTCTTGGTGTGAGATATGAGGGCTTGGTATTCACTTCCCATATTTTATTCTCGAGCTACAAGCCTAGCTTCTTCTTGTGAACATTCCTCCCATAGTCTATTGAAGGATATCAACTTCTTTCTTGCACAAATACCTTCGATGAAGGAGTCGCATGACCTAGGTAGGCCATTCAATGTGGTCATGACAATTTTTCCATTCTCCACTACTTCATCCACTGCTTCAAGTTGTTCTTTGATTTGAGAGACCTTAGTAAAGTAGGATTGGATGGTCTCTCCATTCTGGAACTTTACACCTTTCAATTGGTTCTGCAGAGTCATCTTTTGATTTATGTTCTTTCCTTCAAACAACTTGGTCAAGGAGTCGAATATTTCTTCAGGTGTCTTTAGGGAAGACTCATGAGGTATGAGATGGTCTTTGGTAGAATCAGCAATGATTCACTTAGCCTTGACTAGGTTCTTCTTATGTAAGGCTTTGGCCTCTTCTCCCTTTGGAACTGGAACCTCTGCACTTATGTAAGTGAACAACTCATTCTCTTATAGGATTAACCCAATCCTATACTTCCACGCTTGGAAGTTGTTAGCTCCTTCAAGCTTATCCTCAAGCTTGGTGTGGTGAGACATCTTAATGAGAAACTCAAATGGAAATAAAAGATTTAGGTCTTACCACTTGATTTGCTTAAAACTGGATCTGGAGCTGGATTAGGGTTTGTCAGAGAAACCCTAAAAATTCAAACTTTGAATTCCAAACTTCTGAGAGAATGGAAAGATGCACCTTGCTAAGTTGATCAAGCTGGTATACTTTAAATTTGAAATCTGCAAAATTCGACCCCTCAAAATTGCCTTTGAAACTTCTGGATTTCCTGGACAAGATCCTGAACTAGGGTTTGATATTGCTCGAGGTTCTACCCAACCAAAAATTTTGATTTTTTGCTCTAAACTTCAATTTTTCTGAGGAGCATCCAGCCATGGTAACATATTCCAAAAATTTCAACTTTTTCAAAAACCCTAATTTTCCACCTTTCCGATTGAAATCCTGATTTAGGGTTTGATAAATCTCGGCCTTCTACCCAACCAAAAAGTTCGATATTGGTCTCTAAACTTTGATTTTCATGAGGGGCATCCAGTTGTGGTCTCAGATTCCAAAACTTCCAACTTTCTTCGAAACCCTAATTTCCCAAAGTAGTGATAGGCCAAAAACTGAAAGTGCTCAGAATTGAATTCTGTCTCGACATAAAGATGTGCCCTTCCAAGAAAAGCCAGCCTAGCGTCCTTCCTTTGATGATCTAAGGAGATAAACCCAAAAATTAAGAAGCCCTAGCTTCCACAGCTGCATAGTGTCGTCTTCTTAGCATGGCTCTGATACCATGTTAATTTTTCGATAATTTCATTCAAACATTATCCTAGGATCCTAATAAGAGAATAACATGCACAACATAACAATCATAAACAAAAGAGACACGTAATTTCCTCGGGGAAAACCAAGAAGGTGAAAAACCCCGCAAATTCCTCAGAGATAGAATAAGCCACAATACAATATCACAATGATCAAACCCAAGATAGATAACTCAGGCAGCTACTCCTCCTCCACTTGTGCGCACTCCTCTCTCAGCTAATGCGAGTTGGATGAGTGAGTGAATGAATAGAATAAGACACACTCACTCTCTATTTATACACAACTTAACCTGCCTTTTACTTTAGCTAGGCCGACCTCCTAAGGAAGTCTAATAACCCACTCACATAATATATTCAGGGCCGACCCCACACTAGTGGTCTAATAACCCATCAAATATAAGTTGCGACACTTGCAACACTTGAGACACTTACAAATAGAAATGACGACACTTCTTATTGGAGGGATAATACATCTCCATCATACATATAACAAAGTACAATTGTGATACATAGAATAATATCTTCTAAAGTTACAAATACATCAACATAATCTCTTTTTTCATTCTCTTCTTTTGCACTTGAAAATTCTAAAAACCATGATAAACTCACCATCAATTTCATTTAATCATCTTTGTTATCAGAAAAGATGATAAGCTCTTGTCCAATGCCAAAATCCACTAATATAATGTCAACTCACTTGCACATTTAGGTTATACTCATAAGACATTAGTTTCCATAGTTTTTAATTTTTTTTCTTAAACTTCCAGGTATCGTCTATATATTGATGAACTTTCATCGAAGGTATAGCAAAACCGTGGAAAGGTATACCATTTAGGTTATACCTATAAGACATCAGTTTCTATGATTTTTTCTTTTTAAAACTTCCAGGTATCATCTATATATCGACCAAATTTCCTCGAAGCTATAGCGAAACCATGGAAAGGTATAACATTTAGGTTATACTCATAAGACATCAGTTTCCACAGTTTTTAATTTTTTTTTTTTAAAACTTCTAGGTATCGTCTATATATCGACGAACTTTCATCAAAGGTATAGAAAAACCATGGAAAGGCACCAGCCTTCTTTTGGTCTGTTCGATGAGCATTCGTCGATAGTTGAGCCGAAACATCGTCGCAGGTATAGCAAAACCATTGCAGCCTATGGATTTTTTTTTGTCTTTTCGACGAATAACCATCGCTAGAGAGACGATTTTTCATGGAAGCAAATTTCTATGCAATTCGTTTTCGACATATTTCCGTCGTTATAGGGACGAATGTTCGTCGATAGAGAGACGGTTTGTAGAAAATGAATAAAGAAATTTGTTTACAATACCACCTTATAGAAGACACGTGCCGACTAGTGTTCATCTCTATTGCGATGGATTTCCAAGTTCGTCGTTATATCCACAAAATAGGTTCCACGCAAAATAGAGTCCACGATCATCACAATTGAGACAATAAAATGTGGAAATATCAATGCAAAACCGCGACAAATTTGCTCATATGTATTAGTGTATTTATTTTCCAAATGAATGAGTGTTGAGAATAATATGTTAAGTATTGAACATATATGCTTGAATGTTGAATGCAAGTAATTCTGAAAACATCGAATGCATAGATTATTTTGGTAACTCTAGTTAGTGAAGTTTGTGTTAAGTGTGATTCCCTGAGCGTACAGTACTGGAAGTGCACGATTGTATTGTAGTTCACCTTATTGCATGAGTTAGCAAAGTGCACAAACACATATGTTGAATGCATAATTACACTAAGTCAGTGAATCCTTTAAGGTGTGTGATTGTTAAGAAGTAACGCAACATGAGTTGAGATGTCCTATTGTTTAAGTGGCTTTTTTGAAGTGCGCAGTCCTAGTGTGCGCTATAGTATAAGTGATAGCCACATGGGTGAAACTTCGTGTCGTTCCCCATTCTGTTAACTACGCATCACCTGATTATAGAAACCTACTTCTGTAATCCCCCATAGACTTCACCTCGGGTGAGACCTTAGTCTATTCGCAGATTGTTGCCGAAAGGGCCGGTGAAGAAGGGTTTTGTTGGGTTTCAACTACGCAGAACCTAGGTCAATACAATAAATATAAAGAATGAGGTTAGAAGGCCAAAACTTAGTAATGTTTGGTTCATTACTTCTTTCATTCTTTCACCTTCCTGTCGCATTTCCTGCCTTGTTATTTTCATTTGATTATTTTGTTTCCTTCCAATGGCCACCTTTTATCACAGAGTAAACAGTTCCCTTGAAAATGTGTGTCATGTCGTTTAGACTCAGCAAGATGATTATTTTCGCTCAAGGATGGATATGGATTATTGGCAGCAGCAAGTGCAGAATAACCAAATTCTTCATCAATACGGTCAGTCTTAGGTGAACCATAGACATTTTGAGCAGCTGATCCTTCTAACTCATTGAGTTGACAATATGGAGCATCAGCAAGAACAAATTCTATATGAATTGTATCATCTTCAGCCTTAGTATGTTGAACCATCATCATATTCCACTCTCCAGCTACTACCTCTGGATCTTGCTTTTAAGTGCACAACCCTAGTTCAAGTAGATTTGGAGCTCTGTCTTGTGAATTGGCTGGATACAGAGCTTTACCTTGAACTGCGACTATAGAAAGATTCGACATTTTCTCAAATTTTCATTGTTTATCATCCTTCTTGTATATGCCATTCTTTGCCTCAGCATGGAGTCTGAACTCATGCAATTTTTTTGTAAACATGACCAATTTTGAATACAATAAAAAGATCCATTTTGCACAGTCTCATATCTTTCAGCAGTGTCTGATTCTTCATAAAAAATGTCTTCCTATATTGAACTCAATGTGATGCTTCTCTGTGTAAAATTCAAGCACAACAAATCTATGAAACAAAGACAATAGTTACTAGAGATGCATGCGGCAAATTGTATGTCAAAACACTAATGCAAAAGGTTTACAGCAGTTCATGCATAATCATAAAATCAAAAGAATATTACAATGTGTAACAATGGCTACAATAATCCAAGCAATTTGAATCCCAGAAAGGTCATTCAAATTGAATGCATGAGAGTGGCTTACTTGGCAATTAACACCAATCGACACATCAGTTAACCACTTAAATACCATGTAACTGACTCTAACTGACTCTGAAACTGTCTAACTAAGTCTAACTGAATCCAGAACTCAATGGAATGCCGAAAATTAGGGAAGGGTACCTTTTTTACTTAAGTTAACTGAATATTAGGTGAAAATAACACTCGATGAAGTCAAACTGAGTAGGAGGGTTCCTTTCTAACTACAGTTGGATGAACATAATAATAAATGTTGTCAGTTGAACTGATTAGGGAACTTTAGTCATGCAAATCACCTCATTTGGATCCCTGAATGATGGAGGGAGTCCCAATTCACTGAAACTGAAACTGATGATCGGTTGATGATGTAAGCACATAATTGAGTCAAAATACCTAGGATAAGTGGTAAATTAAGCTGTGGATCCTAAATAAATGATGTCTGGTTGGAAAATTCTAACCCCCCCCCTTAAATAAAAATAATAAAAAGGCCCTGACAACAAAGGCCATAGGTCACCCATTATAGAAATAATCCTAAAAATGCTCAAAACATCTAAGTGAGGAAAGAGGGAAAAACCCAATGGGAAAGAAAAACCCCCCTCAAACTAAACATTGAAGTATCTAATTTCATCACCATACTAGAACTCAACCCCAACAGTGAATGGAGGTAAGATAACTTCTTCTCACGAAATCTCTTTGTGAACATGTTTGCAATTTGCTCTTCTGTAGGGAAATATGTAGTACAATGGTTCATTCATACACAAGCTCTCGGATGTAGTGCATGTGGATCTCGATATGGTGGGTCCTCTATCTCTGAACCGGATTTGTCGAGCTATTGATAGCATCTCATTGTCACAAAAAATGGAAGTAGAAGTGGTGCTACCAATATGAAACTCTGTTAGAATACCCTGCAACCAAACTGCCTGAATGCAAGCATTCACTGCTCCTCGATACTATGCCTCTATGTGATGAACCTGCAATAATTAATTAATGCAAATACACGAGATATCAGAAATAATAGAACATAATCACTTTTATATTGATCACGGGCCACTTCGAGGGGGCAACTTCCTTTGAGCAAGCTCAATACAATTACCTTCATGGTGCCTTCAATGACCTCAACACACACTTATATACTAAGTCTATGCCCAATACTATGAGTCAAAACCATGGGACATATAATACTACGGGACGACTTACAAATCATATGCGTCCAATACTATGGGTCAATACCATGATCTAATATAAACTACGAATCAACAAATACTACGGGATGACTTACAAAGCATATGCGTCCAACAACAATATACTAACATAGTAAAGAGAAGGGTTGACATAGGTTCCTAACATCCCCTCTTCCTTAGAAAAAGCTTTGTCCTCAAAGCTTTGGTTGGAGAAATTGCTGCAGAATCTCAAGGAGTGGTTCCCCGGTAGCTTCCTCGGTTTGAATTTCAGGCCACTGACACCTTTGGAGTGTCAAGGAGGATTGCTTGGAAGGTTGTAGATGAAGAAGAACCCTGTCAGCTGCGTGGAAAATGCGCTCAGAACGGTGCTGATCGGCTTGTTGTTTCAGGAGAATTCTAGCCATGTGAAGATTGTCCTGCAGAATGAGAAGAATCTGATCGCGGTTTCGAAGAACCGAGTCAATTTCCTGAACTAGGGAGCTGCTAAGGGTGTATGGAAGAAGAACTGGTGGTGTTTTTCCATAGACTGCTTGATATGGTGTCCTTTGAGATGTGGTATTGTACCACCAGAGCGCTGCTAGGAAATCCATAGAAATAGTTGGCCAAAACTGTGTAGGGATGGGCAAGGGTTTGAGAAATCCCGAAAGGAGTGTCATTTCCCCCTTGTTGACTTGGAAAGTATCATCGTCAGCCACCATCTGTTGAATTGTCATTTTTAGTCCTGGCCAAAAGAAGTTACATTGTTCCCGGTCATACATTTTGCAGAACCCAGAGTGCCCTGTTGATGAAGAAGCATGGAGTTCATAGAAGAGATAGCCCTGTTGAACATATTGCAACCAATTTGGAATAAGCAGAGAAAGAGCTGTAAGAGATACTGGGTCATCAATTGTGCGAGAAGGAGCATCTTCCACCATATTGTCCTTACCCTTATTGTAAGTGATCACATAGGGATAACCCATGAGTTGGATAACCCATTGCAGGTGTGTTGGGAAGGAGACCCATTGTTCCAGAAAATTTTTTAGACTCAGGAGATCAATCTTGATGCAGAAATAATTCCCTAATAGGTATGGCTGCCACTTCTGTACTGCATGCAAAATAGCCATCATTTCCTGCTGAGAGGTAGATGCGGCTACATTCTTACCGGAAAGGTCTCTTGAAGGAAGCAAGCACATTGGTTCAGCAAAGATACCTGCATATCTATCCAAGGAAGTAGTGGAGACTGTTGATGGGTGCATCTGAATGGAATTGAGCTAAGCGATGACACCATGTGAATTCTTCTTAAGGATTTTTTCCAGGCGATGTCAACTGATGATGCAGAGAGACCCTGGTTGTAAGCCCATAAATTTTTGTTGTGCCCCATTGACTTTAAACTGCATCCAAAGTTCAACAAAATCCCATAAGATGGGGCCAAGTGTGCGTAACCATTGAACGCCCAAAACCACATCACATCCGCCTAAGGACAAGGCAAACATGTTAGAGCATAGGTTATAATCGTCGATAGAGATACGCACATTGTCACACTTCCCCTTGCAAGGTAAGGTGCCCCCATTGGCAACCATGACTTCAAAGTTGGAGCAAGGATGGACAAAACAATCAGCCTGTTTGGCAATCCGAGGGTCAATGAAGTTATGAGTGCTACCAGAATCAATGAGTATGGTAAGAGGGAGCTTCTTGAAGTATCCCCTGACGCACATTGTTTGTAGGGTGGTTATGCCGGTTACAGCATGGAGAGAGATATCGGGTGGGTCATCTTGAGATGGGGTGTCAACAGGCGGGTGTTGAATGTCCACATGAGCATCTACTGTATCTGTAGCTTCTTCACTAAGTTCTAGGGCAGGCGGAGAATCCACATCCAAGGGATAGAGATTTTGTTGAACACATCTATGTCCCCGAGTGAATTTCTCATCACAATTATAGCAAAGCCCTTTTTCTCGGCGTGCCTGCATTTCTATTTCAGAAAAATGCTTGATAGGAGTTGGTTGAGGAGCAGGCGTGATGGGAGGTCGTTGGGAACCCATATTTCTGAAGGGAACAAAGGTGGGTTTGGAGCGTTGTTGAGCTGCGATCTTGTCCTCGGCCAGCTTAGCCAACCCTAGGACTTCCATCATTGTGTTGGGACAAAACATTTTGACCTCTGAGCGGATTTCATCCTTGAGACCACTGATAAAACAACTCCTGTAGAATTCATCAGACAATCCTTCTGTGTGATTGGCTAGTTTCTCAAATTCCGTCTGATACTCTCTCACTGTGCCAGTTTGGTGAAGTTTAGTGAGTGCTCCTATGAAGTCGTCAAAAGCACTAGGACCAAATCGTGGCAAAATGAGTTGGCAAAAATCTGTCCAGTTTGGCTCGGGATGAGCTTTGATGTACCAACGGTACCATTGAAGGGCTTCTTGTTCCAAATGAAAGGATGCAAGTGGAAATTTCTGAACATCAAAAGTATTATGCAGACTGAAATATTTTTCTACTCGGTATATCCATCCAATCGGATCAGTACCATTGAAGCGAGGAAAATGAAGCTTCGACCCATGAAAATTGCTAGAAGAAGAGAACCCGGTGGCTACAAAATATTTTGGCTGGCTGGTATTGTTCATGGCTGAATGCTGAAGATGGAGGCTGAGAAATTTTTCATCCAGATCTTGGAGTTTGGTTTGGATGGCTACAAGTGCTTCCTCCATGGTGTGTGCTCCTGCATGGGTGACAACCAGGTCTTTTTTTTTTTGGTGGAATAGGTAGAAAAACACAAACAGAAGCTGATTTAGTAAAGGGAAATTTGGATTGGGGAAACAATCTGATGGGTAATTGGGGTTTGACTAGATTTTGGACACTGTCGAAAGGACAAGAAAGAAAAAAGGGGGATTTCAGAAGCGGGGTCATAGAATGAGAAAATTTGGTAGAGAGGGACAAAGAAGCAGAATTTAGAAAGGAACTCTGTGGTAAAATTTGAAGGTGATTCGGTGAAAGCTGAGGAAGTTATGGAAAACCCTAAAAATAAACAAATGTGGGATTTCAGGATTTGGGAAAAGAAATTGGGGATAGGGTCCTCAGGAATGAAAGATGCAGAATGGGATGATAGGGGCTCCCCGAAAATTTCAAGGGAAACATAGTGAAAACAAGGGAGATGTGGAGAAAAAACTGAATTTTATCTTTCTTTTTTCTTTTTTCTTTTTTTTTTTCCAGAAATGGATCGGCAATAGCGGCGCAACGGCGCAGAAGGGATACAAAACGGCTGGATCTGAAATGACGACTGGATCTGGAACGACTTTCAGAATAGATCTGGAACGGCTGGATCTGGAGCGGAAATGATCGGCAAGAGTTCAACTGAAAATAGATATGGACCCCAGGTATGTACAGCTTCCTAACAGTTCAGGTGTTTCACTCGGCCACCAATGATGTCTAACGGCTTGCGTATTGGGGCATTACCCCTCACTCCATGGCTCAGGTAAAACTGATAACCGCTTTGCCACAAACGATAGCTCTTGGTTTACCTCACGGGTGGGAACTAGTCAATCAGGTAGGGGTCATTGCCCTTTTTGCTGGCAGGTCCTCTCAATGGGCCAACTACTTTGGGGTTCCTGTGGTACTCCTCACAATGATTTTTAGGGCTTATGCCCAAGTACTTCCCACAGTTAAGCGGATAGGTATTATTCCCAAATCCGAAGCTGCAACAGATGCGAAAAAAAATTTGGTAGAAATTCCACCCAACGAGCCCAAGAAAGTGCTCTGATACCAGATGTGATGAACCCGCAATAATTAATTAATGCAAATACATGAGATATCAGAAATAATAGAACATAATCACTTTTATATTGATCATGGGCCACTTTGAGGGGGAAACTGTTAAAATTCAATATGCTAAGACAGAAAATAGCAGCATTACATTCCATTTCACAATAATAGCATATACAGGATCACTGAAGAAACAACAAGCATAGCATAAACACAAGAGACACAGATTTATCCTGGGAAACCCTCATGGGGTAGAAAACCCAGTAAAGCTTCCTCAATATAGATGACCAGCAATATACAAAGATGCAAACCAAAGACATGATCTCCTTCTCCACTGTAGCAGACCTCTCCTCCAATAGGTGCGCCTCCCTTGAATGAGTGAGTGTGTATAATGAGGAACACACCTCCTCTATTTATACACTACTTTGATATGTATTTTACACAAGTACACGTAGGCTCGTATTTAACCAATAGGTTAAATAACCCACTACAACTAACTGGGCCGACCCCTCTAGGGTGGTCTAATAACCCTTTGACCCACATAACACATTTAGGGCCGACCCCCACTAGGGAAGTCTAATAACCCGAGTTACCACATTCCGACGAAGGAATAAACATCTCCGGATATACAATAAGATCTTCACGGAGGAATGAATCATCTCCGGAATAATAAAGTACAAATATAATATTCTTTGAAGTTACAATATTTAACACTCCCCCTTAACGAGAAGGATATTATAACAGTATCTGCACGAGCAAGGAGTCATCAACATCATACATGATACATCTATAAATCATTGGAAGCTTTCTCAACATCATCAGTAACTCAAGCAGTTACTGGAACATCTTCAATACTGGAACATCAACATCTTCAGTACTGAGTCTTTATCTTCTGCAGCACTCGAACAACTACAACAACATCAACATCTGGATCCTCACGATCATCAGTATCGTCATCTCACGACCATTAGCATCGTCATCACACGATCATCAAGATCGTCATCACACGATCATCAGCATCGTCACACACGATCATTAGCATCGTCATCACACGATCATCAATATCGTCATCACACGATCATTAGCATCATCATCACATGATCATCAACATCGTCATCACACGATCAGCAGCATCGTCATCACATGATCATCAACATCGTCATCACACGATCAGCAGCATCGTCATCACACGATCATCAGCATCGTCATCACACGATCATCAGCATCGTCATCAATACAGGTATCCATAACAATACAAGTATCCACATCATTAGTACAAGTATCCTACCGATACAAGTAACCACATCATCAATACAAGTATCCTACCGATACAAGTAACCACATCATCAGTACAAGTATCCTACCGATACAAGTAACCACATCATCAGTACAAGTATCCTACCGATACAAGTAACCACATCATCAATACAAGTATCCTACCGATACAAGTAACCACATCATCAATACAAGTATCCTACCGATACAAGTAACCACATCATCAATACAAGTATCCTACCGATACGAGTAACCACATCATTAATACCATCACTTTCTCGGAGACCATTCGTCTACGGATCAATTCAGGGACCGAAGTCCGGGGATGATACAATCCCCTTCACGTACATTTTGAACTATCAGTTCCGGGATGATGCAATCCCCATCACGTACATTTTGAACTATCAGTTCCGGGATGATGCAATCCCCATCACGTACATTTTGAACTATCAGTTCCGGGATGATGCAATCCCCATCACGTACATTTTGAACTACCAGTTCCGGGATGATGCAATCCCCATCACGTACATTTTGAACTATCAGTTCCGGGATGATGCAATCCCCATCACGTACATTTTGAACTACCAGTTCCGGGATGATGCAATCCCCATCACGTACATTTTGAACTATCAGTTCCGGGATGATGCAATCCCCATCACGTACATTTTGAACTATCAGTTCCGGGATGATGCAATCCCCATCACGTACATTTTGAACTATCAGTTCCGGGATGATGCAATCCCCATCACGTACATTTTGAACTAAGGTCCAGGGACGATGCAGTCCTATCTTCTATTCTCGGAGACCTCACGTCTACGGCTCTCTTTAGGACTGAGAGTCCAGGGATGATCCAATCCCCTCAAGTCCACCAAGGACTTCATTCTCGGAGACCTCTCGTCTACGGCTCTCTTTAGGACTAAAAGTCCAGGGATGATCCAATCCCCTCAACTGTCCACTAAGGACTTCATTCTCGGAGACCTTACGTCTACGGTTCTCTTTAGGACTGAAAGTCCAGGGATGATCCAATCCCCTCAACTGTCCACTAAGGACTTCATTCTCGGAGACCTTACGTCTACGGTTCTCTTTAGGGCTGAAAGTCCAGGGATGATCCAATCCCCTCAACTGTCCACTAAGGACTTCATTCTCGGAGACCTTACGTCTACGGTTCTCTTTAGGACTGAAAGTCCAGGGATGATCCAATCCCCTCAACTGTCCACTAAGGACTTCATTCTCGGAGACCTCACGTCTACGGCTCTCTTTAGGACTGAAAGTCCAGGGATGATCCAATCCCCTCAACTGTCCACTAAGGACTTCATTCTCGGAGACCTTACGTCTACGGCTCTCTTTAGGACTGAAAGTCCAGGGATGATCCAATCCCCTCAACTCTTTTCTCATCCATACAGGTACAATCATATATCACATCAAAACATGTATACATCACATCAAGACATGTGTACATCAAAACATGTATACATCACTTAATCAACACATGTACACATCACATCAAAACATGTGTACAACAAAACATGTATACATCACTAATCAAAACATGTACACATCACATCAGAACATGTATACATCACAACTAGCATGTATTCTTACTAATACATCTAAACATGTATACATCACACCAAAACATGTATACATCTAGCATGTATTCTTACCAATACATCTATCATCAAAAGCATGTATAAGTAAAGCTAAGTATTCTAAGTATAAGAGTCCTAAATCTAAATATTTCTAAGTAACTGAGTGTAGAGAACAGGTTACCTCATCAACGACCTTGTTGTTTGATGAGACAATCTCATCAGTAGTGACTATACTACTCCCCCTTTCGAGGACGGTCCTTTTGAACTACACCAAGCTTGTCTCGGAAGTATTCAAACTTCACTCGAGACAGAGGTTTGGTTGGTAACTTCTTCACTTGACGTAGGGGCTTGGTTAGTACAATGGTAACCTGTTACAAATTCAAACTTTTAGAGTTCATTTCTGTGACATATCTTGTTAGTTCCCTATGTTCTTTGACTTATCATGGAACACTAGATTCTATGTCATCTTGATACAACTCTAATTATCACATAGGATCTCAGTTGGTTCTAACTCTAAGTCAAACAATCCTAAAGCCAAACTTCTTCACAACTAGCAGAGCAAGCAGCCATATATTCCGCTTGTGCTGAGAGTCACACTAGACTGCTTCCAGCTAAACCACGAGATCATGGCTAATCCCAGACAATAACATCCTCTCGAGGTGTTCTTCTTGTCTGATACACTTCCTGCCCAAACAGAATCTGAATAGCCATTTGAAGTCATGATCTTCAAGATAGCATAGATCAAATTCTATCGTGTCCTTTATGTGCCTCATCACATACTTTGCAACTATCAGGTAAACACATCTAGTTTCCACTAGATACTAACTCAAGGTGTTCAAAACAGAGCATATATCTAACCTAGTATATGTTAGATATATCAAAGACCCAATAATTTGACTGTACAGAGTTATATCCACTAACTCTGATGAGTTATCCCCTAACGGCTTCAAGCTGGAATCCATAAGAGTGGCCATTCCAACACCTCAAGTCATATTTCTCATCATACTTTCCCTGATTGATAAATATTCCTTCTGAGCCTTGCCATACTTCCAGACCTAGGAAGTAAAGCATCAAATTGAGATCTTTCATTTTTCATTTCTGTATTGAATGATCTTCTGCATATCTATCTGTGCCATCTCTCGTTAGATGGGTCTACTGATATGAGCCTCAGTATCATTCGAACTCTGTGGTGAGTTCCTTCTTGCATCCATGTCATATGTGTATCATATTCAACCTTGTAGCAAAGGTTGAGATCCACATCACCCATGGTGATCATTAAGCTTAAATTATTATCGATCCTAGGTACCTATACAGAACCTGATTCATACCTCTTCTTTAATTACACCATACTTGGAGCAAACATCTTGTCATGATTCTCTTCCCCTTTCTAAGAGAATCTTCTAGCCATGAGCCTTCTATATTTTGTTTGATTTGTAAATCTTCTTGTTTGAACATCCACCACTTGTACGGTGTCCATCATTCTTCATGACCTTTCCTACAAATCAAAATTAAGTACATGATTAGTAATACTTCATAATCATCAAAAGATAACCCATTATGCATACAGATATCATTTACATAGTGATGCAACTATTTTGACCATTACTTTGGCACAACACTTTCCCATATCCTGTATGCATACAGTGGCTATCTAGATGCCTTCCATCTCTACCAGAACATACTATCGAGAGTGTGCACAACTCTCAGCATGTCAGCAAAGAGGTTTCATTCTAGACAAGCAACAATGGAATGTTTGTCCAAGCATATGCACATTAGTTGTATACTGTTCAATGCTCTATGAATGTTTACACTCAGCATTATATATTCTAGGAATACAAATATGCATGCAGGCAATATCATTACTATTTCAAATAGCAACTCAAATACTTATCTTTTATGTTTGTGTGGCTGCCTCCCGCTTGATCTTCTGTATGTCTTTTGAACTTCTATTCATTCTGTACCACTGTGCATGCTCAAGAGTCATCCTCATGATCTCATATACAAACATACACTCATTAGTATATTCTAAATGCTATCAAAACATTATAGTACTAAATAATCTTGAAAACGTATAGTCATGATTATAGTTAATAAACATTAGTATTCAAGATTTCAGGGAAGTCTTCTTTTACTCATGCGTATCATTGATAAGAGATATAATATGCATAATCCCTTGGTTACTAACTTTATGAATGAGCATAACCAATCATTCCAAGTATACTTATATAAGGGATCCTAACACAAGGTAAGATTCATGGGAAACATACCTGGATTATTATACCTACTTGGTTATGTACAACATACCTCGTAAGTAGAACAAAGATTATGGATGAGTCTTTGTCTTCATGTTTTCATGGTCATGAAGCCTGATTTGTCTTTTGTGATGTACCTGTATCTTGTTAGCAGACAACCTCAACCTCACACAACACCATAATGCATTAGTACAATCATAAGTGTCAACACCCTAACCAATGAATATCTTCTATCATGCATTCATAATTTTGTTAAGGTGATACAACAAATCTAAAATCAAGATTGTACTAACTGTAATAATCATGAAGACAAACATACCATAAACTTAATCATGAACAAATCTCAAAACATACCTCGATGAGTCATACCTATCGAGATCGCTTGTAATCTCCTTATGTAAAGCCTTAGCCTCATCTCCCTCTGAAACATGAACTCCTTCACTTATGTAGGTGACCAATCTATCTTCTTCTAGGATTAACCCTATCCACTTGATTTGCAAGAACTGGACCTGGAGCTGGATATGGGTTTGTCAGAGAAACCCCAAAAATTCAAACTTTGAATTTCAGACTTCCGAAAGGATAGAAATATGCGCCTTGATGAGCTGATCAAACTGATATATTTAGAATTTGAAAACTGCAAAGTTTTACTCCTCAATTTTGCCTTTGAAACTTTCGGATTCACTGGACGTGACCCTGAACTGGGGTTTGATGAAGCCCACTCTTTTGCCCCATCAAAAAGTTTGAACCAAAGCTCTAAGCTTCTATTTTTCTGAGGAGCTTCCAGCCGTGGTCACAGATTTCAAAAATTCCTATTTTTACAGAAGCCCTAATTTTCCACTTTTCTGATCAAAGTCCCGAACTAGGGTCTAATCAGGCCCGGCCTTCTGTCCAACCAAAAATTCTGATCTTGGTCTCTAAATTTCTATTTTGATGAGTAGCATCCAGCCGTGGTCTCCGATTACAAAAATTCCAACTTTCTTCAAAGCCCTAAATTTCGGAAGCCATGAATGAAGGTACCAAAAAATAATTCTGTTTTGACAGAAATATGTACCTGATTGTTTCTGGTGTAAATCCGAAATTTTTGATCCACAGGGTCTGAAAAAGTTTTCTGAGATAGCCTGACCTGTTAGCTTTCCATCCTGACAGGTCTGACCTCAATTGGATGTTCTGAGAGAGAGTTATGCCAAATGTCGCAACGTGACCTGTTTTGGGAAAATACAGGAGAGCGAACTTGTACGGCGTGCCACGTGTCACTGTTTGACCTTCGGCCTCTGAAAAAGTTTTCTGAGATAGCTCGGCCTGTTATCTTTCCATCCTGATAGGTCTGACCTCAATTGGATTCTCTGAGAGAGATTTATGCCAAGTGTCGCAACGTGACCTGTTTATGGGATAATACAGGAGAGCGAACTTGTACGGCGTGCCACGTGTCACTGGTTCAACTTCGGCCTCTGAAAAAGTTTTCTGAGATAGTACAGTCTGTGTACTACCTGTCACTTTTCACGAAATTTCATTTGGATCTTCCTAGCCCAAGTTATGACCTTTTTCCCAAGGTCACCTGATTTTGACTCAGATCTGGAAGAGGCAGAAACCCTATATTGTACAGATCATAAATCACAAAGTACAACGAATTAGAGGTTGTCCTTTGGACACAAGGTACCTGGAGATCTTAGCTTCGTCCTGTAACAATTTCAGATCCGAAAACTTCGCCAAAACGGATTTATAGCGAAAGTGCTACGATGACTGGTTTTTGCTATGTAAAACCCTAACCTTCAAATTGTCGTAAGTAAAGCAAGTGTCTTTAGTGCCATACCTTGTCTTCCTTCAGGTTAGCTCTGATACCATGTTAAAATTCAATATGCTAAGACAGAAAATAGCAGCATTACATTCCATTTCACAATAATAGCATATACAGGATCACTGAAGAAACAACAAGCATAGCATAAACACAAGAGACACAGATTTATCCTGGGAAACCCTCATGGGGTAGAAAACCCAGTAAAGCTTCCTCAATATAGATGACCAGCAATATACAAAGATGCAAACCAAAGACATGATCTCCTTCTCCACTGTAGCAGACCTCTCCTCCAATAGGTGCGCCTCCCTTGAATGAGTGAGTGTGTATAATGAGGAACACACCTCCTCTATTTATACACTACTTTGATATGTATTTTACACAAGTACACGTAGGCTCGTATTTAACCAATAGGTTAAATAACCCACTACAACTAACTGGGCCGACCCCTCTAGGGTGGTCTAATAACCCTTTGACCCACATAACACATTTAGGGCCGACCCCCACTAGGGAAGTCTAATAACCCGAGTTACCACATTCCGACGGAGGAATAAACATCTCCGGATATACAATAAGATCTTCACGGAGGAATGAATCATCTCCGGAATAATAAAGTACAAATATAATATTCTTTGAAGTTACAATATTTAACAGAAACCTCCTTTGAGCAAGCTCAATACAATTAACTTCACGGTGCCTTCAATGACCTCAACACACACTTATATACTAAGTCTATGCCCAATATTATGAGTCAAAACCATGGGACATATAATACTACGGGACGACTTACAAAGCATATGCATCCAATACTATGGGTCAATACTATGGGATAATATAAACTATGGATCAACAAATACTACGGGACGACTTACAAAGCATATGCGTCCAACAACAATATACTAACATAGTAAAGAGAAGGGTTGACATAGGTTCCTAACACTCTACTGAAGATAAGGCAATGGCATCTTGCTTTTTCCTTGACCAAAAAATATGCCATGTGACAATCATGAAAAGATATCCGGAAGTGGACTTCCGATCAATGCTATCACCTACCCAATCTGAATCAATGAATCCAACCAAGTCAAGATCGGAATCCACAACATAATGAATGCCAAAATGTCTCATACCTTGCACATAATGCATGATCCTCTTGGATTCCTTCCAGTGCATCTCATGGGGTTGTTGCATGTAACTTGACACCGCACTCATGGTATAATAAATATCAGGCCTAGAGTGTGTTAGATACAAAAGACTACTAATCAACTACCGGTAAAGTGTAGAATCTAGCCACGGTGTAGAATCACCATCCTCGAGACTGATTCCTGAGAGTAATAGGAATAATGACGATTTAAATTCTTCCATATTAAACTTCTTTAGAAGTTCCAAAGCATATTTTTATTGGGGAATCATAATCCAATCAAAATTCTGAGTGATCTTGAGACCAAGAAACTACTTTAGCAGGCCTAAATCACTCATATCAAATGCTTGGTGTAAAGCGGTTTTTATAGTGCCAATCGAAGCAATACTTCTTCCTGTAATCAATAGGTTATAAAAGTAAAGTACAATTACCATAAAATTACATTCATTCTGTTGTAGATACACATTTGGATCTGATTTGCATCTCACATTTGTTTGCGACAAAAGAAATGAATCCATCTTTGCATACGAAGCTCTTGGGGCCTATTTTAAACCATACAAGGATTTCCTTAATCTGCAAACAAGTGTCGGATATGATATGTATCCTTATGGGTAATTCATTTAAATCTCTTCCTGAATATTCCCATGAAAAAATGAGCTCTTCACATCCATGTGGTTCACCTCCTAGTGCTTGGATGCAAAAATTGCCAAAACTAGCCGTATTGAGTCCATTTTTGCAACCGGTGCAAACATTTCTGTGTAGTCCACACAATGAACTTGTGAGAAACCTTTTGAAACCAAACTAGATTTTCATTTTCAGGTTGAACCATTAGAAACAACCTTGATTTGGTAGAATCATTTTCATTGAACCAATTTCCTCCCAGGTGGAAGAGAAACTAGCTCCCATGTTGCATTTTTCCAAAGAGAATTGTACTCTACATCCATGGCAGTTTTCCATCTTGGATCTCAGTGGGAATGGTAGTATGATTTAGGATCTGACCCAATCATAAAAAGAAAAATCGGATAAAAATAGATCAACATATTAAATATCCATACCTTCTCTTTGAAAGTATGCTCGGGTTCTAGGCTTGGATCAACATGATTTCCAATGTTAGAACTGACATATGTGAGAGTCTTTTCTACCCATTTTGGCAACTGAGGGGGATCCTTTGGATTTGAGCATGAACCTGATATTTCATGTTCATTAATATCAGAACATAAACTTTCATTATCATCTCCCGAATCTTCTTCCGGGAGAGGAAGCAATTTGGTAGTTTCTTCCTCCAATAGTTGTAGAGCATGAAGTGGTTGTTCAAGTTGGACACTTCGCTCGATGAATATTCTTTTGGATATGATATCCATGAGTTTGTATCCTTTGGATTATTCAGCATATCCAATGAGTATGCACTCAATACTTTGTGGTTCCTAAGATATTATCTTCTCAATTGGAATTCTAGCCCATGCAATGGAGCCAAAAACCCTAAGATGTGACACATTAGGCTTGTGACCAGTGTAGGATTTGAAAGGAGTTGTACCTTTGAAGGATGAGTGTAGAAGTATGTTATGAATGTATGCAGAAAAATTCATGGCCTCATCCCAAATATTTGAATCCAAACCTTTCGACTCAAGCATACATGTACCCATCTCTTTCATTGCTCAGCTATTCCTCTCTGCTACACCATTCTGCTAAGGTGTGTAGGGGACTGTGTGATAGATTTGGATTCCATTTTCCACACAAAGTTTCAGCATCTACGATTTTATATATTATCCATCATTATCATATCTAATATCTTTGATATTGATCCCAGTGGCAGTCTCAACAGAAGCATTGGAATTATTGAACCTTTCAAGCACTTCCAATTTGTTCTTGAGAAAGTAGACCCATGTGAATCTAGAGAAGTCATCAATGAATGCCAGAAAAGACCTTGATCCATTCATGTAGAGATTTGGTAATGGACCACTTATATCAATGTGAATCAACCCCAAAATACAAGAAGCTCCACTAGCTTTTCCTCAATCGAACTTGTGCTCAGGATGCTTGCCAATGATGCAACGCTTGCATATCCCTTTTTGAGGATTTGATGTTCGGAGGGAATTCAACCATGGAATTATTTTGTAGAAGATGGAAATATTTATAAGTTAGGTTTCTAAACCTCTCATTCAATAGCTATCTAACCTCATTTCCATGAGTCAAAAGGGCACTTGTCTTTGAATACGACAAATAGTGAGAAACTCATAGGTTTTGGAAACATGATTTGCCTTGCCTGTTGCAATGAGTTTTCTGGTGCTAATCTCAGAAATTTCAACATAATTAGGGATGAATACAACCTTCTTGGGAAAACAAGTGTGTGTCATATGATACACAAAAAGTAGGTTCGAAACTAGAGAAGGAACATAGAGAACATTTTGAAAAATGCAATGTTCTAAATGAATAGTCCCTTTTCCTTTCGATGAAATTTTTGAATCATATCCCATGTGGATGGAGATGCAGTTTTTGGGGTCTAATGATAAGAAGGAGTCTTTTCTTTCAACCATGTGATTCAAAGCTCCTGAATCTCATTATTTTCCTTCTTCCTTGCGCCATATGGAAGAGTGATGTTTTTTTTCTCTAAGAGAAGGGCCATTTGATCAATAGTTTTCTTCATGCATAAGCTTTCAAGATGAAATCCCCTCCCATATTAAAAACACTTTGTCTTCTCCTCTCCCTTTTGGTTGTCTTTTCTTCAAACCGAGGGCTCATCTGACTGCTTGGTCTTCTCGTTTTTCTTGGAATGATCAAACTTTGTATTCTCTTTCTATTGCTTTCCTTTAGCATTCAAATCCTTGGGTCCTCCAACAAATAGGGCTTGATATTTGGAGGATATCATGGACCCCATTTGAACAATCTTGTCATTCTCTTTTTTTAAAGACTGAATGAATGCATTCAAGGTAGGCATCTTCCAATTTGAAATGGTAATTTTTCCCGAATGAAAAGTAGAGATAGACACTGAATAATATGCTCCTACTAAGTTTTAAAAGGATAGAAAGAATCAACTGATCATCTTTCTTCTTGACACCACATTGCTTCATTTGAAGCACCAAATTCTTGAAATTTTTTAAATACTCATTGATGGTTTCAAAATCCTCGGGATTTAGGGAAATCAGTTCATTCTCCAATTGATAATCCCTCATCTCACCCTACTTTCCGAAAAATTTGGAAAGTTGTTTCCATTCTTTTGGAGTCTTCAATCCACTAAGATGGAAAAGAAGATCTTTTGAAATATTGAGACATAAGAAACCATAAGCTTCACCAAGGTTATTAAAGCATTTGGACTTCTCTATAGATTCATTAGGCTTTGGTTATGTTCCCATAATAACTCTGTAGAGTCCTTTGGAGCGCATCACTATCTCTATATCATATTTCCAATGATGATAGTTGAAAGGAGTAAGGATATTCTATGAAGAAGAGTCCATCTCTACTATAGCGAATGCAATAGGAGGTTGTGAGAAACCTACAGTCACAAACAAACAAACAATCTTTAGGTCGACAACCTGCACTTTTCAAGTTGCATCACACCCGACATAGCCTATCAAGCAAGCTTGATAAGTCGAATGCACATTATCAAGGATTTATGTGGAAAAATTTCAGCTTTTGGTGCAGTGTTGGAATATTTTTTAGCAAACTTGCTCAATCTTCATCAAATAACTCTGTAGAAGAGTTTCCTTATCCTTCTGTGGCTCTGATACCATATAAAATTCAAGCAAAATAGATCTATGAAACAAATACAACAATTACTAGAGATGCATGCAACAAATTGTATGTCAAAACACTGATGCAAAAGGTTTGTAGTAGTTCATGCATAATCATAAACTCAGAAGAAGATTACAATGTGTAACAATGGCTACAATAAGCCAAGAAATTCAAATCCTAGAGAGTTCATTTAAATTGAATGCATTGGAGTGGCTTACTTGGTAGTTAACACCACTCTGCACATCAGTTAACCACTTAATTACCATGTAACTGAATCTAATCGACTCTCCAACTATCTAACTAAATCTAGAACTCAACTAAATTAGCAAAATTAGGGGAGGGAACCTTCCTGACTTCAGTTAACTGAATATTAGGTGAAAATAACACGAGATGAACTCAAATTGAGTAGGACGGTTCCTTTCTTACTCCAGTTGGGTGAATATAATAATAAATTATTTCAGTTGGACTACGTAGGGCGCTTTAGTCATGAAAATAAACTCAGTTGGCTCCACGAATGATGGAGGAGGCCCAGTTAAATAATATTAATGGGCCAGTTGACTCCCTGAATGAAGGAGGAGGCCGAGTTCACTGAAACTAGTGATCTGCTAATGATGCAAGCACATAATTAAGTCAAAATACTTAGGATAAGTGGAAAATTAAGCTATGGATCCCAAATAAATTATGTGTGGTTGGAAAATGGGCCAAAACTCTATTTTGTAATCTATAACTAGTTAATGTATGCATGACATAAAAAACTTTAACTTGCAATCATTTGCGAACCAAAATGAACACATTCTAACTTCAACCACTTATTAACCACACATTTTGACTAACATCATGCATTCTTAACCACATAGCTAACTAACATCCCTTGAACTCCTTAAGATGCATCATCTTGAAATCAAGGATCTTCCACTATCCTTATGGGACTAACCAAAGAGCCAAAAATTGCTTGTTGCACCTGGATCTCCAACGTTCTTTTGAGGATATTTCCTAACCCAAGTCTTGTTGTGTGCACTTTTTTTTTATTCTGCTCTCGGTATTTTCCATTGTAGTCTCTTTGAGTGTGAAATCATTTGCAGAACAAATATTCATCCTCACAGTTTACTACTCTTCGATAGTACACAGATTTACGTACAAAACAATTGCATGCATAACATCTCACAGTTTGATAGTATTTTGCAACATGGCCAAAACGATTGCATCTTGTGCACTTCACCCTATTGATCCTTCTTTTATTAGTATATCGAAAATAATTATAGATGAAGGAACAACCATACCTGAAGTATTATTCTGTCTTGAGCAATACTCTTTGTCGTATATTTTCTTAGGTGTATTTACATAACCAAGACATGTTTTGTCATCAGGTGGCCTCTGATCATTCATAATTCTATTCCACATTGATGTGATGTATTTTAACTTGTTCTACACTTCATATTCAGACTCTGTCCTGTCAATTTCTGATTGTGCACAGATAGGGTCGCTACTTGCAATACACACTTTTTTCTTTCCCTCTATCTTAGTCAGCTTGTCTTCTAGATGAGATATATCTTTATCCTTTTCCTCAAATTGATTTTTCATCATCCATATTTCTTGTTCCAATTCCTCGAGTGAATCTCTTAATGTAGATTTCTCTTTCTCGAGTACTATAACATTTTCTTTTGTGCAACTCAGTTGAATCTCAGAGTAGGTTATCCTTTCACGAATAACTGTGCCAACAGATTCCTAACATAGTCTGTCATATTCTTCATACTTTGATAGTTGTTCCTGCAATAGCTTATTCGTTTTCTTATACTTATTCAACTCATCCAAGGCACTTATCAATTCAACTTCCCATTCAATGTTTGTAGTGTCTTCATCATCATATTTATTGTCAGTCTTCAATTCTTCATCAAGTTTTGGAGGTGTGACTGGTTTTGGAGGCGTTTTGAACGATCCACTAAAGAAATACCTATCTAGTGATCCAAAATTGCTTTGCGCAACCGAAGTTTTCTTTGAACTGATCTTATTTCTTTCATCTTCACTTGTTCAACTACATGGGCCATGAAAAGTACTTTCTTGGGTTCTTCATCACAATCACTTCCTTCATATGCATTGATCCATTCTTTGGTGTATAGACTCTTGCTTTGTTTTGGAATCCTACCTCTATTCTTAGGTCTATGTTGTGAGCACACAATATTTCAATCGTATGACCTAGATTCCTCTCCACTGTATTTGTCTCCACTTTCTTTGTAAGGAAACTTTGAGGCTTAATGAACTGCTCATCCACATATGAAACATTCCAAGGGTAACTTGTTCTTGTACTTATCTCGTCTTCTTTTTCAGGTTCTTGATAAAGTTTGATTCTTCATATTCTGACACATCACAACAATATTTGTCATGTTCATGATTATCCTTTCCTGTGGCTTTAAAAGCATATTCCTTTCTAATGGGAGTCTCTTTCTCAGTTATCATATCATATGATGCAAGAATCCCCTGAAGCTCATCCTTCATTAGTTCTTCAAGATTAGCTCGATCTTGTAATACAGATACCTTTGCATCGAACCTTTGAGATAGATTTCTCAAAACATTCTGTACAATAGATTCTTCATCCAGAGTGACTCCTAGAGTATTGATAGCATTAACTATCTCATCTACTCTTAAGAAGTAGGATGTGACGTTCACTTTATCTTTCATTTTCAGAGATTCAAATTGTCTAGAGTATTTTTGTAGCTTTTCTTTCTTTACCTTTCGTCACCCTCATATATACCTTCGAGTTCATCCCAAACTTACTTAAATGCCGCACATTGCATAACTTTGATGAATTCATCACTAGTCAAGCCACATAGAAGAGTATTTATGCATTTAGCATTGTTTTCATAGACTCTCCTTTGCGTTGGATTGATTGGTACAACTGCTGGGACATTATAAACATCGATAATAGATTGCCATACATATGATCCCATTGATTGCAAATATACTTCCATGTGTACGTTCCAAAAAATATAATTGGTGTCATCAAATCTTGGTGCTCTATTGGTAGAAAGACCTTCCTGCTTATCCATTTATGTGCAATGATCTATCTTCCAGATGTTAATCTATTACTAAAGACACCCTCTTTGATACCAATTGTTGGAATCAATTTAGTACTGAGGGGAGGCTGAATCAATATTAGTGTAGTTATTAGCAATTTTTACCTTCTTAAAAAGATTAACCTTTACTTAATTCTTATAATAAGTTATGCATCAATAAATAAAACATCTATCCATTCATGCAACAAAACAAAGAAAACAGAACATAGGAATTTTGATGTGGAAACCCAATTGGTATAAAACCACAAAATGCTTCTTTATATTGAGAAAGAATACATTTGAGGAATCACCAACTTCCTGTGTTTACCAATACCAACTGAAAGGAGGAACCATGTGAGGAACCTGCAACAATTAATTAATGAGAAATGTACGAGCAAGCAAAAATAAAAGAACTCATAATCGACTTATTGATCGCGGCCCACTTCGAGGGGGAAACCTCCTTTGAGCAAACTCAATACAATTAGCTTCACAGTGCCTTCATTGGACTCAAAATGCACTTATATACTAAGTGTATGCCCAATACTATGGGTTAATACCACGAAACATATAATACTATGAGGCGACTTACAAAGCATATGCGTCCAATACTATGGGTCAATACCATGGGCTAATACATACTATGGATCAACAAATAGTATGGGATGACTTACAAAGCATATGCATCCAACAACAATATACTAACAAAGTCAAGAGAAGGGTTGAAATGGGTTCCTAACATCCCCTCTTGTAATACCCCATTTTTCCCTTGATGTTATTTGGCTTCAATGTAAAGACTGTATATATATACAGTGCGTGTATTTTCCATAGTGTGGAGCTCAAGGCCAAGTCCCCACTAGTGGATGTTTAAGGTTATCGCTTAGGCAAGTACTTGGACAGTTTGATTATCCATGGGCTATTAAGCCATGAAGAAATGTAAATGTTGTAATTATTATTAATGAATAAAATAACCAAGGAACTATCTAAGGAGGAAACTAATGAGAAGGGGCCATTTGTATCCACTAGGGAGAAGTGAGGGGGGGAATTTATGGGTGTGAAATTCAGTTCACACCAATATATGATCAAGAAATTATACACTCTCACAAAAGATCTCACACAACTAGTCAAGAACATAGAAAATTACTCACAATAGATACTCTCATGAATAAAAATACATCATCCAACCTAGGTAAATTAAATGGATTTCAATATATAATGTTTACATCAGAGGTTCGGATGGATAAAGATTCCATTTTTATCCTCACAAAAGTATACTTACTAAATTGATGCAAAACCCCCCTAGGTGGCAAGTGTGTTGTCCAAGTCACACCAAAGGCTCACAAATTTCTGATTTAGTGATCAGATAGTGACCTGGGATGAAAACAAATGCTAAAACCCAAAAATGGAAGGAAGAAACATCAAGGAGTTAAAGTGGTCCAAAAAACGTTTTCCCTAGTCAACTAGCTTTTCACTTTTCACCCAAAAGTAGTAAAAAGCAGTAAAAAAGCAAGAATGCACCTTTCTCACCAGAATCTTATCCAAAATCAGTATAAATGTGCCCAATTGAATTAAGAAACTTTTGGTCCACACTAGGAATGCTTGTGTCCCCCCCAAAGATGCCTTATGGTCCACACAATGACTCATATGCCAACAATTTAGTCTAATACATAGTAATTAATCATAAAATGATTAATTAATGTCTCTAATGTATTAGTTGACATATAAGTGTGTTTTAATTATTCCAACAATGGGATTGGTTTCCCATGTTGCCACATGTCTGACTTTGAAATCGTTTGAACTCCCTACTGACATTAATTCGGTTCTAGAGGGTGGTTGAGAACCTTGTTGCTGAAGCTGATGGGGTATGGAACATGCTTGTGATTTTGTATGGCAAAGCATGACTTTGGTTTCATGTCAGGAAAGACACTCAATATCTAGAACTCGTAGAACCGGTTTTGACTACCCATGGTGGAAAAAGACGGATTCATTTCATACATTCATTCAACATCCATTCATGCAATGGCCATTCACGATCCATTGATCCATGGAGGGAAAACTGGCTCATACATTTTTGCATACGCGTAGCCAATCCGGGTGGGAATCTGAAGATAATCATGTTTTTCTGTGTAATAGAAAATACCAGAGAGTTGATAGCCATAGAAACTATGTGTGTGAACCTAGTGTACCAGTGATAGAGTGGTAAGAACCCGTGAGGAAACTGCAAGCCTGAACAATGCAAAGAAACCGTGAGAACCTGGGCTTGGATTGTAGAGAATAGATTGTGGAACAGAGCCTTGTCCATAATGCTGGAACAAGGGTAATTTTTAAGGGTTATAATAGAATACTTAAGTATAGTATTCTAGGCGATTGTTTTGGATTAAAAAAAACATATATATAGATTGGTATGCGAATATAAAATATTAAACATACAATTTACTACCGAAACTTGTAAATTTTGGTGAATATTATGATAAAAAAACATATTTGATGTAATAATATGCGATATTAGACACTAAAACTGACCAAATAATGAATTTATTTTTTGAAAAAATGCCTAAAAAATAGCCAATTGACGAAATTTCACCCCTAAAAATTTTCCTTCTTGGAATGAGTTAGATTGTTGAATTGTGGAAGAAAGTTGGGTTGCTTGATAAACCCAATGAAGGCTGAAATCTCATAGAACTAGCGACTAGACGTTTCTATGCCCATCCTGGAATAACACTAGAAGGGAAGAGGCCTCGAGGGATTGTGCATCAAAGAAGAGGGTCTTCCTTGTGTTGGCTGTGGTAGGTAATGTGGGTTCTAGGTCGGCTGAGTGTTGAGATTCCTGTAGCTATATGGTTGAGCTCACTGGCTTAGCAACGCCTCCCTTGTTGTCCCTATATTCCTGATAAACCCATTGCAGGTTGGATTAGCTATATCAACTTGTCTGATATGTTTCATAAACCCAACGGTATGCTGGCTTGGCATGATTTTATTGCTTGGTATGCCTGATAATCCCAATACAAGTTTCCTTAGCATGATCAGCTAGTCTGGTATGCTTGATAAACCCAACTGTATGCTGGCTTGGCATGACCCTATTGTTGGTATGCTTGATAAACTCAACTGGAATTTGGCTTAGCATGACCAGTATGTCCCTGAATGCTTGATAAATCCACTGTAGGTTAGATTAGCATGGGTAGGTGCCCTGGAATGCTTGTTAAACCCAACTACAGATTGGCTTAGCATTGGGATGGAACCTTGATTGTGAGAGAACCTGATATCCCTTCTTATTGGATACACATCCCAGCTCGAGGGTGATCTCTCAGCTAAAAGAGTATAGGTTGTACATAGATCTAAGGTTGCGTGGAACGTTGCTCTCACTTATCTAGTTGCTTGGAAGCTTCAGAAATTAAAAGATAAGTACTTCTTATTATGTTAAATTATGGTGTTTCATTGTTATGAAATGGTTGCTTATGTTCAATTGTGGAATTGTGGAATGCATTTTTACATGAATTTGATTAACAAGGATTCATGTGCAGGGCTGAGTAAAGGGATGAGTTCATTGTTATATGTATGTCATTGTATTGCATGAGTTTAATGCATTATAAGTCTTGCATGTGATGGATGTACTTGTTAGATCTAACTTTATGCACTTCGTATGTTGTGGCTTGTTTGATTAACTTGGAAATGAGTTGTATGCTTACATCAGATCCTTGAAAAGGAGGGGAATTCCCTAGAAATGTTTCAGAACCCCTATGTGGGTCACGTGGAAGGGAAGACTATGGCAGGAAGAAGGTTGAAGTATTTCAGTGGAGTTATGGACAAAAATTAAATGGGAAATTAGCATGGTAGTAGTGATCAGATGGGGCAGGGATTTCACCATTGGATAGAGCTCTCTAATAGATTTCCAATGGTATCGACCTTGTCTCATTTGGAAGAATGATGGGAAATTTATGCCCCTTATAAGACTGTGTGGAAAGTTACCATTGCAGGGGTATACTTCTGCATGCCTGCATCTGCAATGCAGATTGCAGATTGCGGAAACATAAAATTCAAAGTTACGTTTTGGACTTCCGCACTTCCGCATCCGCAATTGCGGATTGCGGATTGTGGAAGTGACATTTTTTAGGAGGATGGAGTTTGACGTTCTGCACTTCCGCTTCTGAATTTCTAGATTACGGATTGAGGATTGCAGGTCTGCCATTGTGGATTGTGGCTTACAGAAAGGGAAGTTTCCGGATGTGAATTTCCAGACTTTCGCATCTGCAAGTGCGGATTGCGTATTGTAGAAGTGACCCTTTTCGGAGGATGGAGTTCGATGTTCCACACTTCCGCTTCCTGATTACGGATTGCGGATTGCGGGTCCGCCGTTGCGAATTGTGGGTTGTGAAAAGGGAAGTTTCCGGTTGTGAATTTTCACACTTCTGCATCCACAAGTGCGGATTGTGGATTCGCAATTGCGGATTGCAGATCCAAGCCATTTCAACTGTGTGTGTGTATTTATTCGAATTTGGAAGAAAAAAAATGTATAAGTGTCTCCCATGGACTAAGGAGGTCAGTGGAGATGTGACAGAGTGGTATCAGAGCTTCAGTTGCAACAGTGGGAGCTGTTTGGGATAGATCATGCATGAATTGTGGCTGACAGATGCACCCATGGCATGGTTTTGATGAACTTATTTTATTAATTGATTGTTCAAATGAATAGTTCTGGGTTTGAATGGGTATGATAGAGTTTTATTGCATGCTTGTGATATCTAATGGAATATCTCTGATATGCATAGAGATAGCAGCAGTTGTAAGACAAATCGTATTACAGGGAGGGGCACAAAACAACGTAAGAATGGTCAATTTAAACGATGCACAAGACCTATTTAAACCAGAAGTTGATGTGCTGGGTGAGAACATGCAAGAAGCACATACAGAGCCCGAGTCTGATGGAAGAAGGGAGAAAGTGACACCCCCAAACTTGGTTGAGACTATGGTAAGATTTAACAAGTGGATGATGAAAGCGCAAGAAGAGCAACATCAACTCAATGCGACCATTTTGCAGAGTCTTACAAACTTGCAGCAAAGGATTAACGGTGGTTCTAACCTGAGACACAAAGGCCGAGAGGAAAGAAATGTAGAAAGTCGGTCTAGGGGTCATTCTATGAGAAGAACTCCAAGACCTAGAATAGGTTCTATGAGCAAAAGTACCAGGAGACCCTCTCCTAAGTTTTCTTCTAGCAGGTCAGATGATTCTTAGGGTTCTCACAGGATCCAAAGACACACTTCCAACAAGATTAATGGCAAAAAGAATCACAAAGGTATCCCGCATGGTAAATTTAGGAAGGCAAGGCATCCCACTTTTGATGGTGAAAGCAAAGGAGGTCAAGAAGCAGAGGCATGGCTTCTTGGAATGAAGAAGTACTTCAAAATACATGAATATTTAGAGAATGAAAAAGCTAAGGTTTCTATTTATAACCTTAGTGGAAGAGCTTCTATTTTGTGGGATCACCTAATGCAAGTGAAAGGAATCAGTGAAAGAAGAGTCAGTTTGGAAAAGTTTCGAAGACACTTCCAGGAGAAGTACCTATAAGCCAGATATTATTATTTCAAAATAAAAGAGTTCAATGAACTCAGACTAGGACAAAAATCCATGGATTGACATGTCCACAAGTTTCTAGAGTTGCTGAGGTACGTAGACTACATCAAGGATGAAAGAGTGAAGATCCAATGCTTCCTTGGTAGTCTGCCAGAGAGCTACATAGATAGAATAGAGTTTGTGAATCCACCAAGCTTAGATGAATCCATTAGAATGGCAAAGCATTGTTATGAATAGGGTAAAGGAAAAGCAAAGGTGCAAACAACGTGGAAAGGAAAACCCAAGGGAAGGTTTGATCATAAGAAAGGTGAATCCAAACCACCATTCAGAAATCAACCTAGGATATTTCCACAAGGCTACCAAGCAAGAAGAGAATTCAAGCCAGATGTAGAAGCAGATAGAATATCAATGGGGCCACTTCAGTGCTGGGGTTGTGGGAAAAACCACATGCTCAAAGATTTCCCAACTGCAAAGAAGAACCCCAGGAACTTGCACAATGTTAGAGGAGAAGGTACACTAGGAGACATGGCAAGAGAAACACTAGGATTTATGCAGCACTAGATGACCATCAAGCAGACCATCAATCGACAGTGGTGGAGGTTGCAGGTAAGATTGCTGAGCAGCCTATTTGTTTTTTGATTGATGCAGGGTCTACTCATAGTTATGTATCTCCTAAGGTAGTTTAAAGTTGATCTCTTGCTGAAGTAAGACATGATGAGGCTTGACTAGTTCAATTAGCCACCGGTACAAAGAGAAAGGTAAGTGAAGTAGTGAAGGAGTGTCCTATAGAATTGTGTAGCGTCCCCTTACATCAATCCGATGCAAGGAAGGAAACGTTAACCAAACTTACCGGGCTTAATGGGTAAACTCAGCCCCATACATGACTCAAAATTTCAAACATACTAGAAAGCACACAAACAGTAACGCCTCCTCATATCTAACATAGGCATACGATGATTCAACACCCAAGGATTTCAATTCCATTCCCAAGCTAAGCACAAACTTCATATAAATTCCCATAACATGAATAACTACCATTCCGAATTAACACATTACATAACACAAAATGCATATAATTTTATGACACAGATAACACTTATCTTGAAGATGAAGTTGTCCAAACAACTAGCTATGTGAGAGAAATGTTCCACCTGTCCATAGATCTCTGTCCAGCTTGTATTCTTTCAGCTAGGAGCTCACCCCCGAGCTAGGTTGTGTATCCACTAAGGAGGAACTAGCTGGGGTCACTCATAGCCATGGTTTCACTCAACAACTATGCTAAGCCAACACACAGTTGGGTTTGTCAAACATATGAAAGACAAAGGAGGGAAATGCTAAGCCAGTGAGATCAACCACAGAGCTACAGGCATCTCAAATGAATTCAACAGTCAAGGTACCGACATTACCTACCACACCCAACACAAGGAAGGTCCCCTTCTCTGCTGCACAGTCCCTCAGGCGTCCCTTCCCTCCAGTGCACTTCAGGGTGGGCATCGAAAGGTCTAGCTGCTAACCCTTGAGATTCTATCCCTCACTGGGTTTATCATGCAAACCCAACCTCTGCTCAGTCATTCACAATTGGATTTCTCACAATTTTGTTCATCAAATAACTCAATCCCGTCACTGGTTTTCTGGGCTATAAAAATTGGGTTTTCCAATGGATTTTGGGGTATCTAATCCTCTCAAATTCACCCCAATGTTCATATCTATGGATCCCCCATTGGATTTTTCTGTTAAATACAAAATCTAGGCGTTTTTGGCTCTTCCAAACATGGGTTCTTTCAAAGTTGCGATTTCTGGTTTTTCTCACTGCTGACAATTCGTTTTTGGATGAAAAATGATGCTGGTAACTTCCACAATGGAATGGGGATGAGGAAGAAGGAACTCCCATAAGGTAGAGTGGCTTGTGGTACAAGAAAACAGAGCCCATACCTGCAAATACGAGTTTCTGGGCTTCCCATGCTCCATTGAATCCATGGACTGAAATCTTCAACTACTTCCTTATAACATAAATAAATGTCATCAAGGAAAGTCAAATGGGTTCTCACAATGACATTTGGAAGCCTATGGCTTAATCCCACAACCCCCTCACCACTCCCTAGTGGATACACATGGCCCCTTATCATTAGTTGCTTCCATAGCCAGTTTTGATATTTTATTGAAATATTAACATTTACATCAACTTACAATATCCCATGGCTTAATAGCACTTGGGTAACAAAATGTGAAATGCTTTTCCATTTTAAATAAAATACGAACATACATTGGCGGGGCCTTGGCTTTGAGCTCCATGCTAGGGAAACATACATTGCATGTATACAATATTTACATAAAAGCCAATAAATCACAAGGGTCAAAATTTGGGTATTACATTCCCCTCCCCCTCAGAACAACATCGTCCTTGATATTCTGATCCGGATTTATGTGGGAACGAAACAAAAGATAGCATATACAGAATCATATACAAAGATATACTGTAAAATACACAGTGATACAGTAAACACATATTCTATTAAATAGCGGAAATAGAACAGACTGTAAAATACAATAGCTAGAATGGTGGTAGCTATCTCTGAGAAGAGATGTGGCCGCTATGCTCATTCGTGCCAAGATGAATACAAAGAGAGGCCGAAAGGGCCTATTTATCATAAGCATGAGGGAAAGAATCCCAAACATCCAAAAACCTAACCCTAGAAGATGAACCGTCGTAAAGTCATGTGGGCCCCGTTTGGGTAAGTTAGTACATCAACTTCCCGGGGTCGTAACTTTTGCATACGATCTCCGTTTGGGGCGCTCGGTAGCCCATTGGAAAGGTCTATCCGAGATTTACAACTTTCGACTAGGACCAAATGTATGTCGAGGGCAACCATTTGGCCCCCCAAATTGCCAAAAAAGGTCGTTTAGGGCCTCAAAATGGCTCTAGAAGTTCAGCACCCGAAAAACTGCTAAAAATAGTAATTTTCCAAAATTGCCAAAAGACTGTTTTGAGCCAGTTGGAAGAGGTGGACCGCCACCGATATCCACCTGGATCAATCCTCCCTCCTTAGGAAGCAATGGTCTCCATTGCGTTAAATCCCTTATCATATGTCGAGCTGTGTGTCGAGTTGAGCTCTTGGTGCGACATTTGTTGAAGTGGAAAGGTTGCCTTACTTTGACATCTTCAGAGGGTTGTAATTGTTGTTGATGGATGCGCTGGAGCTGTTCAACAGTTTTGGTTATTTTGGTATCCTTGGTATGCACCGATGTGGATGGTTTCTTTTTGGAAGGGCCCCTTGAATGCGTGGCCTTGCACTGTGGAGGTACCCGAATAGGCGATGCTGCACCAACTTTGTGCTTTTCTTGTTTCTGCTGAGTAGAAGGATAATCTGCAGAGGTTGTGGATGTCTCCGCGATCTGATGTTCAGCTTTAGTGGAAATTGCGAATAGGGAAAATTTTCCAGTGTGGGAGATTATCTTCCTTCCCTGCTCGTTTGGGGTAGGTGCAACTATCTCTGGTATCCGATAGAGTTGTCCTCCCAAAGTGACAATGACACTGCGGCGTCGTGATTCATATACAGCATGGCGCCTCCACATATATGGTTGTCCTAGAAGAATATCACATACTTCAAGTGGGGCCACATCACACAATACCTCATCTTTGAAGGGCTTGATGCCATATGGTAGGCGACATTGGTGACTAACACGGATCCTTCGTCCTTGGCTTAGCCATCCAATGGTGTATGGTTGTGGGTGCGGCGTTATTGGTAGCTCCAATCTCTTGATGACTTCTTCTGAGATCAGGTTCTTCTGGCTGCCGCTGTCCACAACAAAGTGTAGGGGAATTCCCTTCACCCACATCTGTGAGTGGAAAAGGCGCTCCTCTGCCTCCGACTCTTCAGGCTCCTCTGGCTGAATCTGTGTGGTGGCAACAACGACACTGGGTTCTGCATCAATGATCTGCTTTCCTTTTCGCGCGGCTGTGAAATTAGGTTCTGAGTCAGAATCGGAACTGGGATCTGATTCTGAAGCTTTGATCTCAGCCACCAATGACTGTTTTGAGCGACAATCATCAGTGTTGTGCCAGGGGATTTTGTGGAACTCGCACCACTTCCCGGTGTCCTTCTTTGTCTTTTCTTTACCCTTCTTCGCCTGTGGTTGGGACTGGTTGTCCTTTTCCTGCCCCGTGTTCTGCGAGCCAGAGTTTCCCTTGCCCTGCTTCTGCGCAAGTCCGAAGTCACGCTTGTTCTTTTGCTGAAATTTTTGCTCAATTTTGACAGCATATTGATAAGCGGATCCGAGTGAAGAGATTTCCAGGAAATCCATCTCTGTCCGGATGTACCTGTGTAGGCCACTGCGATATTTCAGTACTAGGTGCCGCTCGGAGTCCTTGATACCTAGCTTTGTGCGCAAGGTATGAAATTTGTTGGTGTACTCCGACACCGTTTGGTCCCCCTCTTGATGCAGAATGGTCCATTTTGTGTACTGGTCATCATAGTTTCCAACAGGGTAATATTGTTCCTTGACGGCATCTATAAAAGAGGCCCAAGTGGGATTGGAATATTCAAACAATCCCGACTCGTCTGATGAGTTTTGCTCACAATAAGTTTCCCACCAATTTTTTGACATGGGGGACGGCCTTGAGGAGTGCAAAGACGATCTTTTCCCTGTCGAAAAAATTGTGGACAGAGAAATACCCTTCCAGTAGATTCAACCATTTATCTAGGGCATCGGCATCGATTTGGCCTTCAAATAAAGGGATATCAAAATTAACTTGTACCTTGAAGGGAGTCGTATCTCCGAAATGGCTGCTCGTTGAGGGTGCATTTGCCGCTGTTGGCATGCGTTGAAGGATCTGGGTGAAATTATCCATCATCTCGTTCCTCTGTCGCGCAAGGGATTCCTCGAGCAACAACTTTATAGGATCTACTGCTCCGTCGTCTCTCTTTTCTTCCGCCATGGGAGGCCGTTTGGGGCGGCGAGAGTGGTCTTCCCTAAGTGAAACTAGTTCGAGACCCAACTCTCTGTATCCTGACCTTGTCGGGGACATGCACCGAGAAACAATCAAAGAGCAGACCGCTTTGATACCACTGATCCGGATTTATGTGGGAACGAAACAAAAGATAGCATATACAGAATCATATACAAAGATATACTGCAAAATACACAGTGATACAGTAAACACATATTCTATTAAATAGCGGAAATAGAACAGACTGTAAAATACAATAGCTAGAATGGTGGTAGCTATCTCTGAGAAGAGATGTGGCCGCTATGCTCATTCGTGCCAAGATGAATACAAAGAGAGGCCGAAAGGGCCTATTTATCATAAGCATGAGGGAAAGAATCCCAAACATCCAAAAACCTAACCCTAGAAGATGAACCGTCATAAAGTCATGTGGGCCCCGTTTGGGTAAGTTAGTACATCAACTTCCCAGGGTCGTAACTTTTGCATACGATCTCCGTTTGGGGAGCTCGGTAGCCCGTTGGAAAGGTCTATCCGAGATTTACAACTTTCGACTAGGGCCAAATGTATGTCGAGGGCAACCATTTGGCCGCCCAAATTGCCAAAAAAGGTCGTTTAGGGCCTCAAAATGGCTCCGGAAGTTCAGCACCCGAAAAACTGCTAAAAATAGTAATTTTCCAAAATTGCCAGAAGACTGTTTTGAGCCAGTTGGAAGAGGTGGGCCGCCACCGATATCCACCTGGATCATATTCTCAAAACTGAACAAAAATGGGAATGCCTCTCTCATGGCATCCTCCAGCTCCCATGTAGCCTCATCGGGACTAAGGTGCTCCCATTGGACCTTTACCTGCCCGATGGCTCTATTCCAGAGCAAAGTGACCTTCTTGTCGAGAATGTGCATAGGCTCTACTTGGAACTCTCCCTCGGGTTCCACCTATATCACATTCCAATCAATCATATGATTAGGAGCACATACTTCTTAAGCAAAGATACATAGAAAACATTATCATCTCTTATCTTAGCAGGCAATGCAAGTATATATGCAACGGGCCCTATCCTATCTAGGACTTCAAATGGCCCACAATATATTGGTGACAACTTGGCATAACTCCGCAATTTGAGAGAACTTTTCCATGGTTTTACTCTCAAATAAACATGATTCCCAATTTGAAATTCTTTATGCACTCTTTTAAAATCTGCATAACTCTTCTTCCTGTCCTGAGCTACCTTTAAATTCTGTCTGATCTTAGTAACTTCCTATTCCATTTCCTTGATCATCTCTGGTCCAAGTACTACCCTGTTCACCGGCCTGTCCCAATTCATAGGAGTCCTGCACCCCTTGCTATACAATGCTTCAAATGGGCTCATTCCTAAGGATGCATGATGTCCATTATTGTATGTAAATTCTACCAAGTGTAGGTAATCTTCCCACCTGGATGGTTTATCCATCACATACATTCTCAGCATGTCTTCAAGAACCTAATTCACCCTCTCAGTTTGGCCATATGTTTGAGGATGATATGCTCTACTGAAATTCAATTTAGTTCCCAATTCCTGAAATAATCCCTTCCAGAAATTGGAAGTGAACTTTGTGTCACGATAGAAAATTATTGCCTTAGGTAATCCATACAACTTGAATATCTCTCTCATGAAGATATTTGCAATGTCACTGGCCTTGTGAGTGGACTTGACTGGAATAAAGTGATCTACCTTTGATAGCTTGTCCACCACAACCATGATTGAATCATGCTTCTTCACTGTCATGGGAAGACCTGTTATAAAATCCACAGAGATCACTTCCCACTTCCATTCTAGAAAGGGTAAGGGCTACAACAATCCTGCTGGATGTTGGTGTTCTTCATTGACCTACTGGAACTTTTGACATCTAGCAATGTACTCAGCTATGTCCTTCTTCATACCATGCCAAAAGTATTGCTTTCTTGCTGCTATTATAGTCTTCTGATATCATGGGTGTCTAGAGTATAGCATTTGATGAATTTCCACCAACACTAGCTTCTTTAAATCTGCACTATTTGGAATGTGTTAGGATATTCCTATACTCCATCCTAGTCCCACCAGTATTTTGACCATTTACATTTTCAGTCATGCATTCACTTTTAGGGTTTGCATGCATTCTAGGGTTTGCATGCATTTTGCATGCATCCCAGTCATCAGTCCAGCACCTAGCCCTCAGTTAGCCAGCCCCCAGGAGCTTCTCACTATTTAGTTTTAGCCCTCCAGTTGCTTAATGCACCCTTCTTCCTAGATTCTAGGGAGCAACTCGCCCTTCTTCACCTACCAGTCCAGTTGTCTTCAGTTTAGACTCAGTTACACCTACCAGAGTTAGTTTGACTGATGGTTGACAGTTACTTGAGCATTGATGACTCCACTGATGATGATGAAGACTTCTAGTTGTGCTCCAATGACACTCTAGTGATCGTTTGATCACTCCATGGAGGCTAATTTGAATCCTCATGCATTGTACTATTTATTTGTCCATATTGTGATTAATTAATGAGTGTGTGTGAAGTATTATTGCTTCTATCCGAGTTCTATTGTACCATATTATTCTGTTGCTCATTATATTGCATCGACCACTCCTTCTATTTTCCTGCTTAATCATAATTACTCTTGTGAGGTTTACATCATCTCTTAGATATGTTGTGAGGATTTTCACATGGTATCAGAGCATGTTGAGAGTATTGTTTATCTCCATTCTTGAGAGTTTTTTGCAGGTTATTACCAAGATTTCGAGTGCAGCAGTAGCAGTTGTAGTTATTCTATATTGTTTTTGTAGGTCCTCTACAACTTCCATGTATTCAGAAGAAATCTATCCTCCTCCATTCAACTATGATTCTCTTTCTCCATTCAACTATGATGAATGGAAATCAAATATGATAGCACATTTGAAGAGAAATGGTCTCTTTGATTATTGTTTTAAGAGAGAGTTTGAATCCTCTGAAGAAAATATTGACTGGTTAAATAATGGTGACAGAGCCATGGGAAACATGATGCTTACTATGTCTCGATGCTTGGTACATCAATTCATTGATGATGTTGAATCTCCAAAAGAGTTATGGGCCTACTTGGATGAAAGATTTGGCAGACAGAATGAAGGGATTGGTCCAAACCCTTTCGAGAACAAGAAAAGTGATACATTCGCTCCCCTTGATGGTCTCTCATATCATGCACCAGTATCATCTCATATTGAAGTTGTTGACAAAGAACTTGCAAATTCTCCACTCATGCTCAAACTTTCTTCTCTTTATGTGCCAGCTCACACTCTAGATATTGCAGAAGGTCCTAAATCCTCTCTTGCACCAGAGTCTGTTGGTTTGCATCATGATCACATGATTATTTCAGAGGTCAAAACAGCTACCGAAGGTAATGCATTCACTCCTCTCCAGCTATCTCCTCTTTTATACTACTATATGATCATAAATTCATGCTTTCAAAAGGTCATTGAAGAATATGGCCATGGCCATTCTCTTGGGATAAATTCTCATGCAATTACTGGTTTTGATCTCACCTCTCATGGTTCAAAGGAGATCTCAAGAAACCATGATTCAAGTCTTGGATCTAATTTGGATTCTAAGCAATTACTGCTTGGGATAATTTCTCATGCATATGATAGTTTTGATCTCACCCTTGCTGGTTCAAAGGAGATCTCAAGAAACTATTTTTTAAGTCTTAAATCTGATTTTGATTTCAAGCAAACATGTAATAGTTATTTTTGGCATAATCTCACCCATGGTGGTTCGAAGGAGAAGACAAAAGGCTATATGCACTTTCACAGATTTGATCCTACCTCAGCTGATTCGAATCATAGGTTCAAGGATCATTCTCATACTGTTGGATTTATTCTCATCACATTCGATCTGAAGAGCAAGTACACACACATGCTTTTTGAACATGATCCACTTCTTCCCAAGAAGAAGATACCTCCAGACATATGACCAAGCATCACACCTGCTTGAGTTTGGAGCATTTATTTTTGTGTGTGCCTTACAGTCTGTTTTTGAGGAGGGGGTATGTTTCCCATGAAATTTTCCCACTTCCTTGGTTTATTGATTGTTATTATTCATTGTATTGGGTGACCTTTGGTATTAGTTACCAGGGCACAGGATGGATTAAGGGGGGTTGTTAGGATATTCCTATACTCTATCCTAGTCCCACCAGTATTTTGATCATTTATATTTTCAGTCATGCATGCACTTTTAGGGTTTGCATGCATCCCAGTCATCATTCCAGCACCTAGCCCTCAGTTAGCCAGCCCCCGGGAGCTTCTCACTATTCAGTTTTAGCCCTCCAGTTGCTTAATGCACCCTTCTTCCTTGATTTTAGGGAGCAACTCACCTTTCTTCACCTACCAGTCCAGTTGTCTTCAGTTTACACTCAGTTACACTTAGTTACACTCAATTACACTCAGTTACACCTACCAGAGTTAGTTTGACTGATGGTTGACAATTACTTGAGCATTGATGACTCCCCTGATGATGATGAAGACTTCCAGTTGTGCTCCGATGACACTCCAGTGATCCTTTGAGCACTCCATGGAGGCTAATTCGAATTTCCACCTTAGGCATTCGAATCCTCATGCATGGTACTATTTATTTGTCCATATTGTGATTAATTAATGAGTGTGTGTGAAGTATTATTGCTTCTATCCGAGTTCTATTGTACCAAATTATTCTGTTGCTCATTATACTGCATTGACCACTCTTCTTCTATTTTCCTGCTTAATCATAATTACTCTTGTGAGGTATACATCATCTCTTAGATCTGCTGTAAGGATTTTCACAGAATGTACAATCTATCTTTGTAGATGAGGATATCATCTTCACCAAGATGATATCCTGCACACTTTTCATCCACATTACCCTACTGCAACCTTTCTTATTTGAAGACAAGCTTCATCACTGTTTTGGGCTTCAATGGCTCTTGTCTTCAAATCTGACTTGCACATACTTACTGCTGCAACATGAAATTTTATGCTAAGAGCATCTGCAACCTTATTCTCCTTCTCTTTTACATGCTTAATTTCAAAATCAAATTCACAAAGAAACTCTATCCACCTAGCTTGCCTAGCATTCAAGTTTGGTTGATCAAACAAATACTTCAAACTCATGTGGTCTGTTCTAAGCTCGAATCTCCTTCCCATCAAATAATGTCTCCACATCTTGAGAGCATGCACTATGGCTGCTAATTCTAAATCATGTATGACATAATTCTTTTCATGCTCTTTTAACTTCCTTGACTCATAGCAAATCACAAATCTTTCTTGCATGAGCACTCCACCTAGCCCTTCAATGCAAGCATCTGTGCACACCATGAAATCTTTCTTTGGATCTGCTATCTTAAAAACATGAGCACTGGTAAGTAACTCCTTTAACTTCTGAAAACTTTTTTCACATTTTTCAGACCATTCAAACTTGATGTTCTTTCTTTGCAATGAAGTGATCGGATGCGCTATCCTGGAGAAGCCTTGAATAAACCTTCTGTAGTAACCAGCAATACCCATAAAAGATATAACATCTGAAACATTCTTTGGAGTAGACCAATCCATGATGGCATTAATCTTCTCCGGATCCACTGCAATTCGTTCTTCAGAAATGATATGACCCAAATATTGCACATTCTTTTGGTAAAACTCACACTTGCTTAACTTGGCATACAACTAATGTTCTCTAAGTACTTGCAACACCATTATTAGATGTTCCTCACGTTCTTCTTCATTCCTTGAATAGAAAAGAATGTCATCCAAAAACACAATCACAAACTTATCCAAATATTTGTTGAATACACTATTCATGAGACACATGAATGTAGTAGGTGCATTGCTAAGGCCAAATGGCACCACTATGAATTCATAATGACCATATCTAGTTCTGAAATCCACCTTGTGAATGTCTTCTTCCTTAATCCTCACTTGATGATGCCCATACCTCAAGTCAATAATTGAAATCACTTCAGCTTCCTTCATTTGATCAAACAAGTCATCAGTTCTTGGCAATGGATACTTGTTCTTGACTGTCACTTTATTGAGCTGGCTGTAATCAATACACATCCTTAGAGTCCCATCCTTCTTCTTAACAAATAACACCGGTGCTCCCCAAGGAGACACATTAGGCCTGATATACCTCTTGTCCATTAATTCTTGTAGCTACATCTTCAACTCTACCAATTCTGGCATGCTCATTCTATAAGGAGCTTTGGAATTTGGCGTTGCCCTTGGAACAAGATCGATGGTAAAATCAATATCTCTCTTTGGGGGTAGTCCTAACACTTCATCCGGAAATACATCTTGGAATTCTTGCAATAATGAGAAATATTCTATCCTTGGGCCTTTGTCCTCTGATGAATCTAACATATGGACTGCATACAATTTACAACCTTTCTTATAAAACTTTTTCAACTGTAGGGCTGAAATCTGCCTTACCGAAACTTGCTTGGGAATTCCTCTTACCAATCTTGGCCTTCCCTCTTCATCAATGCATGCAAGTGATTTTTCATAACAGTCCAATTTGGCTCTATGTTTTTCTAACCAATCCATTCCAATCAAGGCATCATAAGATCCTAAAGGTAGAACATTTAAATCTGCATGTGTGTGGAGTCCATTCAATTCTATGGAGCACTCCACCACCACTTAACTAACATTTGTCTTGGTCCCTGTGGCTAATTGAACTAGCTAAGATTTATTATGCTTCAGTTTTCTAAGAGAAAAGCCTTCAACCACTTCTGGAGAAACATAACTATGAGTAGATCTTGGATCAATCAAAACAGAAATAGATTGCTTAGCAACCTTACCTTCAACTTCCACCACTAATGATTAATGGTCTGCTTGATGATTATCCAATGCTGCATAAATTTGAGGCATTGCCCTTGCCATGTCCTCCACTGTAGCTGCTCCCTTTAAGTTGTGCAACCTTCGACGATTATCCTTCAGCATGTGGTTTTCTCCACATCCCCAACACTGAAGTGGTCCCTTTGATGCTTTGTCTGCTACTACTGTTGGTTTGAATCCACTCCTTACTTGCTGCTCATGTGGAAAGGTTCTAGGATGACCTTTGAATGGTGGCTTGAAACCACTCTTCTTTTGATCAAACCTCTCTCTTGGATTTCATTTACATGCTTGGTTAGCCTCTGTTTTTCCTTTATTATGCTCATAGAAATGCATTGCCATTCTAATGGCTTCATCAAGACTTGCTGGATTAACAAAATCAATCCTATATCTCAAACTACGAGGTAGACTCCCAAGAAAGCATTGGATTTTTACTCTCTCATCTTTGATATAGTAAACATACCTCAATAATTCCAAAAATTGTGGACATGCGCTTCCATAGAGTTTTTCCCTAATCTGAGTTCATTGAACTCTTTTCTCTTACTGTCATAATACCTAGCAGAAAGGTATTTCTCCTTGAAGTACTTCTTGAATCTCTCCCAACTAATCTTCCTCTCACTGCTTCCTTTCACTTGTAAGAGATTGTCCCACCAAATTGAAGCTCTGCCATTTAGATTGTAAATGGCAATTCTGGCTTTCTCATTTCCTGAGTAGTCTTGAATTCTGAAATATTTCTTTATTCCAAGAATCCATGCCTCTGCCTCTTGACCAGTCTTGTCTTCTCCATCAAATATGGGAGGCCTTTCCTTCCTGAATTCTCCCTGTGGGATTCCCTTGGACTTCTTTCTTCCATCAAATCTCCTAGGAACATGCCTTGGGCTCCTTTGAGAACCTCTGGAGTCACACGATTTGCTAGAAGAAGATCTAGAGGAAGGTGTTCTATGCTTCCTGCTCACCAAACTCTTCCTTGGGCTTGGAGTCCTCTTCTTTGAATGAACTCTAGAGAAAATCTCTGCCTCTCTTCCTTCTTCACCTGCATTGCTTGGGTTGGACCCAAGGTTTATCCTTTTTTGCATGTTAGTGAGACTTTGCAATATAGTAGCATTGAGTTGGTGTTGTTCTTCTTGAGCCTTGATCAATCTTTCATTGAAGCTCGCCATGGTTTCAACCAAGTTCTGAGGAGTCACATGCTCCCTTCTCCCATTGGATTCGGTCTCAACATTCTCTTCATGCACATTTTCTCCTAGGACGTCTTCTTCATGCTCATAAGGATCTTGAGCATCATTTATGGTCACCATTTTTCCTGTATGCTACCTCTGCTACAATTATTAATTTTATGAGCTGCAAGCACTGTGCATTATAAAAATATTTGTTAGACATATTAGGAATGCATATAGAAATATAAAGCATCAGTATTTAATACAATAAAACTCATGGAATAATTCACATAGCTGTTATGCATTCATTTCTTTTGCCCATTCATGCAATTTTGGAAATTGCTCATACTGTCAACAATATGTCAAAAACAGTCACTGGCAGTTTTTGGTTCTAATTATCTATGATATCTGATGTCCCCATTCGAATTCTTCCTATGCACCATTGATCCCTGTTGGATAAGATTTCAAATGCCTGTCCACTTGCTCCATTCCAACATCGGGTGTGGAAACTACATCACTTCAAAAATGACAACTTTTACCAATAACCCTGCACATTTTAACACAGTTGTATTTTTGTCCCAAATGCCAATTTCAGCCACCTGTGGAAGAAAATCTATGATGAATCACAAAACATTTTCTACTGGGAAAAGTTGGTCTATATAACAACGAATTCTCAGCAAGTCGCCGATCTCTGTTCTGATACACCATTCATCTTCTATAAAATTTTGGGTTTGACTACTTTCCACTTTTCACATTTTTCCAAAATTCCAATTTTTGGACCAAATATCCAAATGCAAAATTTGAAAATTCGCGTTTCCGAAACCCGAAACTCGACAGCCCGAAAGTTGAAAATTACGGGTTCGGAATTTCGGAAATCCAAACGCAAATTTTGAAAATTCGCGTTACCGAAACCTGGAACCTGAAACCCGACAGCCCGAAAGTAGAAAATTGCGGGTTCGAAATTTTGGAAATCCAAATGCAAATTTTGAAAATTCACGTTCCTGAAATCCAAAACTCGACAGCCCGAAAGCTGAAAATTGCAGGTTCGGAATTTCGGAAATCCAAATGCAAATTTTGGAAATTCGCATTCCCGAAACCCAAAACCCGACAGGCGAAAGGCAAAAATTGTGGGTTCGGAATTTCGGAAATCCAAACGCAAATTTTTAAAATTCATGTTCCTGAAACCCGAAACTCGACAACCTGGAAGCCGAAAATCACACGTTCGAAATTTCGGAAATCCAAATGCAAATTTTTAAAATTCGCGTTCCTGAAACTCGAAACCCGACAGCTCGAAACTGCGAAAAACACCTGCGTTTCCTGTAGCTTCCAAGGTTCATAACTCCCTCGTCCCTTGTCTAAATGAGGCGAGTATGGTACCGTTGGAAATCTATTGGAGAGATATATGCAATGGTCTAATCCTCCCCCACACTTGAAAACTCTAACCCTGTCATTTTTCCAATAACAAAATGCCACCCCATCTTCACCAATACTGCGCTAAAACCATTCTGTTACTTGCCTGTAACTCAGAATTTGGCCCAAGCAGCCCCAGTTCTACAAGATGGGCTCTGATACCACTCTGTAGCGTCCCCTTCCATCATTTCTATGCAAGGAAGGAAATGTTAAGCAAAATTACCAAGCTTAATGGGTAAACTCAGGCCCATACATGACTCAAAATTTAAAAATAAATAAGAACTTCATGTGTGCAGGCTCATACTTCAAATAAACACATCGAAAATAAACATAGTAGCAAGCACACAAACAGTAATGCTTCCTCATATCTAACACATGCATGCGATGATTCAATAGCCAGGGATTTCAATTCCATTCCCAGGCTAAGTACAGACTTCATATCAATTCCCTTAACATGAATACTACCATTGTGAATTAACACATTACATAACACAAAATGCATATAATTTTATGACATAGATAACACTTATCTTGAAGATGAAGCTATCCAAACAACTGGATATATGAGACCAACGTTCCACCCATGCATATATCTATGTCCAGCTTGTATTCTTTCAGCTGAGAGATCACCCCCGAGCTGGGTTGTGTACCCACTAAGGAGGAACTAGTTGGGCTCACTCACAGCCATGGTTTCACTCAACAACTATGCTAAGCCAACACACAGTTGGGTTTGTCAAGCATATGAAAGACAAATGAGGGCAATGCTAAGCTAGTGAGCTCAACCACAGAGCTACAGGCATCTAAAATGAATTCAACAGTCAAGGTACCCACATTAGTTACCACACCCAATACAAGGAAGGTCCCCTTCTCTGCTGCACAGTCCCTCAGGCGTCCCTTCCCTCCAGTGCTCTTCAGGGTGGGCATAGAAAGGTCTAGCTGCTAACCCTTGAGATTCTAACCCTCACTGGGTTTATCAAGCAAACCCAACCTCTACTCAGTCATTCACAATTGGATTTCTCACAATTCTATTCATCAAATAACTCAATCCCATCACTGGTTTTCTGGGATATAAAAACTGGGTTTTCCAATGGATTTCGGGGTATCTAATCCTCTCAAATTCGCCCCAAGGTTCATATCTATGAATCCCCCATTGGATTTTTTTGTTAAATACCAAATCTGGTCGTTTTTTGCTCTTCAAAACGTGGGTTCTTTCAAAGTTGCGATTTCTATTTTTTCTCACTGCTAGCAATTCATTTTTGAATAAAAACTAATGCTGGTAACTTCCACAATGGAATGGGGATGAGGAAGAAGGAACTCCCATGAGGTAGAGTGGCTTGTGGTACAAGAAAATAGAGCCCATACCGGAAAATACGAATTTATGGGCTTCCCATGCTCCATTGAAGCCATGGACTGAAATCTTTAACTACTTCCTTACAACAGAAATAAATGTCATCAAGGAAAGTCAAATGGGTTCTCACAATGACATTTGGCAGCTTATGGCTCAATCTGACAACCCCCTCACCACTCCCTAGTCGATACACATGGCCCCTTCTCATTGGTTGCTTCCATAGCCAGTTTTGATATTTGATTGAAATATTAACATTTACATCAATTTACAATATCCCATGGCTTAATAGCACATGGGTAACAAAATGTCAAATGCTTGTCCATTTTAAATAAAATACAAACATACACTAGCGGGGCCTTGGCCTTGAGCTCCACGTTAGGGAAACATACATTGCATGTATACAATATTTACATAAAAGCCAATAAATCACAAGGGTCAAAATTGGGGTATTACAAATTGAATGGACTCCTCAGGCATGGAGAATTAAATGTCTTACCATTGGGATCATATGATGCCTTAATTGGCATGGATTGGTTGGAAAAGCATAGATCCAAGGTGGACTATTATGGGAAAGCAATGGAATTCTTTTATGATGAAGGCAAGCCAAGGTTGATTAAAGGAATTCCAAAGCATGTTTCAATAAGGCATATTTCAACTCTGCAATTAAGGAAGTTTTATAAAAGGGATTTTCAGTTATATGTTGTGCATATATCAGATTCAGCAAAAGATAAAGGACCTAGGATAGAAGACTTCCAGATATTGCAAGAGTTTCAAAATGTGTTTCTAGAAGAAGTTCTACGATTTCCACCTAAGAGAGATATTGACTTTTCCATTGATCTTGTTCCAGGGGAAACACCCATATCAAAATCTCCTTGTAGAATCAGCACACCAGAATTGGTAGAATTGAAGATGCAACCGCAGGAATTAATGAACAAGGAATATATCAGACCAAGTGTATCCCCATGGGGTGCACCAGTGTTGTTTGTTAAGAAGAAGGATGGAACATTGAGGCTGTTTATTGATTACAGGAAGCTCAATAAAGTGACAATTAAGAGCAAGTACCCATTGCCAAGGATTGATCAATTGTTTGATCAAATGAAGGAAGCTAGAGTGTTTTCAAAGATTGACTTGATGTATGCGTACCGTCAAGTGAGGATTAAAGAAGAATACATTCATAAGACATCCTTCATGGCTAGGTATGGTCATTATGAATTTACAGTGGTGACATTTGGTCTTACCAATGCGCCTTCTACATTCATGTGTCTGATGAACAGTTTCTTCAACAAGTAGTTGGATAAGTTTGTGATTTTGTTCTTGGATAAGTTTGTGATTGTCTTCAGCATTTGTTAATGGTATTTCATGTCCTTAGGGAGCACTAGCTGTATGCTAAGCTGAGTAAATGTAACTTCTTTCAAGAAAAGGTTCATTATTTGGGTCATATTATATCAAGAGAGCGCATTGGAGTGGATCTAGAGAAGATTGAGGCCATCATGGATTAGTCCACTCCAAGGAATGCAATAGATGTTAAATATTTTATGGGCCTTGTTGGTTACTACAGGAGGTTCATTGAAGGCTTCTACAGGATAGCCCATCCAATTACTTCATTGTAGAGGACAAACATCAAATTCACATGGTCTGAAAAATGTGAAAGAAGTTTTTAGCAGTTAAAGGAGTTGCTTACTAGTGCACCTGTTTTTAAGATTGCAGATTCGAGTAAGGATTTTGTGGTATGCATTGATGATTACATTGAAGGAGTCAGTGGAGTGCTAATGCAAGAAGGGTTTGTAATTTGTTATGAGCCAAGGAAGATGAAGGAGTATGAAAGGAACTATGCCACCCATGACTTACAGCTAGTAGCTATAGTTCATCCTCTCAATAGATGGAGGCATTATCTCTTGGGAAGAAGATTTGAGCTCAGAACTGATCATATGAGTTTGAAATACTTGTTTGACCAGCCAAATATGAATTCAAGACAAACTAGATGGATGGAGTTTCTTTGTGAGTTTGATTTGGATATTAAGCATGTCAAATCTAAGGAGAATAAGGTTGTTGATGCACTCAACAGGAGATTCCATATTGCAGCAGTAAGTAGGTGTGAATCAGACTTGAAGGAAAGAATTTTAGAGGCTCAAGATAGTGATGAGGTCTACCTTCAGATCAAAGAGAAATTGCAATAGAGTGTTATAGAGGAGAAGTATGAAATATATCAACTGGGTGAGGGTAATTTTCTCGTTTATCAAAACAATGGACTGTACATTCCAAACAATGCAGATTTGAAGAAGTTGGTGATGGATGAGATACACCAAAGACCATACTCAGGACATCCAGGATATCATAAGACTATAGCAGCAGCAAGGACGCAATAGTTTTGGCATGGTATGAAGAAAGGAATAGGTGAGTACATTAATATATGTCATAAGTGTCAACAGGTCAAGGAAGAGCACCAACATCCAAGAGGATTGTTGCAGCCATTTCCCATCCCAGAATGGAAGTGGGAAGTGATCTCTATGGATTTCATAACCAGGTTTCCAAAGATAATGAAGAAGCATGATTCAATAATGGTGGTGGTGGAAAAGATATCAAAGGTAGCTCATTTCATTCCAGTCAAGTCCACCCACAAGGCTAATGACATTGCAAATATCTTCATGAGATAGATATTCAGATTGCATGGATTTCCGAAGGAAATAGTTTTAGACCATGACACCAAGTTCACATCCAAATTTTGGAAATGATTGTTCTAGGAGTTGGGAACTCAATTGAAGTTTAGCACAGCCTATCATCCTCAGACAGATGGTCAGACTGGGAGAGTTAATCAGATGCTTGAATATATGTTCAAGATGTATGTGATGGATAAACCATCTAAGTAGGAAAACTATTTACACTTAGTGGAATTTGCTTACAACAATGGACATCAAGCATCATTGAAGATGAGTCCTTTTGAAGTGTTGTATGGAAAATGATGCAAAAATATACCAAGATGGGAGAACCCAATGAACATAGTAGTGCTTGGAATAGAAATGATTGAGGAGATGGAGCAAGAAATTGTGAAGATTAGGCAGAATTTGAAGGCAGCACAGGACAGGAAGAAGAGTTATGCAAATTTGAAAAGAGTGCATAAGGAATTTCAGATTGGGGATCATGTCTACTTGAGAGTGAAACCAAGGAAGAGTTCGATGAAGTTTGGAAGTTGTGCCAATTTGGAACCAAGATATTATGGGCCATTTGAAGTCCTTCATAGGATAGGGACAGTTTCATATAGGATTGCATTTCCTGCTAACATGAAAGCTCATAATTTTTTCCATGTATATTTTCTTAAGAAATATGTACATGATCATAATCATATCATTGATTGGCATGTGATACAAGTGGAACTAGAGGGAGAGTTCCAGGTGGAGCCTATATGCATCCTCAATAGCAAAGTTACCTTGCTCCGGAACTAGGCCATAGGGTAGGTAAAGGTGCAATGGAGGCACCTTAGTCCAGAAGAGGCCACGTGGGAGCTGTAGGATGCCATAAAAGAGGCATTCCCATTTTTGTTCAAGTTTGAGAAAACTGTGTTATTTTAAGGGAGAGGGAGTTGTAATACCCCATTTTTCCCTTGATGTTATTTGGATTCAATGTAAAGACCATATATATATGCAGTGTGTGTATTTTCCCTAGTGTGGAGCTCAAGGCCAAGGCCCCACTAGTGGATGTTTAAGGTTATCGCTTAGGAAAGTACTTTGACAGTTTGATTATGCATGGGATGTTAAGCCATGAAGAAATGTAATTGATGTAATTATTATTAATGAATAAAATAACCAAGGAACTGGATAAGGAGGCAACTAATGAGAAAGGCGGCACATGTATCCACTAGGGAGAAGTGATGGGGGGGTTATGGGATTGTTTTTCCATGTTTCCACATGTCCGACTATGAACCCATTTGAACTCCCTGCTGACATTAATTTGGTTGCACAGGGTGGTTGAGAACCCTGTTGTTGAAACCGATGGGGTATGGAGCATGCCTACGATTATGTATGGCATAACATGAATCTGGTTTCATGTCCGGAAATACACTCAATGTCTGGAACTCGCAGAACCAGTTTTGAGTACCCATGGTGGAAAAGACGGATTCATTTCATACATTCATTCATCATCCATTCACGCACTGACCATTCATGATCCATTGATCTAGAGAGAGAAAATAGGCTCATACATTTCTGCATACGCGGATCCAATCCAAGTGGGAACTTGAAGATAATTATGTTTTCCTAGAAGGAGGGCCAAGTGAAAATCTTGCCTAAATGAAACACGATCATACCTCTTCCAACAAGAATATCGATTGTCACTCATATTCACAGGCATGCATCAACCTCTATAGAAGAATCAGTGCAATATCCAACCGTCATTCTTGCTACCCTTGTGATAGAGCAAGAAACTAGGAGGGTCGATATCATTTTTATATCACCCACTAGGGGACCCTTCACACTCAAACAATTACGCAAAGGTTCTTCTGATAGTGTTTCTAGGTTACAACAAAGAATCATAGAAGAGCATAATATTGGATTAGCAGCAATTCAACATCACCAGAACACTGATATGCAAGTTAATAATTCAGATAATCAAAATTCAGGTGACCAAAATCTTGAACAACATACTTCACCTCACCACAATCTACTTCCCAATTTCAACCTTTATACATTATTCGGGGAAACAGAACAAGGCCAACCAAACATTTCTACAGGTGGACCACCACCGACACCTCCGTCATATTCATCATCCTCATTTGAAGAGTCCTCACATAGTGAGTCAGACTCCAGCTCCTCCTCAGAAGACGTACCCATGGAAGAAGGTGAAAACAGACCCTGGCTGGACCAGGATGTTGTGTTTATAGTTGGAGAACAATACAGACTCCCTAAGAACCCTGAAAACTGGCTCCCTAAGTTTGATCCTGATGAGAAGTCACCTACCCTTGATCATATTAAAACTTTTATGCAGGCCATCAGACTTAGGAATGTCATTCATGAAGATGTAGTTTGTAGATTTCTTCCTTACACGTTCCAAGGGAAAGCATACACCTAGGACTTTTCCCTAGAAGCGAGATCCATCTCTTCATGGAATGACTTTGAAAAAACGTTCATTCATAAATTTGGAGATGAAAAGACTCCAGAAAACTTGGCTATAGACTTGTCCTCAATAAAAATTAGAGGCAAGGAAAGAGTAAAAGATTATAATCAAGTGTTTTCATACTTATAAAATAGAATCCCTACTATTGTTCTTCCTGCAGAAGAACTGTTGGTTTCTTATTATGTTAAAGGTTTACCTGTTCCCATTACAATGAGGGTAAAAAGAGAACGGAAAGATAACTTGCAGGAGGCCTTTTATAAGGCTATCCAGGTTGAAAAAGATATATTATGTTTGAAAGATAATCCTTATATTACATCAAGTCAACCTTCAACCTCCAAAAGAAAGCAAGAGAACAACCCAAAACCCAATGGCAAAAGAAGGACCCATTTGAGATGAATGACATCAAAAAGTTTCTCCAAAAGATCTCAAATGAAATGGTAGATCTGAAAAATACTAACATAGAAAACCAGAACAATAACAGGGGATTCAATAGACAACCTCTCAGAAGACCTTGTTCAACCCCCACAAAACCAAGTCCCACCTAATCCTGATGAAGGATTGAACTCTGAAGAAATTATTTCTATCTTTAAGGCTTTGGTTTCAGAATCACATAATTCTCCTTATTAGCATGATGAAAACCCACAAGAGAATCAAGATCTTGAACAACCAGATAAATTAGAAGACCAGCAAATAAACACAATTAGCTTCTTTTCAGAACATCCCATGGAAGAGGATGAAGATGAGCTTGAGGCTGTCTTCAATGTCCAAAACCCCTATAATACAAGGAGAAAAGGACAACCCACACAAGAAGCTTCCACTTCAACACCCACACCAAACCGAGGTAAAGCACCAACACATAAGGACACTATAATTCATAAAATAGAATATAGCCTCATTGAGAACTTCAAAAGAGTAAAATCCAATATCTCTCTTTTTGAGCTTCTGAAAATCCCTGCAATGAGAGATAGTAAGAAAATACCTCATTTCTTGCTTACTTTTGAAGTTTTCAATAGAAATGTCCATAATTGTATGATAGATTCAGGGGCTTCATCAAATGTGATGCCTTTATCTATCTGCAAAAATTTGAATGCCTCTTGGGATATCTGCCCTACTCAAATTGTCCAACTTGATAGATCCAAAGTTACGGTAGTGGGAAAAATGAAGAATGTCCTATTGACACTATCTACTGACCCTAGAATCCACCAGATTGTGAATATTATTGTGGCTGACATCCCAAAAATGTATGGAATGTGGTTGAGCAGGAATTGGTTAGAGAATATCAAAGGCTACTTTGCTACTGACGGCTCCCACTTATGGCTTCCCTACAATGGAAGACCAAACTGAATTAAGATCAGCAGGGAACCTTATATGAAACAAATTGTCACAAACTTGAATGATCCTAGTGAGCCTATTGCATACTTTATCTCCCATGTAGAACATTACACTTTTGATACATTCTTTGGGGATCTACCTACGGATTTGTCACCAATTGAGAATGCACAAAATTAGTCCCAAATTGTCAATCTTACTTGTATTCCATTCTTAGGTATTGTTGTACATAATGTATACAATGTAAATACTAATTTTATGTTAGACTTGAATGCATTGACTCTAATTTTTTATGGCTCTGGATCTAAAGATGGAGCTGGTGCAGGTTGTGTCTTGATTGATCCAAAATGAACCAAAACTATGATTTCCTGTATAATTGAGTTTGAATGCACCAACAACATAGCTGAGAATGAGGCCTTGGTCCAAGGAATCAGGAAGGAAATTGACATCGGTTCCCAAGTAATTGAATGCTATGGAGATTTTGAGATCATAGTAAAACAGGTGAGAAACAAAATTCATTGTCTGTCTCCTCGTTTGATTAACTATGAGAAATTGGTAAGAGATCTCACTAACTTTTTTTCTGCATTTAACATCAAGTCAGTCCCTAGATCAAAGAATTTTGATGCAAATTTACTGGCTAATACTACATCTCAGTTTTTCCCACCAGAAGGTTTGTCCCCTAACACTTTTTCAATTGAACTTATGTACAAGCCTTGTATTCCTGATAATGTAACAAATTGGAAGGTATTTGATGATGACCAACAAATATTAGACTTTCTCATAGCCCAAGACACTTTTCAAGATGTGGCAATAGATGAGGCTGATAATGATAAGTCTCTGGCTGATTCCACTCATCCTTTCAATCCGATCCCTAAATTAGTTATCAACCTGGAGAAATACGATGATCTGCAAGATAAGTTCAAGCAAAAGATCAACTATAAAACTCAAAGTTCGTCCCTCAACTATCATCATGTCAACCTAGGAACTCAAAAGAAGCCTCATTTCATCAATCTAGGAGTTTATTGCTCTGTTGAGTAAAAGAGAAATTTTATCAAACTGTGCAAGGAGTTGAAAGATGTATTTGCATGGACATGCGATGAACTCAAAACTTATGACACCAGTATCATGCACCATAATATACCAATGAAACCTGAGGTAAAACCCTATTAACAAAAGTTAAGTAAAATGCATCCCAATTTGGAACACTTTGTCAAGAAGGAGCTTGAGAAACTACTGGTAGCACGAATTATATTCCCTGTCAGACATACACAGTGGATTGCTAACCTAGTACCTGTTCAGAAAAAGAATGGGGAAATCAGACTCTGTGTTGATTTCAGGAACTTAAACAGAGCTTCTAAAAAGGACAACTACCATGTTCCTCCAATGGAGTTGATTCCACATACAGTAGCAAGGTCTGAGATGTTTTCTCTCCTTGATGGATTCTCAGGATATAACCAAGTCCTAGTTGCCCCCGATGATCAACTAAAAACAACTTTCAAGATCCCTTGCGGAACCTTTTCCTACAGGCGAATGCCTTTTGGGATGACAAATGCAGGTGCTACATTCCAAAGAGCTATGGACATAGATTTTATGGGATTGATGCACAATTCTATCATTTTATACTTGGATGATATTACTATTTATTCTAAAAAATGACATGAACATTTGTCTGCTCTAAAACAGGTGTTTGAACGCTGCAGAAGATATGGAATCTCATTGAGCTCGAAGAAATCTATCTTTGCGGTTACCGAAGGTAAGTTGTTGGGTTGTATTGTTTTGAAATAAGGAATGATCATTGATCCAAAATGCACAGAAGCCATTTCAAAGATCGTCCTACCCAGTTCATGTAAATCCATGCAATCTTTTCTTGGTAAGATTAATTTCATTCGTAGATTTGTTCTGAATTTTGCTCAAATTGTTAAGCCGTTGCAACAATTGGTTAAAAAGGATGCCCAGTTTAAGTGGTCTGCGGAGCAAAGAAATTCCTTTGTTGGAATACGGAAAGCCATTGCAGAAGCCCTAGCTCTGATGTCTCCAGACTTCAACAAATATTTTATTATGTACACCTTTGCTACTGACTTCTCCTATGTAGTTGTTTTTACACAAAAAATGAGAATGGTGCTGAAATCCCTATTTCATTCATGAGCTCCACATTCAAAGGAGAAGAACTCAATTACTCCTAGATCAATAAACAAGATTACACAGTCTATAAATCAGTAAAACATTTTAGAACATATTTTATTGAAATCTCAGACTAAAGTCATTGTTCCTTATGCAGCTATTAGAAATATACTGGTTTAGAAGGAGCTAGGTGAAAAGAGAGCTCATTGGATGACGGCTCTACAAGAATATGATTTGGAGATCAGACGAGCAAATATTTTCAAAGGCCAAGGCTTGTGTCTGCTCACTGCTCAATCAAATGATCATGTAGAACAACAGATTGAGTGGGAATAAGAGGAAAGTATAACAACAAGGTATGTTAAGGTTATCACATCTCAAACATCTGAATGGTATGATGACATTAAATTCTTCCTTACTCATGGGTTTTCTCCTGAAACCCTTGACTTTAAAACATGTAGAGCTTTGAGGTTAAAAGCTACACCATATTAATTCATAGATGGGGTGTTTTTTAGGAAGAATTATGATGGTGTTTTTCTCAGATGTTTAGAGAGAGAAGAAATTGATAATATTCTTTTGAAATTTCATGCAGGACCAGCGGGAGGGCACTTCTTAGGAGAAACCATTGAACAAAAGATCTTGAGGGAAAGAGACTACTGGCCTAATTTGTTCAAAGATGCATACTCTTATGCCAGAAGATGTGAAATGTGTCAGAAGTGTGCTAGGAAAATGAAAAACCATGCTTTTCCTTTGCATCCATTAACAGTTCAGTTTCCATTTCAGTAGTGGGGACTGGATTTTTTTGGACCCATCAACCCTACTTCCTCTTTGCAACACAAGTACATCTTGACAAACACATACTACTTTATGAGATGGGTAGACGTAGTCCCTCTCAGATAATCCAATACAAACCAAGTGATATCCTTCCTTGAAATCCAAATAGTCACTAGGTTTGGTGCCCCTGAATTTCTAGTGTTTGACAATGAATCTTATTTTTCTTCCATTGATCTTACACAGTATTCCCTTGAAAAAGGGATAAAGTTGAAGTTTTCTACCAACTATTATCCACAAGGGAATAGACTAGTAGAGTCTTCCAACAAAAACTTGATTAACATCTTAAAGAAGATTGTTGCTACTCACCATAAATATTGGCACACCCAGCTATACAATTCTCTTTGGGCAAACCAGGTCCCCCCAAAGGCAGCCATAAGAAAATCCCCTTACTGTTTGGTTTATGGTAAGGAGGCCATCTTGTCATCCAACCTCATGATTCCTTCACTACATTTGACACAGTCCATACAAGAGGATGATTCTTCCCCAATCCAACACAGAATTGATATGTTACTCAAGTTGGAAGAAGATAGGGAGAGGTCCAAAAACAAGTTGTATCAACATCAACAGCTAGTAAAGAGGTGGTTTGATGAGAATTCCTCATCTGACAGGGATTTTACTGTGGGGGACTTGGTGTTAAAGTGGGATAAGCAACACAAAGATAAGAATGATTAAACCAAGTTCCAACGCTTATGGATAGGACCATTCATTGTTACAAAAAATATTGGTCCTAGTACTATCCAATTGTAGACACTGGAAGGTATCTCAGACACCTACCTAGTGAATGTGCAGTTGCTCAAAAAGTACTTTGTTTGAATGAGCAGATTCGCTTACTTGTACATAAAGTCTGGTTTTCTTTCTCTCCTTCTTTAATGTTCATTTGATTTTTCTTTTGTACATTGGTTTTATTTTGAATGATTTCCACACTTGTGGCAGAGGTTGTTGATCAATGTGTTTCTAAGTTAATTTAGTCTGAGGTTTTCAGGTTGCAATGTCAGTTTTAATTTCACTCAGCCTACATCAGGAGATGTTCTTCATGAAATTAACATTCAATATTTGCAGAGCTTTGATTGATACATTCCCACCTGAGCCACTATCTTTATAGATGGCTTATTTAGTTAATTGAGGTTATGGAAGTGATTAGTTTTTCTTATCTTATGTTTCATTTGTGAATCGCAACATATCTTCATAACCTAGTCAACCTTTATCTATTTTGGATCCCATTATAGTCACATTGAAAATAATTCACCTTAATAATTGTAGATTGCAAGATGGGGGGGTCTTATCACAAGCCAACCCATTATGTTCATAGGTGTTTAAGTGAATGACATCTCCACATCTGGTCACCAATCTGTTGATGCCTCGGATATCGTAGCATCAATCAGAAAGGGATTCTCCCCGATAGATGATCCCAATTAGATTATCTACCGTTTGGTGTAGGGAATCTGTCCGGTTAGCGGTTCCGACAACCGTATGTTTGGAATTTAATTCCGATTGTACCGGTTATGGCCCGATCCACCTTTCTTTTGGATTTTATGTTTTTAATGAGATGCAAGTGCCTAATTTTTATCTGATCTAAATGCAAAACTAAAACAGATCTAAGTCTAGAAACTGAAGTAAATCTACCTATCCTTGCAAGGAGCACGTTTAAAGGATGAGCAATGAGCTGTAAGCAGATAACATAAAGAAAGAACAGATAGCCATCGATTCTTACAGGAAAAGTTACAGCAAAAAGACCTTAGAAGATAGCTTCTAGTTTAACATAAAAACACATTTATTTCTCATCAAAGAAAGAAGCAAAATTATCTAATCTAAATGGAAAGAATGAAGAAACAAATCTAAATGTAAACAAACAGAACTTAAATCTAAAGATCCCTGCAAGGAGCAAATTTAAAGGCATGAACAATGAGCTGTAGGAGTTATCTTAAAGAAAGAACAACCACCCATTTAATCTAAAAGAGAACTCTACAGCGAGATAAAGATATCAGCAAATAGCTCCTGATTTAATATGAAACACATTCATTGCTCACAGAATAGAGAAAATCGTTTGCACGGGAAGAAGCAAAATCATTTGTTGTAAAGAAATAGTTCAAATAACAAGAAAGATCTCACATTACAGGATGGAAATCACCAGAACAGTCCAATACACATCCATCTTTCGTTCTCATGCAAAACGTCCATCTCCAGGCTTTTATTAGAAAATTCGATTTCTTAGAACCAATACAAGATAGCTCGTATAGGTTTAAAAATTTCATTCACTTTCAAAAGTCCTTTCAAATCCTTCCTAACTTCTATTTATAATTACAAATCTGCCCTTTGGGCTTGCCACCTGGCCTCCTCCACTTGTCACCTACAGGAAATTCTCTCCTATAACAGAAAAATGTGACTACTCCTTTTACAAAATATTAAAAAAAGAATGGACAGCTGTCCCATAGCTCACGCTTTATACATTTGAGAGTTTAAAAAATATAACATAGCAGAAATAATCTTCTAATATCCATGCTGTCATTCTTGTGCGTGATCTTCAGCTGGGAGAGGATCGCCCAAGTCAATTGATGCTGCTGATGCTGCCGGGGAAGAGACACTCGAACCAACTGTTGATGCTGCTTCTACTTGGGAAGAAGGGAGTGAGCTGGCTGGAATTTCTGCCACTGCTGGGGAAGAGGGAATCGAGCCCACTGTTGTTGCTAGAATGGCTGCTGGGAGAGAATATTATGGATGTGCTGTTGCTCCTGCTACTACTGCAGCTTTCTTCTCCTCCTCTGCTATGTAGCTATACCACATACCTATGTCCCTTATGACTATTTTTGCTACAGCAGGGAACAAGATTTTCTGAGAAGTCACATTCTTACCGAGCTCTGCTCCAATGCTTTGAACTTCTGCTATTGCAGCTTGATGCACTTCCTTCAGCAGATGGTTGTGGAGTGATGACAATCCAATATAATGTTGGAGGTCATCAATAGCCAGGACATCAATCCTCTTCACATACTCCGTTTGAATGCCTAGTTCTTCCTTTAGTTGAGACAAACGTTGCTCCTTTTCCGAAAAGTCCTCCAGGGTCTGAGGGAAGCTCAATTTGCATTTGTCATGCACCCCTTGGAGCCTTTGGTATAGACTGTTAATTTTATCTGTTGTTCTTTGCACACTGGCTATCAGCTTACTGCCACAGTTCCTGCCAAACTGCAACAGGGCTATGTCCTCATTAAAACCATCCACAGATTTAAACGGGAGATGTGTGGGAAAACCCCCTTTTCCTTCTCTCCATGCCATCTGACTCATGATATTTTCCTTGACACGGGTATTCTTAGCTTTGAGCCTATGGGCCTCCGCATTAATTTCTTTTAACCTGACTACCATGGCCTTGAGCTTGCAAACCTCATTAGTGATTAGCTCCTGAGTGTCATGCAATTGCTTCAGGATGCTGCAGGACAGCTCATGGAAGGGAGACATGGCCATCGTCCTGCTCTCAGCTTGCTCTAACCACTCAGCTAGTGCCCACTTGTCTGCTTCTAGCTGGGATGCTTTATCTTCCACTCCGTTCTTCTCTGCTTCCAAAATCATCATTAGGAGTGTTAGTTGGTCCTTTTCCTCCTCCAGCTGGTTATACTTGCCTGATAGCTCTTTATGCTCGGCATACAGACAATTATACTTGTTCACCACAAGATCCCTGTGGGCTTGCTCATTAGCCACAGTTTGTTGTAGCGTACGAGCTCTCTTCTTTGTCAATACATTTTCTCTAACTATAACCCCTACATTATCCAGTGATGCTTTTGTTGTTTCTACAGCTGCGGATGCCATAGCAAAGGGATCTTGATCTGTATTTTGCATTATGGTGACCTCTCGGTGGGTAATGATGTCTTCATGGAAGGGACTTTTTATCCTCTCTTCCGATTTGAGGACCATAGCTTTCCTTTTCTTTAAATAGACAAACTCATTCCACCTGGACATCGTATGTTTTCCCGATGGAGTGTACGGGACAATTGGGCGGTCCATGATGTCTATGTCTTCTTCAGCAGGTGGGGTCCGGACTTCCTGACCTAGATCTACTCCCAGATTTTGGGTACCAGAACCACCTGCTTGAGATGCGTCTATTTCCATGTCTTGGACACCGGACCCACTTGCTTGGGTATCTTCTCCTACATTCAGCTCTTCTTCTGCTTTGCTTTCTTCCTCAGCTTGTTCACCTTGCAGCTGATCTTCATTCTCTCTCCGTAGCCTTTCATTTTATTCCTCTTTCTGCTGCTGGGCTTCCTCAGCCTCTTTCTACAGCCTTTCATTTTCGGCTTCTTGTTGCGTTCTTGCCGCCTCAGCCTCCTGCAGTAACCTTGCTTCCACTCTTAATCTGAGCTCTTCCTGAGCTCGGGCATCATCAGCTTCTTTCTCCTTCTGCTGGCTGGTCTTCTGGATCTTGGTGGAACTAGAACTTATTCCACTACCTTGGCGAAAGGTTCGCAGCTCAGCCATGTTGCTAATGCCTCTGAATACCTCTTCCTTGGCATTGGGATAGTGAGAGTACTGAAAATGAGCATAGATTTCCTTACAGTGCTGGGCCACTCTTCCCTTCCTGTTGTTCCTGTGGAATATCACCTCACCGAAGTGGAAAGCTTTCAGCTCCTGCACAAACTCTTTGGCTGAGGCAACCCACGAGAACTTGTAAGCACCTATGCAGAAAGGTAGAGGGGAAAAGGAAGCCTTATGTTGTTTGTGGAGCATTGCTCCAATTGCTTCCTTGAGGACCACATAATCTGTGGCATACTGCGGAAAAATGTATGGGGGCTTAGTCCCTCCAAACATTCTGAGGTAGATGCCTTTCTTTGAAAAGTAAAAATCCCCGTAATCCTCAAGGACTTCCACAGCATTCTCTGACAGGCAGTTGGGCTCCTCCTTGAATAACTTCTGATATAAGGGCATGATGAACCCCTCACAGATGAGTTTGTAGCTAGGTTTGTAATTCTGGGCCCACATCATCTTGAAAGCGGTATAAAATGGGGTGGTGGCCTTATCCCATGTGCAGCCCAATTTGAAGAAGTCCACCTTGGCCAAAACACAATCGATCAAATATGAGGACAAGAAAAAATCTACCTTCTTTAAGGCTATTCCTTCTCTAGTAGCAACTATCATTGAGGCCAAACTATCTGACAGGAGAGTGGCCCAGTCAAACACAGTTCCTTGAAACGCCACGAAGTGAATAATAGGGACCCACTGAATCTTATACATGGTGCCATCGGGCATGCCGAAGATTCTGCACAGCATCAGGGTGATCAATCTGAAAGGAGATCTCAGATTCTGTACGTCATATTCGTCATTTCCTTTCTTTCTCAAATGCTTGCCTGCTACTAGTAGCTTTTTGGCCATCTCAACGTTATTCATTTTTCCCAACCATTCATCAGTCAGAGCTTGCTAGGAGCGGGGAAACTTATAGGCTGCGGTAACGTATGCTGGGTGGAATGAGTCAATGGCTACTTTGCCACTGTCATTTATCACTCTTCCTTCCGCATCAGCATGTTGGAGTATCCATCCGATTACTTCAGCACAGGGGAATAGTTCAGGGCAGGTAGCCGCTCTGGTTATGCATGAAGCTTTGATATTTAGATAAATCGGCCCCTCCTCTAATAACATGTCCGGGACATCCTGGTCTCGGATCATCCTGTAAATGTCACCCCAGCGGATTTCTGGAGGAACCCCGGTGGTGCACCTAGTATCCTGGAGTGAGGTTTCAATTTTAAGTGGTGCAGGCTTTTTCTCTGTCATTTTAGCCTTCTTCTTACCACCTTTTGGCATTTTGACTTATCCCTGATGGCAACCAAATATACATCATTATCAACATGATCAACATACTGTGAGATTTTACAGAGAGCATCACCATTTTGACATGTCAATGAGATAAATGCAACGTGAAGCTGTATTTTAGGAAGTAAAATCCACCATTTCAACAGGAAACATAATTATAGAGATTTGATTCTTTTAAAGGAATGGGCTTGGAATACTCCTGAGGGGATAAGCATGTTGCGGAAGCAACCTGCTCTCGGTCCAGCTCTAGGGGGGGGTGGTATCTATCACCATGGCTGCAGTTCAAATGGCTAATGGCGGGGAAGTTTGGGTTGAAATGACTCTGCGACGAAATAACGAGGCGTTTTCATATTTACGAGCCGACGGAAGCTTCGACCGCTATGGTTATCTGACGGTACCTTGGCGAGGCGTTCTATGGTAGGTTTTGAAGCTCGGGCCGGGGTTGATGACGCTGGGAATGTGGATGATAAAAACCCTGGTGGTTATAGTTTCAGGTTTCGGCTGATGTAATCGAGACATTCACGGGGCTCGGCAGCTTAAACGCAAAGAATAACGCCGTATGCAGCCAGGGTAGGAGCTTGGGGAAACTCCATCCACTCAAACCGACAGTCTTTACATAGTCTATAAACGTTTTACGGTTTCTTTGTTTTACATGACGGAAAAAATGAAATTTTAAACCGTATTTGACGGGAAAAATAGCCCATGACGGGCATTTTTCCCGTCAAAATTAAACCTAGACCAATCGTTTTCAAAAGAGGATAACCCAATAGCAATATGACGCATGGAAGAAACAAATTTAACGGTTGAAGCCTCCTACCTGGCACCGTGAAGATAGCTGACTGAGGTGGATGAGTATGTGGTCGAGCGAGCTGAGCTGGAGCGGTCGCACGGCGTCCAACAGTTTTTCCAATCGAAAAATAACAACGTTTTGGCTCGAGCCTCCACTGCTTATTTAAATAAGTCGGCACGTTCGGGGTTTTAATTCGGTAGGTGGCGCATTAAAATGCGGCTTTAATACAAGTACGTCACGGTCACGTCAAGTTTTCTAGATTCTCGTGTGACCGCCTCCTGCGGGACCAACTTGTGAATCTCACCCGCCGTTGCGGAAGGATACAATGGAGGCTTCTGCCTTTTCGGGGCGCGTTGCGGAAGGAAAACCGAAAATGTTCCGCAAAGTGGCTCCCGCGTTGCGAAAGGAAAACTGAAAACGTTCCGCAAAGTGGCTCCCACGTCGTGGAAGGAAAACTCAAAGCATCCACAAAAGGCTCCTGTGTCGCAGAAGGATAACGCGGAGGCTTCCGCCGTTTTGGGAGTTACTCGCGAATGGTTCCCGCAAAAGGTTCCCGCATCGCGAAAGAGAAATCCAAGGCGTTCCGCAATATTTAAGTCCTTCGGAAGGATAACGCGGAAGCTTCCGCTGTTTCGGGAGAAAAAGGTGAACCTTTTCCGCAAAAATGATCGTGAACGTGAAACTTTCCAAAAAAGGCTCTCGTGGTAGCGGAGAGAAAACTTAAAAGGCTTTGGCATTTCGGAAGGTTTCGGTGAATGTTTCCGCACAAGGCTTCCGGAAACTTCAAAAGTTTCTAAGTATCGGTTGGGCCTCAAGAGAATTGCGGAAAGCTTTTGCGAAGGTTTCTGCAACTGCGGGAGAAAAAACCAAAAGGTTTCCGCAATTTTTCAAAGAAAATTTCTAACTTCTTTTCAAAGCTTCGGGGAGACTTGGCGAATGGCTTCCGCCGTTGCGGGAGGATAGCCTGAAAGCCTTCGCAGTTTCAGGAGCAAAAGCTGAATGATTCCGCAGAGTTTCCCTGGCGTGTTCCACAAAGTTTCAAAAAATCTAACTCCTTTTTCTGAAGGCTTAGACGAATGGTTTCCGCTGTTTCGGGAGCAAAAGATGAATGCTTCCGCAGAGTTTCCTTATTACGTTCCGCAACTTTTCAAAAAGGTTTCTAAGTTCCTCTTCGAAAAGTTTAAACAAAGGCTTCCGTCTTTCGGGAGGAAAACCTGAATCCCTCTGCGTTTGCAGAAGGTTTTGACGAAGAACTCCGTCGTTTCGGAAGGGATTCATCAAATGTTTCCGCGACCTTTTCAACAATAATTTCGAAGTTTTTTCGGGGAACTTATGACGAACGCTTCTGTTGTTTCGGAGAGATAGCTTGAATGGTTCCGTCGTTTTGGAAGCAATTCCTCAATAGCTTCCGCAATCTTTTAACAATCATTTCGGGAGGAAAACTTGAATTTTTCCGTGATATTTTCAACGAAAGTTTCTAAGTCCTTTTTGGATGTTTAAACAAAAGGCTTCCGCCACTGCGAGGCTCTACCAAATCGTTCCGCGATTTCGAGGAAGACTTCATGAAAAATTTTCTGTTGAGAAACAAGATCTTCTGGCAGACTTGGAGTTTTTTCATGGCAAGATTTTCTGTTAAAAAGCAAAGATAAAAGCTGGGAATGACTTATTAAGGTAGCCTTTCTACAAAATGAAAGGAGGGGCCCCAATATGTACAAAATCTTTGGGGGTGATGTTGCTGCAACAACAATGGCGAGTCGCTGGCGAACACAGATCTCTGAAAAAATTCCTCTTCATGGTCCGAAACCTCATCAAAGACATTCATCTTAGGTGCACTACTCAGCTGAGCATTTTAAATTCATGTGAGGGGAAGAAGGCACTTTACCTGCTAGCCATTGGGGAAAGGGGAGCTTTGACCGAGACATCTTCACCACTCTCAAAGGGACAACATATGAGATTCATTTTAGGAGGGTCATCATTCAGATGGTTACTACTGCCGGACTTCACAGGATTTGCAACACTTTCTCATGGACATTATTGCTCTTGTTCCTCATTCCCATGCTGCTTTCATCCTTTTAGATGTTTGTACTTTGAATAGATTAGCTGTTTGAGCCTTCCAGAGATATTTTCCCTTGGACATTATTTTTTTTATTTAGGCTCCTCAATCCATAATGTCCTTTTGTGTGAGTTAGAAATTTTATTGATTTGATCAAGCCTCATGGATGGAGAAGAGCCTATTTTGGGCTGAGCCTTTTGGACAACCTTCTTGATTTTACATGTCTTTTGCTTTTGTCTCAGCCATGCTTTAATTGAGGCGAGAATCTCTGGAAAACAGACTCTTGAGTATAAGCCATTTTGGCTGTTAAATTTTGCAGCATGGAGTCATTTCAATACCCTATGTCCTCGAGAGGTGCTACTTTCCATGGGTCCAACTTTGGTAGCCTTCTTGGGATGCCTTAAAAGTGTGAGAGTGGGTGGAGTCCAAAGATAGTAATGAAGATGGTCATGGGTCTCTGCTATTTGAAACAGGATTAGTGTGACCAGCAGAGTAGGCTTCCTTCCTTCTGAACATTTCAGCGAGAGCACAACAGACAGAATTCATTCGAGCATAGTTCCGGACTCATGGGTTGCGAGGTTTCTTTGAGAGACCTTTCCTCGATGGGGAACTCAACCAAAAGGGCTTTCAGAAAACAAAAAACTTGTTGCACAGGTTCAAATGACAAAGACAGAAACAACATGGCCGAAAATAAAGCAAACAAAGGCTAAAGCAAAATAAAAGAAAACTTTATTTATGTACAGGAAGTCTCAGCGGGACTATGCAAAGTATTATTTCAGAGCGAGGCCATTGAGAGGAAGGGTTACTTCTTCTCCCTCGAGATTTGTCAATTTATAAGTAGATGGACCTAATTTTTTCGAGATTTGGTACGGGACTACCCATAGATGTTGAAATTTCGTATGCATTCCTTTGCCTTCGTGATTATGGTCCCATTTCAGGACTAAGTCCCCAACTTCAAAACTTCTTTTACCGGACTTCCTCTTATCGAACCATCTCTTAACTATGTCTTGGTGTTGATGGAATCGATATTTAGCTTTCTGTCGAGCTTCTTCAAGTTGAAGCAGGGTATTGATCCTGGATTGTAAGGCTTGGCTACCAGAACCCTGAGAGGCTTGGGATAACTGTAAGGATGGGAGCAAGATGTTTGGGGGAAGGATGGCTTCCTTGCCATAGATAAGAGTGAAAGGGGAAACACCTAAAGCGTTCTTTGGGGTCACTCTATCTGCCCATAAGGTGTTTGGGAGAGCTACATGCCAACTTTTCTGGTTTTCTATCACAGTCTTCTTAAGAATTCGAATTAGATTCTTGTTCGAGGATTCAGCTAATCCGTTCGCCTGAGGATAGTAATTGGCTGAATAATGCAACTTAATTCCCCATTCATAAACAAATTCATTTATCTTGCAAGATGAAAAAGAAGTAGCATTATCAAAAACAAGGGAAATTGGAACCCCAAACCTGGTTATGATGTTCTCCTTCAAGAAGCTGATGACCGCATCTTCGTTGATTTTGCGCAAAGGGATGGCCTTCGTCCACCTAGTGAAGTAGTCAGTAGCCGTCAGGATGTATCGATGTTGCAACGAAGAATTTGGATTTATTTCTCCGATAACATCTATACCCCATTGCTCAAAAGGCTCAGAGATGATGACCGGCTGCAATGGTCCTGCTGCCTTGGGAAACTTTCCGGCACTTCTTTGACATACATCACAATTTCCCGCATTTGTGTGGGTGTCTCAGAACAGAGTGGGCCAATAATAACCAGCTCTCAGTATCTTGTGTGCTGTCGTCTCTCCTGAATAATGTCCGCCTGCGGGGCCATCATGCAATTCTTTGACAACTTTGTTTGCATCTTCCTTTTCCAAACATCTAAGGAGAACTCCATCATACTTTTTCCTGAAAAGAATCCCATCAATGATTTGATAAGGTGCTGATTTCAAGCGGAGTGCCCTTCTTTGCTTAGAGTTCCAGTTCTCAGGTAGATATCCCTGCTGCAAATAGTACACCAGATCCCTATACCATGACTGGGGAGTTGTGAAGATATGACATACTTCAACCGAATTGAGCTCAACTTCATTTTTCCAATGTTGTTCTTCATCAATTGAGTTTCCCGCAAGTAATTTGCACAGGCCTTGTCCTTTGATGATCGTGGCTGGTTTAAATTCCAAATCATATTCCTGCAGAGCTGTGACCCAGTTCCCTCTCCTTTCTCCCAATTCCTTTTGAACGAAAAGGGATCTAACAGCTGGGTGGGGAACTATGACTTTAGTTCTGTTCTTCAAAATGTATGGCCTAAACTGCTTGATTGCTTTGAAGACCGCATATGCATGCTTGTCAACCATGGGATAGTTCAGCTCAGCCCCCTACAGACCAGTGCTCATAAATGAAATTGGGTACTCATCTCCCTGCTCCACCTTTTGCGTGAGTACAGCTGCAAGGGAGTCATCCGAAGCAAAAGTATACAAGATGAAATCCTTATCAAAATCTGGGCTCCTCAAGGAAGGAGCCTTAGCTATGGATGCCTTGATACCTCTAAATGCGTCCTTCTCCAGATCTGTCCACTTGAATTGCATGCTTTGTTTAACCATCTGTTGCAATGGCTTAACAATTTGTGCGAAATCCGGAACAAATCTACGGACAAAATTGATGGTGCCCATAAAAGACTGCATAGATTTCTTGTTGTAAGGCATTGGAATCTTATTAATGGCTTGGACCCTTTCTTGATCAATTGACACTCCCCATTTGGAGATGATATGACCCAAGAGCTTACCTTCGGGAATAGCAAATACGCTCTTCTTGGGATTCAAGGAAATACCATATTTCCGGCAGCGATAAAAAATATGCTTTAGATGCATGACATGATCTTCCCTTTTCTTCGAAAAGACTGTCACATCATCCAAGTATACAACCACACATTATCCACTCAGTCCTCGGATGGCAATATCCATCGCCCTTTGGAATGTAGCTCCCGTAGTTATCACACCAAATGGCATTCTTCTGTAGGTGAAAGTTCGCCACTTAGTTCTAAAAGTAGTCTTAAGGCAATCTTCTTCGGCTACTAACACTTGATTGTAGCCAGAGAAACCATCGAGGAGAGAAAACAATTCGGATCCTGACACCATTTGAAGGATTTGTTCCATTGAACGGACGGGGTAGTTGTCTTTATCCGAAGCTTTGTTTAAATTTCTGAAATCTACACATAGCCTTATCTCTCCCGACTTCTTTCTTACGGGAACCAAGTTTGCAACCCACTCAGAATGCCGAACTTTGACGATTATCTTAGCGTCCAAGAGCTTCTTTAATTCTTTTTGGATCAGCGATTCTAGAGTGGGATGCATTCTTCTTAACTGTTGCTGAAATGGTTTGACGCCCACTTTCATTGGTATGACATGCTGAATAATGCGGACGTCATACGTTTTCAGATCTTCATAGGTCCATGCAAAAGCATCCTTGTATTGCTTAAACAATTTAATGAACCTGTCTCTTTCTCCTGGTGAACAACATTTGCCAAGGTTGACAAATCTTGGCTCTGCCTCGGTACCCAAATTAACTAACTCATGTTGCATTGATGAGCTGTTAGTTTTGGTATTAGCTGGCCTTTTGAATTTATTTTGAAGATCGAACAACATTTCGAGGGATCTCACCCCCTGGGAATGAAATTTCCTTTCTCCTCATCCTTCTTCCTCAAATTAGCATCATGTTCTTCTTCATCTATTGCAGCTCCTTGGAAGCTATCTTCGTTCATTAGAAAGCTGATAATTTGTTCATCATCATCGAAGACTCTGAAGTTTGTGATGTTATCGGGAACAGAAGGCCTGAAAATCAATTCAATAGAGCATTTATTATTTGATGGAACCAATCTAGAAGTAGATGTTGCTAACAAATCAACTGTAGAATTTTGCAATCTAGGAATTGATTTTATATTGAAAGCGTCAAAATGCATAATTAAATCCCATACCTCAGCCTGATAACCCTTCAAATGAGGTGAGAGACAATGAATGGTGTCCCTTACCTGTCTTACAACTATCTCGGAGTCACCAAAAACCTTGAGGTACTTAACATTTAAGCCAATGGCCTTCCTTAGTCCATGAATCAAAGCTTCATATTCAGCGGTGTTGTTAGTACAATCGAATTCTAATCTACAAGACAAAAAATACTTGTTTGTTTTTGGATCCATTAGAACACAACCGGCTCCGGATCCTTCCAGAGTTTTAGAACCATCAAAGTATAATGTCCAAAAGGTATCTTTAGATTCAACTAAGTTAGTTTCTTTGTGATCTATGTCAGTAACTAAATCGACTATGTTACAATCAATCTCATCAGTCCGAGAGAAATGAAGGAGATCAGACTGTTTATCTGATTCATGGCAAATGGCTTCAGATTGATAGTTACCCGGATCCATCTCTAAGAAGTAATTCCCTAGCACCAAGGATGAGAAAGCTACGGCCTCATTTTTTTCTTCTAATTGCGTTACATTTTGTTTCATATGAGGTTCCCTAAGAAATTTAATCTGATTCTACCTGTTCTGATAAGGTAGCCATAGATGGGACCAATCAGTAGCAAAGTAGCCACTCAGCTTGGTAGACCAATCCCTACTTAAAATCAGCCCATAAGCTTCAGGAATGTTGACCACCATTATGTCAATGAATTGACAAACTCTAGGGTCAGCTGATAGTCTAATTAGAACATCTTTCATCTCCCCAATAACCTTGACAGCAATCCTATCTAATTGGATAATTTGGGCTGGAGATGGAACAGGCTGCCCGTTAATCTTTTTATAAATTGACAATGGCATAACATTTGAGGATGCTCCAGAATCTACCAAACAGTTGTGAACATTATGGTTAAAAATTTCAAAAGTCAAAAGGAATGGCAAAGTTTGAGATTTAGACTTCCCACCGATGCTATCTTCATTAATTTCGGGACTGTTTTGAGAATCTGTTAATGGAGTGGTGATCTGGGGTTGTAGAACATGCAGCAGTTTGTCTTGTTGATGGGGCAAGCTACACATGTCAAATATTGACACATTCGCTTTGACCTTCTTGATATCTTTGATAATATCGTATCCTATGTCAGATCTGTTCCCAATTCGAGCTTGCTGATCTGTTTTGCTCGTTGTGACCTTAGGTGGCTGAACTATCGTGTCAGTGTTTGGCTGTTTGGTCACTGTTTGGCTAACCTTGGGCTGTGGTGGGATAATTGTTATATGTCTCCTAGGTGGTTCTTTTGAAACTTTAGGCTTATGAGGAGTTGTGCTTGGCACAGGATCGGCAATAGGACCTTTGCTACGAGTAGCAACATTTACGGTGGAGGGAGAGCCATCTATGGGATTTTCTTCTACTGATTCGGTCATAGGTACCCAATCCCATAGCACCATAGTAGTGTCCGGGGTTGGTTCCTCTAACTCAGGGTTCGATTCCTTTGGAGAATCATCTTGGTTTGGGATCTGTGAATCCAACATTTGGTTCATGACTAAGCTCATGGAATTAATCCATTGCGGGCAACTCTTTTCCGAATGTGGTTCTTTATGAAAAGTGCAGAAATTTTCCATCCCGATTTCGTTCAGGTTTAAGACAGGGGAAGTATTCATCGGTGGGTGAGTTTGATCACCGTCTTCCCTTCTTTTATAGAATGGCTTGAAAGGTTTCCTAGATGTGCTAGCAGCCTTGTCTTTCTCGAGATCTACGATTTTATTAGATAATTTCTGCATCATCTTGACTACATTTTCCATGTCTGTAGATGGCTCCTCTTTACCTCTAGTGAGCAGCAAAGGTTTTTTGCTAGTTGCTAGTTTTGGTTCTACATCTAAGGCATGTTTAGCAATGCTATCAGCTTCTTCTTCTACCTTTCTAGCTTCCTCAAAGTTCTCTATCAAGGTAGTTTTCTTGGATCTTTTTACGAACATTGTTATTGGTCCTTCAAGAGCTGTTGTGTAGTATTCAATCAGAGACTCCTCAGCTGGTTTATTAGCTTCGCTGAAATTATTTAACAGCGTTGTGAATCTTTGATTAAAGTCTTGAACCTTTTCTTTCTTTTCCATTCTCATGGATAAGAGTTCTTTCATAAGTGTTGCCACAGTCTTTTGGTTTCAGTATTTCTTTAAGAAACAATTTTCGAATTCATCCCAACTAGAGATTGAGCTAGGTTGTAGGCTAAAGTACCAGGATGATACTTTTGGCTCGAATGTATATGGAAACGGCCTGCAGACCACGTCTTCATGCTGTACGTTTAAAAGATTCAGAGCCAAGTAGAAGCTCTTGAGGTGATCTTCTGCCGAAATGGATTTCCCTAGATCGAACTTAGGCAAGACCTTTTCTGGGTTTTTAGGAAGATTATGGAATGGTCCAGCTAGGTTCGGCGCTCATCTTTCTCTCCAAGCAGGTACAACCATGTTTGGATGTGGAGACCCCGGTGGAGAATTGTAAGGTGAATTCTATGGAGTACCTTTTGGAGTGATAATTTCTTCAAGGTTTTCTTGGTCTGAAATCTTTTCTGAGTTTTCAAGATCTGCCTTGTTAAGAGTGTCTGAAATTTCTTCCAAAGTCAGATTCACTAGTTCTTCAAAACTTTGAACAAGAATCAAATCTCGGGTATATTGTGGCTCTTTTCTAGGGGTAGTTTTCTTAGGGAGAAAACTTACAGCGTTTAAACCACCTAGTTTCCTAACGTAAGATCTGGTATGTCTTCTCAAATCCTCTATTTCTGTAAAAGGGATAGCATATAAAGGCTCTTGAGGCTCAGGATCAGAAATGAGGTGTTCTTGATTTAATAATTCAAGATCTGGGCTATTTGAAATGCGTTCTTTAAGCGGGTTTTCAGTGTCATCTATGACAGTGGAAGATTTTCCTCTATCTGCCATGCACTTTCAGGCCCTCCTTCTAGAGCCAAAAACTGTTGATGCCTCGGATATCGTAGCATCAATCAGAAAGGGATTCTCCCCGATAGATGATCCCAATTAGATTATCTACCGTTTGGTGTAGGGAATCCGTCCGGTTAGCGGTTCCGACAACTGTAGGTTTGGAATTTAATTCTGATTGTACCGGTTATGGCCCGATCCACCTTTCTTTTGGATTTTATGTTTCTAATGAGATGCAAGTGCCTAATTTTTATCTAATCTAAATGCAAAACTAAAACAGATCTAAGTCTAGAAACTGAAGTAAATCTACCTATCCTTGCAAGGAGCACGTTTAAAGGATGAGCAATGAGCTGTAAGCAGATAACATAAAAAAAGAACAGATAGCTGTCGATTCTTACAGGCAAAGTTATAGCAAAAAGACCTTAGAAGATACCTTCTAGTTTAACATGAAACACATTTATTGCTCATCAAAGAAAGAAGAAAAATTATCTAATCTAAATGGAAAGAAAGAAGAAACAGATCTAAATGTAAACAAACTGAAATTAAATCTAAAGATCCCTGCAAGGAGCAAATTTAAAGGCATGAACAATGAGCTGCAAGAGTTATCTTAAAGAAAGAACAGCCAGCCATTTAATCTAAAAGAGAACTCTACAGCGAGATAAAGATATCAGCAGATAGCTCCTGATTTAATATGAAACGCATTCATTGCTCACAGAATAGAGAAAATCGTTTGCACAGGAAGAAGCAAAATCATTGTTGTAAAGAAATAGTTCAAATAACAAGAAAGATCTCACATTATAGGATGGAAATCACCAGAATTGTCCAATACACATCCATCTTTCGTTCTCATGCAAAACATCCATCTCCAGGCTTTTATTAGAAAATTCGATTTCTTAGAACCAATACAAGATAGCTCGTACAGGTTTACAAATTTCATTCCCTGCCAAAAGTACTTTCAAATCCTTCCTAACTTCTATTTATAATTACAAATCTGCCCTTTGGGCTTGCCACCTAGCCTCCTCCACTTGTCACCTACAGGAAATTCTCTCCTATAACAGAAAAATGCGACTACTTCTTTTACAAAATATTAAAAAAAGAATGGACAGCTGTCCCATAGCTCACGCTTTATACATTTGAGAGTTTAAAAAATATAACATAGCAGAAATAATGTTCTAATATCCGTGCAGTCATTCTTGTGCGTGAGCTTCAGCTGGGAGAGGATCGCCCAAGTCAATTGATGCTGCTGATGCTGCCTGGGAAGAGACACTCGAACCAATTGTTGCTGCTGCTTCTACTTGGGAAGAAGGGAGTGAGCTGGCTGGAATGTCTGCCACTGCTGGGGAAGAGGGAATCGAGCCCACTGTTGTTGCTGGAATGGCTGTTGGGAGAGAAGATTTTGGATCTGCTGTTGCTCCTGCTACTGCTGCAGCTTTCTTCTCCTCCTATGCTATGTAGCTATACCATATACCTGTGTCCCTTATGACTGTGTTTGCTGCAGCAGGGAACAAGATTTTCTGAGAAGTCACATTCTTTCGGAGCTCTGCTCCAATGCTTTGAACTTCTGCTACTACAGCCTGATGCACTTCCTTCAGCAGATGGTTGTGGAGTGATAACAATCCAATATAATGTTGGAGGTCATCAATAGCCAGGACATCAATCCTCTTCACATACTCCTTTTGAATGCCTAGTTCTTCCTTTAGTTGAGACAAACGTTGCTCCTTTTTCGGAAAGTCCTCCAGGGTCTGAGGGAAGCTCAATTTGCATTTGTCATGCAGCCCTTGGAGCCTTTGGTACAGACTATTATTTTTATCTGTTGTTCTTTGCACACTGGCTATCAGCTTACTGACACAGTTCCTGCCAAACTCAAATAGGGCTATGTCCTCATTAAAACCATCCACAAATTTAAATGGGAGATGCGTGGGGAAACCCCCTTTTCCTTCTCTCCATGCCATCTGACTCATGATATTTGCCTTGACACGGGTATTCTTAGCTTTGATCCTATGGGCCTCCGCATTAATTTCTTTTAACTTGACTACCATGGCCTTGAGCTTGCAAACCTCATTAGTGATTAGCTCCTGAGTGTCATGCATTTGCTTCAGGATGCTGCAGGACAGCTCATGGAAGGGAGACATGTCCATCGTTCTGCTCTCAGCTTGCTCTAACCGCTCAGCTAGTGCCCACTTGTCTCCTTCTAGCTGGGATGCTTTATCTTCCACTCCGTTCTTCTTTGCTTCCAAAATCATCATTTGGAGTGTTAGTTGGTCCTTTCCCTCCTCCAGCTGGTTATACTTGCCTGATAGCTCTTTATGCTTGCTCATTAGCCACAGTTTGTTGTAGCGTACGAGCTCTCTTCTTTTTCAATACATTTTCTCTAACTATAACCCCTACATTATCCAGTGATGCTTTTGCTGTTTCTACAGCTGTGGATGCCATAGCAAAGGGATCTTGATTTGTATTCTGCATTATGGTGACCTCTCTGTGGGTAATGATGTCTTCATTGAAGGGACTTTTTATCCTCTCTTCCGATTTGAGAACCATAGCTTTCCTTTTCTTGTCGTAGACAAACTCATTCCACCTGGACACCGTATGTTTTCCCGATGGAGTGTACGGGACAATTGGGCGGTCCATGATGTCTATGTCTTCTTCAGCAGGTGGGGTCCGAACTTCCTGAGCTGGATCTACTCCCACATTTTGGGTACCAGAACCACCTACTTGAGATGCGTCTATTTCCATGTCTTGGACACCGGACCCACTTGCTTGGGTATCTTCTCCTACTTTCAGCTCTTCTTCCGCTTTCCTTTCTGCCTCAGCTTGTTCAGCTTGCAACTGATCTTCATTCTCTCTCCATAGCCTTTCATTTTCAGCCTCTTTCTGCTACTGGGATTCCTCAGCCTCTTTCTGCAGCCTTTCATTCTCGGCTTTTTGTTGCGTTCTTTCCGCCTTAGCCTCCTGCAGTAACCTTGCTTCCTCTCTTAATCTGAGCTCTTCCTGAGCTCGGGCTTCATCAGCTTCTTTCTCCTTCTGCTGGCTGGTCTTCTGGATCTTGGTGGAGCTATAACTTATTCCACTGCCTTGGCGAAAGGTTCGCAGCTCAGCCATGTTGCTAATGCCTCTGAATACCTCTTCCTCGGCATCGGGATAGTGAGAGTACACAAAATGAGCATAGATTTCCTTACAGTGCTGGGCCACTCTTCCCTTCCTGTTGTTCCTGTGGAAGATCACCTCACCGAAGTGGAAAGCTTTCAGCTCCTGCACAAACTCTTCGGCTGAGGCAACCCTCGAGAACTTGTAAGCACCTATGCAGAAAGGTAGAGGGGAAAAGGAAGCCTTATGCTGTTTGTGAAGCATTGCTCCAATTCCATCCAGGAAGATTTGTCTTACTGCTTCCTTGAGGACCACATAATATGTGGCATACTGCGGCAAAATGTATGGGGGCTTAGCCCCTCCAAACATTCTGAGGTAGGTTCCTTGCTCTGAAAAGTAAAAATCCCCGTAATCCTCAAGGACTTCCACAACGTTCTCTGACAGGAAGTTAGGCTCCTCCTTGAATAACTTCTCATATAAGGGCATGATGAACCCCTCACAGATGAGTTTGTAGCTAGGTTTGTAATTCTAGGCCCACATCATCTTGAAAGCGGTATAAACCGGGGTGGTGGCCTTATCGCATGTGCATCCCAATTTGGGGAAGTCCACCTTGGCCAAAACACAATCGATCAGATATGAGGACATGAAAAATTTTGCCTTCTTTAAGGCTAGCCCTTCTCTAGCAGCAACTATCATTGAGGCCAAACTATCTGACAGGAGAGTGGCCCAGTCAAACACAGTTCCTTGAAACGCCACGAAGTGAATAATAAGGACCCACTGAATCTTATACACGGTGCCATAGGGCATGCCGAAGATTCTGCACAGCATCAGGGCGATCAATCTGAAAGGAGATCTCAGATTCTGTACGTCATATTCGTCGTTTCCTTTCTTTCTCAAATGCTTGCCTGCTACTAGTAGCTTTTTGGCCATCTCAACGTTATTCATTTTGCCCAACCATTCATCAGTCAGAGCTTGCTGGGAGCGGGGAAACCTATAGGCTGCGGCAATGTATGCTGGGTGGAATGAGGCAATGGCTACTTTGCCATTGTCATTTATCACTCTTCCTTCCGCATCGGCATGTTGGAGTATCCATCCGATTACTTCAGCACATGGGAATAGTTCAGGGCGGGTAGCCGCTCTGGTTATGCATGAAGCTTTGATATTTAGATAAATCGGCCCCTCCTCTAACAACATGTCTGGGACATCCTGGTCTCGGATCATCCTGTAAATGTCACCCCAGCGGATTTCTGGAGGAACCCCGATGGTGCACCTAGTATCCTTGAGTGAGGTTTCAGTTTTAAGTGGTGCAGGCTTCTTCTCTGTCATTTTAGCCTTCTTCTTACCACCTTTTGGCATTTTGACTTATCCCTGATGGCAACCAAATATACATCATTATCAACATGATCAACATACTGTGAGATTTTACAGAGAGCATCACCATTTTGACATGTCAATGAGATAAATGCAATGTGAAGCTGTATGTTAGGAAGTAAAATCCACCATTTCAACAGGAAACATAATTATAGAGATTTGATTCTTTTAAAGGAATGGGCTTGGAATGCTCCTGAGGGGATAATCGTGTTGCGGAAGCAACCTGCTCTTGGTCCAACTCTAGGGGGGGTGGTATGTATTTCCATGCGTGCGGTTCAAATGGCTAATGGTGGGGAAGTTCGGGTTGAAATGACTCTGCGACGAAATAAGGAGGCGTTTTCATATTTACGAGCCGACGAAAGCTTCGACCGCTATGGTTATCTGACGGTACCTTGGCGAGGCGTTCTATGGTAGGTTTTGAAGTTCGGGCCGGGGTTGATGACGCCGAGAATGTGGATGATAAAAACCCGGGTGGTTATAGTTTTGGGTTTCGGCTGATGTAATCGAGACATTCACAGGGCTCGGCGGCTTAAACACAAAGAATAACGCCGTATGCAGCCAAAGTAGGAGCTTGGGGAAACTCCATCCGCTTAAATCGACAGTCTTTACATAGTCTATAAAAATTTTACGGTTTCTTTGTTTTACATGACGGAAAAAATGAAATTTTAAACCGTATTTGACGGGCAAAATAGCCCATGACGGGCATTTTGCCCGTCAAAATTCAACCTAGACCAATCGTTTTCAAAAGAGGATAACCCAATAGCAATATGACGCATGGAACAAACAAATTTAATGGTTGAAGCCTCCTACCTGGCACCATGAAGATAGCTAACTGAGGTGGATGAGTACGTGGTCGAGCGAGCTGAGCTGGAGCGGTCGCGCGGCATCCAACAGTTTTGCCAATCGAAAAATAACAACGTTTTGGCTTGAGCCTCTACCGCTTATTTAAATAAGTCAGCACGTGCGGGGTTTTAATTCGGTAGGTGGTGCATTAAAATGCGGCTTTAATACAAGTACGTCGTGGTCCCGTCAAGCTTTCTCGATTCTCCCGCGACCACCTCCTGCGAGACCAACTTGTGAATCTCACCAGCCGTTGCGGAAGGATACAATGGAGGCTTCCGCCTTTTCGGGGCACGTTGCGGAAGGAAAACCAAAAACGTTCCGCAAAGTGGCTCCCGCGTTGCGGAAGGAAAACTGAAAACGTTCCGCAAAGTGGCTCCCGCATTGCGGAAGGAAAACTCAAAGCGTTGCGCAAAAGGCTCCCGAGTTGCGGAAGGATAATGCGGAGGCTTCCGCTGTTTCGGGAGTTACTCGCGAATGGTTCCCGCAAAAGGTTCCTGCATCGCGAAAGAGAAATCCAAGGCGTTCCACAAATTTTAAGTCCTTCGGAAGGATAACGCGGAAGCTTCCGCTGTTTCGGGAGAAAAAGGTGAACCTTTTCCACAAAAATGATTGTGAACGTGAAACTTTCCAAAAAAGGCTCCCGTGGTAGCGGAGAGAAAACTTAAAAGGCTCCGACGTTTTGGAAGGTTTCGGTGAATTTTTCCGCACAAGGCTTCCAGAAACTTCAAAAGTTTCTAAGTATTGGTCGGGCCTTGAGAGAATTGCGGAAAGCTTTTGCGAAGGTTTCCGCAACTGCGAGAGAAAAAACCAAAAGGTTTCCGCAATTTTTCAAAGAAAATTTCTAAGTTCTTTTCAAAGCTTCGGGGAGACTTGGCGAATGGCTTCCGCCGTTGCGGGAGGATAGCCTGAAAGCCTCCGCAGTTTCGGGAGCAAAAGCTGAATGATTCCGCAGAGTTTCCCTGGCGCGTTCCGCAAAGTTTCAAAAAATCTAACTCCTTTTTCAGAAGGCTTAGACGAATGGTTTCTGCCGTTTCGGGAGCAAAAGCTGAATGCTTCCACAGAGTTTCCTTATTACATTCTGCAACTTTTCAAAAAGGTTTCTAAGTTCCTCTTCGAAAAGTTTAAACAAAGGCTTCCGTCTTTCGGGAGGAAAACCTGAATCCCTCCACGTTTGCGGAAGGTTTTGACGAAGAACTCCGTCGTTTCGGAAGGGATTCGTCAAATGTTTCCGCGACCTTTTCAACAATAATTTCGAAGTTTTTTCGGGGAACTTATGACGAATGCTTCCATTGTTTCGGAGAGATAGCTTGAATGGTTCCGCCGTTTCAGAAGCAATTCCTCAATAGCTTCCGCAATCTTTTAACAATCGTTTCGGGAGGAAAACTTGAATTGTTCCGTGATATTTTCAACGAAAGTTTCTAAGTCCTTTTCGGATGTTTAAACAAAAGGCTTCCGCCATTGCGAGGCTCTACCAAATCGTTCCGCGATTTTGAGGAAGACTTCACGAAATTTTTTTTGTTGAGAAACAAGATCTTCTAGCAGACTTGGAGTTTTTTCATGACAAGATTTTCTGTTAAAAAGCAAAGATAAAAGCTAGGAATGACTTATTAAGGTAGCCTTTCTACAAAATGAAAGGAGGGGCCCCAATATGTACAAAATTTTTGGGGGGATGTTTCTGTAACAACACAATCTAGGGAGATGACTTCTAGTTACTACTGGAAGGTAGATGAACCTATCATAGGTCGGTCCACTCATGATCTGTAAAAAATTAGTGAGTAACACTACTTGATATGGTCACCAAGCCATGGTAGTGTCTTGTGATTTACACATCAATATATTTTGCTTTTCTTTTTACAAGACAATTGTTGTATATGAGGATAGGGGGGTCTTATTACAAGCCATCCCTACCATGATCATGAATTTTTTTTTGGACTGGAATTACCACTTTATGGTTACCAGGCCATGGTGATTGCTTTCAGTGTCAAAAGTTGAAAGACAAGGAGTCTCCTTATCAAGCTAGCTTATTGAGTTTCCAAACCAAGTTTGTGAATGGCATTGCCAATATCTGCTCACCAAGTCAGGGCAATGGCCTTGTGTCAACAAAAGTCTTATGTATATATTTTCATTCTTGTTCTAAAAGACAAAAAAAAATAAAAAAATAAAGGAAATGTATATATCTTTAAGTAATGCATCTGTACATAAATAAATTATTAATAAACTCAAGGTGATTCAGAATTTGGTTATCCAGAATGGTTCTCAGTTTGTTCTAAGGTTCAACACATACTGTCTTCCTATAATTGCATAATGGTAGAGGATTCCTGTTTACTTCTAGATTTCTTTATCAAATAGATATCATCATTAATTGGTTTTGGATGGAAATGTATCAATCATATGACTATCTCTGTTGTTTGGTTGTATTTTTTTTAGAACATTTTGGAATTGCAGGTTGAAATATCAGTATGATAACATGCCTTCCTTGTTACTACGGATTTTATTTACATAGATAACTGGTTCATCCCAGCCAGTCTCCATTTGTTGTAGCTACAACAAATCCCATGTTTTAAAGAAAACATAAGAGCCCCAAATTTTTTCATGCGAAGGTAATGATTAAATTCCATGGTCATTTTGGGGTTTTTCATCATGTTTGTATTGCTTTGCTATGATTTGATTCAGTTAGCATTTTTTCCCTTTGAAAATGCCATTGATTTTGTGTGTCTTTGTGAGTTGCAAAAAGCTTTGATTTTCTCAAAAGTTAGTTCTTTCCACAACCCGCAATCCGCAATCCGCAATGCAGATTGCGGAAGCTGGGTTTTTAGTTTTGAAACTTTTTCTTTCCGCAATCCACAATCCGCAATGTGGATTGCGGATGTGGAATTTTTTTTCAATAATTGTGGTTGTTTGCACCCGCAACCTGCAATTGTGGATTGTTGGAAGACTTTTGAAATAATTTTGCATTTCCGCAACCCGCAACCCGCAATTGCGGATTGCAGATTGCAGAAAGTGTTTGAATAATAAGTTCGCGTCTTGTGTTTCCGCAACCCGCAACCCGCATTCACATTGCGGATTGCGGAAACTTCTGGTTTGTTAATACTTAGAGTTCCGATTCTACAACCCACAACCCGCAATTGCGGATTGCAGATTGCGGAAAGAATGTGTATATTCACACAATAAACACCCACAATTCTCTTTCCGCATCTCGCTTAATTAGATCTCAACCATTGATCTGTATTGATCCTACAGGCCAAATTTTATGCGATGAAATTGATAAATGTGTTGATTTTTCTATTTTCTTTTATCATTTTCATTTTCGGAGAATTTACCTGTTACGGAGGTTTTTACTATGAGATTTTACCAGGGCTGTTTTCTTCCATTTTCATCACTCACAGGTCGGTTTCATGTCTTTTTCTTATTCGCTATTTATGGGTTTTTTCCATTTTTTAATTATTTTTTATTTTTGTTTATTTATTTATAAGAAATTTCCAATTTTTCAACATATCACGGAACACCTGCTCCAAAACTGCTCAGAAAGACTTATTGAACAAAGTCCCCAACTTCGTCTTCCTTGCCAATACCAGTGACAAAGTTTCTGAGACTTACCAGATTGATTAGTCTAAAATTTACTCCATTTTTTATAATGATGACCTATTAGATATCTAAAATGACCGGCCAGCTTATGAGAAGATTAGGAATTCACAGTTGCATGCCATAGCTTCTAGGCCTTCCATTCTCCCATACATAGATGCAGGTAAATGGACTCTTGACCATGCGAACCCTAAGGACCGTTCCTTTCGAAACACCTTAGGGTCTCAATTGGGCACCTTTAACCCTGAGGTTTTCACTAGAGCATATGCCCTTACACTGATTGTCCATCCTCTTAATGTTGAATTCCTAGACTATGCTAAAACTAGGTATAATTTTGATGAAATGGTGAAGTATTGGATGAACAAACCGACAAATTTCATGCCTAGAGATTATCATTCATACCCGGTTTCATGGTTTAGGGAACCCTATTCACTTTTGGCAGCTTGCCAACTTTGAAGGCAAGATCCATATTTTCCTGTGCATTTGGCATAATTTGGAAAAGATGAGATGGATTCCTTTACATGTGATGCCCTGTTGGGGCTTGAGTAAGCCAATTATCTAGATATTGATGAGTTGTTAGTAGTTCGGACCAAGTGGCAAGCTACCGTTGGTTATTCTTAGTTTAGTTGATTTTGTAATCCCTGTTTTATGCGAAGTCTATCCTTTGTAACTATGCTGTAATTATTATTTAAAGGGTAGATGTCTGAGAGGGCAGGGGGAGAAAATCTGCAAAAGAAGACTGGAGATACTCTGATTGATGAAGAGATTGTAATTTCTTTCAATTTTGAGTAATATAGTTAGTTTCCTCTTAATTCCTTCTTTGTCAATTTATCAAATTTGTTTGATGAATGTTGATTTTCACTTCGGCTTATTCATAAACACTGTTTAATCCATGTATTGATCTACAATTTTAGATTTGTATCTATTGATGATCTATGTATATTTATGTTTTAAGTGAATTTATTTAACTAAAACATTTGTCTTTTTCTGCAAATGATTAACATAAATTTTTAATTCAATTAGCATTTCAGCTGCAGGGTAATCTTGTATGTGCGTAACCTTCAAACTATTATCATTTAATTTTTATTGTTTGATTGTATTTTGAGGTAACAAGGATATATCCATTTTCACATTTCTGTAAAATTGGTGAACAACCTTATTAAATCCTCAGATCAAGCTATCCTGCATATCAACACGGCAAATTATTTATATTAGATTTCTTTTTAAGATAGATTCCTTTCTAGAGTTAATACACTTTGATCTTCCTCCCAGGAAGACATATCCTTTTAGGATCAAACCCCATAAGTGTCAGCGGAGGCCTTTGTATATGTGGGACTTAACTACACCAAGCAACGTGGGGATAGAACTGGTCTTACACAGAGCCTTTTGAATCCTTTCAGGCTAGGTTTTCACCCTCTATTGTTATCCTTGGAACCCATTCCAGCAACCTACACCCCCAAGGCTTCAACACAGTGTTAACAACGACTCCAACTGGGGCTGCTATGCTCCCTGTGAGGTAGCAAGAACAAAAGACTAGTTTCCCTTTTCTTTTTTTCCATTTTATTTTTATTTTTGTAAAACGAAACTGAAACACAGCTAACCGAAGCTAAAACAAATCATAATTAATGAGCCCCAACATCTATTTTCCATCGTTTTATTTTAATTCTAGATAATGATTTAGATCTGCAAATCCATCGATAATTTCCTTATTTGAGTTTGATCACATAGAAGATAATTATTTCAACCTTTTGATTTGAATAGAATAATGATCATCACTTTCAGTACTTGATTTGAATAGATAGAGTTTGATTGATTTTCAGTATTTAATTTCTAGATTCGATTTCTAGCTTTCAGTATTCAATTTCTAGATTAGATTTCCATCTTTCAGTACTTAATTGCTAAGATCAACATATCAGTATTTAGCAGATTTAGGTTTAGATTTGCATCCTTTTTCATATGTTCAGCTTCTTAGTTTTAGAGCAATATTTCTATTTCCATTTCCCTCAAAGAAACCTTTAGGATACATTCAACACCATGAAAGACAAAGATCACTCTATAGTGCACATACAGTTCTTGGCACCTCTTAAGTTTGTACGCTCCCTAGTTGATAAATTAAAGTATACTCCCGGAATAGCTACCCTAATTAGGTACCCATTCCTGGAGTCCACCACATGGAAGACAGCAACAGGCTTCACCCCATATGAGCTAGTTTATGGAAAGAAAATAATGCTTCCCATTGAGTTTGAAATTAAAACATTGAGAATTGCATCCAAGTTAAACATGGAACTTTCAAACATCCAACAGGAAAGCATGCTACAATTAAATCAACTCGATGAGCAACGCCAATAAGCACTTAGCCACGCTGAAATCATCCAATAACAAAGGAAGAAATGGCATGACAAAAATATCAAGCAGAAGAAATTCAAAGAAGGTGACTGGGCACTACTATATGACTCCAAGTTTCACACTTTTAAAGGAAAACTCACAACCAGATGGCTCGGACCCTACTTCATTGAAAAAGCTATGACAATGGAGCTGTCAGAATTACAACAATCGATGAAGAAAAATTTCCGATGTTGGTGAATGGACACAAACTCAAACTTTATAAGACACCACAGTCCAGAGAGGAATTCACACAAACACTCTATCAGTAAAGTCTAATGCTGATAGAAAGCATAGATCATCACTGATTCCAGTTACAAAATAAATAAATAAATATAAATTAATAAAAAGAAGAAAAAAAGGGAAAAAGCAGAAAAAATGAAAAAAAGGGAAAAAGAACAATGAAAAAATCCACTCAAGATTATATCAGAACAAACATTGATGGACTCGATCCATACCTATGAAGAACGAGCAAGCAAATTTCAAGCGACCCAGCAAGCAAAATTTCAAGCGAACTAGGAAGCAAAATTCAAGCGAACCAGCAAAATTTCAGCAGCAAAGAAATCAAGAGCGCCAACAAGCACATATTAGCCAAATTCAAACAAGAGAGTCGGCAAGCCAATTTCAGCAAATACAATCAAGCGATCCAGCAAACAATTTCAAGCGAGCCAGAACAACAGAAAAATATATAACTACATAAATCAACCAAGTTCAGCGAACCAGCACAATGCAATGCTGAATACAATAAAAAGTCAAATCAACCAAACTTGCACAAAAATTCAAGCAAGTGAATGAAAAAGGTTTCAAGAGAACCGGAAGAAAGAAGTCATAAAAAGCGAAACTACTGACATCACCAAAATAACTACAGAAGCAGATCAGATCTACTATGGAGTCCCGCAACCATACAATCAATCCCACATCACGGACCCAATTACACTAGCATAACATGTAATCCCTGAACTCTTTGTTTTATTTTCAAACCAAATCATTCTCCCCACAAAAAGGTTATTTTTCAAAGCTGAGGACAACTTTTAAGATATTTCAGCTGCACTATTCAGAGCTACCTCACTGAATCATGATTACCTACCTTAGACATGTCAAAGAAGGATGCCCTCTGCATCTAGATACTATATCCCTTGATGATCAAAGCAACAATGCAATGTACAATGATGGAAAGGAATGTAGTGTGCAATAATGAAAAATGCATAAGTCAACAAACATGATGCACAATGATTAGGATGAGTGCGTAAAAATAGCTAAATAAGGCAGCAGAATATACAAGAGGGCCCAATTTTGCAATGCAAGCTTCTCAGGAATCTAGAAAACTAGAAGTTTGTATTGCCACTTATCCAACAAGCTGCCCATAGGCCAGTGATCAATCCCAACTAGACGGGTAATTCGACCACCACTCAAATATTTTTGGTTTGTTGATTATATTAGCAAATTAAAAAATGACGAAGGGGTTCAAGAAGAGCAAGCCGAAGGACCACATGCCCATCTATGAAATCCCACAAGTGTATTCCATCCTCCGTAATGTGGGTTGGATGCCCTTTATCTCAGGACTGAGAGGGTCCAATACTAAAGTAGCCTTAGAATTTTCCAGTAACGTGAAACACATCAAAGGTGAACAATTTGTCACCCGGATAAGGGGACTATGTACCAGGATCGACGAGGAGGCAATTGTGAAATACACAGGACTGCCCATGGTTCTACACTGGGCAGAGATGACCGGGAAGCCAATAAGAGGGAAAAATCAGCCTTCTTCGAATAGGGGGAAATCTATGAGGAAGACAAGAATGGAGTCAAAAGAATCACCATGCTAGCACCCTGCGACGAGATAGCTTCTGTCGTTTTGAAATATATAACGTGCATAGGGAGACTTAGTTATGTCCCGATCTTCCACTTCCGAATTTTGGAGCTTCTAAGACACAGCGGCCATATTACACCAAATAACAATATCATCATTCCCTATCAATTCTCTTCTTCAGTCTCTCGGAGAAATGAGCAAGAAGGTAATTCAAGGGAAGGAAGATGCACTGGCTCACCATGGGATGATCAAGTTAATAATTTGTGAAGAATTGATGGTGCAAGTTCCATAGCTCTCGTGGGTGGAATTTGTGCTAGTCTCAGCCGAGGATGTGCAAAGAATGAGAGGCACGCCTAACCCAGTCATACCCCTAGACTCTAGATCAAAAGAAAAATCCACCTTGGTGTCAGGAGCTAAGCGAAAAATTGACCTGGATAGCGACAATGAATTTATGGCCGACACCCTGATTCGAATCAAGCATTCCAAGGATGCCTCTTAGCCAAAAGACTTAGGATCTTTGGCCAGCACGCAAGGGTCAAAACGGCAGAGCATAAGATTGGTAGAGCAACCCAAAATCAAGAATGCAGAGAAGAATGAAAAGAAGCCTAGACCCATAATTCAAGAGTTATCTAATGATAATGATTTCGGGGTAGAACAGGATGACCCCTCTACACATGTAGAAGAGGATGCTTTCCAGTGGAACCCTACTGATGAAAATTTAAACCCTGGAATCTATGACCAGATGACTGAGGCACTGACCGAACTTACCAAAGTCAGGGAGGAGATGCCCGCATTAAAAATTGAAGAAAGGATTCAAAGAATCCAGCCAGCTTCGCCAGCACCCTCACTATTTGTACAAGAAAAGACCTAGATTTTAAAGATGTAGCACGCAGGAGAATTAAAGCTGGTAGAGCAACAAAATTTAGCACTGAAGGAGAAATTGGGCCAAGCTCAGGAAGAGTTCCCTCATAAAGACTAGAGAATCCAACAATTGGAAGATACATTGACTACCACTACTAAAATTTATGATGATATATTGGGACTCCGGCCACCATCGAAAATCTATACAATTTACCTAAGGGAGAAGTGGGGAAAATTTCAGCTACAGAGGCTAAAGCAAGGCCTACCTCTAGAATTAAACACTCCAAAGGATTTCGTTGACACTTCTCTGAGCTGCACAGAATTGGAGAAAGACCAATTATGAAAGTTTTTCTTGCATAACTTTGTGGTCCCGAGCTCACCCAAGTGGTTGTCGAATCCCTACATGGGAGACTTCCAGTTAAGAGCACTCTGCTCCTATATGAACCATGAGATAGAGAGAGCACAAGATGCTCATCTCTACCTTGCAGAGGAGTAGAAAAAATTGTTATGGATCAGGGCCGAGGCCGCTCATCCTAAAAAATTAATTCAGGACCACCGAGCTATCACCACAGATGAGGAATTAATTCCTATCCTTCTTGAAAAACAACAGGAGGCATTAACACATTTCGACCTCACCACTCAATGCACCTACAAAGAATTTCAGGAAGCCATTGGTGAGAGGTGGACAAGAATAGCAGAAGATTTGAAGAAGAGGGATCGTCACTCCCCCCTCACGCTAGAAACTGCACTCACCAAGGCTAAGTTATACATGGAATCTTTAATAAAGCACCAGCTCAGATGGATAGGCATGAAACTGAGTCCACCATTCTTTCTCCCTTGGACTATCAAAGAATAAATCGATGAAGAGGAGGAGAAAATAACATGGGCCAAAGATGACGAGACCTTGGGCTATCATAGGCAGGCGGTGACTCCTACGGTCGTTACCTGGGATATCAGAGAAGATGTCCAAGAACAAGATATGTCACCCATGGATGGGTGACTCCTTCAGTCTGGGGGATATGATGAGCCCCAAATTAGGTACTCTATAGCCCTTTTATGTCACACAAGGACAAGAATGGATAAGAAAAATACCTCTGTTTGTGTAGAATAATGAATTTGTTTTGATTATTAAATAAAGTATTTTAGAGATTCTTCTTATTATGATTAAAGGCGTTTTTATGTGCTAATTATATGAAAATAGGCAAGTATGATCAGGCATGGGTAATCAAGAAGACAACAAGCAAATCTAGCTCAAAGACTGAAAGATCATGAGTGGCTCAACGCTCCAATTTTCCCGATTTATAAAAAAAATCCTGTTTAGTAGGATCGACATTTACAATGTAGAGTTAGGTTAAGAATTAGATATAAATATGGACCTCTGAATAGCGTAGGGGCTTGTTAAAATTTTAGAGAAACCATCTTCAGCGTATTTTATTAAAGACAGTTTTATTTCAATTTTTTCTAAGACATGAAGATATGATTTTGATAATGGAGGACTGGTGTTAATTCAAATCCTTGAGTTTATAAGTATTCTTCACTCTTGAAATATGGGTTGGGGAGGGCCCCCTCAACACGTATATCAAGAGCCTCATTTTACTTCAGGTATTTTTCATGCAGATTTTGATTTCAGAATTCAACGATTTTGTCTGTAGTTCGATAATACTAATTCCGTAGTTATGTAACATATTGTCAGTAGTCCTATACATGCATTTTGCGCAAGCATATTTTGCATCTGTTTTCCATCATTTTATATTAATTCTAGATAATGATTCAGATCTACAAATCCATGCATACTTTCCTTATTTGAGTTTGAACACATAGAAGTGAATTATTTCAGCCTTTTGATTTGAATAGAATAATGATCATCACTTTCAGTACTTGATTTCAATAGATAGAGCTTGATTGATTTTCAGTATTTAATTTCTAGATTAGATTTCCAACTTTCAGTATTCAATTTCTAGATTAGATTTCTAGCTTTCGGTATTTAATTCCTAAGATCAACATATCAGTCTTTAGCAGATTTAGGTTTAGATTTGCATCGTTTTTTATATTTTCAACTTCTTAGTTTTAGAGAAATATTTCTATTTCCATTTCCCTCAAAGAAACCTTTAGGATACATTCAACACCCTGAACGACAAAGATCACACTATAGTGCACATACAGTGATTAGCACCTCTTAAGTTTGTACGCTCCCTGGTTGATAAATTAAAGTATACTCCCGTTATAGCTACCCTTATTAGGTACCCATTCTTAGTGTCCACCACTTTTTGGCATCGTTTCCGGGGAGGTGCTTGATCTATAGAAGACATCTTGAAAAAATAAATTAATTTTTTTTACCATGAATGCCTCGAAGACAGAGAGATATATTTGGACGCTTTCTACCTAACCACCCTATGAGTAACAATAGTTCTAATCATTCTCAATTTGAATTCCTTAACTTCGAAGACAAAGCTGATTCTAGCTACAATCCAAACTGAGATAACTTCTTTGCTAGCTCTAGCTCAAATAGTACTATGTCATACGAAGAGGATGAACCTAGAGAACTTTTCACTTTTCCCATTAGTGTACCTCTTGGGGATGCGAGGATGAAGAATATCAACCCTAATAACTTGCCAAACTTCCATGGCTTAAGCTCATAAGATCCTGACACATTCTTATTTGAATTTGAGGTAGTTTGTAGGTCATTTGGTTACACTACTGATGCACAAAAACTGAGACTATTTCCTTCTACATTGAAAGATCTATCACTCAGATGGTTCATGAGCCTAGAAGGAAACAACATTTTCACCTGGGACCAAATGAAATAATCCTTCCTAGAAAAATACAGGGACTATTGTAAGGGAAAATATACAAGACATGAAATCTTCAGAATGCAACAAGGAGAAAGAGAATCCCTAGAAGATTATGCACAACGCTTTCAACTCAGTTACAAATGAGCTAGTCACTGTACCTTAGATCAAGAATCACTGAAACTTGTCCTGCTTAGAGGAATCAAAGAAGAAAATATAGAAGTCTTGAACCTTCTAGGAGATGGGGATATATTCCAGAAAACTTATGACCAAATCCTACAAATATTCAAGAACTATTCTAGATCTGGAAAAGGTAAAAGTGGGACAAGGGATTCACCTCCATTTATAGGGGGATCAACATCTTTAGGACAAAACCTCGCAAAGACTAATTTAGGAAACCTTCTTGATGATACGAAAACTGATATCCTTCAATCCCTAGAAATTTCACTTGATGCACTCCAAATAAAGAAGAAACAGGACGAGATAAACCAAGCACTGGCAGTATTTTTCCCATGCTGCAGAAAGAAACATGAAAAAGGACAGTGCACATTGAACACAATAGAAATATGTGGCCTCTACACTAACGATCACTCCATTGATAAATTCCCTCTGTTTCCGTCATGGAAAGATGCCATTCAATATCCCACAACTGAAGGTACAATAGAACAACTTTGTTTTTTTAATCAAAGAAGAAATAATTTTGTTAGGCCCTTTCAACCCAACAACAAAACCTACTTTAATCCGGGAAGTAATCAACAGAATTGGAACCCCTCATCACTAGCCCCATGACCATCTCATCCAACTACAAACCAATGGCAGGAAAGCTAAGCACCATATCAACAACCGTATTACACACAATCTTATTCTCCATACCCCCACCTTTTTCTCAGCCAACAATGAATTATGGAAATCCATATCCTTATTCAGCAAAATGGAGGGCTCCATCGCAGTAGCCACTCATCATGCCGCCCCCAAAGAACCAACCACCTCCCAAACCTCCCCCAATTATTGCCTAGCCGGTTCCAAACCCAAACAACAACAGAGCGGGACAACAACAAACCTATAACACTAAAGTAATGGAATTCCCTACTTATGTAGTGGATACCCTGGAAATAAACAAAATCAATCTCAGGTCTGGGAAAACATTACAAAACACACACATGCAAAATAATCAAGGAGATGTCGATCACGAACAAACAACACAACCCTAAATTCAGCAGCCAGTCGAGACAAACCCCCAAGGAAGAAGAAATTCAGCCGCACATACCAAATAGAAACCCTCCATTCCCTGAAAAAATCATTCAAAACACCAAAGCGGAGGAGGAGAACGCTATCCTCAATGAATTGAAGCATTTGAACATTCAAATCCCCATTTTACAAGATATAAGGGATGTGCCAATCTGTAATAAGTTTATTAAAGAAAATTGCTTAAAAAGACCTGGCAGAAAAATACGTGACCCACCAGCTATAAATGTAGTAGGCCAATTAGCAGATTTAATGTTGGGTGTCATTGTCAACCTCAAATACCTTGAACCAGGCAATCTCGTAGTCAACGTAACTATTAACAACATGCATATTGCAAGAAGCCTAATTGATTTAGGGGTTGCAATCATCGTGATGACAAAGGACACAATGATAGCCCTAGGACTCCAATTGATGATTAGACCAACAAGTACCGTACTGCGGCTTGCTGACACATCAACTGTAAAACCTGAAGGAATGCTCGAAGACATCATTATCAACATAGAATCCTGGGAGTACCCAACTGAATTCATAGTTATAGAAGTATAAAGTAATCCTAGTGGGTACCCAATAATACTACGGAGACCTTGGATAGCAATAGATGATGCCTATATAGGTTGCAGATCTGGCAACATGACAATCACTAATGGGAAAGCTAGAAAGAAAATCACGATTTATCCTCCAACAAGAAAGTCTACAAACCTAGAATATCAGAACTGGACAGATGATTATAATGATATAACAGACCAAAACACACAACCTGTTCTTACCATCGAAGTTGTGTTATAACTAAAAGCCATTGATGAAGACAGTCATTTAGATAGATTTATTCAAAATGCATCTTCTAATCATGATATTCTTTAAGATTGTTTTGAAACAGACCAGCAACAGGAAGAGAAAACATTACCCCACAACTCTGACAGAATGTGGGTAGAGGTGCTCACACTTGAACAACATTCGATTCAGATCAAGACAATTGAGATCATGCCTGGAAAGACAGTTTATATTAACTCCAATTTGGAGCTAGAACAAGAACAACAATTAATGAAGGTACTCTTAGAAAACAACAAAGATTTTGCATGGACATACACTGACATGAAGGGTATACACCCAGACATTTGCAAGCATTACATATATATCAAAGAAGGTGTTGTTCCTATCAAACAACCGCAAATAAGAATGTACCCATCATTAAAATACATAGGTAAGCTGGAGTTACAAAAGTTGTTAGATGCAGGGTTCATATATCGAATCTCACATAGTGAATGGGTCTCACCATTGGTTATAGTTCCTAAGAAAGAAGGGAAGTGGAGGATCTACATGGATTACAGAGAGCTCAATAAGGAAACTAAGAGAGATCACTCCCCTCTACCATTCATCGAACAAGTATTGGACACATTGGCTAGAAACAAATTTTTCTCATTTTTGGATGGATTCAGTGGATACAACCATATCCTAATCCACCCAGTTGATTAGGATAAAACAACATTTACATGCCCATGGGGCACTTATGCATATAGAGTACTACCCTTTGGACTCTGTAATGCCCCACCAACATTTCAAAGGGAAATTTTAAGCATATTCTCTGATTTTATTAATGATCAAATGGAAGTCTACATTGACCACTTCACATCCTATGGCAAGAATTTTAACCAGGAATTAAAGCATCTAGAATTAGTCTTAAAAAAATGCATCGAAATGAGCTTATGTCTGAGCAATGATAAATGCTGAATGCTAATGGAAGAAGGCATTGTGCTTGGACACCATATATCATAGAGAGGAATTGAAGTTGATCAAGCAAAAGGCACAGTCATTAGGACACTGCCACCACCTGTCAAACAGAGAGATGTGAGAAGTTTTCTTGGGAAAATAGGCTACTACAGAAGATTTATTGAAAGTTATAGCAAAATTGTTGCATCGATATTTTCTCTTCTCACTAAAGATACAGAATTCATCTGGACAAAGCATTGTATGTCAGCATTTGAAAACCTCAAAGAGAAGACAACCACATCCCTAGTACTTCAAGGACCCAATTGGACACTACCATTCCACATACATTCTGATGCTTCAGACAAGGCCATTGGATCAGTCCTTGCTCAAGAAGAAGAAAAGAGACCATATGCCATATACTACATTAGCAAAAAATTGATAGGAGCATAACTCAATTATACAATCACATAAAAGGAGTTTTTGGCTGTCATACATGCCATAAACAAATTCAGGCACTACATAACTGGATACCAAGTTTTTATCCACACCGACCATTTAGCAATCAGGTATCTTAATGAATAAAACTAATACAAGTGCTCGAATAATTAGATGGCTACTCCTCTTGCAAGAATTTGACATAACAATCCTGGATAAGCCGGGAAAACATAATGTAGTATCTGATTTTTTGTCTAGACTCATCCATGGACAAGACAATGAATTGGTAAATGATAACTTCCCTGATGAGCACCTTTTTTCAATCTCAACAAAAATCCCATGCTTTGTTGACATATCAAACTACTTAGTGTCTGGAAAATTCCCATAACATTACAACCTCCAAGAGAAGAGCAAAATCATAAGGCAAAGTGCCACTTACACATGGATTGAAGGAATGCTTTTCAAAAAAGGGCCAGACCAAATATTGAGAAGATGCATCAGAGAAGATGAAGTCCATGACATACTGCATGCCACTCACAACGAGCCATGTGGAGGACATTATGCTGCTAAAATAACAACCTATAAAATATTGCGAACTAGATATTATTGGCCAACATTCCACAAGGACTCCTATGAATATGTTTCACAGTGTGATGACTGTCAACAAATGGAGAAGCCTACACAAAGAGAAGAAATGCCTCTACATTTCCAAATCTCTTTGGAAGCATTTCAGAAATGGGGATTTGATTTTGTTGGTCCATTCAACCCCCAATCAAATAAAAAAAGCTATATTCGTGTATGCACTAACTACCTTACAAAGTGGGCAGAAGTAGAAGCACTTGCAGCAGGGAATGAAACAAATGTGGAAAAAACTTTTTACAGAGCAAATCTTCCATGGATTTGGAATCCCAAGAGAGTTAGTTTCTGACCAAGGCACACAATTTACATCCAACCTCATAGAGGACCTACTTCAAAGAAACAATATTAAACACTGAAAGTCCTCCTCCTACCACCCTCAAGCTAATGGTCAAGATGAGGTGACAAACATAGAACTAGAAAGAATCTTGACAAAGACAGTAGAACTACACAAAGGAGATTGGGAAGATAGATTAAGTGAGGCAGTTTGGGATTATAACACCACATGGAAGACAACAATAGGCTTCACCCCATATGATCTAGTTTATGGAAATAAAATAATGCTACCCATTGAGTTTGAAATTAAAACATTGAGAATTACAGCCAATTTAAACATGGAACTTTTAGACATCCAACAGGAGCACATGCTACAATTAAATCAACTGGATGAGAAATGCCAACAAGCACTTAGCCACACTAAAATCATCCATCAACAAAGGAAGAAATGGCATGACAAAAACATCAAGTAGAAGAAATTCAAAGAAGGTGTCTGGGCACTACTCTATGACTCCAGGTTTCACACTTTTAAAGGAAAACTCACAAGCAGATGGCTCAGACCCTACATCATTGAAAAAATCTATGACAATGGACTTGTCATAATTACAACAATCGACGAATAAAAATTCCCCATGTTGGTGAATGGCCACAGAATCAAACTTTATAAGACACCACAGTCCAGAGAGGAATTCACACAAACACTCTATCAGCAAATTCTAATGCTGATAGAGAGCATAGATCATCATCGATTCCAGTTACAAAATAATATATATACACACACAAATAAAATAAAATGAAAAATGAAAAAAAAAGAGAAAAAATGAAAAAAAATGAAAAAAGAGAAAAAAGGTAAAAAGAACAATAAAAAACTCCACTCAAGATTATATTAGAACAAACATTGATGGACTTGATCCATACCTATATAGAACCAATAAGAAAATTTCAAGTGAGACAGCAAGCAAAATTTCAAGCAGGCCAGCAAGCAAAAATCAAGCGAGTCAGCAAACTTTCAGCAGCAAAGAAATCAAGAGCGCCAGCAAGCACATATCAACAAATTTCAAACAAGAGAGCCAACAAGCCAATTTCAACAAATACAATCAAGCGAGCCAGCAAACAATTTCAAGCGAGCCAGCGAACAATTTCAAGTGAGCCAGAATAGCAGAAAAATATAGAACTAAAGAAATCAACCAAGTTCATCGAACTAACACAACACAACGCTGAATACAATAAAAAGTCAAATCAACCAAACTTGCACAAAAATTCAAGCAAGCAAATGAAAAAGGTTTCAAGAGAACCGACAGAAAGAAGTCATAAAAGGTGTAACTACTAACATGACCAAAATAACGATAGAAGCATATCAAATCTACTATGGAGTCCCGCGACCATACAATCAAGCCTACATCATTCACTCAGGTATGTTAGCATAAAAAGTAATCCCTGAACTCTTTGTTTTATTTTCAAAACAAATCATTCTCCCCACAAAACGGTTATTTTTCAAAGATGAGGACAACTTTTAAGATATTTCAGCGGCATAATTCAGAGCTACATCATTGAATCATGATTACCTACCAATTTTGCAATGCAAGCTTCACAGGAAGCTAGAAAACTAGAAGTTTGTATCGTGACTTAGCCAACCAGCTGCCCACAGGCTAGTGATCAATCCCAACCAGATGGGTAATTCAACCACCACTCAAAGATTTTTGGTTTGTTTATTATATTAGCAAATTCAAAAATGACAAAGGGGTTCAAGAAGAGCAAGCCGGAGGACCACACACCCATCCATGAAATCCCACAGGTGTTGTCAATCCTACATGATGCGGGATGGATTCCATTTATCTCAGGACCGAGAGGCTCCAATACTGAAGTAGCCTTAGAATTTGCCAGGAACCTAAAACACATAAAAGATGAACAGTTTGTCACCCGGATAAGGGGACTACGTGTCAGGATAGATGAGGAGGAAATTGTGAAATACACAAAACTACCCATGGGTCTACACTGGGGCAGATATGACCGAGAAGCCAACCAGAGGGAAAAAGCAGCCTTGTTCAAACAGGGGGAAGTCTATGAGGAAGACAAGAATGGAGTCAAAAGAATAACCATGCCAGCACGCTGGGACGAGATAGCTTCCGTCGTTCTAAAATATATAACATGCATAGGGAGACTTAGCTATGTCCTGATCTTCCACTTTCAAATTTTGGAGCTTCTAAGACACAAGGGCCATATTACACCAAATAACAATATCAACATTCCCTATTATCTTCTTCAGTCTCCTGGAAAAATGAGAAAGAAGGAAATTCAAGGGAAGGAAGATGCACTGGCTCACCATGGGCTGATCAAGTCAATAATTTGTGAGGAATTGATGGTGCAAGTTCCAAAGTTCTCATGGGAGGAATTTGTGCTAGTATCATCCAAGGATGTGCAAATAATGAGAGGAACTCCTAACCCAGTCATACCCCTAGCCTCTGGATCAAAATAAAAATCCACCTCTACGTCGGGAGCTAAGCAAAAAATTTACCTGGATAGTAACAATGAAGTTATGGCCAACACCCTGATTAGAATCAAACATTCCAGGGATGCCTCTCGGCCAAAATACTCAGGGATTTCTGGCAGCAAGCAAGGGTAAAAACGGTAGAGCAGAAGATTGGCAGAGCAGCCCAAAAGAAAGAATGCAAAGAAGAAAGAAAAGCATCCTAGCCCCATAATTCAAGACTTATTCGATCATAAGAATTTTGGAGTCGAACAGGATGACCCTTCTACACCTGTAGAAGAGGATGCTTTCCAGTGGAACCCTACTGATGAAAATGTAAACCCTAGAATCAACAACCAACTGATTGAGGCATTGACCGAGCTAGCCAAAGTCAAGGAGGAGTTGGCCGCATTAAAAATTGACACAAGGATTCAAAGAAGCCAGCCAGCTTTGCCAGCACCCCCACTATTTGTACATGAAAAGACCCAGATTTTAAAGATGTAGCACGCAGGAGAATTAAAGCTGGAAAAGCAAAAAAATTTAGCACTGAAAGCGAAATTGGGCCAAGCTCACAAAGAGTTGGCTCAAAAAGACCAGAGAATCCAGAAATTGGAGGATAAATTGACTACCACTGCTAAAATCTATGATGATATATTGGGACTCAGGCCACCATCCAGAATCTATACAGTTTACCGAAGGGAGAAGTGGAGAAAATTTCAGCTAAAGCAATGCCTACCTCTAGAATTAAACACTCCAAAGGAGTTCATTGACACTTCTCTGAGCTACAAAGAATTGGAGAAAGACCAATTATGCAAGTTTTTCTTTCATAACTTCATGGTGTCGAGCTCACCCAACGGGCTGCTGAATCGCTACATGGGAGACTTCCAGTTAAGATCACACTGCTCCTGGATGAACCATGAGATAGAGAGAGCACAAGATGCTCATCTCTACCTTGCAGAGGAGTGGTAAAACCCATTATGGATCAGGGCCGAGGAAACTCATCCTAAAAAATTAATTCAGGACCACCGAGCTATCACCACAGATGAGGATTTAATTCCTATCCTTCTTGAAAAACAACAGGAGGCATTAACACATTTCGACCTCACCACTCAATGCACCTACAGAGAAGTTCAAGAAGCCATCGGTGAGAGGTGGACAAGAATCGCAGGATATTTGAAGAAGAGGGAGCCTCACTCCCCCCTCAGGTTAGAAACTGCACTCACCAAGGATAAGTTATATAGAGAATATTTAATAATGCACCAGCTCAGATGGATAGGCATGAAATGAGTCCACCATTCTTTCTCCCTTTGACTATCAAAGAGCAGATTGATGAAGAGGGGGAGAAATTATCATGGGCCAAAGATGACCAGACCTTGGGCTATTATAGACAAGGAGGGACTCCTAGGGTCGTTGCCTAAGATATCAAATAAGTTGTCCAAGAACAAGATGTGTCACCCAGGGATGGGTGACTCCTTTAGTCCAGGGGATACGATGAGCCCCAAATTAAGTACTCTATAGCCTTTTTATGCCACACAAGCACAAGAATGGATAAGGAAAATACCTCTGTTTGTGGGGAATAATGCATTTGTTTTTATTATTTAATAAAGTAGTTTTGATATTATTCTTCTTATGCTTAAAGGTGTTTTTATGTGCTAATTATATAAAAATAGGCATGTATGAGCAGGCACAGGTGATCTAGAAGACAACAAGCAAATCCAGCTCAATGACTGAAATATCACGAGTGGCGCAGCGCTCCCATTTTCATTATTTATAGAAAAAATCCTGTTTAGTAGGATCAACATTTACAATGTAGAATTAGGTTAAGAATTAGATATAAATATGGACCTCTGAATAACAGAGGGGCCTGTTAACATTTTAGAGAAACTATCTTCAGCGTATTTATTAAAGACAATTATGTTTCAAGTTTTTCCTAAGACATGAAGTTACAATTTTGATAATGGAAGACTGGTGTTATTTTGAATCCTTGAGTTTATAAGTCTTCTTCACTCATGAAATACGGGTTGGGGAGGTCCCCCTCAACACATATATTAGGAGCCTCATTTTACTTAGGTATTTTTCATGCGTTTTATTAATTGGCTTAATCATTGTGATGTGTGAAAGTACTTTGATAATTATTTACATAGCATATTTTGATTTCAGAATTCAACGATTTTCTTTGTAGTTCGATAATATTGATTCCATAGTTTTGTAACACATTGTCAGTTGTCATGTACATGCATTCTGTGCAGGCATATTTTACATCTATTTCCCAGCATTTTATATTAATTCTAGATAATGATTCATATCTACAAATCCATGCATACTTTCCTTATTTGAGTTTGATCACATATAAGTTAATTATTTCAGCCTTTTGATATGAATAGAATAATGATCATCACTTTTAGTACTTGATTTAAATAGATAGAGTTTCATTGATTTCCAATATTTAATTTCTAGATTAGATTTCCATCTTTTAGTATTCAATTTCTAGATTAGATTTCTAGATTTCACTATTTAATTCCTAAGATTATCATATCAGTCTTTAGCAGATTTAGGTTTAGATTTGCATATTTTTTATATTTTCAGCTTCTTCGTTTTAGAGAAATATTTCTATTTCCATTTCCCTCAAAGACACCTTTAAGATACATTCAACACCCTGAACGACAAATATCACTCTATAGTGCACATACAGTGCTTAGCACATCTTAAGTTTGTACGCTCCCTAGTTGATAAATTAAAGTATACTCCCGGTATAGCTACCCTAATTAGGTAGCCATTCCCAGAGTTCACCAGTAATGTATAGCGAGGATGGGATAACATACTTGTTTTTCACTGGATATAGTGCTTCAGGAAACTCCCATTGATGGGTCTCTTCCCAACTGGTTCATCATCCTCATCATGCAAGAAGAAAGCATTGTTTCCATCGAGGGAAATGACTGTATAGGGACCTTGCGAGAGGTTATCAAAATTTTTGGCTTGGTCCTTTCTTCTACCCTCCCATTTCAATACCAGATTTCCCTTGGTCTTTCTGTCAAAATTCTCTTTAACCATATCTTGAGCTAGCATAGCTTCAGCATGTACTCTGTCTCTAACTTCCCGTATCACAACCAGTTGGTTAGTTCTCCTTAGCTAAGGGTTTGGCTCTTATTCTTTCTCTTGTAGTAGCCTCATTGCAAGCCATCTGAGGGAATCAAGAAATATCACTTATGTTCCATATACTAATTTGAAAGGAGAAGTTCCAATATTGGATCTTTTAGAGGTGATCCTATCATCCCACAAAGCAAAGGTCATCTTTCTTTGCCAAGCTCTTTTGTTTTCTTGCAGCAGCTTCTTGATGATCCTAACCAAAATTTTGTTGGATGACTCAGCTAATCCATTTCCCTAGGGGTAGTAATAAGTATAATGGCCCAATTTTATGTGTAACTTCTCACAAAATTTGACCATTTTCTTTGACTTGAAGGATTGAGCATTGTCAGTGATTATTTTAACAGGGAAACCAAAACTAGACATGATATTTTCCTCTAGAAACTTGATGATGACTATGTCTGTGGCTTGGCTGGTTGGTATTTCCTCAATCCATTTATTGAAATAATCACTGGAAGTCAATATCCACCCGTGTTGTCCAGAAGAGTTGGGAAAAATTTCACCAATGAAGTCAAGCCCCCACTGCTAGAAAGGGGCTTCTACAAAGATTGGTTTCAAGGGAAAGGATAAGAGCTTCCTCTTCCCTTCAAATATTTGGCAATCATGGAAAGTAGTTATTTCCTTATATGCATCTTTGAACATGGTGGGCCGGTAAAACCCTACCCTGATAATGTTTTTGATAGTGGCCTTCTAGTAATGATGCCCCCCACAAACAAGTATGTGAAACTCTTTCAAGGTCACTTTGGCTTCATCTTCCACTATACAGTTCAGTAGAACACCTCCAAGTTATTTCCAATAAAGGCAACCATTCAATATGCAAAAATTTGCAGCCTGCATCTTGGTTGACCTAGCTTTTCTCTTACCCATATCAAGGGGTGCTTGCAAGTTCTGCAAAACTTATATAATATCATAATACCAAGGAGAAGACAATAATTTGTTTGATACTTGTGATAGTGGGTCTTGGGAAGTTTATTCCAGCATGCGTGAAAGCAAGTTCACACTTAGTGAATTCCAATTTGATTCAACCATGAGCTTGGCCAGTCCTTGTCCTTTGATAATATTTGTAGGTTTTATCTCCAATTCGTAATCCAATAGAACAGCTATCCACTTAACCCTTATACCCTTTTGATCAAATTGTTTCATGTTGGCTATAACTGACCTAGAGGTTTTCTATAAGACCCAGGTTCTTTGTGGTTTACCTTTGACCAACAAAACCCCTTCGCACCAGCCCTTTCGGCAACAACCTGCAAGCAGGTTGAGGTCTCACCCGAGGTGTATCTATGGCGTACTGCGGAATCAAGTTTCCATAGTATGTGATGAGTTGTTTAGACAGACATACTGCAGAATGCAACAGAGGGTATGCGCTGTGAGATGGGACTGCACAACGATGGACAACGCCACGGTCTGCACTACCACGTCCTTCTACCGCAGGACTTCTACTGAGAGTACGAACAATTCGGCTCAACTTTATACTTGGAGCACAAAAAAATGTTTAAGGTTCTGAACTGAGTATCACTCATCCACTCATTCAACTACTCAGCCGATTATCCATCTACTCTTCGTTCATCCACTTTGTATGGTTACGATTTGAGCATATTCTATTGATACAATCTAATTGTTATGCATTTGTTCTATTGCGCATAAGGAAGCACTTAAGTGATCTCTTAACACTTAACCAACTAACTGATTCACTCTTCTCAAACACAAGCTAAATGTTCACCATTCATCTATTCATGCAGAACTTAACATATCATCTCCATACTTCTTCTGATGGAAAATGCACACAACAGTTCTCTCATAACAACATGCAAGGAAACATCTAGACATTCATTTACAGAAAACACAGATAAGCATTCATCCATAAAACACAAACGCACCCCCAGATGGGAAGCTATGTCCACAAGAACAGTTGGTATAATATATCTTTAAAGGGGATGGGGACAACCATTCTTACTCTGCGCACTTAGCTGCAGACTCTCCTTCCACTCAGATAGGTCTCTGTGCACACAGCTACAGAGCCTTTACATTCTTCTCGACTCAAAAAATATTTTACAATACAACTACTCAACTTATTCAACAACACTAAGAACCTCAGAACCCAGAACAGAAACAACAACCCCATCCCATACAAAATTGTCTTCTTAAATAGACCATGCCCGAAGGTCATGTATTTACAATGCCGAGGACCTAAACCCTAAACCCTTAGGGTTTACAAAACTGTGTTGGTTTCCCTAAACCGGCTTGCTGGCATCTAGTAGCGTCTGCTTCATCGTGGTGGTTCTCCACGTCTTCATTCTATCGCTATCAGCCTTCTTGTCGCATGTATGCCAACAGGTCACTTTCACTAAACCATTCATCTCTAATGGTCTCACCCACTAGGCATGCCAAGCCATCGCTTTCCCTGAGTTGTCCTTTTCTTAACAAACTCGTGTATTGGCCGCCTTCCTAAATTGCTCGTGCCCAGCGCTCGACACTCCTGGAGCATCTTTCCAAAATTAGACGACTACTGGTCCATCTGGTACCTGTACCTGATCCTCGTCCAGCACTCTGCTTTGCATGCCCCACGTGGCCTGACTACTTCACAGCACTGATTTCTCACAGTGCTGGTCTTCGTGGTACTACCAAAATTTGGATGCGGCGCACAACTTCGCAACATGGTCAAAACTTGGATGTTGTGCACAACTTCACAGCATCCTCAACACTTAGACAAAATTTTATCTTTTTTCTGAGCTGCGCTCAGCTCAGATTTTCCTGCTTATCAAAAGTGTTACCAAAACTTTGCCCCAACTTGCGCCCAACATGCCCCTAACACTTACATGTGGCTCTTCCCCGAGCCACTTCCTGCTTCGGCCGGCTCGCTCTGCTCCACGATCGGTGGAGCTAATTTGGCCGTGAACTCATTATAGGTTCCGAACAACTATTCCACTGCTTCTCTGGTATCTTGTTCAAGTTGTGTTACTATCTCATGCAGTGCTGGAGTTATCTCTTCTCCAATCTATCCTTGTACCTACTCCTGGTTGTCGCGCAATTCCTTCAGCTTGTGTTCTATCTGCTGCAACACTGATGTGGCATCCTCCAGGAGTTGCTACGACTGATTATCCATCTCAATCTCTTTTTCTCTTAATACCTGGACATCCTTCTTTAATCTTGATATCTCCTTATATCTCGGCAGCCTCTCCCTAGGTGGCAGAGTCTTGAGCTCCGTGTCCAACTTTTCTAATGCGGTATGATTTTCTTTTACCGCGGTCTTCACCTATAGTACCCCTTGATCCTCTTCAAGGGTAGTGAATGCCTTTGAAACCTTCTCTAAGAGATCTTGGCACTTAGACATCTCACTTGTTATGCTCTACGCGGTGGCAGTTACTGCTTGCTCTCTTAATTGCTGCTCAGTTAATGGTGTCTGCGTATTCAGTTTTTCCTTCAAGGTGGCAAGATCGGCCTCATAGAGGATATCCTTATCCTGCATCTCCATCTTCAAAGATCTCACCGTTTTTCTGATCCTCAGAACTGTGTGCGCAGGATCATCCTAGAGTTCTAGATCTTCAATATCTTGCGCAACAATAGATATGGTAGTCTCCAATTGTTTTCAGGGCTCCTTTACATTGCTCTACTTATCATAAATGTATAGAGTCCTTTACATTGTTCTACTTATCATACATGTACATACTCCTTTACATTTCCAGTGTCCAATTTCAACTGTACCTGACACTTGGAACTCTCTTCCTCTGCTTGTTATTCAGGATTCTATGAGCAAGGCTTTCATGGTACAACTTTAGCCTGCTTCCATTTATCAAAGTTGGTAGGGTATCGCTAGCTAAATTGGCTAAATGGACTACACCAGTGTTAGTAACATGTATCACAGTATATGGACCAAGCAAATGAATCTTAAATTTACCAGGAAATTTCATGAATTTGCTATCATATAGGAGGACTAGGTCACCTACCTGAAAGCACTTGTTCGTTATATGGCGATCATGCCAAGCTTTCTCACGGTCTTTCTGAACATGCTGGTGGAAGCCAGAAATGAAGAGATCCTCCTCCAACCCAACGAGGTGTAGCAACCTTTCTTCTAGTGTTGCGCGGTCAGCCATCCCTGTGAATGCATCGATCCTTAAACTAGGGACAATGTACTCCATTAGCATTATAGCTTCCTTCCCATAAGCCAACTGAAAATGTGTATGTCCTGTCAAATTCTTGCATGTAGTCCTGTATGCCCAAAACACAGAGGAGACGCACAAATCCCAATCATATCTATTTACATTGCAGACCTTAGTCAGCGCATTCTCCAGTATTTTATTGAAAGCCTCAACAGTGCCATTCGCATGTGGATGATATGGAGTACTTTACTGAAGACAAATGTGGAATTCCTCTGTAAGTGCCTCAATGGTCTTGTTCAAAAAGTGAGTACCTTGGTCACTCATCAAAATCTTCGGACATCCAAATCTTGACAATATTTCTTCAAAAATGAACTGCGCAGTAGTACTAGCGCTGCAGTCCTTTACCAGCTTTGCTTCTGCCCATCTGGTGAGGTAATCAGTAGCAGTAATAATATACCTCACACCAGTTCTTTTTCCTGGTGGGTTTATAGGACCCACAAAATCAACTTCCCATTTTTCAAATGCCTGTAAGGTCAACTGTGGGTTCAATGGCATCTCATCTCTTTGCGAAGGTTTCTCTGTTCTTTGACAGACATCATAGTTCCTGTAGTGTTCTTTGGAATCTTTGTGGATCGTGGGCCACCATAGCCCTGGGCGCAATATCTTCTATGCGGTAGCCCTTCCTGCATAGTGACCTCCCGCAATCTCTGAATGCACGTATGCTAGAATAAACGGTTTCTCATGATCTAGTACGCATCTGTGTAGGACTTCATCCGGCCTGAGTTTGTATAACTGACCTGCAATTATAGTGAAGTTTGTGGCACACACCACTAGCTGCTTCTTCTACTGGACAGATAATTCCTACGGTGCCAGCCCTGTTGTCAGAAAATTAATGATATCCTTATAATAATCATCGGTAACCTGTATAGCGAATAGTTGTGCATCAGGAAGACTGTCTTCAATGTTATTCGGCTCTTCTCCTGACTCAATCCCTGACAGATGATCGGGTCCCAAGTTCAGTCTACCTGTCTTAACAATAATCTCAAAGTCGTATTCCTGGAACAGTAGTAGCCATTTGCATATGTGTCCCCCTAACACTGGCTTATTGACCAAGTATTTCAATGCAGAATGGTTAGTGAACATAAGGAAGTGCGCACCAAGCAAGTAATGTCTGAATTTCTGTAGGGAATATAACATCGCAAGGCCTTCCCTCTCGGTAGTAGTGTAGTTCTTTTCTGTTGTTGAGAGATTTTTGCTGGAGAATGCGATCGGATGGTCAATACCTCATTCTCCTTGCTGCACTAATACAATTCCCAGGGAAATGCATGATGCATCAACATGTACATGGAATGGATTTGCCCAGTCTGGAAAGACTAGAATCGACGCAGTCACCATCTTTTATTTTAGTGTATCAAAACCCTGTTCGCATTCCGTGTTCCAAATGAATGGTGTGTCTTTCTTTAGCAGCTTCTCCATTGCTACGGTTATCTACGTGTAACCCTTTATAAATTTCCTGTAGTATCCAGTATGGCCTAAGGTAGAGCACAATATCTTGGCTGAATTTGGTGTTGGCAAGTTCACAATTATTGCGATCTTCACAGGATCCACCATCAATCCTTGCTTACAAACAATGTGTCCGAGGAAAATTCCATATGGAACATAGAAGATGCACTTCTTCAAATTTAAAGAGATCTAATGTTGTTGACACTTCTCAAGCATAATTCTGAGGTTCGCACAATGGTTCTTCAATAGACCAAACACAGTCCAATCATCAAAATAGGCTTCAAGAAACTTATGCATAAAGTTGTTGAATGCTACGATGACCACTTTGGAAATTTTGGCAGGTGCGTTCTTTAGGCCAAAAGGCATTACTGTGTACTGGAATGACCCCCATTCTGTAGTAAAAGTTGTCTTATGCCTATCCGCGGGATCAATTCTGATATCATGATATCCGGAGAAACCATCAGTAATGGAATAGGCCTCATTCCCTCCAACATTGTCAACCACTTCATCTGTAAAGGAGTGGGGAATGGGTCGTGCATAGAAGCATCATTTAGTTTTCTGAGATCCACACAAATCCTGATCTCTCCCTTTTGTTTTCTTGTCTTGAACGACCATGGGGCTAATCCACTCGAACTCTTCGACACATTCAATGATTCCTGCTTCAAGCATCTTATCCAACTCTGTGCATACTCTTTCTTTATAGCGTGAATTTAATTTTTATGGTGTTTGCTTCACAGGATTTGTGCCTGGCTTCGAAGGTATTTTCATGATCCCTAGGTCTCCCAAAATGCCTTTCATTTCTGTGAATATAGTTGGAAACAGTTCCTGATATTCATGCAAGGTGTCTGCGATATCTACAATAGTCTGATCGTCCCAATAGTCTCCTATTGCTGCAAACTTTGGTTCTTCGCTTGTCCCAATATTCACCTTTTGCGTCTTTATTGGCCCACTCATACCTAGGATTTCTAGCGGAGGTCCTTCTACGTCACGCGCGCCCTTCGATTCTGGTATGGCTATGTTGCGCGGGTCATCCTCATAGTCTTCATTTCTATCATCGATGTCTTTAGCTAGGTTGTAACACTCGATGGGGTGTTCTTCGTGTTCCTTCCATTCTGACTGTAGGTGCACAGGAACGCGATCTGCCCTGAAGAATTCCTCCGATGTCATATTTCTGTGAGGACAGTCTTCCCTAAATATGCGTTCCTTAATTATTTGTAATGCGTCATGGATCAACAGGTTCTCATCATCAAAGATGAAGTCCCTCTGGAAGTTCGCAGTCAACATGTCCCAATCAGTGGTTTCTCTGCGCAACTTCAGATCTAGGTACCATTTCTTTGGAATGTCATCATCCAGCATATGTACAAATAGATGCACCCATTCTGTGTGTGGCCTTTCCACCCATGCCTGTGAAGAGACTTCAATGTGTTGACTAGGATCTGTCTGTCCATTAAAATTTTCAAAGGGTAAGGTAACCCTTCTAGCAAATCGTATCTGCATCTTAATTCTGCATTGATCCCAAGTGGTCAATGTCTGCTTGTGCGCATTCCGCCATCTGGCGGGTGTGTCGCGCAGTACCATATCCAATGCTGGTAATCTATGCTCATCTGTAATGGTTGTAGTATATTCCTGGATGAAATTGTAAACATTAGAAGAACCATCATATGTGAGAATAGGACTTACCTCCTTCCCGATCAAACACAGTGATTTCGTAACCTGCGGGCACCTTCTTGCTGATACTTCATGCATCCGGCTTTGCCAATTTTCCAGTCCTGCCTCCGAATTAGAGACACATGAGCTATCACGTCTCCAACTGAGTGTACCATCTATAGTAGGATTAATGTAATCTTCCTGGTTCGCTGTGAGATGGTATAATCTGTCCAAGTCTTGAGCCTTGGATTCCTCCTGAATCGGCTCGTTGTATCTATCACCATCTGCAGGATCCAACGGTGCAATCACCCTAAGATGATTTCCTTCAAATATCATATTCTTTGTCTTCAGATTTATGGTAGCCAAGTTATCAATAGCCTAGTCAATTCCTAGCAGTGCTGGAAAGGGTTGACTATCATCCACAATCTCGATAACTTCAAAGTCTGCATGACTTTGGACTCCGTCGATGTCAACTACTATATCTGCTAACCGGCCAAAAGGTATGACCTTCTCCTAGTTATCCATTCTCAACTGGATAAGTGACCATGACAACTTTGGTCGATCCATCTGCTGCTATGTCTGCTTAGTCAAGACATTCACTTCAGATCACAAATCAAGGATGACTTCATCCATTTCAAAATCTCTTATCTGCGCGGTAAGCCTCATTTCTCCACCTGTTCTTTTATGCTTCCTTATGTGATGTACTGTGCTATCCAAAGCTTTTGTTCCCGTCTATGGTTCATATTGGTTTATGAGCTTGTGTAGCTCTAGTATGGCATTTTAACTTCTTAGTAACTTCATGCATCTTCGCAGGAACTGCGCAACGAAGGTGCTGACATCTGTTGCGGTACTTGTTTTATCATAAGCCGCTGGCATGTATTCAACATGTGGTGCTTCACTGCACAATGGGATCTGCTGTGATTCTGTTGTCGGTTCTCTGAAGGTATCCCGTGCGTCGATAAAGACTTCCTTGTTCTTTCGTAGGTCAAGAGAAGGTATTTTTCCTGGAGCTTTCCTTATCCATACTGTCTCAAGGGGGATCTGCTTGTGTGAGCCTCCCCTGACGTGGAATCTTCTGCTCCCCTATCGCGGACTGTCTCAGCTTTACTGCGCGTGACGATATTGATGCTCGGGTCTACTGGTATTCTCTCCACTGTGATCCACTGGACGTTCGTGTTTGGTGCGTCCGTCCGTCTTCTTTTCTGCATTTCCACCTCTAGCACTAGGCAATATTCAATAACATGCTCGAATGATTTATAATAATTACATGTAGTGCATGGGTTAACACAATCTCGAGATACGTGACCTGGCTGGCCACAATTATAGCAAATAACCTAGCCGCAGCCTCTTCCCTGCGCCAGGCCAGCATTTCTTCCTCTGCTGTGGTATCCAGCACCACGACCTATTTATCCTCCTTGCTCATATTATGCATTCTCTTGTTTCGGCTAGTTATCTTCTTGTACGCAGTACAAGCCAGTGCCTCTCATTGAGTCCATATCTCATTTTCTCTCATTCATTAGCTCATATGCGCGGTAGTTGGATTCATCATGTCCAACTGATTTACAGAAAGTGTAGTATAAATTTTTAGGTGTTTTCACATACTTCTGTATGAGATAGTAGTCTTCAGGTATGTGTCCTATGGTTCTACAAATTTCACACAATGGGACCTGATTTTGATTTATTGGGTTGGGTGCACCACTATTAAGATAGTCGTGGAACACAGGGCAGTGCTCCTGGTCATGGCCTTCTCCTTTGCAACTTGTACACCAGACATCATGTCTGGGTTCATACCTTTGTTCTTTTCCATTCTTCATGCTTTGCAGCTTTGGTGTCAGGGTGGTCAGCTGGTTCTAGATCTGAGACATCCCAGAACTAGTCTCACTAATCGGCGAAGCCTCTAGCTTCATTGCGATTTCCAAGGCCTATGTCTGCGATGTAACCTTCTGCTGCATCAATGGTAATCTAATATGGGGAAACAACGCAACAATAAACCATTCCTTGTGCTGTTCTGAAGCTATAACAAAGCTTACTTGGTCCAATAGGGTATTGAACTTCTGAGAAAATTCCCAAACCGTTTCAGTCAGTTTCTGCTTTAGTTCTTTCAACTCGGTTATACACTGAGATTTAGATTTGGGTTTCTTAAACTCTGCCACAAGTGCAACTTTAATTTCTGCGAGGGTTCTCGGTTGTGTGTTATAGTACTTCATGAGCCAATGTAAAGCTCTGTCCCTGAAAGTGGCGATGAGCTGTGCTCTCTTTACGTCATCATCCTGGATCTGTCTTACACTCCATACGGCTTCACGAAGAAACCAATGTTGATTAGGCTCTTGTAGGCCAGTTCCTTTGAATATTGGGAGCTTTATATCAGTGTTTTCCATTGTTATATTAGGTGGTGGGGTGCCCGTATTAGCACGTGGCTACTGTGAGGGGCTCTACACAGCAAAAACAAATGGGGATATCGAACTATGTTGTGGGGTGGGATGTGTAACGGGTGGGATCTGATGCAAGGGTGGCGCGGTTTCTACAACCAACAGATTCTGACAGGTGAATGGTGGTGCGGCTTCATTGTTAAGGTCACAAGGGATCTCAGTGTTTATATGGAGCGCAGCGCCTCCAAGATTCTGATTAAATTGATATCTCTTGCCACTTCTAAGATTATCGGTATCTTTGTTAGAATCACTATATATACTGTTTACCATGACAAACTTGATAATATTACTGCATTCTTAAAACACCTTTCTCATCTAACAACATTTTAATGTATAGATTGAGATTGTTTAGCAACTTACCTTGGAATCCTTCGAAAAGGTATGCTTATGCTTGGCTGTAGGATTTGAGTGTGTCTACAGCAAATTCTGTTACGAATCCTTCTAGCATATGATCGACCCAGAAGTCAACTACACATGACAATGGGTTGTCTATCACTTTGAGCTGCGCTGTGAGCTCGGGAGTCCACTCTGTAGGAACTCCTCCTTGAAAACAAGTTTTCCTTTTTGCGAGCCACGAGATCCACCCATGTAGCTCGCTTGGAAACGATGCCCAAAAAATATCATGAATATCTTTTAATAGATATCTATCTGACCATTGTGTGTCACATAGACGAGGATGTCTATTTTCTTGCCTTGCAAAATCTCTTATGGTCTTGTCCCACCAAGCTTGGATTTCTATCTTTTCAGGATGCCAGTTGTCAGAGCCTTCCGGAACTGATATTCTTCGTCACACATCATGATTGCAACTCATCACGGATTCTAGCGCGGCAACGGAACCATTTGTTGGCTATAACTGGCCCAGAGGTTTTCTATAAGACCCAGGTTCTTCACAGTTTCCCTTTAACCAACAAAACCCCTTTGCACCGGCCCTTTCAGCAACAACCTACGAGCAGGTTGAGGTCTCACCTGAGGTTTATATATGGGGTACTGTGGAATTAGGTTTCCATAGTATGTGATGAGCTGTTCATACAGATGTACTACGCAACACAACAAAGGGTATGCGCTGCGAGATGGGACTGCGCAGCGATGGACAATGCTGCGGTCCGCACTATCAAGTCGTTCTACCGCAGGACTTCTACTGAGACTGCAAACAATTCAGTTCAACTTTATACTTGGAGCACATGAAAACGTTTAAGGTGCTGAACTAAGTATCACTCATCCACTCGTTCAACTACTCAGTCGATTATCCATCTACTATTCGTTCATCCACTTGGTATGGTTACAATTTGAGAATATTCTATTGATACAATGTAATGGTTATGCATTTGTTCTATTGTGCATAAGGAAGTACTTAAGTTATCTCTTAACACTTAACCAACTAACTGATTCACCGTTCTCAAACACAAGCTAAATGTTCACCATTCATCTATTCATGCAGAACTTAACATATCATCTCCATACTTCTTCTGATGGCAAATGCATACAACAGTTCTCTCATAACAGCATGCAAGGAAACATCTAGACATTCATTTACAGAAAACATAGATAAGCATTCATCCATAAAACACAAACGCAGAACACAATATTTAACGTGGTTCACTCCCCTGGATGGGAAGCTACATCCACAAGAATGGTTGGAAATATATATCTTTAAAGGGAATGGGGACAACCGTTCTTAGTCTGCGCACTCAGCTGCAGACTCTCCTTCCACTCAGATAGGTCTCTGTGCACATAGCTGCAGAGCCTTTACAATCTTCTCGACTCAAAAAATATTTTACAATACAACTACTCAACTTATTCAACAACACTAAGAGAACCTCAGAACCCAGAACAGAAACAACAACCCCGTCCCATACAAAATTGTCTTATTAAATAGACCATGTCCGAAGGTCATGTCTTTACAATGCCGAAGACCTAAACCCAAAACCCTTAGGTTTTACAAAACTATGTCGGTTTCCCTAAACCGGCTTGCTGGCATCTGGTAGCATCTGCTTCATCATGGTGGTTCTCCATGTCTTCATTCTGTCGCTATCATCCTTCCTGTCGCACGCATGCCAACAAGTCACTTTTACTGAACCATTCATCTCGAACGGTCTCGCCCACTAGGCATGCCAATCCATCGCTTTCCTTGAGCTGTCCTTTTCTTAACAAACTCGTGTATTGGCCGCCTTCCTAAATTGCTCGTGCCCGCCGCTTGGCAGTCCTGGAGCATCTTTCCAAAATTAGACCACTACTGGTCCATCCGGTACCTGTACCTAATCCTTGTCCAGCACTCCACTTTGCTGTCTCCACATGGCCTGACTGCTTGGCAACACTACTTTCTTGTAGTGCTAGTCTTTGCGGTACTGCCAAAATTTGGATGCTATGCACAACTTCGCAGCATGGTCAAATCTTGAATGTTGCGCACAACTTCGCAGCATCCCCAACACTTAGACAAAATTTTATATTTTTCTGAGCTATGCTCAGCTCAACTTTTCTTCTTATCAAAAGTGTTACCAAAACTTTGCCGCAACTTGGGCCCAACATGTCAATATATCTTTCACAACAACATTAGGAACATAAGCAAAAACCTGGGAATGTAGAACATAAACTATGAAATATTTCAAAGTTTTAATCATGGAATATGCTTCCTTATCCATGATGTTGCATTTGATCTCAACATCTCTAAGAGATCTACTAAAGAAAGCTATGGGTTGCTCATCTCCTTCCTGATTTTTCTGTAAAATCACTCTAGCTATGGAATGCTCAGAGGAAAAAGAAAACATAAGAAACTCTTTGTCAAAATCGAGACTGATTAGTATAGGTGCTTCAACAATTGCCCCTTTTATGTATCCAAATTCTCCTTTGGCTACAGCAGTCCACTTGATCTAAGTGTCCTTCTTAATCATGTTTGTAATTGACCTCATGATCTTTGCAAAATTGGGGATGAACCTTCTTAATAAATTCACTGTGCCTAGAAAGGACTGAACCTCGTTTTTACTCCAAAGAGTTAAATTTTATGTATTGTGTCCACTCTGTCTAGGTCAATTTTGATCCCATATTTAGATATTATGTGACCTAGCAGGTTTCCTTCTTGCATGGAAAAACTTCACTTTTGGGGGTTCAAAGAGATTCCAAATTTTCTACACTTGGCAAACACTTGGTGCAAATGTTTCAAATGCTCTGTATCAAACTTAGAAGAGACAATGATGCAATGCATGTATATGACTACAAATTTGTCTTTGTATTATGAAAAATCTATGCCCATAGCTCTTTGGAAGGTAGCTCCTGCATTAAATAGACCAAAAGACAGCTTTACATACATGAAGGTCCCCCATGGTGTGGTAAAGGTTGTATTGTCTTGGTCTTCTGGCTGCACTTTATTTTGATTGTACCCTGAAAATCCATCCAGCATGGACATTCTTTCCACCCCTACAACCTTCTATAAAATGTGGTCAATTTTGGGAAGGGGGTAGTTTTCCTTTAGGGACACTTTGTTCATATTTCTAAAGTCAACACACAATCTGATTTCACCATTTTTCTTCCTCATTGGGACTATGTTGGCTACCCACTTTGAAAAACTTAAGGAGACTATGATTTTGACTTCATACAACCTCTTCACCTCTTTTTCTATCAATGGGAGTAGAATAGGATTCATTCTTCTCAGTTTCTTCCTGAATGGTTTCTCCCCTGTCTTTACTGGTATGGTATGCTGGATGATAGCAGTGTCGTATTATTTCAAGTCTTCATAACACCATGCAAACACATCAGAAAAATTTCTCATTAAATCCACATAGTCATATTTAGTGCTTGGGGTTAAAGACTTGGACAATTTGACAATTTTGGGCTCTTCATCATTCCCAATGTTACAGTCTTCCACTTCACTGTGGTTTGGAGAAACCTTGTGATTTCTGGCCACATCATTTTCATCAAAACGTTTTCCAATGGCACCAATCCTTTGGGTGTATAATTGCTCTTCAGCTGCAGGATCTATTTATCTCCCAAAGTGGTTAGTAGCTCTAGTGGATCAGGTTCCCATTCATCGCATGAACAACTCTCTTGATCAATCTAGGGGTTGGAAAATTCCTCAGTCATATCTAGGAATTTATTGATCTATTGATCATCTTCAAATATTTGACAATGTTTGGTATTGTCTGGAACACAAGGTCTATGCCTTATATTGATCATGTAAGCTCTAGTATGATGGGAATGGAGTTGAAATATGTTACCAGAGCTGGAAAAAATGTCTGCTACTGTATTTTTCTCTCTAGGAATGAAAGAAATATCATGCTCTATGAAGAAATGATCAAACATATCCCAAACAACATTTCTATAAGCCCTCATTTTGGGAGGTTTAGTCTCATAATTTCCATTCACCCATTGGATTATTAGCTCTGCATCTCCATAAACTTTGATCTTTTTAGCTCTTAGATCCTTGAGTGCATTCAGACCCAACAATAGGGCTTCACATTCTTCCACATTATTCGAATAGTAAAAGATTATTTTGAAGGTATGCAATCTGGTGCATTCACTTCCTTTATCTGGAGGGATGATCCATACCCCTACCCGATTTCCTTCTTTATTCACAACTCCATCAAACCTCATAGTCCAATGCTCTTCTCTTTGGACCATGGTTGTATTTTTCATTTCTAATTATGATTTTTCATCACTTCCTTTCTCCATTTCCTGACCACTATCTTCTAGGTTTACTAAGCGATCAATGCATTGTATTTCTTGCTCATTACTAGACTTATCATTTGTTTAAGGAATACTAGTAATTTTCACACCTTTCTCTTCTGAACCAAGATCATAAGAGAAAATTGAGGAGCCTACATCAGTGTCTACAACAAATATGAAAGGGTTATCAGACTTGCTTTTGTTTCTTACTACATAGGACAATATATGCTCTTTGTATAGTCTTTTGTTTTCTCCAAAAACAGGGATGGTAGCATAAGACATGTCCATTTGTAAAGTTCCTTTTAATTTTGATGCCCAAGACCTAGATAATAGCATCCCAAATTTAGGTGGAATATCAACCACTACTACATTAATGATTAAATTCTTCTGAGGTATCTGAGTTAGTGAGACCACCTTGTCTTTAATAAGCCCTAAACATTGGACTCTTCTAGAATCAAAAGAGAATCGATCTTTATAGGGACTTGTGATTTATAACCCCATACTTTCCACCACTTATCTTGGCATGAGGTTATGTGAAGCTCCATAATCTAACATAGCATTGTGTGATATATTATCATGTATGTTTAGACTGATATAGAAGGGAGGAACATCATCCTATGGAGGACTTTTGACATGGGGACCAAACACAAGAGTGGGTTTGTCATCATGAAAGTTGAGAGTATCAGGCTTCTTTCTTTCTTCTCCATTCACTACTTTCAAAATCTGATCTTTGTACTCTGAGTTTTTGACCAACTCATTTAAAGGAATTGATATTTTAATCTAATATATTTCATTCTCTAAACTGAAAGCAGAATGGATATTTTCTATTGTCTTTATATTACCTTCATATCTCCCTCTGGGCCCTTTTTAGGATCTTTTGTCCCCTTCTAAGGTGCTTTATCAGAGGTTACATTTTTTGGGTCACCCTTTCTACAGGTTTCTTTTCTTTCTGGCCGAGGAGAAGATTGCTCAGCAGGAGCCTTTCCTTGGTCTACTGTTACCTTCCTACCTCTCAAATCATGATGCCTCTGAAATTCATAGATTGCATTTTGGAAGCCTCTTTGGTATTGATCGGATTCTAATTCTTCTAGGCTACTATCTAACTACAGTGATGATTGGTCATGTTCTTCTTTAGTTAAAGAGAAGTGGGGTTGAATCTGATCAAAGAGGTGGATTTGGTCATCAGGGTGTCCATCTTCCTCTTCTCCTTCTATTAGGTTCTCAACAAAAGGTGGCTTGATTGGTTGATTCTAAACATTTCTAGGATCCCTTGGGTCTCTTGGTCTTCCCTATGGGGTAGTAGGCCTCATGTAATTGTTATTTCGAGCTTCAGGTTCTGGGTTTTCTTTGGAAGGAGGCCTATTGTCAAGCAAGATCCTATCCACCATCCTTTCGATAATCCTCATAATCTGCTCAAATCTAGTATCAATGGATTGGGATATGGAAGGTTGAGCTACCTCATTAGATGTCTTTTTCTCAACTTCATTTATGTGCTTCATTTTACTCAAGGCCATCAAATTAGCTTCTACTTATACAACATCTTTCAACATATCAGGTAGAGTGGCATATCTCCTTTCTCTCAACATGAGACCAAATTCACTACCAAAACAATTAGCATAATGAAGCTTGGTTGCTCCCACAGGAGGCTTGATATCCACAGGGATAGAATTATACATTCTCATGAATCTAGCTGAAAACCGTTAGACAGTCTCAACATTGGTTTTCTTTTTGTTTTCATACTGAGTGATAATTTGGAGAGGATTTTGTCTATCCTTCCATCTGGTCAGGAAATCTTGTTCAAATCTCTCATAGGTATAAATTCCTCCATTTGGAAGGGATTTGAACCACTTCTTCACTTCTCCTATAAGACTTTCGGAAAATAACCTCATCTTGGCATCATATTCATCCACCTCTTCTAGGTCTATAAAATCAGTAAATTGGTCCACATGTTGTTGTGCAGAACCAATTCCTTCCCCATCAAATCTCACGAGGCATTGGGCATAGCCCACAGGTAATTCATGGAGATTAGCAGGGAGAGCTAAAGGGTAAAATAAGGAAGCCATTGTTCTTATATTTTTCCTAGGAGGAGGGGGAATTCTTGAAGTAGCAAAAGTAACAATAGGTATTACAAAAGTATGGTCGGGGACAACAGGTGGAGTAATCAAGAATTGGGTATTTTTGCTAGCAACTTTAGTGAAGAGAAATAAATCACTGTTTTCTTCTTTAGCATGTAAATTTTCACACAAAGCACTCAGACAATGTGTTTGGAATTTTCATTAGTCTAATAGGGTTTCCTTTAGACCTAATTTAGATTTAAACTTAAATGAGGACTGTTCAGTTTTTAAATCCTAAGAGACAGTCTCTATAGCATGTGCCTCTTCTTTAGGTAAAGAAAAAGACCTTGTTAATGGGGAAATACTTGTTTGTTCTTTCTTTGATTTCCTGATTATATTTTATGGATCTGATACAAACTTTGCTAGTTCAGGATCTGGCTGAATTCTGGTAGGTATCCTTCTGGAAGGCATAATTCTTCCAAGAAATTCACCAATCTAAAAGTTGGAGTTGCTAGGGAAAATGTTAGAACCTTGAAATTTTGATCCTCTGTTTTCCCTCAGAGATATGATTTAATGCTTTGAAATTCTTGTTCTGGGAAAGAAGTCCTTTGAAACCCCTATATGGTCTCTAGAATGTTATCACTCAATATTCTCCTGGGTTGCAGCAGAAGGGATCTTGAGGTAAGTTTTTCAAACCAAGCTTTGGTGAATGGAAACTAGCCTTTCCAACCAGAGAGAGGGCTCTCTCTTTCACAATTCACTCAACATTTAGAACATTATTTGAACAAGATGGTTATAGGTAAAGTGGTGGCTAGACCTTCTGATAATGACTTAAAGGGATTTTTCAACTGGTTAGGGGTTAAGGACAGGAGCACCATTGGGAATGGAGTCAAACTTCAATGGATTTATAGTAAAAAATGACTGATTTAAACCACAATTTAAGAGGCAGAGGAGAGGTAGATGATTTTTTTTCAAGCCAAGGATACCCACAAATGAAGGAAGAAAAGGGAACAAATTCCATCATAGCGCTAGAGAATTTGTAAATTAATTCTAACCTGCAACTTGAAGAAGAAAGGGATAAATACCTAGTCATATGCATATGGAGCATATAGTATGAATTTTAGACCATGTAATCTTGATCTAGATACTGCAAAAGCAAAAAATCAATGGAAAATACAAATGAATAAGACATGCATAGGAAATAACAGACATCAAAACACTCATCACAAGAATCTCTACTCTAGAATCGGGTCTTCTCATGAATTGAAAGGCCGAGTTCAATACATACGTAGAGATTTTAATCTCTTAGAATCCAAAAACATCCAACCTTGTGGTATTATTCATAACAGGCCTTTATAGTCTTACAAAATATCAAACAAATTCTAACTAATTCAACCATAAATGGTTGTTTATTGACAACGGTCTTGAACTGGAAAGGATGAGGTCATTCACGCTGAGTTGCTTGAACCAATTGCTTTTGATTCTGTTAGATGTGTCGGTGGGAAACTCTGTGCACTGTAAGTGTGCATTTGGGTTGTGGAAACCACTTATTTGTCTTTTGGATTGCGCCATTGGAGGTTCATTTGCAGGGCCCATCAAGTCATGGCTTCTTCCTTCCTTCAGATCGACCTTCAATTGTGGAATAGTTTGCCACTTCCCCTGTGAAACTCTGCAATTTCTGCAACCTCAATTTACTCTCTAAAACCATCTCAAATACACAATTATAATTCCACAATCAGTAGTCTGTAATGTGGAGATCGAAAGTCGGGGATGCTAAGCAGACATTGTCAAAAATCACCTCCGCAACTCGCAATCTGCAAATGCTGGTTTCAAAAATTAGAAGACCATTGCATAAACTCACGGAAATCACCTTTGCAATCCACATTCTGCAATGCGGGTTGCGAAAACCAGAAACCTGAATCTGCGTCCCTGAAAAAATTATGCCTCCGCAATCCGCATTCCGATATGCGGGTTGTGGAAATCAGAAACCCAACTTTGCACTGTTGAAAAAACACTGTTTTGACTTCCACATTCCGCAATGCGGATATGGAAAGTCGAAAAAATAGGAATGCAGAAAAGTAGAAAATATCTTGATCGACTGTGTTGCAGATCGCTTTCCAGCTGCAGATCTGGCTTTGTTTTTTCAATCCTGAGCGTTCAACCTCTCTCGATTATGGAACAAATCCATTCCTTCTTGTTTTGTCTATTTTTTCTTATTGTGGCTTGATCATTTGGCTCTGAATTCATTGATACTTAGTCATTTTTGGATTTTATGATTCTTTCTTTCTTGTAAGAGGTCAATGTGCATGCTTGGGGTTCCGGTAGGTGGGTTCCCTTTCCTTCTTTGGAGGGAAGATTGATAGAGGTGTTAACAATATGGAAAGGGATAGATGGGCCACTTTCTAAAGAAATGGTCAAATTCGAACTAGGAGGAATAGTTGTAGTCATAGATTGACAACCTGCCAAAGGGAATCCAAAAGATAAAGGGTTCAATCTCACTTGAGTTAAAGAAATAGTACCAGTAAGTACCATCAAGGTTTAGGGAAAAAATCCTAATAATATAGATTACATATTAAAAGTGAATCCTCGTACAGGGAAAGCGATAACTAGAGTAGACATGTCCACTCAAGTAAATACTTGTTCCCTATTTTCCATATTGAACTACCTACACAATGGATTAGGAACGTTGATACCGGCTAACTGAACAAAACTAGGAATTTGTGGTGGGTTCACAATTCCAGATAGATCTGAGAGGTCCCCAATTTGAATGGGACCCAAATTCTCTTCGGGATGAGGAGAATGAACTCTAGGGGTTTTATGTAACTATTTCTCGGTATCTATAAAGTGTCCTTGGTCAGAAGGTCTCTCAGACTCACCTAACATAGAACTATTTTCTTCTACTGGTTGTTATGTTTGATGTTCTTGGTTTTCCTCTTCTTCCCACCGAAGGTGTGGATAAGGATAATCTAGTATTTTCCTTAGTGCAAGAACTTATCACTGTTTAAGAGATTCTCCTTGAAACCTTCTGGATATGTGTGGAGGTTGATCAACCACTGTGGCTTACAGAAGACACTAAGACGAAAACATAGAAAAAATAAAAATCAAACAACAAAGGTCCCTAAAAGATGTCAAACAAGTAAATAGATTCCTTCCAAAGGAATTTCTGGGATGATCAAGGCCCAGAACAAACGAGTGAAGGATGAAGAACAACTATCCAGGGTCCACAATACAAATTCCTTGGGGCCTAGAGTTTGAATCACCAATATCCTTTTGAAAGAGTTGAAAGGGATTCCCCCCCATGTATTTCCTAGGTACAGTAGAAATAACCTTCCATTGTCACTTGTGTATGATCCATAAAGTCACGATACTAAGGTTACCAACTTTGTAGAGAGGGTGAGGTGGGATAGTCGTAGGTCGAGTTAATATGCATGGGCAGGGTAGAAAATCCCGAGACTTAACAACACTGATGGTATTGATAAGCCACCTAACACGCACCAACTCTAGGATATGCTCAATCAAGTATTGGAGGGATATCGCCTCTACTTAACCTCATAAGACCTTGTTCTTAACTCTAGTGTGAGTGGATCTTTCTGGTTCACCTTCTACAAAATTGGAGTTTCTCCCTAATGAATGACACCTATGTTTTGACAAGTCCGAGTGATCCTGGAGGATTTAACTCACAACTCCCTACCTCCACAATCCTACTTAAGCTATTAGGTGTGTTTATAAACTTGCTTAAAATGAACTTTCAAAACTTTCAGAAGAAGTAAAACAAGTGCAACTAAAGAAAGATATAATTCTTTAACTGAAATATGAAGCACTCAATCACAACAAAGATGCACTTCTCACTCTCAATTTCTTTCCAATGCAAGTCCTAAGTATATGATTCAGAATGCATATGCAATTTTCCTCTATATGATGCAATTCTTTAGCCTTTTCGAATGCAAAATGTAAACATTTCAAGTCTAATATGAAAAACCAAAACTAAAACCTAAGCATGCAATTACCAAAACAAGTAACTATGCAAAAGCAAATTTCATGCTTTTTGATGCAAAGCAATCATAAATCCTTTAAGCTAATTGAAAAGTATTCAACGAACACTAAATTGTAAATTGAAATAACATTTTATCTTTTTTTTAATATGAGAAAACAAACTGAAACTCAAAGTAATACACTACCAAAGCAAATGGACAAGCTTTCTGATCTCCTTATTAAACAGTGAAATCAACCATAAACCCTAAGCTTCTTATTCTTGTAAGCATGCAAAAACTAGGAAAAGCATACATCAAATACTTTTAGACCCAATCAAAGCAAAGGACCTACTAATAAATATGGTTTGGTCAAGCTAAGTATGCAAACAATCGATGCAATCAAGGTCCTAAATGGCATAAAAGACACTTGAGCTTCCACTCCAAAGGAAAGACCAAAAGGAACAAACAATTATAAGAACCCAATATAAAGAGGTTTTTTCACTCAAATATGTATAAATAGGCTCAAATACACTCAATAGATTCCAAATCCAATCAAATAGGAGGAAATTAGATCAATTAGACTCAAATTCAGTCAAAAAACACCAAACTAGTTCACAAAGCCCCAACTTGGGTCAACAAGCGCCAAATTATTCCAAACAAGCCCGAATTGCTTCAAAAAGATCCAAAATATAAAATCAAGAGAAATAACAAGATAAGACACCAATTCCAACGGGTCCTACACAGAACTAGGATCAATAGGGACTCCAAAAAAGGAAACCAAAACCGCCCAAGTAACCCTGAAAGTGAAAAACTCACCTACATGAAGGACATGCTAGTGGATAACCAAAACAATAGCATGTCACATGTAGGCGAGGACACCCTTCAACAACATGTATACAACACACATGCACCTATAAGTGCTATGACCTATGTGTGTGTGATGAAAGTCCCAAAAAATGCAAATCCAATTCCCAAATTGACAATGGAAGTGTCTAATAAAATGCAAAGACCATTCCTAACTTGAAATCAAGAAGAAGCCTTCAAAAATACTATAAAAATAGCCTTGGAGACCGCAAATAAGATAGGATTCTCCCCAACATATTCTCCAGTTCTGTTGTGAGGAAAAGGTTCCTAATCGTCGGGGTGAAGCCACCAACGTACTAGGGTTAATAGGCATACATCTAAGGTTCTGCAAACACAATAATTAATCAAAATAGTTTAGGGTTTGAGAGGGTATGTACCTTACAAAAGAAGGTTGATCCAAGCCTCTCCTTGAGTCCTCATCTTTCTCTCCAATCAAGGAACCTGCAAAACCAGTTCAACACTACAAACCAATTTGACTACAAATAGAAGATTGATATTCAAAACAACATAAAATACTGATCTAATAAACATCAATAAGTAATCAAACCTGAGATGTACATGAACATAGTTATTTGGAAAGTGAGGAACATCTAATATTTTATTAATGAATGAAGCAAGTACATAATACCTTCCTTCAATCAAGGAACCTCATGAAACCTTCAATTATGAATCCCATGCTTCTCTCCTCCAAGAATCCCAACCTCCAAGCAATGCAATAGGGTTATATGGAAACTAGGGCACAAGTGAGGGGGATGAGAGTCAAAATTTCTTCATCATAACACTACAATGTGTAAGTACTATTCATGCCCCTATCCCTCTCTTATTTATAAAAAGAAGAAGATAGGGTCGAGGAGGAACTAGTTACAACTGAGAAGATGGTTCCAAAACCATCCAAACCACCATTTTTCAAAATTTATTATAATTTTTGAGTATTTTCTGAGGAATACACTGGTGAATAAGGGATAAAATGCGTGTAACATGTGGGTGAGCCATGTGACACCTATGTGTGGGTGAAAAAATGAGAAAAAGTACCTTTTCTAAGGTTTTTCAGGAGGTGTTTTGGTCTCCACATTTATTCATAAGATTCCTAACTATTGAATGGACTATTAATGAGGTAAGGAAATCCTAATGAGGTCCCAAATTTGTATCTTACATACCTATTTTCCTTCTGTATGACTCACAGTAACCTCATGAAGTGTCGTTAAGAGACCAAAACATGTAACTGTCATCACATATAGAGAAGTGTCAAATTTGGTTATAACAACAAGGTATACTTTATGAGTTTGGGATTTCCTTTAGCACTCCCATAGTCATATTTTGTTACAATCAAAGTGCTATCAGTATCTCAACTGATTTGGTACAAAGGAAAAGTACCAAGCATATAAAGATTCATATGCACTACATCAGAAATCTAGTGCATGATCACATCATTGATCTACAGTTTTTCACATCCTCTAAGCAAATTGTATACGTCTTCACCAAATATTTTTCAGAGAAGAATTTTAGCCATCTAAGATCACTTCTATGGATGGGTGAAAATGTGGTGAAGTGAATGACTTAAAAGAAAATTTTCAATTTTGTTCATGTCCATGTTTTGAGGGGAGGTTTTTTCCCATGAATTTTTCCTTCTTTCCTTGTTTTGTGGAAAAGGTAGTATGTAAAAAGGGTGACCATGCCAAGTTCCTGGGCCTTATATTTCTGTTATTACACATAAATTTATGCTTAAGGGGGGTCTTAGAATATTAAAAACCCATTCATACCCATTGCATATGTTAGCACTCAGAATTTATCATTTGGTTGTAGAAGGATAATCCTAAGGTAACTCTTTCAGACCAGTCTTTAGGAGGAAAACTAGCCTTTTTTCCTACCAGAGAGGGCTCTCTCAAAAATATATGAAATGGATAAATATATTGGAAAAAGATTATGTTTTTTCAAATTTTTGTATGGTTGAAACACATAAGAACCATTGGGCATGGAGTCACATCTGAATATTTAAAGACCAACAGAATTTAAACAATAAAGGTTTTGGCAAATGCAAGGTAGTTGTTATTTCATAGTCAGTTTCTTGTTTGGTAGGTGGTATTTGAAAGAAATAGTGACAGTCCATCAATATTAGGCATCAAACATGGATGAATCCACCATTTATTTTAGAAGAAAAATATGAATGCTTTGATCCAATTAAAACAAAGCATGGTTGCATGAATTATGAATTAAACAAAACTTTCACTAAAGCATGAAAGAAAATACATAATGAAAGAGTTTCACAGGAAAATACTAGTCACAAAAGCGAAAGGAAAATATAGACTATAATATGAACAACACATGAATATTTTCTCTTATGCGTTTCAACTCTACATGGCTATCTTTATTAAAACTGAAGTAATCTCAATACAAAGTGTCTCCTTCACGGGTTCCAAACCTTACAATATTGCCGAAATAGTCTTTTATACAAAACTTCTTTGAGGAAAACCCTAACTGCCTCATAACTAAAACAATAAATATTAAATTAACTATTACATTTCACCTTGGTCAAAATTAATACACATGTCAAAATTTCTCAAAACATAGACTTTTGATGTCTTTCTACTAGCTGGTGGTTGTTTGACCAACATGAACATAAATCTTCAAGAGTGCAAACTATACTTCGTCTTTGCATACTTTTCTACTGTCTTCCATTAATTTGTAGTAGGTATTTCATAACTTGTCATATCTTTGTCCAAAACCTTCATTTCTATGTGATCAACAATGGAAATTGGAGGTATCCTTTTACTTATCATGGCCAATTGATTTAAGATCCCAAAGTCATATGAAATTTTTTCCAATAGAATTTTCCCTGGTAAAACATGAGTTAATCCTTCAAACTTTTCATGATTTGTTCTTACCTTAAATAGAAACTCCTTGTAATTATTATGAGGAATCAACTCATAATTTTCTTCCCAGAATGAAGGCAAACCTTTCTCAAATAACTTTCCAAATCCTTTTTTGAAGTCTTCAACCTGTTTTTTCATTTGTTCTGCTCTAGCTTGAACATTTTCAATGTGTGCATGTTTCCAAAGCACTCTCCTTGCCCAAGTTATGATTGATACTTTGTTTTTGATTTGCATCTATTTCAGATCGCCTTCTGTCAGAGTATTCAGAAAATCTATAGTGTTTTGGGTTGTGTCTTTTGTTTTTTTGTTTAAAACTTCCTTCATAGCCATACAACTTTGTAAGCTTTCATCTACTTTTTCTTTTTCCTTCATGAAATTCAAGTAGGGTCTAAATTTTGCAGCTTTATTTATGATTGAATCCCATATCGAATGCTTTGCACCTTGCATTGGAATCTTCAATGTTACTTGGTTTATGAATCTTTGGTTTTTGTCTATCAACTCTTTATTTTTGTCCTCTAATTCTTTTATCTCTTTATCTTTTTTTTTTCCGATTTTATTCTTCTAATTTTTGTTTTTCTTACTTTAAATCCTTTATCTCCACCCCTTTCAATCTAACCTGAGACATAGCTTGGATGAGGTCATTTTTATTTGCTTCTCTTCCTGTTTGACTGGTTCCTTGCTACTCTTGTGCTATAACTAGCAATTTTCCTTTAAGATCTTCAACTTTACTTCTTAGACTTATTCTATCTTTTTCCCATTCTACTTCTTTTTCTGTCAAATTTAGCAACTTTGCTTTGCTGTCATCCAAGTCTTGAGATAATCTTTCTCTTTCTTGTTCCACACAGTCAATTCCGAATCTTGAATTAACTGTGTTGCTGGGATCTTGAGTTTCTTCTTGACAAGATGAATAGTATTCTCTTTTTCCATCAATAACTTTTTTCTTGCCTCACCCTTTTTTGGATCCATCATTATCTTCATTCAAATCTATCTGCAACCTTTTAATTTGTTGTTGGTGAGCTTTATTCTCATTTTTTTCTTGCCTCAACTGAATTTCCAACCTGTTAACTGTGTTTTGCAAATTTGCAACTTTCAAATTAGCCTTCATTAAGTCTGTATAAATAACTTCCCCAGTCTTCCTGTGCAGATGAATTTTATTTGGTACTGTTATTTTTGTCAAATTCAACTTCATTTATGCATCTTTTTCATCATATGACAACTAAATTCAAAGTATTTTCTTTAGGATTCCTGTTGGCCATCAAGGTGACTTTTGAGTTCATTAGGCTTCAAAATTTTGGGAATAAATTATAATTTTTTTTTCTGAAGTCGCTTGCTTATCCTATCCATATTTAACATACATTTATGCTCTCGACTGAAATATACTAGTGTCACCAGTTTCCTTAGCTTCCTAAAATTTGTAATCAAGCACTTGAACTTCTGGAGCTTGATATTTCTCTTTCTTCTTCTCTTTTCGACCTGCAAATACAACCAAATGAAGTTGGGAATCTGCTTTAAGTCTCTTTTCTCTTTCCTTCTCTTCAATTTCTGCATCAATAATTTCTTCAAATTTCCTTTTACTAACCATCTCCACCTTTCCTAGAGTACGTATTACTTCTATTGAAGGTATTTATGGAACAACAGGATTTGACTGTGAACATGCTGAAACCTCTTTATCTGATTCATACTGTAGACGATTAGCCATTTTTTATAATCCCTTAAATTCTAAATGGTCAAATCCCTTACTCTTATTTTGTTGTCTCCTTTGAGAAATAATATGACAAGGATCATAGTTGATAGCATCTTCCTTTTTAAAATCCAATTCTTCTAATTGTTTTTCTACAGAAGACAATGCATTCTTATTCTTTACAATGAAAGGTCCCACTTTCAAGGGAAACTTTATATCAGATGCCTTTTTAAAATCCATAAAATGGTCATTTTCAACAATTGAATTTTGCCTGATAAACTCCAAGGAAAATACTCTTTAGGTTAGAAAAGCTGGTAAGATATAAGGTTGTTTGATGAATCCATATAGTCTAACTACTGTGTGTTCCTTTAGTAGAAACCAATCCCCTACTGCCATGTCTTGTTTCAGCTACATCAATGTCTTCATCCCCTGCGGTAGCCTTGGCAATTCTTCCCCAAAAATCAATTTATATATTTATGATACAATATGGTTCATGTAATTAAACATATTATCCTCCAAAGGATTTGAAAAAACCACTTGTGAAAAATGTAGATCCTTCTGACTTGAAAAAAAAAGTATATTCATTAAATAAGACTGGAATCTGAAGTGCATGGTATTGTGGAAATTCACTAGCTGAGAGTGAACACTTTCAACTAGGAATTCATCATATTTAAGACAAGGTACCTAATTGTACTCTACCCCTGGTATGCCAAAACTTATTCTAAAGAGAAGACACAATTGTACCTATGTTACCACTGCATCACTGTCTAACCCTAAAAATTGAGCAATTAGGGATAATATCAACTGTGTATTCTCATTGAAAAAATTCATATCTAATGTGTAAGGAGTATCTTAAATTTGAAGGTCAGGCTAAGACAACTCGTTATAAAAGCTTGTTTATTTTTCAGAGACGACTGATGGTACTAGGTGAAAATGACTTCTTCGGTAATATTTTCTATTCATGAGGTTGAGATAAAGGTACTTGGAGAGAATTCCTGATAGTGGTGGACTCAATAGGGAAGATAATTTTGGACTTAGACTCATTCATGATTACTTTTTCACTCTAGGAATAATTCGTTACACACCACAAAATAAACTCGGGGAACCCTATAATTTGGTCTGGGCAGAAAAATATGAAGGAAGACTGAAAAAATATGTGCATATATGCACCTTCCTTATACAATCTATCCAATCTAGCTTTTACCTCTATAATTGACATTTTAATCCTAGGGTCATAAATATCCATATCCCTGTCTTCTAGGACATCCTCTATTTTGACATGCTCGATGGTTAAGGTCTCTTCCATTCCTTCCATTATATAAACAACTTATCTGACTGACAACACGAGTTCTAAAATGTACCTGACACTGATGAGTCTGCAATAGGGCGTGCTCTATCGCTTTCCTAGTTTGCACACATTTCAAACTTTTTGGAGCTCCACGAGACAAATGTCAAATGTCAACCTTCATGTGGCTTTTTCCCCTTTTTATAACCTTCAAAAGTGGTTTCACACGGCGTCTGGGAGGTTTTCTATACCACTTATTTCACTTGCGAAATGCTATGATGTCGACATGTGGATAGCGGTTTCAAATTTCACAACCACTCATCCTTTCATTTTACCATGCATCTCCACGACATGAAATGTCTTTGAGTCGTCAATCCATTAGTTGTTGTTCAATCGACGGTGATACTTGCACACTTTTAAACCCTTTATTCTTTTTAATGTTGTCAACGGAGTCTTGACTATCTCTCCTGCTCCTTTCCCAGTGGAAATTTATTTCACCCATCGATCTCCCCTACCATGATCTAGACTGTTGGATCATCCATCATTTTTTGGTCACTTCTATTGTTTTTTCGGAAAACCTCTTCCTCCACCAGATCTCATTTAGCCTTGATATTGACCATTGATTCTCAATACTATACCTCCACAGCGGTTTTCGCAATGGTGAAAGGCGGTTTCTCTTACCACTTCCTCAACTTGCGAAATGCTGAGGAGGTGACACGTGGTAAGCAGTTTCAAATTTCGCAACCACCCAATATTCTGTTTCTTCGCACATGTTGGCAATGAAGAATAGATGTGAGTCATTCATCTCTCAGTGCTCGATCATCTGTACATTTATCTCTTCTTCCTTTTAATGCTTCTTCAACGATCACTTTAAGAGACCAATCCTCACATTATACATCTCATTCTTCTCCAGCAAAACTCTGCATCTGCCGTCAATTTCTTTCTTCTGTTATCTAGACCATTGATCTTTTATATGATTTTCAAAACCGCTTCGTTATCCTTTTTAACCCCTTTTCGATTCTAGCTAGTGGTCATGTGAATTATTTCATTTAGGACTTGGTGCCTTTCTCACCAAATTATGAAATATCAAAACAAATTTTTCATTATCCACTTTCTTTTAAAATATTTGAAAAATATTGTGCCAACAACATACTCAGGATACATTACATCATTCATTTGATTAATTTCCTAGGTGTTGAGTAGGTATTTGGCCATATTTTTGTCTTTTAGTGAAAAACATACCATCCTGAGTCACTAGGGCACACTTGAGGATATTTAGAATAATATTTCTTGAGATTCTATCTGATTTATTTCCATTCCTGGATTAGAACGTGTCCTCACTTCATTTTACTTCTTTTGGTGAAAAGGTAAAAGCTAGTTGACTTGGATACAACAGTTTCTTGGCAAACTCTCCCTCCATGAACTTTCCTCCCTCTAAAATCTATCATTAGGATTATTTTTTATCATCCATCACCATCCAACTCAGAACATTCCAATTTGTGAGCCTTAAAGGTTATTTGGAAAGTATTTTTTGCACCTAAGGGGGTTTTTCATCTTTTTAGTAATCATGCTTTTGTGAGGGTTTCGAATTTCTTATTTGGATTTAAGATATATAATGTAATTATATATTTGGACATCGATTACATAGTCCAAGTTTGGTTGATGTAGACTTATTCAATAGATTTTTACTGTTTGCATCAAATTCATGATTGTTTTATGTGTTCTTTGACTAGTTTTTGCAAGGCAATTTGTGAGATTAATTGTTTGCTTGTGAAGATCCTTCTATGAACTTTATTATAAAAAATCAAGAATTATTTTGAGGAATTTTCATATTGGACCATGCATAGCTATGCTGATACTTATGTACAAAACATTGGGATTGTTGTCGACGATCAAGTGGCTATATAGAAATAGTTTGGAAAAGACTCAAAGTTATTCCCTCTTAACAAATGAAATTTGCAATTTTTTGAAATAGAAAGGTATGTCTATATTTTGAAATGTATTCGCATTGTGGGAATATCATTTTTTCCTGGAATAGTGTGCATTTGGCACCATGGAAAATGGGAGAAAATTCAAGAATGATTTAGATGAATTTGCATAGACAGACCATGCATATGTATGTTGGTACCTTTGTATAATGAATTCGGATTGTTTCCAATGGTCAAGTGGTTATATAGAAATAGTTTAAAAAATAATCAAAGCTTTTTCCTGTTGAAATTTGGTTTTCATTGATGTCAGCTAATGTTAAAGAGGATGTCAACTAATTCCGTTTAGGTCATTGATGTGAATTGAAGGCAAGTGCAATTATGATTCCCATGCCATCTTGAAGAAGTATACAAAAGCCACATTAAATAAATATATCCGCAAGAAAAAAGGTGAAGTATATGGATTCCAGTCTGAATAAGTGTGTCCAGGGTTACATCATGCATATCCAGTTTGAAGAAGTACGTAAGGAACATGTACTTGAGCAGGTAAAAATTCCATCCATTCATTTTTATTCAAGGTACAAGCTAAAGGGATGGTTTGACATAAGGTTGAAGCATGCACAAGAAATCCAACGAATACATGGGAAAAAGTCTAGTGTCAGTAGGAAATTCAAGAGAATATTCAAGCAGAGTGTGAAAGAAGCATGGAACATGAAATGCTTGAACAATTATGCAAGTCCTGAAAGCGTGCAAGTCTCAGCAATCAGAAGAAGCTTTTAGTTGTTGAGGCATGCACAAGTTCCAAGAATGGAGTAGTGGTTGAAGTCAGTATATGAAAAATTTCCACAGCCAACGAAACATCAAGTGTGAAAGACCCTCAAGTGATGGTACCGCAAGGATCAAAGTCCCACCAAGTTAAAGTTCATGTATGTGCAAGATCTGCAAAGCCATGAAACATCAAGTGCGCAAGAACCACAAGTGATGGTACCACAAGGGTGAAATTCCCACCAAGTTGAGGACCATGTATGCGCAAAACCAACAAAGAAAGGACACATAAGAAGTGCAGAACATGACATGTGGCAAAAGCATAATGCGTGAATCAAGGAAGAAGGAATGCCACACCCAACTTGTGGACATACAATCCATGCTTGACATGTATAAATAGGGAAGATAATTGATGATTTGAAGCAAGATTGATAGTGAGGATTAAGATATTCTAAGTGGAAGATAGATATTTATATTCCGGGCATCACAGAATCGAGGTACATAATAGTATGATCTAGCGAGGATCTGAATGCGCACAAGGAGAGGAATTATATAACTGATGGTGAGCAGAATGATGTTGTAGATATGTGACGATCGTGCTAAGACATAAAATGTAGAATGCAAAGGATGCGCAAGTGTGTGGAGACCAAATGACCACATTACAAATAGTACACAGACAGTCACATATTTTCTAAGGTGGATCCACGCAGAGACAGACATTAAGTATATCATAATATGCACAAAGTGGAGATGCTTGACAGATGTATGAGGATTGAGTTGAAGTGTGCTAAGTAAAGAAGTCCATAAGATGCACAAAGACCGAGTAGCAGCATAATCAAGTATGCACGTCATGATGAGGATGATCTGAGACAAGTGCGTTAAACTAAAATCATAAATCATATGATGCACAATATGTCACATAATGTCTAAAATACCATGGAACTTAAACCGACGAGACACATATTAGTAAGTGCATAGTTCCATCTGATAACAATAAGCTATAAATTGAAGCATAGTGTAAGTTGGTAAGTGCAGTTGCAAAGTAGCAGAATGATAGAGTGAACCTTGGCCCAGACTGCAGGATCGGCTAAATTAGCACATGGTACATGAAGTGAGTCATCAGCAGAAGGGAAGTGTTGAGTGGAATGAGAATTCAAGTGATGTATGTAGGGAAGTGACAACAATACGAATGCATACAGAAGATGTGGACCACATAACGAACACCAGAAGATCAAAAGTGTGCCCATGTTGGAATATTATTAAGGCAGTATCTTATTTTGTATATCTGGGCATTAGGATGGGACAAAGAGTAGGGGGTTGTATCATCCTTCCAATTGGTTCTAGAGAACACAATGAGTTGGTGCTTCCTTCAGGTTGGTGCTTATAAAACTAGGGGGTTGGTTCCTCCTTCTAGTCGGTGCTGGTAAACATAGGAAGTCAATGCTTCCTCGAATGTAATATTTTCATTACAAAAGAGAATTCTGTGGTTTTCTCCTATTTGGGTTTCCACGTCAAAATCATGTGTGTTATGTGTTCTCTGTATTGGTTCACATGTGGATGAATGTTTTATTTATATTGGATGCATAATTAAAGATAAAGATTAATTTTAGACTAATCTATTAAAGAAGTTAAAAACTACTGATAATTGCACTAATATTGATTCATCCCCCCTCTCAATATTAAATCGATTCCAAAAATTGGTATCAGTGTGGGTGTCTTCAGTAACATCTTAACATCTAGAATCTAGATCTGTGCGCAGATATGGGAAAGAAGGTAATTACCAACCGAGGAGAAGCACCATGGTTACAAGAAAATGGTGACCTGGAAAATCTCTTTGTTATAGAAGCGAGGGATATTATTCGCACACAGAGAAAAATGATAGAAGAAGTAAAAAGGGTAGCAACCAAAACCATGAACATATTGAAAAAGAAATAATAAGTGTTAAAGGACTTGGAAGCAAATTTCACCATCCAATTATAGGAAATGGATAAGACCTGTCAAAATATAAGACTAAGGAATGATACTTTGGAAAGAAATATGAAGAAATCAGTTGCAAAAAATTAGGAACTTGAAAAGGAGATCTCTTTACCGAATAAAAAACTAAAAGAATCTATAGAAGAAAAGTAATATGTATTGGCTCTTACATACCTATTTTCCTTTTGTGTGACTCACATTAACCTCATGAAGTGTTGTCATGCGACCAAAACATCTAACTGTCGTCACAAATAGAGAAGTGCAAAATTTGGCTATAACAACAAGGTATACTTTCTGAGTTTGGGATGTTCTTTAGCACTCCCATAGTCATATTTTTTTACAATAAAAGTTCTATACGGATCTCAACTGATCTAGTACATAGGAAAAGGACCAAGCATATAGAGATTCATATGCACTACATCAGAAATCTAGTGGATGATCATTTCATTGATCTACAATTTTTCCCATCTTCTAAGAAAATTGTTGATAGCTTCACCAAATATTTTTTAGAGAATACTTTCAGCCATCTCATATCACTGCCAAGGATGGGTGAAAATGTGGTGAAGTGAAGGATTGAATTTAGCAATCTTTCAATTTTGTTCATGTCCATGTTCTGAGGGGAGGGTTTTTCCCATGAGGTTTTTCTTCTTTCCTTGTTTTGTGGACAAGGAAATATGTAAAAAGTGTGACCATGCCAAGTTGATGTGCCCTATATTTCTGATATTACACATAAATTTAGGCTTAATAGGGGGTGTTAGAATATTAAAAACCCATTCATACCCATTAAATACTTAAGATACACTACATTAGCCATTTGATTAATTTCCTAGGTGTTGACTAGGTATTTTGCCATATTTTTATCTTTCAGTGGACTGCATACCATCCTGAGTCACCAGGGTGCACTTGAGGAGATTCAGAATAATATTTCTTATTATTCTATTTGATTTCTTTCCATTCCTAGATTAGAAGGTCCCTCACTTCGTTTTACTGCTTTTGGTGAAAAGGTAAAAGCCAGTTGACTTGGATACAATAGTTTTTTGGCCAACTCGCCATCCATTATTTTTCCTCCCTCTAAAAGTTATCATTAGGATTTTTTTCCTCCAAGCATCACCATCCAACTTAGAACATTCCAATTCATGAGCCTTAGAGGTGATTTTGAAAGTGTTTTTTGCACCTAACAGGGTTTTTCACCTTTTTAGTAATCCTTTTTTTGTGAAGATTTCAAATGCCCTCTTTGGATTTAAAATATATGATGTAAATATATATTTGGACAACCATTACATAGCCCAAGTTTGGATGATTTAGACTTATTCAATAGAGTTTTACTGTTTGCATCAAATTTGTGATTGTTTTATGTGTTCTTTGACTTGTTTTTGCAAGGCAATTTGTAATATTAATTGTTTGCTTGTGAAGATCCTTCTATGAACTTGATTTTCAAAAAAAATGAAGAATTATTTTGAGGCATTTGCATAGATGGACCATGCATAGCTATGATAATACTTATGTATAACAAATTTTGATTGTTTCTGACAATCAAATGGCTATATATAAATAGTTTGGAAAAGACTCAAAGTTTTTTCCCTCTTAACAAATGCAATTTGCAATTTTTGAAATAGAAACGCATGTGGGAAGATCATTTTTTTCCTAGAAAAGTGTGCATTTGACACCATGGACAGTGGTAGAAAATTCAAGAATGCTTTCAAGGAATTTTTATAGCTGGACCATGCATATGTATGTTGGTACCTATGTATAATGAATTCTGATTGTTGCCGATGGTAAAGTGGTTCTATAGAAATAGTTTGGAAAAGCATCAAAGTTTTTTCCTGTCGAACTTTGGTTTTCATTGATGTCAACTAATGTCAAAGAGGATGTCAACTGATTCAGTTTAAGTCATTGATATTAAATGAAGTCAAGTGGAATAAGTATTCCCATGCCAGCTTGAAGAAGTATAGAAAAACCACATTAAATAAATATATGCACAAGCAATATGGTGAAGTATATGGATTCTAGTATGAATAAGTGTGTCCAAGGGTACATCATGCATATACAATTTGAAGAAGTACATAAGTCACATGTACTTGATAAGGCCACAAGTCCATCTAGTCATTTTCCTTCAAGGTACAAGCTAAAGGGTTGGTTGGACATAATGTTGAAGCTTGCGCAAGCAAGCAAAAAAATACATGGGACAAAGTCTAGTGTGTGTAGGAAGGTCAATAGAAGATTCAAGAAGAGTGCGGAAGAAGAATGGAACATTAAATGGTTAAGCAATTATGCAAGTCTTGAAACCACGCAAGTCTCACCAATAAGAAGAAGCTTTCAGTTGTTGACGCGTGCACAAGTTCCAAGAAGGGAGTAGTGGTTGAAGTCATCATATGTGAAAATTCCATAGTTAACGACACATCAAGTGTGAAATACCCTCAAGTGATGGTACCACAAGGTTCAAAGTCCCACCAAGTAGAATATCATGTATGTGCAAGTTCCACAAAGCATTGAAACATGAAGTGCGCAAGACCCACAAGTGATGGTACAATAAGGATGAAAGTCCCACCAAGTCGAGGAAGACATTAAGGGAGTTTTGAGGTAAACAATGGGCCTCAAAACAAAGAATGTACCATGAGAATTCATTTTATAAGAACCAATAGGATTCAAGATGATGATGTCAACCATAAGGGTAAAATTTGTAAAATAAATTGGAGGGAAAAAGAAAAAACTACTTTTTCTTATCATATTTTTGACATATCTCCTCAAGAATTTACCCAAATTTCAAGTTTGGGCACTCATTGGATGTGTATTTTAATTCCTCATCCATCCTATACCCACACTGCATACTTATGAGGCACCTACGACATGAAAAAATTAAAATTTCAATAAAAAACGTATTTTAATATTAAAATGTGTTTTTTATTGATTCTTTAATTTTTTCATGTGGTGGGTGCCTTAGAAGTATGCATTGTACATATGGGTTGGATGTGGAATGAAAATCCGCATCCAACGAGTGCCCAAACTTGAAATTTGGGTAAACTGTTAAGGAGATATGTCAAAAATACGATAAGAAAAAGTAGTTTTTTATTTTTCCTCTCTAAAATTTAGAACTCTTATTTTATTATTAAAACTATTATTTTATTATTTCCCTTAGGATGACCATTTTAGACCTCAAAAAAACCCTAATGTGTATGCACAAAACCCACAAAGAAAGGACACATCAACGGTGCAGAACATGACATGTGGAAGAAGCATAATCCGTGAAGCAAGGAAGAAGGAATGCCACACAAAACTTGTGGACATACAATCTGTGCAGGACATGTATAATTAGGGAATAAAATTAGCGATTTGAAGCAAGATTGATAGTGAGGATTAAGAGATTCTAAGTGGAAGATACATATTTATATTTGGGGAATCACAGGATCGAGGTAGAAAATAGTATGATCTAGAGAGGAGCCGAGTGTGCACAAGCAAAGGAATGATATAACTCATGGTGCACAGAATGATGTTGTATATATTTGACAATTATGCTAAGACAAAAAATGTAGAATGCATAGGATGTACAAGTGTGTGGAGATCAAATGACCACATTACAGGTAGCACAGAGACAATCGAAAATTTTCTAAGGTGGATCCATGCATATACATACATTAAGTATATCATAATATGCACAAAGTGAAGATGATTGACTGATATATGAGGATTGAGTTTAAGTATGCTAAGTAAATAAGTCCATTAGATGCCCAGAGACCGAGTAGCAATAGAATCAAGTATGCATGTCATGGTGAGGATGATTTGAGACAAGTGCATTAAACCGAAAGGATGAATCATATGATGGATAATATGTCGCAGATTGTCTGAAATACAATGGCACTTAAACCGAACAGACACGTCTCAGTAAGTGCGCAGTTCCATTTGATAACAAAAAGCTATTAATTGAAGCATAGTATAAGTTGGTGAGTGCAGTTGCATAGTATAAGAACAATAAAGTGAACCATTGCGTAGACTGTAGGATCAACTGAAGTAGCACATGCTACATGAAGTGAGTCATCAGCAGAAGGGAAGTGTTGAGGGCAATGATAATTCAAGTGATGTATGCAGGGAAGTGACAACAATACGACTGCATACACAAGGTGTGGACAGCATAACGAACACCGGAAGATCAAAAGTGTGCACATGTTGGAATATCAGTAAGGTAGTATCTTATTTTGTATATCTAGGCGGTAGGACGGGACAAGGAGTAGGGGTTCATAGCATCCTTCTAGTTGGTGCTTCCTTCATGTTGGTTCTTGTAAAACTAGGGGGTTGGTTCCTCCTTCTACTTGGTGCTTCCTTCATGTCGGTTCTTGTAAAACTAGGGGGTTGGTTCCTCCTTCTGCTTGGCGCTGGTAAACATAGGAAGTCGTTGCTTCCTCAAATGTAATCTTTTCATTACAAAAGAGAATTCTGTGATTTTCTCCTGTTTTGGTTTCCACGTCAAAATCCTATGTGTTATGTGTTCTTTGTCTTGGTGCATATGTGGATGAATGTTTTATTTATATTGGATTCATAGTTAAAAATCAAGATTAAGTTTAGACTAATCTATTAAAGAAGTTAAAAACTGTTGATAATTGCATTAGTAATGATTCACCCCCCCTCTCAGTATTAAATCGATTCCAACAATTGGTATCAGAGCAGGTGTCTTCAGTAATAGATTAACATTTGTAATATATATCCGTGCGTAGATATGGGAAAGAAGGTGATTACCAATGGCGGAGAAGCACCATGTTTACAAGAAAATGGCGAGCTGGAAATTCTCTTTCTTACATAAGTGAGGGATATTATTCATACACAGATAAAAACGATATAAGAAGTAGAAAGAATAGTAGATAACACATTGAGACCGTTTCTGAAACTTTGAGGCACTATGTGGGGGGTCCCCTAGCTGAAAACCGACATCCCGGATCCAGTAGAACCAATGGATTCACAATCAGAGCCACGGTTTGGGTGCTACAGGAATTTTCATTGGGCACCCTGGGGCCATTCAGGGACACTTTGAGGATTTTCTCCAGGGCCCCGGAACCCAAACCTGTGAGCGAACTTGCATTCTGTCGGCTCCCACAGGTGCGTATTTCCATTTTGAATGTTTCCACGATGGCCACGCATGCCCGGGAGCCTTCGGATGAGAAATACCCCCCTTGAGCGAATTTGGAATGGCCCTCACCGAGCAAAACCCCAGCTCCACAGATGGCACAATAACAGTGTTTTCGGTGGCTGGAGGCACGCTACGGGGGGGTTAGATGAAACCTAGTGTCTCGGATCCATTAGAATCGACGAATTCATGACTGGAGCAATGGTTTGGGTGCTACGGGCATTTTTTTCAAGAACCCCAGGGCCATTTAGGGACACTTTGAGGATTTGCTATGGGGCCACGGAACCCAAACTGACAAGCGAACTTGGATTCGATAGGCTCCCACACATGCATATTTACATTATGGACATGTCCACGGTCGAAACGCATGCCCAGGAGCCTTCGGATAAGAAATGGCCCCCTTGAGAAAATTTTAAATGGCCCTCACTGAGCAAAACCCTAGCTCTGAAGATGGCATAATAACACCATTTTCAAGGGTTGGTGGCCTGCTACAGGGGGTTCCCTAGCTGAAACTTGACATCTCAAATCCATCGGAATCAACGGATTCACGACCAGAGTGACAGTTTGGGTGTTATGAGAATTTTCGTCGGGCACCCCAGGGCCATTCAAGGACACTTTGAGGATTTTCTCTGGGGCCATGGAACCCAAACCTGAGAGCGGACTTGGATTCCGTCGGCTCCTACAGGTGCATATTTCCATTGTGGACTTGAATTCCATTCGAAACCATAGGTGTGTATTTCCATTGTGGAAGTTTCCATGGTGGCCACACACGCACGGGAGCCTTCGGATGAGAAATTGCCCCCTTGAGCAAATTTGGAATGGACCTCACTAAGCAAAACCCTTGCTCTGGAGATGGCACATTGGCACTGTTACCGAGACTTCTAGGCATAGTGTTGGGGGTCCCCTAGCTGAAACCCGGCGTCTCAGATCCATCGGAATCGACGGATTCACGATCAGAGCCAGGGTTCAGGTGCTACGGGAATTTTCGCCGGGCACCCCAATGCCATTCAGGGACACTTTGATGATTTGCTCCAGGTCGACGGAACCCAAACCAGCGAGTGGACTTGGATTTTGTTGGCTCCCATAGGTCCATGTGTCTATTATTGATGCATCCATGGTGGCCCCGCATGCTCGGGAGCCTTCAAATGAGAAACGTCCCCGTTGAGCGAAATTGGATCACCTCTCCTTCACATTTGTGAAGACCTATGATCACTAAGGTTACTAATATCTTGTTCTAACACTAAGGCCATTTCCCTAGTAGAGCACATGGAAAGCGGAGCTAACACCTAACATGATTTTGGATGTCAACACTAGAGGAGACCTCCAATTGCAATGACATATATAGAATACAAATTTATTCCTCCTCTTACCATCAATATCACATTGTTTTATTTGTAATTAGCTTCATGGAGGAATTCACTATGGCTCATGAAAAAACCCCTAGGAGGATATCTGAAGTCTAGGGAGGACAACTTGGCTTGAGCTTGATCCTTCTGAGATTATATTGTTACATCCCTTGGAGGTTTATGATTAGGGTTTTTGTATGAAACCCTAGGTGCATTTTCAAATAAAAAGAAGAGAAGCAGATGTATTGCATTGGATGACTTGTTTTAGTGATTCATGCATGTTATATCTCCTTTGTTCAGCTAGGTCATTCACTATTTTCCCTAGCTATTTGGAGAGCTAGTGAATTGTAATAGCCTTGTGATAAGGCTCTCATGCATGATCTTGAGTTGTAATTTATAGTTATATATGTATTGCTAATTTATCATAATTAAAAGATAATTTTGTTGAGTGATTTGACATGATCATTGAATAAGTTAAGGGTTGTTTTACTATTTCTATAATTGTTGTAAAAGTGAGTTTTCAGATTTGGTTTATGCATGATAAGTTTTCAATGCAACTAAATCTAATATAAGAACTAGGATATTTTTGTGAGGCTCCATGAAAAATCACTAAAGCACAAAAGTGATTTTGACTAGGTGAAACTCTACTCTTTGAGGTTTCGGAGGCTTTGGATTTATGTGTTTCCTCCTACCATATTTAAATATATAAAAGATTTTCTAAGGGCATGCTAAAATATTCTAACGTATACATTCATTGTGGGTAAGCCAGATGGATCACATTTCTTGCAAATCCAAGGATTGATTTACATTATATGTGTGTGATATCCATCGACGGAGAGTAGAGTTGAGATTTTTTGTGTGCCCATGGCTGAGGGTCTAAGAGTATGTGAGATAATTGGGAACCCCCAGTAAAAGGCCTCACAAAGGGAAATTCCAAGTAATTTTGAGAAAGTGACAAATTAGGTCAAAAGTTGAGCATCTTGTTCTAACACTAAGGTCATTTCCCTAATAGAAGACATGCAGAGTGGAGCTAATTCCTAACATGACATTGGGTGCTATCAATAGTGTTGTGCGATGCTAGAGTATAAGACCTAGGGTTTCAGGATTGAAATACCAGGATGGACATGTAGCCTTGGATGCTAGAAATAGTGTTATATTGTAGTGTACTTGTGTGATGTGACATGGGTAGGATTTGCATGAGATATCTCATATTAACATATTTATGTGCTCTTGCATGTACCCCAACGTTCCAAGAAAAAGAAATATTTATATTTATTTGCAAGACAAATTTAAGGTCTTGGAGATGACTACAACCTTTGTATCTCATAATCACAGGCCATTGACATCATTGAAACATGATATCATGGTAGTGAAAGAAGTTTCAGAGGTGTTAGAGGCCTAAATATTGAAATAGTTCAATCCCAACATAAAGCATCCCATACTTATCACCAACCAAATGCTATTAGGGTTTGATGCTAGAGTATAAGACCTAGGGTTTGAGGATTGAAATACCAAGATGGACATGTACACTTGGATTCTATAAGTTGAGTTATCTAGTGGTGTACTTGTGTGACGTGACATGGGTAGGGTTTTTAAACCCTAATAAAGATAATCATGCTAGTGGGGAGACATTGAATAACATAATCTTATTGTTGAAGCCAATGAGGGATTCCTAGATGTCCTAGAGATTATAGGGTTGATGAGGAAACCCTAGGAGTTTACCCTCAAATGACAAGGATATGTTTAGCCTCCAATAAATGATATGGGTGCAACTAGGAGTATTTTAGCACTTAGTATGGGTTTTATGGCACTAAACATGGTCAAACGATGAAACCTTGACCTTGGGACCAATGAATTGGAGTGGTTGGTGTAAAACATCAATGTATTATAATAGTAACTTAATCATAACTCAAACATCAAATAAACGATATAACATAACAATATCAAGTAAAATATCTAACATGAATAACATTAATCACGCATGAATAAACAATCATGTGCCTATACTATGTACCTCAATCAATTAGGTCTTCTAGATCCTCTCAATTTTTTATTGTCTCGAACAACCTCTCGTGCTCTCTATGAGGTAGCGAGTAGCGTACCTTGTTTTATGTCTTTGTTGACATTGTTTGCAGTTGGATGTTTGTACCAATGATCAAGTGCGTGAAGTGATACAACCGTGAACCAGATCTATAATCTGTGTATGTGTAGCCATTCTCTTTGGTCCCTTTCCATCTACTATAAGATATTCCCCCTGAACAACCATCAATCCAGTCGAAAAGGTAATTCCTTCACTATCGGATAATGAGGTGAGGAGGGTTTTCTTCCCCTGGATGCATCGTTCCAACCAATAATTCATCCCAATTTCACTGTCTTTCAGGGAGACAACTGCATAGATGTGTCTTGCAAAAATGCATTTTACGGTCATATTCCAACAAGTAGTGGTTTGATAACTTGGATAATTACAAAAATAGGGAGGGAACTGGGATATGAATGCATAAATGTTTACCTGGTTGTACAAGATCAGATATATGATCATATTCATTCGAAATAGAGGATAGGCCTTCCTCTAACTAGATTATTTAAACAACTGCAAGTGATACATGATCCCATTCATCAACCCAATCCATTGATTCACACTCATCCCACTTACAACTGCTACAAGGCCCAGAAAAGCAAGCAAGTTTCCGCATCCATATTTTAAATAAGGGATTGTTTGAGCTTCGAACCAAATGAAATCCACGAGTTCCTTGCACAGTACTACAACTATAAGAATGCAATCGATCTATATTGACCACATGCCAAAAATTTCTGACAACATGTCCCCTACCTATTGGTCAGTATTGCTCCATGGTTCGATCTGACATTTTTGCAGAGCAGCATCGAACTATGGATTCTGCATCCAAAATATGAGGGTTTGACATGAATCTCATCTCCTCCCTTCATAGGGAAGTTTTGAGACATGCTCCATCCCCATCATGCTCTCTTTTTCCATGCCCGATCTCAAAATAGTTCCATATGCGCAGCACATCATAAGTCTTGTCCAAAATACTCAACCACTGGAATGCACGTGCATTTCTGAACTGGCCTGCACAACCATATGACCATATCCAATGTTGATCCATTTGTATACCTCTCTCCTTCATCTGATCATAGAAAATTCTGAAGCAATGTTGCAAATAATGCAGGTCATGGCACCTTTCATCACTGATGTAGAAGTTGGTCTGTTTCAATATTATCCTCATGTCATTGTTTCTCTCTAGCGCATGCACATACATGATATGGACCATTATGCTAACTTGGTTTTAATGGTAGTATTGACTTTGAATCTCATTCTATTTTTCCAGAGTGTAGTTTTCAACAAATTCCACAACCGACAATATTGTGCCATTGGGAAAGGTGTCACTGCACTATCTGTATTGTTCATCCTTCCAGCGTGCTACATGGACATGATGTACATACTCATCTATCTTTTGGTAGAATTCCTTCATGAAATCACAAATTTGTACCTGGTGCCACAAAACCAAGGACATTAATACAACGTGACATTGGAAATCTGGATATATATGTACAAATTCAACATGTACAATATGAAAGTATGCAAAATTAGATTACCTGTGACTTCACCAATGCATTTTTTTGCTTTCCTTCGCACTATCTACTTGATATGTTATGGACTTGAAGTTTTGCATTTCTACTAACATCCTCCCAAATTCGTGCTCCTTGGTTTCATGGATGCAACGGCTCAATAATGAAAATCCACTGCACCTGGAACATGTCCCATATAAACATGATCTTTTATAATATTTTTGTCCTTCACGTCTTGGACACATTATGCTATGTATAAATTCTCTAGATGCAGTTGGTGGTTGTAACGATGGGAATTCCTACACAATGTTAGTACGCAAATAACAAAATATATGTCTATATGTATCATAATAGTAATCAAATTCTACATGGTATCTATAGCAAAAGCTATTGCGATCAATGCAAATTCTAACATACCAGGGTTTGCATTTTTCAAAGGACCTTTGGGCCAAGTTCAATTGTGTGTGCTCATTCTTGAACCTCTCGTAGAGTTATGTTTGTGTTGTTTCAAGGAAGTGCTTGACATGGGGTTCACACCCCTTAACACGTTTTCTCAACTTTAAGACATCATTTTGATTTGATGACGGTCTAGTGTTATCATGCCGAAACTTTTGTACTAGTTCTTTAAGAGCATCAATAAGCTTCATTTCTGAACGAGGTAACCTACCAACAAAGGCCCAACAATTTTTTTGGCCTGGTGTCTCAAGTTTTTCTCTAATAGCAGAATAATTTTGAAGAGTCTTTCTATCTACTTTAGATATTTTACATGTGTGTGATAGCAGGTGACGTTGACTTGTGGATTTGTCTACGATCGATTCTGACAGTACACGACGGGCCGCATTAAAATATTTTGTACGAGAAGTTTTTCCAATCAAATTAAATGCAGATTGTAGATTTCTAACAACATGATCGTTTTTCTATGAACTCCTAACTACCTTTATGCCCAAAATTATCCTAACATGAGCTAGACAATGTGATTTTAATAAAGCCAGAAACAATTGACATTTTGCTGCATCAGTTTTGGATTCAAAAAATTCTTTGATTATCCTATTACAATGGAAATCAATAGTGCGTTTGGGAAACTTACCTTCAAGTCTCGAAAATGAACTTTCATCCACATGAATACTTTTGGGATTTCTTTCTCGTATGCTTGATAGTCGAGGCAAGGGAGTCGGAAAGGAAGTACGAGTCTCGTCACCAGTTTGTTGTGGCCCTTCTTTCACAATTTGGTCTTGCAAGGGAGTGTGTTCGACATGTGTGTTCTCTTCTTGGGGAGGTTTCTAATTAAAAACCTATTCAACATCCATCCCTTCATACTCGGCATCAAGGAATATTTGATTGACTTCAACCACTTCGTCGTTGCTTGTTGATGGATCTAAGGCACTAACATCTTGATGTCTATGGTTTTCCATGTACAACATAGCCTTTTCTCTTATCTCATGGGCCTTTTTAGGGGTGGCTCATTCCTTCTAGACTTTCTTTTATTATTACGTCGGTTTCCCATATTCAATACGTTTTTTAACAAAACAAAAATATCACCCCTGCAAGAATGAACAACAAATAAGATATTAAAACTCGATGTGAATGATTATTAAAACTCGATGTAGCAATTGATTATGTACAACAACATCTAGTGAGAATGTTTTCATATAATCTTAAAATCTATTGAGAATGCCATAGATATAAAAACAACATCACCTATAGGAAATAAATTGGATGGTGGTATGGGATGTTAGTAGGAGCACATTTCCTACAAAAGGAGAAACTCCTACTCACATCATTTTCATGTTTTGGATGAGGGAAAATAGCCCCAAAAGATTACTTGAGTTTGATTCTTTAGGTGTTTGTATGAGTTGTTGTACTGAAATCATGAGGAATTCAACAAATGTTTGTGTACTAGATGGATTTATGTGATTATGAAATCTTATGGGTGGCGATGCAGGCAAGTTATTTTTATTATCTTCATGAAAGGTTTAAAGCATTGCTTGGTGCATGTTGCAGTTTTTTGTGGTAAGATGTTTTTATTGTCTATGTTGAAGATTAAGAAGACTAAAATACATCTATCATACAACTCATGAAGAAAAACTAAAATAGATACAATTCAAACAAAGTGAATGAAGACTAAAATACATTTAACAAGAGGAAGAGGTCAACATACCTCAAGGATTATGATTGCTCTTTGCTTCAAATGTAAAATGCTCTTTTGATGTATCCACTATTTGTAAGAAGAGATGAAGTGTGTCCAAGCAACATGAGAATTCAATCCAAGGATCCAAATAGAGTTCAACCGTTGTATATTCAATTAAAGGAGCCAAACAAAGCCCAACTGGTGTGTATTGAATCCAAAGAGCCAACTAGAGCCCCAAGTCTTGTGTATTCTATCCAAATTGTCAAAGAAACACCAAATGGTGTCTGAGTTCAATCCAAGATGCAAATAGATGTTAGACTATGCGTGAAAACAATGAAAACATGCATGGAATAAGAGAAAAAATGGGGAGAAGAGCGCAGGCGATTTTATGAATTTTACTCTCAACAGGGATGCACACACGCTAGGAGTGGGTGCATGCTTGAATCCTGTTCATGTGGCTAGCGCGTGCGCACTCCTGTTGAACGTTAAATAGTCTCGTGGTTAACGTTTACTTCATTTATTTCCCAATAAATTGATATATTTCGGTTTGTTCCTAGTGCCCCTTCCCCATACGGGCCTTTAGGCCCTCTTCTAAACATTAATCCCTAAGTGCATAAGTGCACAAGATGATGATCAGGAGGAGGGTGATGACAATGAAGATGATCATGATGCATATGAAGATGATAAAGATGATGATGATGGAGATGTTGATGGGGAAGGGGGAGATGACAATGATGATGATGATGATGATGATCATCATCATCATCATCATCATCTTAATGATAATCATCATCTCCATCATCATATTATGATGATGATCATCATCATCATCTTCATCTTCATCAGCACCATCTAAATCGTCTTCATCATCATATGGAGCTTCTCTAATTTTTGATATAAGGAGAATATAATATGATAATGACGATGATGATGGTGATGATGATGAAGATGTTGTTGATGATGATGATGATAATGGCGATGATGATGAAGATGTTGATGATGATGATGATGGTGATGAAGATGATGATGATGGAGATGTTGATCAGGAACCTAGAGAGGACAATGATGATGAAAATGTTGATGATGATGATGATGGTGATGGTGATGGTGATGAAGATGTTGATGATGATGGTGATGGTGATGAAGATGATGATGATGATGAAGAAGAAGATGATGATGATGGAGATGTTGATGAGGAACCTAGAGATGACAATGATGATGAAGATTTTGTTGATGATGATGATGGTGATGATGATGAAGATGTTGATGATGATGGTGATGGTAATGAAGATGATTATGATGGAGATGTTGATGAGGAACCTAGAGATAAAAATGATGATGAAGATGTTAATGATGATGATGATAGTGATGATGATGATGTTGACGATGATGGTGATGATGATGAAGATGATGATGATGATGATGGTGGAGATGTTGATGAGGAACCTAGAGATGACAATGATGATGAAGATGTTGATGATGATGATGATGGCGATGATTGTTATAGGTAAAATCTGCACTTCTCCATCCACGATCACCTTTTGTTGTCGATCACACAAAAGGACAACTTGGATTGAAGAGAAAGATTTCCCTAGATGATGTGTGGACCAGACTTACCCCTCTCCAGCTGACAAAACACTGTTTTTACTTACATTTTGACATGAACGCTACCCTACAGGCATAAGAGAAGTGTTCACCTACTAAAATATGCAACTCTACTTTAGTAGAGTGGCCTTTACTTACTGAAATATGCAACTTTGCTTCAGTAGACTAGCGTTTACCTACTGAAATATGCTACTCTGCTTCAGTAGACCAGCGTACATCCTCAAAAAACCTTGCAAACGTTGGTTGTAAGCACGAAAGTTGCATATTGTGTGCTACTCCACTTAAGGAAACTCGCGTACATATTAAAATGTAATAAAAAATATATTAATTTGACGAATTGGGATTATTTGAAGTTGGTTTTGCAACTTCTCCAACCTCCCAATCAAACTACCTCTCTATCCAAACTGCTTACCTTGTCCCATAGATACAAGGGGGAGAGAGGAGGAGAAACTATGCATTAAGGGTTGTTATGTTGGAAGAATTCCAAAGCTAGTGTGAAGAGCAGGAGCCCAGAATCTGGTTGCATAAGCACTTTGAATGATCAGGTATAATTGTACTGATTATTTTCTTTTGACAATAAAGGTTGAAATACCTTTCCCTTCCCAATCAAATGTCTAATGGATTGCATATTTGTTTGGATTAAATGCTTGATTTTATTTGATGTTTAAATTGCATTTAAATTTCATCATTGCTACATCAATCAAGATACGTTGAGGAAGGTATCTTTTGTATTGCAGGTTCGCCGAACGGAAGATCAAGTGGAGGATTGATCGAAGGAGCAAGCGAAAGCTAGGATCGAACATCATTAATAAGGTATGCCTTCAAGGACCTTGATCTCTTTCCTTTTGTAGAAGCCTATGTGATATGATCAATGTATTTACCTATCACTCCAGAAGTTGGTAGTGTCCCTCTCCTCGCTATATGGTAAAAGTCTCGAACAACAGACTAGCGACTCCGCTGGGGACTGTTGTTTTCTGCTCTAGGAGACCTAGTTAGCTTTTCTTCCAGTACATTTTGATCTTTGTTATCCTCTGATAGGCTGTGTAGGTTACTTTAGCATGTTTCCATTGCTTGCATCATCTTAGTTTGAAGTTTTAGAGCTTGTTTCAAACCTTCTCTGGCATGAATGTTGGTATCCCTTGCACACAGTAGCATACACCTGTTGAAAAATGATGCTTTACCTATTGCATAGTAGAGTACACCTCCCAGTGTGTGCAGGTTTATACACTGCATAGTAGAGTTTTTTCTTGTAAGTCTCTATTTGCTTTTGGGATTTGATTTCCACTTGTTTGGTTTGATTTCCAACTTCTTGCTTTGTCTTCTTAACTAATCCTTGAGGTCTTTATGCCCTTGTTGAGTCTTGTTTTACTCTCCTAAGTCCCTTAGGTCATCTTCTACTTGCTTGAGTACTTTTGAGTTGTCTTGTTGTTTGTGACTCTTTTTGAAGACCGTGCTTTGTTCCTAGTTGGACATAGCTGCATTCATGTACCCAGATGCTTGTTGCGGCTATACAAACCTTTATTTTGTAACATTTTTTGTTTGTGGAAACACTAAGCAATCTTTGACAGTGTCTTGGCCTTTGATTTAGGGTTTGACCCCAAGTTGGTGTTCGGGTACATAGGGTACTACCAAAGGACCGAACACCAAGAGAAACCACTTCACACAAACAGATCACAGATCAACACACCGATGTTTTGACGTGGTTTAAACCCTCTTGAGGGAAACACTCCATGGCCCTAACCAAATAGCTTCTACGGGACAATTTATTATGCAAAGAAAGAAAGTTACACATGAGCTTATCATAATTGATCAACTAAACAATGATCCTCCATGCTCTTTAAATAGAGATCATGGACCAATCGGGTGTTAAGCCACAGATCAAGGTTAGGTTTGATCTAAGAGAAGTTGAGCAGTCGGATCACTCTATGTCGGGAACATATCGTGACCGTCAGATTAAGTATTTAGAAATGCATACTAATGCATACTAAAGAAACACATTATCCCTAATGGATATATTACACAAGTTTATCTTAACTAACTCCTAAGTGTCTAAATATCCTAACATCCCCCCTTAAGAACAACTTGGGATAGGATTGAAGGATTTACAAAAGTGACACTATTAGGAGAAGGAAGGAGGCATTAGAGCCTATCCCCCCTTAATGAAAAGTTCCTGAACTCCTAACATAGATCGAAGTTTAGAAAACTTCACTTCTGTAAGAGACTTGGTAAAGATGTCTGCAACTTGATCATCTGTAGGGAAAAAGAGCACTTCAAGAACACGATCATGAACAAGATTTTTGATGAAGAGCATATGTAGCTCAATGTGTTTGCTTTGTTGATGTAGAACTGGATCTTTGGCAAGCTTGATGTCACTTTGATTGTCGCACCAAAGTGGAGTAGGTTGCTGCTGCTCGAATCCAAACTCTGAAAGGATCTGTCAAAGCCATAAAGCTTCCTGACTGGCATTAACTGCTGTTCGATATTCTGCCTCTGCTCAAGAAAGAGCAAGAGCTTGTTGTTTCTTACAAGCCCAAGTAATAGGTCCTGATCCCAGACTGAAAACATAACATGCAGTAGACTTTTGATCATCGGGATCGCTGGCCCAATCTGAATCAGTGAAACCAACCAACAAAGGTTCCCCCCCTGTACTGTAATGAATCCCAAACTGAACTGTACCTTGAATATATTGAAGTATTCTTTTAGCTACTTTCCAGTGAATTTCATGAGGTGTCTGCATATAACGGAAAACACGACCAATGGCAAAGGAAAGGTCAGGACGGGAATGAGTCAAGTATAAGAGACTACCAACAAGCTGACGATATAAGGTGGCATTGACTTCAGGTGAAGTACAAGTGGAAAAATTTTTGACTCCAGACTGGAAGGGAGAAGGGGTTGGTGTACAATCTTCCATGTGAAAGCGATGAAGAAGGTCATAAGCATACTTAGACTAAGAAAGAAAGATTCCTTCTTTGGTTTCCAGAACTTGGAGACCAAGAAAATAATGAAAATGTCCTAAGTCTGACATTTCAATATTTTGTTTAAGACTGGATTTCACATGGGTTATAAGCTTAGGGTCACTACCAGTAAGAATAAGGTCATCGACATATAAAACAAGTATGATGAGATGGTTTCCTATTTTCTTGGTATAGACATTGGGGTCAGAATGGCATCTAGAAAAACTAGTGTCAAGGAGAAAGTTATCCATTTTGGAATACCAAGCTCTAGGAGCTTGCTTAAGGCCATATAAGGATTTCTTAAGGCGGCAGACAAGGCTAGTGTTATTCTGAACATAGCCATGAGGTTGTTCCATGTAAATTTCCTCCTGTAAATCACCATGTAAGAAGGTAGACTTGGTATCCATTTGATGGACTTCCCAGTTGTGTAAGGCTGCAAGGGAAAGAACAAGGCGGATAGAGTTCATTTTTGCAACGGGAGCAAAGGTTTCATTGTAGTTAATCCCTTCAACTTGGGAAAAACCTTTGGCAACTAACCTTGCCTTAAGTCTTTCAACACTTCCATCTGATCCATATTTAGTTATGTAGACCCATTTACATCTGACAAGTTTTCTTCCTTTTGGAAGAGGTACAAGATCCCAAGTATCATTTTCCATTAAGGAACAATATTCTTCATCCATGGCTACATCCCAATCTGGATTCCCTGAAGCTTCTGCAAACGTTTCTGGATCATGATTCTCGGAAACTTGAGCCAAAAGAGAAGAGGCTCGCTAAAACTGAGAACGTGTTCGACGTTGATCTCTAGGATCATTGGTAAGATCACCAGCTACTTCACATGTTGAACGGACCCATCGAGGAAGCACTTGTGCTAGTGCAACTGGAGGAACATGAGCAGGTGGAGGTGGATTTTCATCCTCACTGTCATCATCAGAAACTGGAGTTGGAAATCTGTCAAGGAAGTTGGAAGAAGAAGAAGAAGGCACAAATACCGAATTAGGCTCGTAGGCCAAAGATGGCACAATCGCTGTGATGCACCTGCAACAATTAATTAATATGAATATGCGAAATAGCAGAAATGACAGAACTCAGAATCACTTTTATATTGATCACAGGCCACTTCGAGGGGGCAACCTCCTATGAGCAAGCTCAATACAAATAACTTCACGATGCCTTCATAGGTCTCAACACACACTTATATACTAATTCTAGGCGCCAATACTATAGGTCAAAACCATGGGCCGCTACAAACTATGGATCAACAATACTATGGGTGACTTACAAAGCATATGCACCAACAACAATAACACAAACTATTGATCAACAAATACTACGGGACGACTTACAAAGCATATGCGTCCAATAACAACATACTAACAAAGTAAAGACATGGGTTCCTAACATCCCCTCCCCCTTAAAAAAAGCTTTGTCCTCAAAGCTTTAGATGTGGAAATTGTTGTTGAATCTGAAGGAGTGGTTCCCATGTAGCATCCTTTGGTTGCATGTCGTGCCACTGAATTAAGATCTCTGTGATAGAGCGAGAGCGAAGCTGATGCATGCGCCGATTGAGGAGGGCCTCTGGCTCCAAAAGGATGGATCCTTCATTATCCAGTTCGGGTAAAATCGTTTGTCCACTGATGTTGGTGCCAAGAACTTTCTTCAGACCAGAGACATGAAAGACTGGATGAATGTGGGAAGAAGGAGGAAGTTCCAATTTATAAGCAATGGACCCAATCTTCTGAAGAATCCGATATGGCCCATAGAACTTTGGAGCGAGCTTATGACGCCCTTTGAGTTTCAAGGAGGATTGTTTGTACGGCTGAAGACGAAGAAAAACCATATCGCCGACTTGAAAAGTGCGCTTAGAACGGTGCTGATTAGCTTGTTGATTCATGTGATTTCTTGCCATGTGAAGATTGTCCCGCAAAATGCGAAGAATCTGATCGCGGTTTCGAAGGACCGTGTCAACTTCCTGAACTGGTGAACTGGTGGGGGTGTATGGAAGAAGAGTTGAAGGTGCCTGACCATAGACTGCTTCATATGGGGTCATTTTAGAGGCAGTGTGGTAAGAGGTATTGTACCACCATTCAGTGAGAAGGAGCCACTTTGCCCACTGATGTTGTTGTTCCGAGGTGAAGCAACGAAGATAAGTTTCCAAGCATTTATTGATAATTTCAGTCTGACCATCTGTTTGTGGGTGATACCCTGAACTCATCTTCAGTTTGGTGCCAATGTGGTGAAATAGTTCTGTCCAAAAATGACTGGTGAAAGTCGCATCACGATCCGAGACAATGGAAGAAGGGATGCCATGAAGACGAAATATCTGGTCCAGGAAAATTTGAGCGACGGAGGAGGTTGTATAGGGATGGCTGAGAGCACAAAAATGGCTATATTTGGAGAGGCGATCAACCACAACGATAATCACTGTCTTCCCGCCATATTTAGGGATCCCTTCAATGAAATCCATAGAAATATCTATCCAAATCTGTGTAGGTATGGACAAGGGTTCAAGCAATCCTGGAAGGAGTGTTGTTTCACCCTTATTGTGCTGACATGTATCACATTCGGCCACCATCTGTTGAATTGTCCTTTTCATGCCCTGCCAAAAGAAGTTATGCCATGCTCGTTCATACGTTTTGAGGAACCCGGAGTGCCCTGCCAATGGAGAAGCATGTATTTCATAGAAGACAGCATGTTGAATATCTGTGCTCTGGGGAAGCACCAGACGACCCTTGTATCGCAGAGAAGCACCATCCCAAGAGTAATGTGGTACAGCAGAAGGGTTGTTGATCAAGCGTTGGATGATTTGAGATAAGGAAGAGTCATTGACATAACCTTGTTGAACAGATTGCAACCAATTTGGAACAGGCATAGAAATAGCTGAAGGAGAACCTTGGGCATCAAATGTGCAAGAAAGAGCATCTGCCACAATATTGTCTTTACCCTTCTTGTAAGTGATCTCATAGTCATAACCCATGAGTTTGCTAACCCATTTCTGTTGTGCCGGGGAGGAGACACGCTGGTCCAAGAAATATTTCAGACTCTGGTGATCAGTCTTGATGCAGAAATGATTCCCTAATAGGTATGGGCGCCACTTCTATACTGCATGCAAAATAGCCATAATTTCCTTCTCATAGGTAGAGGCAGCTAAATTCTTACCTGAAAGGGCTTTGCTGGTGAACGCAATGGGGTGTTCATCTTGAAGGAGAACAACACCAAGTCCATTGCCGCAAGCATCACTCTCAATAGTGAAGGGCTTGGAAAAATCGGGCATAGCTAGCACAGGTGTAGTACACATAGCTTGTTTAAGTTTGTCAAATGCACACTAAGCAGCAGGTGTCCATGTAAAAGCATCATTTTTCAATAGAGCAGTTAATGGAGCTGCAATCTTCCCATAATCCTTGACAAACTTGCGGTAGTAGCCAGTCAACCCCAAAAAACTATGAAGGCTCTTGAGTGTCTGAGGATGTGGCCAATTGTTCATGGCATTGATTTTGGTAGGATCCACGTGAACCCCTTGTGCTGAGATAATGTGCCCAAGATACTCAACTTCCTTCTATCCAAAAACACATTTAGACTGCTTGACATGGAGATGATGGTTAGAGAAAAGTTGCATGACAAGATCCAAATGCTGGAGATGTTCATCCCATGTTTTACTGTAGATGAGGATATCATCAAAGAATACCAGAATGAATTTCTGCAAGTAGGGTCGAAATATTTTATTCATTAAGGCCTGGAATGTGGAAGGAGCATTAGTGAGGCCAAAGGGCATGACCAAAAACTCATAATGGCCATCATGTGTGTGGAAAGCTGTTTTAGGGATATCATCCTCATGAACCCAAATTTGATGATACCCAGAACGAAGATCCAACTTGGAGAAAAAGTGAGCCCCATGAAGCTCATCAAGAAGCTCATCAACAATAGGAATTGGAAACTTATCCTTGATGGTGAGGTGATTAAGTGCTCGAAAGTCAATGCAGAGGCACCATGACCCATCTTTATTGCAGACAAGAATAACTGGAGAAGAAAAGGAACTAGTGCTTGGGCGAATAATACCTTGCTTCAATAAGTCCTGAACGAGCATTTCAATCTCTGTTTTTTGGTGAAATGGGTAGCGACAGGGCCTGATGTTGGGAGGAACGCTGCCAGGGAGGAGCTGAATACGATGGTCTTCTGGCCTAAAAGTTGGCAATCCCACTGGTTCAGCAAAGACACCTGTATATCGATCCAAAATTTGTTGTAGATCCAAAGGAGTAGTGGAGACCGCTGATGGTTGCATCTGAATGGAATGGATCTGAGCGATGACACCATGTGAATTCTCCTTGAGGAGTTTTTCCATGCGATGTGAACTGATGATGGTAAGAGAACCTGGTTGTAATCCTGTCAATGTGTGTTTTTGTCCATTGAGGGAAAACTGTATCCAAAGTTCAGCAAAATCCCATAAGATAGGGCCAAGTGTGCGTAGCCATTGAGCGCCCAAAACCACATCACATCCGCCTAAGGGCAAGGAAAACATGTCAGAGCGCAAGGTATAATATCCCATAGAGATACGCACATTTTGACACTTCCCTTTGCAAGGTAAGGTGCCCCCATTGGCAACCATGACTTCAAAGTTGGAGCAAGGATGGATAAAACAATCAGCTTGTTTGGCGATCCGAGGGTCAATGAAATTATGAGTGCTACCAGAATCAATGAGTATTGTAAGAGGAAGCTTCTTGAACTAACCCCTGACCCGCATTGTTTGGGGGGTGGTGATTCCAGCTAAAGCATGGAGAGATATCTCTGGCTGGTCATCCTGAGATGGAGGGTCAATAGGTGGTTCCTGAATGTCGACCGGAGCATCCAGTGTTTCTGGATCTTCGTCACCAATTTCAGAGGCAGGCAGAGACTCCGCATCCAAGAGATAGAGCTTTTGCTGAACACATCTATGTCCCCGAGTGAATTTCTCATCACAATTATAGCAAAGCCCCTTTTCTCTGCGTGCTTGCATCTCTGTTTCAGACAAACGCTTGATAGGAGTCAGTCGAGGAGCCTGTGGTATAGGTGGTCGCTGAGAACCCATATTTCGGAAGGGAACAAAAGTGGGCTTGGAGCATTGTTGGGATGCAATCTTGTCTTCTTCCAACTTTGCCAACCCTAGGGATTCCATCATTGTGGTGGTATAGAAAATTTTGACCTCAGAGCGGATGGCATCCTTTAGACCACTGATAAAACAACTTCGGTAAAATTCATCAGACAATGCTTCGGTGTGGTTGGCTAGGTTCTCAAATTCGGTTTGATACTCTCTCACAGTGCCAATTTGGTGAAGTTTAGTGAGGGCTCCGGTGAAGTCATCAAAAGCACTAGGACCAAATCATTGCAAAAGGAGTTGGCAAAAGTCTGACCATTTGGGCTCTGGATGAGCCTTGATGTACCAACGGTACCATTGAAGAGCTTCTTGTTCCAAGTGAAATGATGCCAGCGGAACTTTGTTTACATCAAAAGTATTATGCAGGCTGAAATACTATTCTGCAGGATAGATCCATCCAGTTGGATCAGTACCATTGAAGCGAGGAAAATCAAGCTTCGGACCACGAAAATTGCTGGAAGAAGAGAACCCATTGTCTGATGAAGACTCGGACTACCGTTTGTTGTTCAAGATGGAGGCCGAGAAATTTTTCATCCAGATCCTGGAGTTTGGCTTGGATGGCTGCAAGTGCTTCTTCCATGGTTTTTGCTCCTGCACGAGTGACAACCATAACCAGGATTTTTTTTTTTTTTTTTTTTTTGACTGGGTAGGAAAACAAAAACAGAAACTACTTCAGTAAGGGAAAATCTGGACTTGGAAAAAAATTTGAAGGGTAATTGGGGTTTGACTAGGTGTTAGACACTGATGACTAGACAGGGAAGCCAAAAATGAGGATTTCGGAAGCGAAGTGAAAGAATGGGAAAATTTGGTAGAGGGGGACAAAGAAGCAGAATTCAGAAAGGAACTCTATGGTAAAATTTGAAGGTGATTGGGTGAAATCTGAGGAAGATATGACAAACCCTAAAAATAGACAAATGTGGGCTTTCGGGCTTTGGGAAGGATAATTGGGGATACGGTCCTCAGGAATGAAATATGCAGAATGGGATGACAGGGGTTCTTCAAAAATTTCAAGGGAAACAGAGTGAAAATAGCGCCTATGGCTCGGAAGGGATCTGGAACAGTGCCGAATGGATTGAAAACGGCTAGATCTGGAACGACTTGCAAAATGGATCTGGAACGGCTTGCAAAATGGATCTGAAATGACGCAATAGTGATTGACAATAGTTCAGCTGAAAGTAGATATGGACCCCAGGTATGTGCGGCTTCCTAACAGTTCAGGGGTTTCACTCGGCCACCAATGCTATCTAACGGCTTGCATATTGGGGTAGTACCCCTCACTCCACGGCTCAAGTAAAACTGATAACTTCTTTGCCACAAACGACAGCTCTTGGTTTACCTCATGGGTGGGAACTAGTCAATCAGGTAGGGGTCATTTCCCTTTTCGTTGGCAGGTCCTCTCAATGGGCCAGCTACTTCGGGGTTCCTATGGTATTCCTCACAATGAGTTTTAGGGCTTATACCCAAGTACTTCCCACAGTTAAGCGGATAGGGATTATGCCCAAATCCGAACCTGCAACAGATGCGAAAAAAATAAAATTGGTAGAAATTTCACCCAGCGAACCCAAGAAAGTGCTCTGATACCAGATGTGATGCACCTGGAACAATTAATTAATATGAATATGCAAAATAGCAGAAATGACAAAACTCAGAATCACTTTTATATTGATCACAGGCCACTTCGAGGGGGCAACCTCCTATGAGCAAGCTCAATACAAATAACTTCACGGTGCCTTCATAGGTCTCAACACACACTTATATACTAAGTCTAGGCACCAATAGTATGGGTCAAAACCATGGGCCGCTACAAACTATGGATCAACAATACTACGGGCGACTTACAAATCATATGCGCCAACAACAATAACACAAACTATTGATCAACAAATACTATGGGACGACTTACAAAGCATATGCGTCCAATAACAACATACTAACAAAGTAAAGACATGGGTTCCTAACAATCGCTGAGTTAGGCTCGCAGGACAAGAGATTTTCATCAAATTTAACATCTCTTCTAATGATTATATCATGGGAATGTGGTTGAAGAAGTCTATAACCTTTTACGTCTTCAGAATATCCAACAAATATGCACTTTTCACTTTTAGGCTGCAATGCTTTCCGTTTTTCATCTGGAATGTGAGCCCATGCTTCACTACCAAACACACGAAAGTGACTTACATCAGATTTAGCTTTACTCCATGCTTCTTCCGGTGTTATACCTTGTAATGCTTTTGTGGGGGTGCAATTAACTATGTAATTTGCACAATTTATGGCTTCAGCCCAAAATTGAAGACTTAGTCCCTTAGATTGGATCATATAATTAGCCATTTCTTTTAAATTGCGGTTCTTCTGCTCAGCTACACCATTTTGTTGTGGTGTATATGGAACAGTGTGTTGTTGTTGGATGCCTTGTTCAGTGCAGAAAGTAGTGAACTATTTGTTAACATATTCTCCTCCATTGTCAGATATTAACTTAATAATTTGATGACCAGATTGTTTTTCAACAAGGGCCTTGTAGGCCAAGAACATGTTAAATACTTCACTCTTAAGTTTTAGGAAATAAACCCAAGTGCGTCTAGTGTAATCATCAATGAAAGTTAAGAAATATTTGAAACCAGAAAAGGAAGCAGATGGAAGATGACCACACAAGTCACTATGCACAAGCTCCAAGGGAACCGAGGCATGCCAAGAGGCACGTTTGTCAAAACTGTCCTGATGATGTTTTCCGAGTACACAACCGGAACAAACACCATCTCTGCAAGATACCATCGGAAGACCTGTCACCATATTTTCTTTACATAGTTGTTGCAATGAGCGATAATTTAAGTGCCAAATCGCTCATGCCAAAGTTTGCTCAAGTTATCACTATGAGCAACAAAAACTAAAGGGAAAGGTGATGACCCAAAGTTGTTAAACTTGTACAACCTGGTAATATCATCAACAATTCCAGTAGCTAGGACCTGTTGAGGATCTTTAAAATCCTTGATTACAACTTGGTGAGGTGTAAAGGGCACAGTTTTACCTTCACCAGAATGAGTGATTTGATAGACTGATAACAAATTGCAGGAAATTCTGGGAACACATAGTACATCACTAAAATGACCATTATCTACTGGAACTATTCTAGCTCCTACAACACTTAGAGATCTATCATCACCAACAAATATTTGTTTGGTGTTACATTCATGCATAGTATAAAAGATGGCTTGATCCTTAGCCATATGATAAGATGCTCCAAAATCAATAAGCCATTCATTTGAAGTAGTAGAAGAAGATGCATTATGAGAATAACCAGAAGCACAAAGTGCATGTCCATGAGAGGCAAATTCTGAGGGCGAATCTAGGCTAATGTGGTGCTTCTTCATTGCTGCTTCCAAGGTTGCCATCTTCTTGAAACACTTAGATTCATCATGATTATCTTTCCCGCAATAGTTGCAATGACGCTCAGTCTTCTTACCTTTTGGCTTGGATCCTTTGTCATTTTTTAAAGAAGGAGCGGACTGAGAGGGTTTGGGACCCTTGTTTGACTTATTATTGCGAAAATTTTGTTTCTTGGAAGGCTTGGACTTTTCTTTCCGTTGGGACAATAAGGCTTTCCCAGATGTATGTGCATTGTTGATTATTCCAAGATGAATGAGTTTATCTTGTTCTCTAATCAAGGAATCACAAAAGGATTCAAGACTAGGCTCTTGATAGCTAGATGCATTCAAGGATTCTTTCATGGAGTAAAATGTAGATACAAAAACAGAATATGCAGGTCCAAGTTTGGAAAGAATATGATAAATGCATTGTTTGTCTTCCCTCTCAATCTTACATTCTGCACATAAGAGTTTAAGAGTTTTGTACTTAGATAAATAATCTTGAATGCATGAAAAGTCACTTGGATTTAAAGAAATCAACTCATTTTCGAGTTGGTGACCTCGAATTTCATTGTGTTTACCAAACACAGATTCCAACTTGTCGCAAGCAGCATTAGGTTCATCAATTCCAGATATGTGGAATTGCAAATCAGTAGAGATTGACATCCCAATCAATCCACGAGCTTCATCACATCTATTTGCCCATTTTATTTTCTTATCATCATCAGTGGGTTATTTTTCTTTCCCTGAAGTAATTCTGAAAAGTCCAATACTTCGTAGAACATCCTCCATACGAGATTTCCATGAGAAATAGTTGGAACTATTAAGAAGAATATCACAAGGGGCGGCAATATTTGTAAATTAATGGCTATAAAAGTAGAAACCAATAGTCTAGATGTGAAGAGCTCAAAAAATAGGCGGTTTATAAAAAAACGGCACTGAAAACTGACTCTGTATGATGAAGTTATGCTTAAACAAAGAAACTGTTGAAGATGTCCCCAATAGTGACGTGGCAGCTAGAGAATGTCCAACAAAAAAAAGAACCCCCCTCTTCCCAAGATGAACCTTTTGACAATGACTTTACAAAAAAGTTGCTTTAAGTGAACCACTTTTTTAAAATAAATGATTTCACTTTTACAATGATATTACTTTTAAATAGTGCAACAATAAAAAAAACTTAAGTGACTCACTTGTATTTTTATTTTTTATTATTTAAGTGAGATGCACTTTTACAATAAAATAACTTTAAAATAGAAATTGCATGCACTTTTTCTTTTAAAAGTAACTTTCTAAGACTTGAACTCAAGACCTATTAAGGAATAAAGCAATTTTGAACCAAGTGAGCTAGATTAAAATGTATGTAAAATATGGGAATGAGGAAGGGTTTTTTTTTTTTTTTAACTCTTCTTGCTCAGTTTGCGTGCTTGCCCTTTTTCCTGCAAAACAAACCACAAATCAAAACAAAAAAAAAATTTCCACACTTATAGACTTAGATCTTGTTAGCTTGCCCGGAAAGTCTACGTTTTCTCTCTATTTTTGATTTGCCGAGATTGCGCAAGGTGCACGGCAAAGAGCATACGCAGCCGAGAAAAACCCTTTCCCTTTCTGTTTCTGATTTGCCAAGATCGCTCAAGGTGCAAGACAAAGAGCATACGCAGATGAAAAAGAAACAATCCGAACCCCAAAAAAATATAACAGTAAAAAATGATAAAATATGATATTTTTTCCTTTTCAAAACAGAAAATAAAAAAATGCGTCACTGTAACATTATACCTTCAGATCTGATGAAATACGCATTTCTGGAGCAACCGGGAACCGTTTTCGATCAAACGAAAACTATTTTCCAATGGAAACGACGCTCCGGACGCAATGGAACACCTCCCACAGCCCAGAAATGCACAAAAATACTAGAACTAGAAACCCTTTCGAGTTTCGACAACAGCAGTTGAAGATCTAGATCATAACCGGAAGCAACACTTCATAAAAGCTCTGATACCATGTTTGGGTACACAGGGTACTACCAAAGGACCCAACAACAAGAGCAACCACTTCACACAAACATATCACAGATCAACACACCGATGTTTTGATGTGGTTTAAACCCTCTTGAGGGAAATACTCCATGGCCCCAACCAAATAGCTTCTATGGGACAATTTATTATGCAAAGAAAGAAAGTTACACATGAGCTTCTCATAATCGATAAACTAAACAATGACCCTCCATGCTCTTTAAATAGAGATCATGGACCAATTGGGTCTTAAGCCACGGATCAAGGTTAGGTTTGATCTAAGAGAAGTTGAGCCGTCGGATCACTCTATGTCGGAAACATATCGTGACCGTCGGATTAAGTATTTACAAATGCATACTAATGAAAACTAAAGAAACACACTATCCCTAACGGATATATTACACAAGTTCATCTTAAATAACTCCTAAGTGTCTAAATATCCTAATAGTTGGAGTCCTTACTGTGTTTTCAAAAACTTTTTGAGTCTAAACACTTCTTGATTGCTTTGTCAGTTTCAGTCCAAGTAAGTTGAAGTTTTTCAGTTGGCTTCCATTCGAGTCTTTGTGATTGTAAGGCAATCTTTGGTTCACTTGCCTACCTTTTTCTTGTCTTAGTACTTTCTTAGGGGTCTTGGTGCTTTGGAGCAACCTTTGAGGTTTGCTTTTCCATTTTAATCACCACTTATCCCTGTTTTTTTTTCACTTTGTTTTCCAAGCCCAAAGTTTTTTTCTTTAAAAACTTTGTAGGACAAGTCTTTGTCAAATCATCAAATTGATTGTTGTGAGCGTTATAGTTGCTTTTCCTTAATTACATTGCTCTTTTAGGTCTTACTTGCTTCCATTTTAAAGTTCTTTTTCTTTTACATATATTAGAAAAAGCAAAAAATGAGTTTGGTAGTTTAAAGTAGTAAGACTTATGATCATTTCGAAGTAGCGTTGTTTATTCTGTTTTGAATTTGAAAAGAAAATAAAAAGAGACTTATTTTAGGTTTGCTTAGTTTTCATTTCGGAAAGAACATAAACGGAAAAAGAAAAAGAGTCTTTTGTTGTTTTGAAATTTGTTTCATTTACGCACTTTACTTTCTGTCATAGCCACACCACACAATGCATTGCAACCTTTGAGTAAAAAAAAACCCTTAAAAAGAATAATTAATAAAATTTATTAGCAAGTTTTCTTTCGACGGATGTCGCTACACCAACTAGCTTAGGCTAGGGTTTCATATTAGAACACACTTTAACTATCTGAAACAATTTTCATTACTCAATAATTGTAGTGAGACTGTTTTTAGGTAAACGCATTGAAATCAAAAATGTTCTGGAAGCTCCACTGAAACCAGAGTTAAGCACGAGGTCTTACGAAGGTGAAATAGTGAGGATACCCCTTCACTATTTATTCGGAGCATACACCAAGGTTGGTTTGCGTATGGGGATCCTTTTGGATTTCGGGCTTAAATACCCTGCCCATGATTTCTAATCGGACCTACGACTATCCCCCATAGCTTCTTTCATTTCAATGGTAACCTTAGTATCTTGACTTTAGGGCTTCTTACATAGGTGTTAGTGAAAGGCTATTTTCATTGTACCTAGGATAGATACGGAAGGTAACCCTTTTTAGTAATCCCAGGAGGGCGGTTTGGTGATTCAAATGCTTGCACCCAGAGGACCTGAACTAGATGTCGTATAACTGTTGTTCGATGCTCTACTAGCTTGTTCCGGGCCCTGATCATCCCATACTTTCTATTGAGAGTATTCACCATCCATGTTTGCTTGGTTTTGGATAGTTAGGATTTTGTAGTGGTGTGCTCTTTGTGCCTCTCTCCCTTAGTTGGCCTTAGATATTTCTTTCCCATTGAGTCAAAACTATGGACAGCATCCTGGTAAGCACCAAGCAAGGGACCCCTGTTCAAGGGGATCCTTGTACTTTCCCATTCATTGGGAACATTTGTACTCCCTTAATGGCTACCTTGAATCTTTCGGGATTCACTATAGGGCTACCGGTTTGGTTGTTTTCCACTCTCAATTCCTTGCATGCTCCTGATGCTTCTCAAGTAAGCACCTCATATCAAGAGCATCAGAAACCTATGCCCACTTCGCCAGTAATATCTTCTCCTCCTCCTTCTATCTCATGTGGTGAAAGTAGTAATACTAGTAACCAGCAGTCTAAAAGGAATAGACAAAGGAAGAATAGGAATAAGATGCCAAAGCAAGGGGGCAGACACCCAGCTACTCGAGGTCATGCTTAGGGAACCTATCCAGCCTCTAGAGGTCATGCTGGGAAAAAACACTCAGTCCCTCTGAATCATAGTGAACCTTTCCACCCTGCCTCTAGAAGTCATGTTGGGGGCACCTACCCATCCTCTTGAGGTCATGCTGGGAGTAAAATTTCAGTCACTGCAAATCATACTGGAAGTATGTCTTCAACCACTGTTGCTAGTCATATTAATGACAAGTCACCAGTTCCTGTGAGTTAAACTCGAGACAATGAATTGGCCACTGCAAGTCATGCTGAGAACATTGACATTGTCGACAAACCTAATAAATAGAAGCTTAACTTCCCTTGTAATTTTTGTGAGGGAGACCACCTTACTCACCGATTCGATGCCATTCCATAGGTGCAAAGAGTGTGGTCCATAGTTCAAAAGTCTTTTGCTTCTGAGGAAACAGCCAATGCAAGTCACGCTAGGGGCAAGCTGTCAGCCAATGCTAGTCATGCTGACAGTACTGTTGTTGCTACGGAGTCTAAGCTTATAGGACACAAAAAAAAGTTTCCTTGTAAACTTTGCAAGGGATATCACCTTACTCACCGTTGCCCTCCTATTCTAGATGTGCAGAGAGTGTGGTCCATGTCTTAAGGATCCTCTGCTCCTAAATTTTCTATAGATTTCCAATAGCCTGATCAACCTTTGGTTGATGAAGTGGTTGAAACAATGCAATATTGGTTCAACCCCACTCTTTGTTTGGAGAGTGAAGCAATCAAATCGATGCAATCTTCGATCGATCCCATCAGTCCTTCGGAGACTAATGAACCTATCTCGAAAGTCTTATGCGTTACCAGTTCGGATGTCTCTGAAAATGGGGGAACTACATCTATGCCATGTGAACCCCTACCAATCTCTAGGATCATTTCCTTTGATTCGAATAGTCTAACTAGTCCTCGCCTTCCTTCTTGTACACCTTTCCGGATAAAGGTTGATATCGGAAACCATGTGGTTCACCGATGTGTTGTATATGAAGGAGCCTCTGTTAGTATCCTATCCACCTATGCTTGGAAATATTTAGGTTTCCCTAATCTTATTACAATTGTTAATTGGTTTTTGACCTTCGAGAGAAGACCTAGTGAACCATTGGGATTCCTCCCTCAGGTACCTATTACTTTGGGTGAAAAAATAGTCTTAGTTGATTTTATTGTTTTAAAGGACCCCATGGATTTTGATATGATCTTTGGATGTGATTACGTATATGCTATGCAGGCTATGGTGTCTAAGCTCTTTCATGTGATGCATTTTTCTCACAATGAAAGCATTGTCACTATCGATTAGCTTACATTTGTTAATCCCTCTTATTACCCGACTATAGACCAAGTATCTCCCCCGTCAGTAGGCACTACTATGTCACAATCAAATTATGTGGCATATTGTTCCTTGATCCCAATTGCTACTGAGAAGAAGCCTCTGAATTCATGCTTATCTTCTCGGGACTGGGTCCCATCAATTGACCAGGTGATCACTCCATCTGAATGTTTAGACATGCGTTCTATTTGGGATGATATGCTTCCATCTGATGAAGTTTTCCTAGAGTTTATAATGCAGTCTGCCATTCATTTGGACATTGATCCAGATCCGATCATTCTTCCACCTTCCCGTCGAGCTCCTTAAAAATAGTAAGGAAGTTGTAAAATTAGTCACAGCAGATCTAATGAACAAGTAAATCAATCACAACAGATGAACATAGAAAATATGGTGCAAAACTATGCAAAACATGCAGCAGTGCTCAATATCCCAATAAGGGTGAATAATTACAATACAAATCTGACAATGTGAGTGAGCAATTCGAATTGACTAAGTAGGCCATTCGAATCATTGAATGGAGTAGCTTGACTCCAACTAGGAGTCCTCATCATCAATCAGTGGTGCTCATCAATGCACAAGAACCAGTCATCCAGGTGTCAATCTGAGTCTAACTGAGTGTAACAAGTGTAAATGAAGTGTGTAGCACTGATTAAGGGAAGGAGGCTCAGTGGGGGGCGCATGGGAGGCTAACTGAAGTCAGAACAAGTCATCTAGTCAATATGGAGCTCCAACCGAAGTGAAACAGTCAGTCGGGAGTGAAACTAGCCTCAAATCAGGGAGAATCGGAGCTAACTGAAGTGGAACTGTAGTGGTAGGTGAGAAAGTGCACCCTTCTCTGGCAGTAGGTGAGAAGTGGGCACCTTTTAGACTAGGAGGGCTAAAGAACTGAAGTAAGTGGCTCCCGGGTGCTAGAAAGAGGTGGCTAAGGTGCTAGAGGCATCAACCTGGTGACTAGGATGCATGCAAACCCTAGAATTTGCATGCAAACCCTAATTGCATGCAAGATCCTGAAAAAGATGATGTGGATATCCGAACACCCCCCCTCAAGCTAGACTATGATGTGCAAAACAATAATGTGGGGCCCTGGTAACTAAGACCAAAGGTCACCCCAATACAATAATAATCCAAACTAATAACAATCAATAAACCGAGGAAATGGGGAAAACCTCATGGGAAAAATACCCCCCCTCAAAAATAGACTGTAGCACACCAAAAGATTTAACTGCTCCAAAATCAAGTAGATATGTCTGGAGGTATCTTACTCTTGGGAGTAAATGGATCATGCTCCAAAAACATGTGCTTGAATTCTCCATCAGTGGATGGAAGCGAATGTGGAGACTTTATGAACTTGCTCTTTATACCAAAAATGGTGAGAACAAATCTGAAAATATAAGGATGATCCTGGAACCTGTGATTTGAACCAAGTGAGGTAGGAATAGCTCCAATCGGATAAAATAGATCTTGAAACTTGAACTTCTTATCAATAGAAGTTAAATCAGCTCCAAAAATAGATGAATGGTTTCTTGAGATCTCCTTTGAACCAACAAGGGTGAGATCAAAACCAAAATCAGCAAAAAGTGCATGAGAATTGAACTCAAGCGAATGGTAGTGCTCTTCATCTTCATTAAAAATCTGAGAAACTTTGCAAATGATAGAACATAAGTCTATAGGAGGACTGCAATCAAGGAGGATGAATGCTTCACCTCGAAAATCAGATTTTACCTCCAAAACTTCAAGTATATCATTATTCTGCATGACGGCAAACTCATGTGAAGGAGAGGATTCAAGAACCTCTTCGGAATCTAGATAATGAGCTGGTTTATCTTGCTCAGAATTTGAAATAGAAGACATTGAGAGAGTGAGTTTTGAATCTACAGTTTCTTCTTCATCTTGAACAATTGTTGAGGCCAAGACATGATCGGAAAGAACACATAAGGAGATCTCACTGGGCTTGTTCTCCAAAAGGCTAGCATGATCCTCTTCTTCCTACTTTCCAAATTCTCTGTCAAGTTGGACCCATAGATCACTTGGATTTTCAGCAGTATTACTGAGGTAGCGCATACAAGGAGACATAGCAAGACACATTGCTCCAAAAGCTCTGTCACAATCATTGAGCCAATCATTCTCCTCTTCATCGGAATCAAAATCTCTTGTATTACCAATGAACATATCAAAAAGACATTGTCTCTTCAAGAATGCAATCATCTTTGGTTTCCATTCATCATAGTTGAATGGAGTAAGAATATTTTGTGAAGAAGAAGTCTCCGACTTTGCATTAGCGAATGCACATGGAGGAAGTAAGAATCCTGTAGAAAAGAGATCTTGTCCCTGCAATGGCTCTGATACCATGTAAAATTAGTCACAACAGATCTAATGAACAAGTAAATCAATCACAATAGATGAACATAGAAAATATAGTGCAAAACTGTGCAAAACATGCAGCAATGCTCAATATCCCAATAAGGGTGAATAATTACAATACAAATCTGACAATGTGAGTGAGCAATTCGAATTGACTAAGTAGGCCATTCGAATCACTGAATGGAGTAGCTTGACTCCAACTAGGAGTCCTCATCATCAATCGGCGGTGCTCATCAATGCACAAGAACCAGTCATCCAGGTGTCAATCTGAGTCTAACTGAGTGTAACAAGTGTAACTGAAGTTTGTAGCACCGATTAAGGGAAGGAGGCTCAGTGGGGGGCGCATGGGAGGCTAACTGAAGTCAGAACAAGTCATCTAGTCAATCTGGAGGTCCAACGGAAGTGAAACAGTCAGTCAGGAGTGAAACTAGCCTCAAATCAGGGAGAATCGGAGCTAACTAAATGTAACTGAAGTGGAACTGTAGTGGTAGGTGATAAAGTGCGCCCTTCTATGGCAGTAGGTGAGAAGTGGGCGCCTTTCAGACTAGGAGGGCTAAAGAACTGAAGTAAGTGGCTCCCGGGTGCTAGAAAGAGGTGGCTAAGGTGCTGGAGGCATCAACCTGGTGACTAGGATGCATGCAAACCCTAGAATTTGCATGCAAACCCTGATTGCATGCAAGATCCTGAAAAAGATGATGTGGATATCCGAACAGAAGTTATGATCATTCTTCCACCTTCACTTCGAGCTCGTTAAAAATAGTAAGGAAGTTATGAGCATTTTTCTGTATCTCCTTTGAGCTCATTAAAAAGAATAAGGAGGTCACGAGTTTACTTTTTTGGGATCATTAAAACTTTATGAAAAAGAACTTTATAGAGTCCTTTCACACTCTTGTTTGACTCTTTAAATATGATAAGATTGTCGAGTATAGTTGTCATTTCAGACTCGTTAAAGGATTTGAAGCGACATCTGCTTAAGTATAAGTTTAACCCTTTTCCGTCCTTTTGCGCATTACTTACGAAAAAGGAATACTCTAGTCATCCATGGATAGAAGAGTTCTTCTTCCAAAAGTGTACACTTTTTCCGAGGAGGAGACTAACTTTACGAAAAAGGACCTTTTGGAACCTTCTTTAGGATTTACAGGCTCTCAAAACATGAAAACACCAAGTGAGCATTCACCTACTCGGGCTCAATGTAAAATCCACAAGAGGGTAAATAGAGGATTGTTTAAGTTTTTCAGACTCTATAAACAGGAAAACACGGGCGAGCATTAACCTACTTGGGCTCGATATTAAAATACACGAGTAGGTGTATGGAGTTATTGTTTAAGCTTTTCAAACACCTTAAAATTGAAAACATCGGCGAGCAAGAACAGATCTCGGCTCGATATTAAAATCCAGAGATTAGTATTATAGAGTATTCTTCTATCTCTTCTTCAAACTCTGTAAACAATGAAGAAGGTCCCGAGTCTTCCTCCCATGGGCTTTTTAAACTATTTACATGGTCGGATCTACTGAGTTTTCATTCTTTCTTGGACTCATTAAAACAACAAGAAAGGTATTGTTTTAACTTAAAATAAAAGGGATAAGAAGGGTATATCATATCTTATAGTTTCAAAGGCAGTTCAGTCAGTCCTATCCTTGAACACAACACCTATTTGAGTCTATCATTTCAGTTGGGTTTAGTTTTCAACCCTAGGGTGAACATGATCTTTGAGTTGATTACTCCTCCGGTTGCTTATTCTTCCAATCATATGGAGGGTTTGCTAATGTCTCCTACATTGCAGGTTTATATCTCTTTCCCATCATGTTGAAAACTGCCTTAGTCACTTTGTGTCATGCTTACTGTTCAAGGATACATCCCGTGTCGTCCATTGTGCAGTGTTATCTTGACCTCATGTGTTGGCCATCCTAGTGTCAATTTTTTTAATTGTCCTACTGCACATAAGCTCATACCATTTGATTGTTCATCATGTTGGATGATGGAGTATGCCTTAATTCCTCCCTTCCAACAGAATTCTTCCCATCAACATCAACTCATTTTTCTCTGGGAATGAAGTTTAGAGTTTCGGTTAGTACCTTGGGGATTGCAGTCATTAGTGGCAGTTTCCCTTGTCGTTGGATACTGAGAATACATCAATGTCTCTTATTCGACGGGTTCCTCAGATGTTTGAATTCAAGTCCACTTATTCACACTTGTTGGATCGTACTAGGTACCTTGGGCCCCATTACCATTATCAATAGAAGCCCTCACATTTGTTAATAGTATACATCAATGACCGGTAATCAAACAGTTTCCCCCATGTTCAACTTTAGCTCATTTATTCACATGGTTAGGGTTTGTACCTTGGGTTGTTTGGATGAAGACCTTGGGATTTTGATAGCATTACCTCATTATGTTATCACCCAAGTTGCACAAGACTGCGCCTCACTCATTTTGGCTCTTCATGAGACATAGATCCAGTTTGTTGTTATGGATATGATCTTTCACTTTGACATGGATCCACGCTTGTATTTTAGTGGCCATGCTATATATACATCTCCTAGTTATGTATTGGAGATCATGTTGTATCAAGCTACACATCTATATGATGTAAATATTGTAATTGCTTGCTGACCTTGATCGCTCTTTCAGGTGCTTTTGTGACTTGGTTCTACGGTTTCTCGTTCCTCCTCTGACTTGGAATTATAATGTATTTCGGCCATCGCTTTCCTCTGACCTCACACATTAGGGGGCATATTTTATAGGTCAAATCTGCGCTTCTCCGTCCGTGATCACCTTTAGTTGTCGATCACACAAAAGGACAACTTGGATTGAAGAGAAAGATTGCCCTAGATGATGTATACACTAGACTTACCCGTCTACAGGTTAAAAAACACTATTTTTACTTACATTTTGACATCAACACTACCCTACAGGCATAGGAGCAGCGTTCACCTGCTAAAATATGCAACTCTAATTCAGTAGACTGGTGTTTACCTACTGAAATATGCAACTCTACTTCAGTAGACTATCATTTACCTACTGAAATATGCTAATTTGCTTCAGTAGACCAGCGTACACCCTCAAAAAACCTTGCAAACACTAGTTGTAAGCATGAAATTTTAATATTGTGCGCTACTACACTTAAGGAAACTCGCATACATCTTAAATTTTAATAAAAAATATATTAATTTGATGAATTGGGATTAGTTGAAGCTGGTTTTGCAACTTCTCCAAACTCCCAATCAAACTACCTCTCGATCCAAATTGCCTACCTTGTCCCATAAATACAAGGGGGATAGATGAGAGAGAGGAGGAGAAACTATGCACTAAGGGTTGTTATACTCGAGGAATTCCAAAGTTAGTGTGAAGAGTAGGAGCCCAGAATCCAGTTACACAAGCACTCTGAATGATCAGGTATAATTGTATTGATTATTTTCTTTTGACAAGAAAAGTTGAAATACTCTTCCCATCCCAATCAAATGTCTAATGGATTGCATATTTGTTTCGATTAAATGCTTGATTTTATTTGATGTCTAAATTTCATCATTGTTACATCAGTCAAGATACGTTGAGGAAGGTATTTTTCGTATTGCAAGTTCGTCGAATGGAAGATCAAGTGGAGGATCGATCGAAGGGGCAAGCGAAAGCTAGGATCGAAGGTCGTTAATGTGATGTACCTGCAATAATTAATTAATGCAAATACACGAGATATCAGAAATAATAGAACATAATCGCTTTTATATTGATCACGGGCCACTTCGAGGGGGCAACCTCCTTTGAGCAAGCTCAATACAATTAACTTCACGGTGCCTTCAATGACCTCAACACACACTTATATACTAAGTCTATGCCCAATACTATGAGTCAAAACCATGGGACATATAATACTATGGGACGACTTACAAAGCATATGCGTCCAATACTATGGGTCAATACTATGGGGTAATATAAACTACGGATCAACAAATACTACGGGACGACTTACAAAGCATATGCGTCCAACAACAATATACTAACATAGTAAAGAGAAGGGCTGACATAGGTTCCTAACAGTTAATAAGGTATTTCTTCAAGAACCTTGATATCTTTCCTTTTGTAGAAGCATATGTGATATGATCAATGTATTTACCTGTCACCCCATAAGCTGGTAGTGTCCCTCTCCTCGCTATATGGAAAAAATCCCGAACAACAGACTGGTGACTCCATTGGGGACTGGTTGTTTTCTGCTCTAGGATACCTAGTTAGCTTTCCTTCCAATACTTTTTGATCTTTTTTATCCTCGGAGAGGCTCTGTAGGTTACTTTAGCCTGTTTCCATTGCTTGACTCATCTCAGTTTGAAGTTTTGGAACTTGTATCAAACCTTCTCTAGCATGAATGTTGGTATCCCTTGCACATAGTAGCATACACCTACTAAAAAATGTTGCTTTACCTATTGCAGAGTAGAGTACACCTCCTAATGTGTGCAGGTTTATACATTGCATGGTAGAGTTTTTTCCTGTAAGTCTCTATTTGCTTTTGGGATTTGATTTCCACTTGTTTGGTTTGATTTCCATCCTCTTGCTTTGTCTTCCTAACTAATCCTTGAGGTATTTATGCCCATGTTGAGTCTTGTTTGCCTCTCCTAAGTCCCTTAGGTCATCTTTTGCTTGCTTGAGTACTTTTGAGGTGTCGTGTTGTTTGTGACTCTTTTTGAAGACCGTGCTTTGTTCCTGGTTGGACATAGCTGCATTCCTGTACCCAGATGCTTGTTGCGGGTATACAAACCTTTGTTTTGTAACATTTGTTGTTTGTGGAAACACTAAGCACAAATTGAAGGTGTATTGGCCTTTGATTTAGGGTTTGACCCCAAGTTGGAGTCTTTAGGGTGTTTTCAAAAACGTTTTGAGTCTAGACACTTCCTGATTGCTTTGTAAGTTTCAGTCCATGTAAGTTGAAGTTTCTCAGTTTGCTTGCATTCGAATCTTTGTGATGGTAAGGCCATCTTTGGTTCACTTGCCTACCTTTTGCTTGGCTTAGTGCTTTCTTATGGGTCTTGGTGCTTTGGAGCAACCTTTGGGGTTTTCCTTTCCATTTTAAGCATCTCTTATCCTTGTTTTCTTTTCACTTTGTTTTCCAAGCCCAAAGTTTTTTCCTTTAAAAAATTTGTAGGACAAGTCTTTGTCAAATCATCAAGTCGATTGTTGTGAGCCTTAGAGCTTATTTTCTTTACTTACATTGCTCTTTTAGGTCTTACTTGCTTTCATTTCCGAGTTCTTTTTCTTTTACGTATATCAGAAAAAGCAAAAAATGAGTTTGGTAGTTTAAAGTAGTAAGACTTATGATCATCTCGAAGTAGCGTAGTTTACTTTGTTTTTCTTTTCTTTACTTACATTGCTCTTTTAGGTCTTACGTGCTTCCATTTTCGAGTTCTTTTTCTTTTACGTATATTAGAAGAAGAAAAAAATGAGTTTGGTAGTTTAAAGAACAACCCTTAAAAAGAATAATTAATAAAATTTATTAGCAACTTTTCTTTCTAGGGATGTCGCTACACCAACTAGATTAGGCTAGGGTTTCAGATTAGAACACATTTTAACTATCTGAAACCATTTTCATTACTCAATAATCATAGTGAGACTATTTTAGGTAAACCCATTGACATCAAAGTTGTTCTGGAAGCTCCACTGAAACATGAGTTAAGCACGAGGTCTTCCAAAGGTGAAATAGTGAGGATACCCCTTGTCTTTTCATTTGGAGTATACACCAAGGCTGGTTTACATATGGGGATCCTTTTGGATTTTGATCTTAGCGAACCTGCACGTGAGTTCTAGTCGGACCTACGATTTTCCCACATAGCTTCTTTCATGTTAATGGTAGCCTTAGTATCTTGACTTTAGGGCTTCATACATAGGTGGCAGTAAAAGGCTATTTTTATTGTACCTAGGACAGATACAGAAGGTAACCCTTTTAAGTAATCCCGAGAGGGTGGTTTGGTGACTCAAACGCTTGAACCCAGAGGACCTAAACTGGCCGTCGTATAACTGTTCTTCGATGCTATACTAGCTTGTTCTGGGCTCTGATCATCCCATACTTTCTATTGAGAGTATTCACCATCCTTGTTTGCCTGGTTTTGGATACTTAGGATTTTGTAGTGGTGTGCTCTTTGTGCCTCTAGCCCTTAGTTGGACTTAGATATTCCTGGCCCATTAAGTCGGAACTATGGATAGCATCTCGGTGCGCACCAATCAAGGGACCCCTATTCAAGGTGATCCTTGTGATTTGCCATTCATTGGGAACATTGGTACTCCCTTAATGGCGACCTTGAATATTCCGGGATTCACTATAGGGCTGCAGGTTTGGTTGTTTTCCACTCGGAATGCCTTGCATGCTCTTGATGCTTCTCAAGTAAGCACCTCACATCGAGAACATCAGAAACCTATGCCCTCTTTGCCAGTAACATATTCTCCTCCTACTTCTACCTCATGTGGTGAAAGTAGTAATACTCGTAATCAATAGTCGAAAAGAAATAGACGGAGGAAGAATAGGAAGAAGATGCAAAAGCAAGGGGGCAGCCACCCAGCCATTGGAGTTCATACTGGGGGCACCTACCCAACATCTAGAGGTCATGCTAGGAAAAAACACTTAGTCCCTATGAATCATACTTAACCTTGCCACCCTACCTCTAGAAGTCATGTTAGGGGCACCTACCTAGCCTCTAAAGGTCATGCCGGGACTGAACTTTTAGTCACTGCAAATCATACTAGAAGTATGTCTTCAACCACTATTTATCATGTTGAGGATACGTCATTGATCATTGCTGGTCATATTAATGACAAGTCACCAGTTCCTGTGAGTCATAATGGAGACATTGAATCGGCCACTGCAAGTCATGCTGAGAACGTTGACATTGTCAACAAACCTAATAAACAGAAGCTTAAGTTCCCTTTTAAGTTTTGCGAGGAAGACCACCTTACTCACTGATTCCCTGCCACTCCAGAGGTGCAAAGAGTGTGGTCCATAGTTCAAAAGTCTTCTGCTTCTGAGCAACCAGCCAATGCAAGTCACGCTAGGGGAAATCTATCAACCAATGCTAGTCATGGTGAGAGTAATATTGTTGTTACGGAGTCTAAGATTATAGGATGCAAGTCAATGTCCCCTTGTAAACTTTGCAAGGGAGATCACCTTACTCACTAGTGCCCTGCTATTCCAGAGGTGCGGAGAGTGTGATTCATGTCTGAAGGATCCTCTCCTCCTGAATTGTCTATAGATTCCCAACATCCTAGTCCACCTTTGGTTGATGAAGTGGTTGAACCAATGGAATCTTTGGTCAACCCCACTCTTCCTTCGGAGAGTGAAGTGATCGAATCGATGTAATCTTCGATCGATCCCATCAGTCCTTCGGAGACTGATGAACCTATCCTGGAAGTCTTCTGCATTACAAGTTCTGATGTCTCTGAAAATGGGGGCATTGCATCTCTGCCGAGTGAACCCCTACTAAGCTCTGGGATCATTTCCTTTGATTGGAATAGTCTAACTGGTCCTTACCTTCCTTCTTCTACACCTTTCCAGATAAAGGTTGATATCGGCAACCATGTGGTTCATCGATGTGTTGTAGATGAAGGAGACTCTATTAGTATCTTATCCCCCTATGCTTGGAAATATTTAGGTTTTCCTAACCTTGTTACCATTGTCAATTGGTTGTTGACCTTCGAGAGATGACCTAGTGAACCGTTAGGATTCCTCCCTCAGGTACCTATTACTTTGGGTGAAAAAACAGTCTTAGTTGATTTTATGTTTTTAAAGGACCCCATGGATTTTGATATGATCCTTGGACGTGATTACGTATATGTTATGCAGGCTATAGTGTCTACACTCTTTCGTGTGTTGCATTTTCCTCACAATGAAAGCATTGTCATTATCGATCAGCTTACATTTGTTGATCCCTCTTATTACTCGACTATAGACCAAGTATCTCCCCCGTCAGTAGGCACTACTATGTCACAATCAAACTATGTGGCACATTGTTCCTTGACTGCAATTGCTACTAAGAAGAAGCTTCTGAATTCATGCTTATCTTCTCAGGACTAGGTCTCGGCAATTGACCAGGTGATCACTCCATCTGAATGTTTAGACATGCATTCTATTTGGGATGATATACTTCCATCTGATGAAGTTTTCCTAGAGCTTATAATACAGTCTGCCATTCATTTGGACATTGATCCAGCTCTGAGAATTCTTTCACCTTCCCTTCGATCTCATTAAAAATAGTAAGGAAGTTACGAGCATTCTTCCACCTTCACTTCGAGCTCATTAAAAACAGTAAGGAAGTTATGAGCATTTTTCTGTATTTCCTTTGAGCTCGTTAAAAACAGTAAGGAGGTCATGAGTTTAACTTTTCCGGGCTTCTTAAAACTTTATGAAAAAGAAATTTACAGAGTCCTTTCACACTCTTGTTTGACTCTTTAAATATGACAAGATTGTTGAGTATAGTTGTCATTTCAAACTTGTTAAAGGATTTGAAGCGACATCTGCTTAAGTATAAGTTTAACCCTTTTTTTGGACTTTTGTAGATTACTTATGAAAAATTTATACTCTAGTCATTTGTGGATAGAAGAGTTCTTCTTCCATTTTTTTACACTTTTTTGGGGTAGGAGACTAACTTTACGAAAAAGGACCTTTTGGAGCCTTCTTTAGGGTTTTCAAGCTCTCGAAACATGAAAACACCAAGCGAGCATTCACCTACTTGGGCTCGATGTGAAATCCATGAGAAGGTAAATAGAGGATTGTTTAAGTTTTTCCCATTCTATAAACATGAAAATACCAGCAAGCATTAACCTACTTGGGCTCGATATTAAAATCTATGAGTATGTGTATAGAGTTATTGTTTACGTTTTTCAGACTCCTTAAAATTGAAAACACCGGCGAGCAAGAACAGATCTCAGCTTGATATTAAAATCCAGAGATCAGTATTATAGAGTATTCTTCCATCTCTTCTTCGAGCTCTATAAGCAATGAAGAAGGTTCTGAGTCTTCCTCCCATGGGCTCATTAAACTCTTTACATGGTCGGATCTACTGAGTTTTCATTCTTTCTTGGACTCATTAAGACAACAAGAAAGGTATTATTTTGTCTAAAAAGAATAAGGGATAAGAAGGGTATATCACATCTTACGGTTTCAAAGGAAGTTCATTCAGTCCTATCCTTGAACACATCACCTATTTGAGTCTATCATTTCAGTTCGGTTTAGTTTTCGACCCTAGGGTGAACCTGATCTCCGAGTTGTTTACTCCCCCGGTTGGTTATTCTTTCAACCATATGGAGGTTCTTCTAATGTCTCCTACATTGTAGGCTTATATCACTTTCCCATCATGTTGAAAACTGCCTAAGTCACTTTGTGTCGTGCTTACTGTTCAAGGATACAGCCTGTGTTAGCCATTCTGCATTGTTATCTTGACCGCATGTGTCATCCATCCTAGTGTCAATTTTGTTACTTGTCCTACTCCACATCAACTCATACCATTTTAGTGTTCCTCGTGTTGGATGATGGAGGATGCCTTAAGGCCTCCCTTCCAATTGACTTCTTCCCATCGACATCAACTCATTTTTCTCTGGGAATGAAGTTTAGAGTTTCAGTTAGTACCTTGGGGATTGCAGTCATCAGTGGCAGTTTTCCTCGTCATTTGATAATGAGAATACATCAATGCCTCTTATTCGACGGGTTGCTCAGGTGTTTGAATTGTAGTCCACTTATTCACACTTGTTGGATCGTACTAGGTACCTTGGGCCCCATTATCATTATCGGTGGAAGCCCTCGCATTTGTTAACGGCATACATCAATGACCAGTAATCAAATGATTTCCCCCATGTTAGACTTCAACTCATTTATTCACATGGTCAGGGTTTGTACCTTGGATTGTTTAGATGAATACCTTATGATTTTGATAGCATTACCTCATTATGTTATCGTCGAAGTTGCACAAGACTGAGCCTTACTCATTTCGGCTCTTCATGAGACATAGATCCAGTTTGTTGTTATGGCTATGATCTCTCACTTTGACATGGATCCATGCTTGTAGTTTAGTGGCCATGCTATATATACATCTCCTAGTTATGTATTGGATATCATGTTGTATCAAGCTACACATCTATATGATGTCAAGATTTTAATTGCTCACTGACCTTGATCGTTATTTAAGGTACTTTTGTGACTTGGTTCTGCATTTTCTTGCTCCTCCTCTGACTTGGAATTATAATGTATTTTGGCCATCGCTTCCCTCTGACCTCACACATTAGGGGGAAAATGTTATAGGTCAAATCTGCACTTCTCTATCCGTGATCACCTTTAGCTGTCGATCACACAAAATGACAACTTGGATTGAAGAGCAAGATTTTCCTAGATAATCTATGGACTAGACTTACCCCTCTGCAGTTGACAAAACACTGTTTTTACTTACATTTTGACATGAACGCTACCCTATAGGCATAAGAGCAGCGTTCACCTGCTATAATATGCAACTCTACTTCAGTAGAATGTCGTTTACCTATGGAAATATGCAACTCTGCTTCAGTAGACTAGTGTTTACCTACTAAAATATGCTGCTCTGCTTTAGTAGACCAGCGTACACCCTAAAAAAACCTTGCAAATGCTAGTTGTAAGCATGAAAGTTGCATATTGTGCGCTACTCCACTTAAGGAAACTTGCATACATATTAAAATGTAATAAAAGATATATTAATTTGACGAATTGGGATTAGTTGAAGTTGGTTTTGCAAGTTATCCAACCTCCCAATTAAACTACCTCTCGATCCAAACTGCCTACCTTATCCAATAAATACAAGGGGGATAGATGAGAGAGAGAAGGAGAAACTATGCATTAAGGGTTTTTATTTTGGAAGAATTCCAAAGTTAGTGTGAAGAGCAGGAGCCCAGAATCTAGTTGCACAAGCACTCTGAATGATCAGTTATAATTGTACTGATTATTTTCTTTTGACAATAAAGGTTGAAATACCCTTCCCATCCCAATCAAATGTCTAATGTATTGCATATTTGTTTGAATTAAATGATTGATTGTATTTGATGTCTAAATTGCATTTCAATTTCATCATTGTTACATCACTCAAGATACTTGGAGGAAGGTATCTTTTGTATTACAGGTTCGCGGAACGGAAGATCAAGTGGAGGATCGATCGAAGGAGCAAGTGAAAGCTAGGATCGAATGTCGTTAATAATGTATGCCTTCAAGAACCTTGATCTCTTTCCTTTTGTAGAAGCCTATGTGATATGATCAATGTATTTACCTATCACCCCCGAAGTTGGTAGTGTCCCTCTCCTCGCTATAAGGTGAAAATCCCAAACAATAGACTGGCGACTCTGCTGGGGACTGGTTGTTTTCTGGTCTAGGAGACCTAGTTAGCTTTCCTTCCAGTACTTTTTGATCTTTTTAATCCTCTGAGAGGCTTTGTAGGTTAATGTAGCCTATTTCCATTGCTTGACTCATCTCAGTTTGAAGTTTTAGAGCTTGTTTCAAACCTTCTCTATCATGAATGTTGGTATCCCTTGCACACAGTAGCGTACAACTGTTGAAAAACGTTGCTTTACCTATTGCACAGTAGAGTACACCTCCCAGTGTGCACAGGTTTATACACTGCACAATAGAGTTTTTTCCTATAAGTCTGTGTTTGCTTTTGGGATTTGATTTCCACTTGTTTGGTTTGATTTCCAACCTCTTGCTTTGTCTTCTTAACTGATCCTTGAGGTATTTTTGCCCTTGTTGAGTCCTGTTTGCCTCTCCTAAGTCCCTTAGGTCATATTTTGCTTGCTTGAGTACTTTTGAGGTGTCTTGTTGTTTGTGACTCTTTTTGAAGACCGCGCTTTGTTCCTGGTTGGACATAGTTGCATTCCTGTACCCAGATGCTTATTGCAGGTATACAAACATTTGTTGTTTGTGGAAACACTAAGCACACTTTGACGGTGTCTTGGCCTTTGATTTAGGGTTTGACCCCAAGTTGGAGTCCTTAGGGTGCTTTCAAAAACTTTTTGAATCTAGACACTTCCTGATTGCTTTGTCAGTTTCAGTCCAATTTAGTTGAAGTTTTTCAGTTTGCTTCCATTCGAGTCTTTGTGATTGTAAGGTCATCTTTGGTTCACTTGCCTACCTTATGCTTGGATTAGTGCTTTCTTAGGGGTCTTGGTTCTTTGGAGAAACCTTTGAGGTTTGCCTTTCTATTTTAAGTGTCTCTTATCCCTGTTTTCTTTTCACTTTGTTTTACAAGCCCAAATTTTTTTCCTTTAAAAACTTTGTATGACAAGCCTTTGTCAAATCATCAAGTTGATTGTTGTGAGCCTTAGAGTTGCTTTTCCTTACTTACATTGCTCTTTTAGGTCTTAATTGCTTGCATTTTCGAGTTCTTTTTCTTTTACATATATCAGGAAAAGAAAAAAATGAGTTTGGTAGTTTAACGTAGTAAGACTTATGATCATTTTGAAGTAGCATAGTTTATGTTTTTTTGAATTTGAAAAGAAAATAAAAGGAGACTTGTTTTAGGTTTGCTTAGTTTTCATTTTAGAAAGAACATAAACAGAAAAATAAAAAGAGTCTTTTGTTGTTTTGAAAGTTGTTTCATTTACACACTTTACTTTCTATCACAACCACACAACACAATGTCCTGCAACCTTTGAATAAAAAACAACCCTTAAAAAGAATAATTAATAAAATTTATCAGCAACTTTTCTTTCTAGGGATGTCGCTACACCAACTAGCTTAGGCTAGGGTTTCACATTAGAACACACTTTAACTATCTAAAACCATTTTCATTACTCAATAATCATAGTGAGATTGTTTCTAGGTAAACCCAATGACATCAAAGTTGTTCTGGAAGCTCCACTGAAACTGGAGTTAAGCACGAGGTCTTGCGAAGGTGAAATAGTGAGGATACCCCTTCACTTTTCATTCAGAGCATACACCATGGCTGGTTCATGTATGGGGATCCTTTTTTATTTCGGGCTTAGATACCCTACCCATGAGTTCTAGTTGGACCTACGACTCTCCCCCAGAGCTTCTTTCGTGTTAATGGTAGCCTTAGCATCTTGACTTTAGGGATTCTTACATAGGTGGCAGTGAAAGGCTATTTTCATTGTACCTAGGACAGATATGGAAGGTAACCCTTTTGAGTAATCCCAAGAGGGAGGTTTGGTGATTCAAACGCTTGGACCTAGAGGGCCTGAACTGGATGTCGTATAACTATTCTTTGATGCTCTACTAGCTTGTTCTAGGCCTCGATCATCCTAGACTTTCTATTGAGAGTATTCACCATCCTTGTTTGCCTGGTTTTGGATACTTAAGATTTTGTAGTGGTGTGATCTTTGTGCCTCTTGCCCTTAGTTGGCCTTAGATATTTCTAGCCCATTGAGTCAGAACTATGGATAGCATCCCGGTGAGCATCAATCAAGGGACCCCTGTTCAAGGGGATCCTTGTTCTTTTCCATTCATTGGGAACATTGGTACTCCCTTAATGGATACCTTGAATATTTTGGGATTCACTATAAGGCTACCGGTTTGGTTTTTTTCCACTCCGAATGCATTGCATGCTCCTGATGCTTCTCAAGTAAGCACCTCACATCAACAACATCAAAAACCTATGCCCACTTCCCCAGTAACATCTTCTCCTCCTCCTTCTACCTCATGTAGTGAAATTAGTAATACTAGTAACCGGGAGTCTAAAAGGAATAGACGGAGGAAGAATAGGAAGAAGATGCCAAAGAAAGGGGGAAACCACCTATCCATTGGAGGTCATGCTGGGGGCACCTACCCAGCCTGTGGAGGTCATGTTGGGAAAAAACACTCAGTCCCTCTGAATCATACTAAACCTTTGCACCCTGCCTCTGGAAGTCATGTTGGGGGCACCTACCCAGCCTCTGGAATTCATGCTAGGAGTAAAATTTCACTCACTGCAAATCATACTGCAAGTATGTCTTCAACCACTGTTTCTCATGTTGAGGATATGCCATTGATCATTGCTAGTCATATTAATGACAAGTCACCAGTTCCTATGATTCATACTAGAGACACTGAATCGGCCACTGCAAGTCATTATGAGAACGTTGACATTGTTGACAAACCTAATAAACATAAGCTTAAGTTCCCTTGTAATTTTTGCGAGGGAGACCACCTTACTCACCGATGCCCTGCCATTCCAGAGGTGAAAAGAGTGTGCTCCATAGTTCAAAAGTCTTCTGCTTCTGAGCAACCATCCAATGCAAGTCACGCTAGGGGCAAGCTGTCAGCCAATGCTAGTCATGCTAAGAGTATTGTTGTTGTTACGGAGTCTAAGCTTATAGGACGCAAGCCAAAGATCCCTTGTAAACTTTGCAAGGGAGATCACGTTACTCACTGGTGCCCTTCTATTCCATAGGTGTGGAGAGTGTGGTCCATGTTTGAAGGATCCTCTCCTCTTGAATTGTCTATAGATTCCCAACATCTTGATCAACCTTTGGTTGATGAAGTGGTTGAACCAATGCAATATTTGGTCAACCCCACTCTTCCTTTGGAGAGTGAAGCGATCGAGTCGATGCAATCTTCGATCGATCCCATCAATCCTTCGGAGACTGATGCACTTGTCTTGGAGGTCTTCTGCATTATCAGTTCGGATGTCTCTGAAAATAGGGGCACTGCATCTATGCCGAGTGAACCCCTACCAAGCTCCGGGATCATTGCCTTTGATTCGAATAGTCTAACTGGTCCTCACCTTCCTTCTGCTACACCTTTCTAGATAAAGGTCGATATCGGAAACCATCTAGTTCACTGATGTGTTGTAGATGAAGGATCCTCTGTTAGTATCTTATCCCCCTTTGCTTGGAAATATTTAGGTTTCCCTAACCTTGTTACAGTTGTTAATTGGCCATTGACCTTCGACAGAAGACCTAGTGAACTGTTGGGATTCCTCCCTCCGGTACCTATTACTTTGGTTGAAAAAATAGTCTTAGTTGATTCTATGTTTCAAAGAACCCCATGGAATTTGATATGATCCTTGGACGTGATTACGTATATGCTATGCAGGATGTGGTGTCTACGCTCTTTCTTGTGATGCATTTTACTCACAGCGAAAGCATTGTCATTATCGATCAGCTTACATTTGTTGATCCCTCTTATTACCCGACTATAGACCAATTATGTCTCCCGTTAAGAGGCACTAATATGTCACAATCAAATTATGTGGCATATTGTTCCTTGAGTCCAATTGCTACTGAAAAGAAGCCTCTGAATTCATGCTTATCTTCTCGGGGCTGGGTCCCGACAATTAACCAAGTGATCACCCCATCTGAATGTTTAGACATGCGTTCTATTTGGGATGATATACTTCCATCTGATGAAGTTTTCCTAGAGTTTATAATGCATTCTGCCATTCATTTGGACTTTGATCCAGCTCCGAGCATTCTTCCACCTTCCCTTCAAGCTCGTTAAAAACAGTAAGGAAGTTACAAGCATTCTTCCACCTTCACTTCGAGCTCCTTAAAAATAGTAAGGAAATTATGAGCATTTTTCTGTATCTCCTTTGAGCCCGTTAAAAATAGTAATAAGGTCACGATTTTTCTTTTTTGGGCTCGTTAAAACTTTAGAAAAAAGAACTTTATAGAGTCCTTTCACGATCTTGTTTGGCTCTTTAAATATGACAAGATTGTTGAGTATAGTTGTCATTTCAGACTCGTTAAAGGATTTGAAGTGACATTTGCTTAAGTATAAGTTTAACCCTTTTCCAGACTTGTGTGGATTACTTATGAAAAAGGAATACTTTAGTCATCCGTGGATAGAAGAGTTATTCTTCCATTGTTTTACACTTTTTCGGGGGAGGAGACTAACTTTACGAAAAATGACCTTTTAGAGCCTTCTTTAGGGTTTTCAGGCTCTCAAAACATGAAAACACTAATCGAGCATTCACCTACTCGAGCTCGATGTGAAATCCACGAGAGGGTAAATAGAGGATTGTTTAATTTTTTCAAATTCTATAAACACGAAAACATCGGCAAGCATTAACCTACTTGGGCTCGATATTAAAATCCACGAGTATGTGTATGGATTTATTGTTTAAGTTTTTCAGACTCCTTAAAATTGAAAACACCGTCGAGCAAGAATAGATCTCGGCTCGATATTAAAATCCAAAGATCAGTATTATAGAGTATTCTTCTATCTCTTCTTCGAACTCTGTAAACAATGAAGAAGGTCCTGAGTCTTCCTCCCATGGGCTCATTAAACTCTTTACATGGTCGGATCTACAGAGTTTCAATTCTTTCTTGGACTCCTTAAAACACCAGGAAAGATATTCTTTTATCTAAAAAGAATAAGGGATAAGAAGGGTATATCACATCTTACAGTTTCAAAGGTAGTTCAGTCAGTGCTATCGTTGATGACAACACCTATTTGAGTCTATATTTTAGTTGGGCTTAGTTTTCGACCCTAGGGTGAACCTGATCTCCAAGTTGTTTACTCCCCTCGTTGGTTATTATTCCAACCATATGGAGGGTCTGCTAATGTCTTCTACATTTCATGTCTATATCACATTCCCATCATGTTGAAAACTGCCTAAGTCACTTTGTGTCATGCTTACTGTTCAAGGATACAACATGTGTTGACCATTCTGCAGTGTTATCTTGACCTCATGTGTCGGCCATCCTAGTGTCAGTTTTGTTACTTGTCCTACTCCACATCAACTCATACCATTCGAGTGTTCCTCGTGTTAGATGATGGAGGATGCCTTAAGGCCTCTCTTCCAATGGACTTCTTCCTATCAATATCAACTCATTTTGCTCTGGGAATGAAGTTTAGAGTTTCGGTTAGTACCTTAGGGATTGTAGTCATCAATGGTAGTTTACCTCGTCGTTCGATAATGAGAATACATCAATGTCTCTTATTCGACGGGTTCCTCAAGTGTTTGACTTCAAGTCCACTTATTCACACTTGTTGGATCGTACTAGGTACCTTGGGCCCCATTATCATTATCGGTGGAAGCCCTCGCGTTTGTTAATGGTATACATCAATGACCGGTAATCAAACGATTTCCCCCATGTTGTACTTCAGCTCATTTATTCACATGGTTAGGGTTTGTACCTTGGGTTGTTTGGATGAAGACCTTGGGATTTTGATAGCATTACCTCATTATGTTATCACCCAAGTTGCGCAAGATCGAGCCTCACTCATTTATGCTCTTCATGAGACGTAGATCCAGTATGTTGTTATGGCTATGATCTCTCACTTTGACATGGATCCATGCTTGTATTTTAGTGGCCATGCTATATATACATCTCCTAGTTAGGTATTGGAGATCCTATTGTATCAAGCTACACATCTTTATGATGTCAAGATTGTAATTACTCATTGACTTTGATTGTTATTTCAGGTACTTTTGTGACTTGGTTCTGCGGTTTCTTGGTCCTCCTATAACTTGGAATTATAATGTATTTCGGCCATTGCTTCCCTATGAACTCACACATTAGGGGGCATCTGTTATAGGTCAAATCTACACTTCTCCATTCATGATCACCTTTAGCTATTGATCACACAAAATGACAACTTGGATTGAAGAGCAAGATTTCCCTAGATGATGTATGGACTAGACTTACCCCTCTGCAGCTGACAAAACACTGTTTTCACTTACATTTTTACATGAACGCTACCCTACAGGCATAAGAGCAGTGTTCACCTGCTAAAATATGAAACTCTACTTCAGTAGACTGGCATTTACCTACTGAAATATGCAACTCTACTTCAGTAGACTAGCGTTTACCTACTGAAATATGCTACACTACTTCAGTAGACCAACATACACTCTCAATAAACCTTGCAAATGCTGGTTGTAAGCATGAAAGTTTCGTATTGTGCACTACTCCACTTAAGGAAACTCGCGTACATCTTAAAATGTAATAAAAAATATATTAAGTTGACGAATTGGGACTAGTTGAAGTTGGTTTTGCAACTTCTCCAACCTCCCAATCAAACTACCTCTCGGTCAAAACTGCCTACCTTGTCCCATACATACAAGGGGGATAGATGAGAGAGAGGAGGAGAAACTATGCATTAAGGGTTGTTATGCTGGAGGAATTCCAAAGTTAGTGTAAAGAGCAGGAGCCCAGAATCTGGTTGCACAATCACTCTAAATGATTAGGTATAATTGTACTGATTATTTGCTTTTGACAATAAAGGTTGAAATACCCTTCCCATCCCAATCAAATGTCTAATGGATTGCATATTTGTTTGGATTAAATGCTTGATTATATTTGATGTCTAAATTGCATTTCAATTTCATCATTGTTACATCAGTCAAGATACGTTGAGGAATGTATCTTTTGTATTGCAGGTTCGCCGAACGAAAGATCAAGTGGAGAATCGATCGAAGGAGCAAGCGAAAGCTAGGATCGAATTTCGTTAATAAAGTATGCCTTCAATAACCTTGATCTCTTCCCTTTTGTAGAAGCATACATGATATGATCAATGTATTTACCTATCATCCCTGAAGTTGGTAGTGTCCCTCTCCTCGCTATATGGTAAAATTCCCGAACTACAATGATGATGAACATGTTGATGGTGATGGTGATGGTGATGGTGATGAAGATGATGATGAAGAAGATGGTGATGATGGAGATGTTGATAAGGAACCTAGAGATGACAATGATGATGAAGATGTTGATGGTGATGATGATGGTGATGATGATAGTTATGGTGATGGTGATGAAGATGATGATGATGATGATGATGATGAAGAAGAAGATGATGATGATGGATATGTTAATTATGATGAAGATGATGATGATGATGGTGATGATGATAAAGATGTTGATGATGATGATGGTGATGAAGATGATGATGATGAAGAAGACGATGATGATGAATATGTTGATGAGGAACCTAGAGATGACAATGATGATGAAGATGTTGATGATGATGATGATGGTGATGATGGTGAAGATGTTGATGATGATGGTGATGGTGATGAATATGATGATGATGATGAAGAAGAATATGATTCTTGGCTTATATACTGATCTAGAGGCTTCCAATGTAGACCTAGTTTCTTCACGGTTTAAAGGAACCAACAAAATCCCTTCTCACCGTCTGTTTCGGCAACAGCGTGCGAAGAGGATGAGGTCTCACCCGATGTTTAGCTATGGGGGCACTGTAGAATCAGGTTTCTACAGCAATGTGATGAGTTGCTCAGAAAGGACTTCTGCGCAACGCACTGTGGGACTTGCGCTGGGGACTGAAGACTGTGTGACGATAGACTGTGTTGCGGTCCTTATTTCTACAAGCTGAGGGGCTCACACATCCATCGCCTCTACGGACTACACGGTTTGGGCAGGATGCAAGCAATAGGACAGTGCAACTGACTTATATGCTTCCTATGGGACTTAACCACTATGAAGACTTCACTTAATCCTTATTCACTCATCTACTGCCATAGATTATTTAACCTTATAACGGATGCAAGCAGATGAAATACACAATACTTCGCACTTCCGGTGTTGTGTGTCACAAGAGTTACACAACCAAAACTCTACATACACTTGTGATTATTCAATAAACTGATACTTTCATGGACTTACAATACTGCACATTCATCATTCATCCATTCACGCAATACTTAACACATTTTTCCCATCTTTCTCCTATGGAGAATACATATAAAAGCATTAATATAACAATTGATAAATGAGAATTGATACATTCATTTGTAAGTAAACAGACAAGTGAAAAATGTAAACAATCACAATACACAGGATTTAACATGGTCTACCCCCAGGATGGGAGCTACATCCACAAGAACTGTTGTTTTATTAGTCTTTGGGAAGGGTACAACAGTTCTTTGTCTGCGCACTCAGCTGCAAACCTTCTTCTGTCTCTCAACAAACCTCTACGCACACAGCTTGCAGAGCCTTTACAAAAGTGTCTCTTAAAAAATATATATTCAGTCAAATAACAATGAAGAGTAACAAAATTAACAACAACCCAAAATGAGAGATTAACCCTTTCCCATACAAGATATGCCTTATTTATAGATCATGCCCATAGGTCATGTCTTTACAATTCGAAGGCAAAAACCCTAAGGTTTACAAAACTATTACGGTTTTCCCTTAACCTGACAACTGGCTTCTGGTATCGAATCTTCCATCGTGGTCGTCATCCACATATGCTTCACGTCGCTATCGGCCTTCCTATCATGCGCATGCCCACAGGTCATTTTCACCGAGCCATTATTCCTCTAATGGTCTCGTGCGATTGGTTCAGGTAGTGGTTCTTCCGCATGTGTGACCAATCGCTTTCTTCTGCTTTGCTCCTTACCCATCGCTTGGAAATCATGGAGCATCTTTACCAAAAATAGACCATCGACACTCTAACTAGAATCTATGCCATCTTCCATCCAATGCTCTACTTTTCTAGATCCCCGTAGACTGGCCACGTCGCAGCGCTATCTCCTCGCATCACTGAACTTCGTAGCTCTTCCGACGCTACGCTGCGCGCAACTTTGCATCATCCCAAAAAATTATATCAAAAATCCTTTCGCTGAGCTGTGCTTAGCTCCGTAGTTCCAAAATTTGTCTTTCCCAAAATGCCCCACTTGGGCCAGGCCCAACAGGCCCCTAAGACTTACATGTGGCTTGTCCTTGAGCCACCTTCAACTTCCACTTCCCTTAGTTGTTATTCTGGCTGTGGAGTGAGCTTCGTAGCGAACTCGTTGTATGTGACAATCAGCTTTTCGTTGGCTTCCTTCGTGTCTTAGTCAACTTGTTTCACTGTTTCCAGCATTTAAAGTGTTATTTCATCATCTACTTGTCCTTCCACCTATTCTTGTCCTTCACTCAACTCCTGTAACTTCTCCTAGATCTCCTGTGAGATTGTGTGGTCTTCCTCCAGCAAGGATTGTGATTTATCTCCAATTTCTGTCTCTTTTTCTCTTAAGGCTTGCAATTCATTTTTCAGCGCGTTGATTTCCCGGTACCTTTGAAGTCTTTCTCTTGGTAGCAGGGCTTTAACTTATGCATCGAACTGTTCTAGTGTTGCTTGGTTATCTTCCACAGCATTCTTTACTTCGAGCAACCCTGGGTCCTCTTTGAGGGTGGTGAATGCCTTTGACGCCTTATCTAACAGACTTTGGCACTTAGCCACCTCGGTGGCTATACTCTGGGCCGTGGCCTTCAATTCCTTCACTCTTATCTGTTGCTGATCTGGTGGAGTCTATGGGTTAATTTTTGCCTCCAAGGTAGCAACCTTAGCTTCATGGATTATCTCCATATCTCGCATCTCAAACTTAAGATCATTAACTAGTTCATCGATCTTAACAACAGGTCCATGGGGTCTACCTGTACATCACATTCTGATATATCATCTGTGACTGTAGTGATCATGCTCATCCTGTAGTTCCATAGCTCTCTGCAAGCTAGCTTCATCCAACTGCCTATTAGGTGCTTGCAGCTCAGCTTGTTGTTTCAGTGTGTAAGTAGTTCTCTCATGCATTTCTTCGACCACCTGCAGATGCAGATAATGTAGACCAGGCAGTGGTATCTTCGCAATATTGAGCTCCACATGCTCGACGTCCTTTGTGTCCAACAGTAGTTGTTTTGGCAGTGGCAGTGTTATAGTTAAGGGATCCAAATGGATAATGTAGAACTTTGCATGCATGGTCATGGATAGCTGCACCATCTTCAGCTGCGAAGTTCCTCCTGACTTCCCTTCAGACTCTGAGTCCCGCGGCAAGGGTAATCTTTTGTGTATTGCTTCAATTTTTTATGTAATCCCCTGCAGCGTGGTAAAATTCTCCTGCAGACTTTCCTGAATCGCTTTGTGCTTTTTCTCCTTCTCAATCATCATATCTCCCATCTGCTCCATGACCCTTTCCGCGATCATTTCATAATCATCATTGTGGAGTACTGTGTTTGATTGGCCTTTAATGGCTTTCTTCTTTTTCTGCACCCCCTTTTGCTATGTAGGGCTCTCAGTGTCCTTCCTTTTTCCCGTCTCCTTTTCTTCAGTAATAGGACATGGAATGGGGTTGTCCTTGCCGAAGTCGCTTTAGATATCTACAATTTCGACTCGAAACTCGGCAGGTGATTCCTTCATGATATTATCAATATCATCTTCATACATATGATATTTTCCTGCGAACCATTCAGTTTTGTTCTTTTGTGCTTTGGCTGAAATGTGAATGCAACGCATGTCCGCATAAAAATCAACATTGCGAATATACCTACTTGTTACTTGCTTTGTTATCCACGGCATGAGCATGATTGCTATGTGCAGCTGGTCATAATAGGCGTAGAAGACCACATCTGTCGCGTGTTGTCTTTGTGAATTCAAATTTGCCCAAAGGTTTGAATAACGGGCTCCTCTACAGTCATTGTTGTCGGTGATTATGTCAACGTAATCCTTTGGCTCCTTCCACCCTATGAAGGCGATCAACACTATTAACCATGTAAAATGGAAATTTCCTCCATTGAGCTGTGTGTCATTTATTTCCTCCAAGAACTCATTCAATAGGTATTGACACTAGTAGAATTGTTCGCCCTCCACGACTACGGCACCAAGTAGTACTATGCCCACAGGTAACTCCAAAGGCCTACATTTTTTGAGAATATTTCCGGCTAAAAGTTGCTTGAAAAACATCGTCACTTTGTCATCTATGTCGTCTGTCTGAAAGCCTCTCTTTCCTTTGGTGACAATTTGCATTTTCTTCATCTTCCCAGCCACTTCTTTATCTTTCCTTTTCCATTGGAAAACCTGCTTCGGATCTTTACCCCTTTTGCTCAACCTAGTGATTCAGTGGATAATGTTAATAGTCAGGTTGACATTGTGGTCAAGCCACAAATATCCCTGGTGAATGCACGCCATCAGAGTTCGCACGACCACATTCAGCTCCAGTGATCTATCAAAATGTGGGAGTCTGAGCATATTGACCAGTCCCAACTAGACTACTCCAAATAACCAGCTTTCCGCGACCAAGGTGAGGTCGCCCTTCAAGTATTTCTTCCAGCACATGTACTGGTCGAGCTGGAACTGTGGGAACCTAGGTTCATTGGCTCCCTCTACATCTGAAGTAGATCATAGTCTTCCCAATTACACTCTGGAATCTTACCCAACAATTTTTTGTCCACCTCGACATGCTTTGATATTGGTGATAGCAGGATGTCGTATTTGGCATTTTGCATTAGCTTGATTACCAGTGTGTCCAGTGCACGCGGTGATATATAGTCCAGCGTCATTGTCAATGGTATCCCCTTATTAGCTATCGGTGGCTTCGGCCCTGTCGAAATCATCTTTGATTGCTTTGATCTCGGCCCCACTGGATCTTTTCCTTTGTCCTCCATTGTTGGACTGTGTCTTGGTGATCTTCTAGATGCCTGACCCTGTTCTATGATGACCTTATTGGTTGGGGTTCTCATTAACCCTTCGATCCCTCCGTATTTGAATACCTTCATAGTCTCCTAGACTATGAGCTCTTCTTCAATAGAAGACCTCTCAGACATTCACTGGACAAATTTCACCAGGATTTCGGATAGCTTGCTTAAAACAACTTGTAAAGTAGTGTGCGCAAGAAAATTCTACGTGTTCAGTAATGTCGATGAGTCTGAATGCAGCATTATTTATAAGCGTAGCTGACCCCCTCGATGCCCCTCAATGGCTAGACAAGCATTAAGTGCGATATTCGTTGGGAAAATTCGGTGAATTCTTCGGTCCTTTCCTTCATAAACTCATTCAAAATGGCTATTTGTGCATTAAATGCCCAAGCAGTCGCTCGCAACGTACTATATAACGACTATATTTTCGACCGACATTATAACGACTACTTTTCTGGAGTGTTGCATCGAATTGCATGATAGGTCATCATTACTCCTGCATAGTTACTTTGCGGTGCCTGACTTCTTGCTTCTGAACTTAGCATCTTTCCTCATTCACTTGATCTTTGCAATTTCCTTTTGTGCTTCGCAACAACGTGGTTTCTCTTTTTTCTTTTTCTCTTTTCATTTTTATTTTATTTTATTTTTGGCGCAGCGGCACATCTTAACAGTGTTGCGTGGTATATACATGTTCCTCATCATACATAGCATATAGACTCTTTCCCATTTCCAGTTCCCACTTTCAACTGTACTTGGCACTTAGAAATTTCCTTTTTTCTGATCATCAAGGGTTCTACGAAGAAAGACTATCCTGATAGGGTTTTAGTCTGCTCCCATTGACTAGGTCGAGAAATTTTTATCGTGCTAATATGGCTAACTGAGCTACGCCACCATTAGTAACATGTACAACAGTATATGGACCAAGCCAATGCATTTTAAACTTTCCAAGAAACTTCATGAATCTAATATCATACAGGAGGACTAGAACACTGACATGAAAAGACTTGTTCTTGATGTGGCGATCATGCCATTCTTTTTCAATTTCCTTCTGCACTTGTTGGTGAAATCCTACGATGAAGTCATCCTCCTCCAGACCAACCAAGTGTAGAAGCCTTTCCTCTAGTGTGTCGCAATCTGCCATGCCTATAAACGCAATTATTCTCAAGCTGGGAACAATGTATTCCATTGGCATTGTTGCTTCCTGTCCATAGGCTATCCTAAAAGGTGTGTGGCCAGTCAACTTCTTGCATGTGGTCTTGTATGCCCATAACACAACGAGAATGCACAGGTCCCAGTCATCCTTATTTACATTACATACCTTAGTTAGTGCAGTCTCTAGTACTTTATTAAACGCTTCAACAATTTCGTTTTCTTTCGGATGATAAGGTGTGCTGCGTTGATGATGAATGTGGAACTCTTTTGTTAATGCCTCGATCATTCTATTCAGAAAGTGAGTTCCTTGATCACTCATTAATATCTTCGGGCATCCAAACCTTGTAAGGATGTCTTCAAATATGAACTGTGCAGCAGCGCCTGCACTACAATCCTTCACTGGTTTCGCTTCTGCCCATCTGGTGAGGTAGTCAGTTGCAGTAATAATGCACCTCGCAATAGTTCTCCTTCCCAGTGGGTTTATCGATCCCACAAAATGAACTGCCCATTTCTCAAATGCTTATAATTTCAACTGTGGATTCAATGGCATCTCATCTCTTCACGAGGGCCTTCCTGTCCTCTGATAGACATTGCAGCTCTGGCAATGTTCCTTTGTGTCTTTGTGAATTGTAGGCCACCATAGCCCTACCCGCAATATCTTCTATGAAGTGTCCATTCCTACGTAGTGACCTCCTGCTGCTCTTGAGTGTGCATCCGCTAAAATAAATGGTTTCTTGTGCTCTAACACACACCTACGTAGTACTTCATCCAGTCCCAATTTATATAACTGACTTGCAATTATGGTGAAGTCTACTGCTCGCACTACTAGCTGCTTCTTTTACTACGTAGTCAAATCTATGGGTGCTAACCCAGTGGTTAAGAAATGTATGATGTATTTATAATAATCATCAGCTATCTGGATAGAAAACAACTGCACATCAGGCAGATTGTCTTCAAGATTCATAGACTCTCTCCTAACTCAATCCTTGACAGATAATCAGGTCCTAAGTTCAATCTTCCTGGCTTAACCACTATCTCAAAGTCATACTCCTGAAAGAGTAATAACCCTCTGCAGATTCACCCCCCTATAAACACTGGCTTATTGACAAGGTATTTCGAAGAAGAATGGTAAGTGAACATAAAGAAGTGTGCACCAAGCAAATAGTGCCTGAACTTTTATAATGTGTAGACCATAGCTAAGCCTTCTCGGTCAGTGGTGGTATAATTCTTCTCGGTAGATGAGAGCTTCCTACTCGAAAATGTGATGGGAGGGTCAATACCTCCCTCTCTTAGCTGTGTTAAAACAACCCCCAACCTTATGCATGATGCATCAACATGGACATGAAATGGCTTCTCCCAGTATGGAAACACTAGGATCGACGCAGTAACCATTTTCTCTTTTAATATGTCAAAACCTTGTTCACATTCCACGTTCCAAATGAACGATGCATCTTTCTTCAGTAGATTTTCCATTGTTGTGGTTATATGTGCATAACCCTTTATAAACTTCCTGTAATAGCCAGTATGCCCCAATGTGGTGCGCAACTGCTTGACTGAATTTGGCATTGGCAAATTGATAATGACTGCGATCTTCGCAGGATCAACCATCAAGCCCTGTTTGCACACAATGTGTCCCAACATAATTCCATAAGGTACACAAAAAATACACTTCTTCAGGTTTAGTGACATTTGATGTTTTCTACGCTTTGCTAGCATCAATATAAGATTTGCGCAATGGTCCATCAGCAATCAGAATACTGTCCAATCATCGAAATAAGCTTCTAAAAACTTATGCATGAAATATTTGAATGTTGCGACCACAACTTTGGAAAAGATGGCAGGCGCATTCTTTAGACCAAATGGCATCACTGTGTACAGGAACAACCCCCATTCGGTGGCAAACGTGGTCTTATGTCTGTCAGTGGGATCAATTCTTATCTGATGATATCCCAAAAATCCACCAGTGAAGGAATATGCCTCATTACCTCCAACATTATCAAGCATTTCATCAGTGAAGGGAGTTGGAAATGGGTCATGCATTGAAGCATCGTTCAGCTTTCTAAGGTCCACATAGATCCTTATCTCTCCTTTTGTCTTATTATCTTGGACAACCATAGGGCTTATCCACTCAGATTCTTCAACCGACTCAATGATCCCCGCATCGAACATCTTATCGAGTTCTACCTTAACTCATTCTTTATATCATAGATTCAGTATATAGGGCCTTTGCTTAATAGACTTTGCACCTGGATTAAGAGGTAACTTCATAACCCCTAAGTCTCCTAAAATTCCCTTCATCTCTGTAAAATTTGTTGGGAATAAATCCTGATACTCATGTAATAGGTCTGTGATCTCTGCAACAGTCTAATCATCCAAGTAGTCTCCAATGTTCACTTTCTTCATTTTTAAAGGTCGACTCATGTCTGGGATTTCTAGTGGAGGTCCCTCTACCTCACGTGCACCTTCTGACTCTTGAATGTTTATGTTGCGTGGGTCCTCCTCATCACTTCCTTCTTTTTCTTCAGCTTCCTCAGCTAGGTTACAACATTATATGGCATGTTCTTCTTGTTTGGTCCATTCCCGCTGTAAGCTTGCAAGTACGCTATCAGCTCCAAATAATTCCTCTAAGGTCATGTTTCTGTGTGGACAATTTGGTCTGAATATTCTTTCCTTAATAATCTACAAAGCATCATTTATGGTAGGACTCTCATCTTCAAAACTGAAATTCTTCTGGAAGTTTGCACTCAGGGTAGGAAAATCTATAGTCTCCCTATGCAACTCCATATCTAGATACCACTTCTTTGGAATTTTTTCCTCCATCGTGTGCACAAACAAATGCACCCATTCTGTCTGTGGTCTTTCCTTATATGCTTGTGAACAAACTTCAATATGATCCCTTGGATCTATATGTCCATTATATTTCTCAAAGGATAGTGTAACCTTGTCAGCAAACCTGATCTGCATCTTGATTCTGCACTGATCCCATGTGGTCAATGTCTGCTTGTGCACAGCCCACCATCTGGAAGGTGTCTTGCGCAGTACCACATCTAATGCTTGTAAGCGATGCTCATCTTCAATTACTGTAGTATAATCTTTGATAAAGGAATAAACATTAGATAAACCATCATATGTGGGGATTGGGCTTACCTCCTTTCCAATCCAACACAGTGACTTTGTAACGTGCGCGCATCTCCTTGCAGATATTGCATGCATGTGACTTTGTCAGTTCTCCAATCCTGCGTCCGAGTCTGAGATGCAAGAGCTGTCGCATCTCCAGGTGAGTGTTCCATCCGTAGTTGGATTAATATAATCTTCATCGTTCACAGTCATCTTGTATAGATGGTCCAAATCTTGAGCTATGGATTCCTCCTGAATTGGCTCGCTGTATCTGTCTCTGTCTGCAGGGTCCAGTGGTGCAATGAACCTGAGATGCTTTCATTCAAAGATCATATTCTTTGTCTTTAAGTTTATAATACCGAGGTTATCCATAGCCCAGTCAATCCCCAACACTGCAGGATAAGGCTGACTATTATCCATAATTTCGATAACCTTGAAATCTACATGGCTCTGCACTCCATCAATATCAACAATCACATTGGCTAACCTTCCAAAAGGTATGACTTTCTCCTGATTGGCCATTCGCAACTGGATAGGTGACCATAACAAATTTTGTCTCGCCATTTGCTACCATGTCTGCTTAGTTAAGACATTTACTTTTGATCCCAGATCAAGAATGATCTCATCCATTTCATAGTCTCCTATCTGGGCATTGAGTCTCATTTCTCGACCTGTTCTTTTATGTTTCCCAATGTGATGAATTGTTCCCTTGGTAGTTTCCATCTCGCTGCACGGCTCATATTTATCTACCAGTTCTTACAACTCCGATATAGTGTCTGGGCTCTTCAATAGTTTCATGCAGCTCCTTAGGAACTGCACAACAAATGTGCCAGTCTCTACTGTAGTGCTCATCTTGTCAACAGTAGATGGTATATCGTCTACATGTGTTATCTCACTGCGCAATAAGATTCTCAGCAACCGGGGTGCTGATTCCTTAAAGAGATCCCGCGCTTCTTCAAAGATTTCTTTGTTTTTCTTCAAGTCAAAAGCAGGTGGTTTCCCAGCAGCTTTTCTTATCCATATTGTTTCAAGAGGAGTCTGTTTAGTGTTAAAGTCTCCAGAAGTTGAAGCTTCTGCTCCTCTATCTCTCCATGTTGTAGTGCCACTTCGTGTCACTATATTGATACTTGGATCTGCATGCCTCCTCTCTTTTGCAATCAACTAGAGCTTGTTCCCAAAAGATGCCCAAAATATCTCGTGAATGTCTTTCCATAGGTACTTATTCAACCACTGAATGTCAGAGAGATGTGGGTGTTTGTTTTCCTTTCTTGCGATGTCTCTCTCTGTCTTGCCACACCAAGCCCATATTTATTTCTTGTCTAGATACCAAAAGTCGACACCCAGCTCAACTTCTTCTACTTCGCACATCTTGGCTTCAACTCATCACAGATTCTTAGCATGGAAACAGAACCATTTGTTGGCTTATATACTGTTCTAGAGGTTTCCAGTGTAGACCCAAGTTCATCGCGGTTTCAAGGAACCAACAAAACCCCTTCTCACCAGCCCTTTCAACAATAGCCTGCAAACAGAATGAGGTCTCACCCGAGGTGTAGCTATGGGTTGATTCTGCAGCAATGTGATTAGTTGTTCAAACAAGACTATTGTGAAGTGCACTGTGGGGCTTGCGCTGTGGACTAAAGACTGCACAACAATAGACTGTGTCGCGGTCCTTACTTGTACGATCTAAGGGGCTCGCACAACCAACGCCCCTACGGACTGCGCGGTTCAGGAAGGATGCAAGCAATAGGACAACACAACTGACTTATATGCTTCCTCTATGGACTTAACCATTATGAAGACTTCACTTAATCCTTATTCATTCATCTACTGCCTTAGATTATTTAGCTTTATAACGGATGCAAGCAGACGAAATACACAATACTACGCACTTCCGGTGCTGCATGTCACAATAGTTACACAACCAAAACTCTACATACACTTGTGATTATTCAATAAACCTATACTTTCGTGGACTTAGAATACTGTGCATTCATCATTCATCCATTCACCCAACACTCAACACATTTTTCCCATCTTTCTCCTATGCAGAATACATATAACAGCATTAACATAATAGCTGATAAATGAGAATTCATACATTCATTTGTAAGTAAACAGACAAGTGCAAAACGTAAACAATCACACTACACAGGATTTAATGTGGTTCACCCCCAGGATGGGAGCTACGTCCATAAGAACTATTGTTGTATTATTCTTTGGGAAGGGTACAATAGTTCATTGTCTACGCAATCAGCTGCAGACCTTCTTCTCTCTCTCAATAAGCCTTTGCACAAACAGCTTGCAGAGCCTTTTCAAATGTGTCTCTCAACAGAGATCTATTCAGTCAAATAACAATGAAGAGTAACAAAATTAACAACAACCCAAAATGAGAGATTAACCCTTTCCCATACAAGATATGCCTTATTTATAGATCATGTCCGTAGGTCATGTCTTTACAATTCGAAGGCAAAGACCCTTAGGTTTACAAAACTTTCACGGTTTTCCCTTAACCGGACTACTGGATTCTGGTAGCAAATCTTCCATCGTGGTTGTCGTCCACGCGTGCTTCACGTCACTATCGGCCTTCCTATCACGTGCACACCAATAGGTCGCTTTCACCGAGCCATTCTTCCTCTAACGGTCTCGTGCGACTAGTTCAGGTAGTGGTTCTTCCGCATGTGTGACCAGTTGCTTTCTTCCGCTTTGCTCCTTATCCATTTCCTGGCAATCATGGAGCATATTTACCAAAAATAGATTGTCAATGGTGTAACCGGAATCTATGACATCTTCCGTTCAACATTCTGCTTTGCTGGATCCCCATAGACTGGCCACGTCACAGCGCTATCTCCTGGAAGCACTAAACTTCACACCTCTTCTGACGCTGTGCTGCGCACAACTTCGCAGCATCCCAAAAATCCTTTTGCTGAACTTTGCTTAGCTCCGCAGTTCCAAAATCTGTCTTGCCCAAAATGCCCGATGATGGAGATGTTGATGAGGAACCTAGAGATGACAATGATCGTCAAGATGTTGATGACGATGATGATGGTGATGATGATGAAGATGTTGATGATGATGGTGATGGTGATCAAGATGATGATGATGATGAAGAAGAAGATGATGCTGATGGAGATGTTGAGGAGGAACCTAGAGATGACAATGATGATGAATATGTTGATGATGATGATGATGGTGATGATCATGAAGATGTTGATGATGATGGTGATGGTGATGAAGATGATGATGATGATGATGATGGAGATGTTGATGAGGAACCTAGAGATGACAATGATGATGAAGATGTTGATGATGATGATGATGGTTATGGTGATGAAGATGTTGATGATGATGGTGATGGTGATGAAGATGATGATGTTGATGATGAAGATGATGATGATAGAGATGTTGATGAGGAACCTAGAGATGACAATGATGATGAATATGTTGATGATGATGATGATGTTAATGTTGATGTTGATGAAGATGTTGATGATGATGGTGATGGTGATTGTGATGAAGATGATGATGATGATGATGGCGAAGATGAGGATGATGGAGATGTTGATGATGATGAAGATGATAATGATGATGATGGTGATGATGATGAATATGTTGATGATGATGTGATGAACCTACAATAATTAATTAATGCAAATACATGAGATATCAGAAATAATAGAACATAATCACTTTTATATTGATCACGGGCCACTTCGAGGGGGCAACCTCCTTTGAGCAAGCTCAATACAATTAACTTCATGATGCCTTCAATGACCTCAACACACACTTATATACTAAGTCTATACCCAATACTATGAGTCAAAACCATGGGACATATAATACTACGGGATGACTTACAAAGCATATGCATCTAATACTATGGGTCAATACTATGGGATAATATAAACTACGGATCAACAAATACTATGGGACGACTTACAAAGCATATGCGTCCAACAACAATATATTAACATAGTAAAGAGAAGGGTTGACATAGGTTCCTAACAGATGATGATGATGATGGTGATGAAGATGATGATGAGGATGGAGATGTTGATGACGAACCTAGAGATGACAATGATGATGAAGATGTTGATGATAATGATGATGGTGATGACAATGAAGATGTTGATGATGATGGTGATGGTGATGAAGATGATGATGATGATGATGATGAAGATGATGATGATGGAGATGTTGATGAGGAACCTAGAGATGACAATGATGATGAAGATTTTGATGATGATGTTGATGGTCATGATGATGAAGATGTTGATGTTGATGGTGATGGTGATGGTGATGAAAATGATGATGATGATGATGATGATGAAGATGATGATGATGGATATGTTGATGATGATGAAGATGATGATGATAATGATGATGGTGATGATGATGAAGATGTTTTTGATGATGATGATGATGGTGATGAAGATGATGATGATGAATAAGATGGGATGGAGATGTTGTTAAAATTCAATATGCTAAGACAGAAAATAGCAGCATTACATTCCATTTCACAATAATAGCATATACAGGATCACTGAAGAAACAACAAGCATAGCATAAACACAAGAGACAGAGATTTATCCTGGGAAACCCTCATGGGGTAGAAAACCCAGCAAAGCTTCCTCAATATAGATGACCAGCAATATACAAAGATGCAAACCCTGAGCATAAGCTCCTTCTCCTCCATAGCAGACCTCTCCTCCACAAATGCGCCTTTCTCAAGTGAGTGAGAGTGTGTGTAATGAGGAACACACCTCCTCTATTTATACACTACTCTGATATGTATTTTACACAAGTACACGTAGGCTCGTATTTAACCAATAGGTTAAATACCCCACTACAACTAACTGGGCCGACCCCTCTAGGGTGGTCTAATAACCCTTTGACCCACATAACACATACAGGGCCGACCCCTACTAGGGAAGTCTAATAACCCGAGTTACTACATTCCGACGGAGGAATAAACATCTCCGGATATACAATAGGATCTTCACGGAGGAATGAAACATCTCCGGAATAATAAAGTACAAATATAATATTCTTTGAAGTTACAATATATCAACACTCCCCCTTAACGAGAAGGATATTATAACAACATCTGCACGAGCAAGGAGTCATCAACATCATATATGATACATCTAAAAATCATTGGAAGCTTTCTTCAATTTGTCTTCATCAGTAACTCAAACAGTTACTGGTACATCAATGTCAACATCAATATCAGCATTACGATCATCAGCATCGTAATCACACGATCAGCAGCATCATCATCACACTATCAACAGCAGCACGATCAGCATCGTCATCATACGATCATCAGCATCGTCATCACACGATCATCAGCATCGTCATCACACGATCATCACCATCGTCATCATACGATCATCAGCATCGTCATCAGCATCGTCATCACACGATCATCAGTATCGTCATCAGCATCGTCATCATACGATCATCAGCATCGTCATCACACGATCATCGGCATCGTCATCGCACGATCATCAGCATCGTCATCATACGATCATCGGCATCGTCATCGCACGATCATCAGCATCGTCATCATACGATCATCAGCATCGTCATCATACGATCAGCAGCATCGTCATCACACGATCAGCAGCACAAGTATCCTACCGATACCTCATCAATACTCTTTCTCGGAGACCATTCGTCTACGGATCAATTCAGGGACCGAAGTCCGGGGATGATACAATCCCCATCACGTACATTTTGAACTATCAGTTCCGGGATGATGCAATCCCCTATCACGTACATTTTGAACTATCAGTTCTAGGATGATGCAATCCCCATCACGTACATTTTGAACTATCAGTTCCGGGATGATGCAATCCCCATCACGTACATTTTGAACTATCAGTTCCGGGATGATGCAATCCCCATCACGTACATTTTGAACTATCAGTTCCGGGATGATGCAATCCCCATCACGTACATTTTGAACTATCAGTTCCGGGATGATGCAATCCCCATCACGTACATTTTGAACTATCAGTTCCGGGATGATGCAATCCCCATCACGTACATTTTGAACTATCAGTTCCGGGATGATGCAATCCCCATCACGTACATTTTGAACTATCAGTTCCGGGATGATGCAATCCCCATCACGTACATTTTGAACTATCAGTTCCGGGATGATGCAATCCCCATCACGTACATTTTGAACTATCAGTTTCGGGATGATGCAATCCCCATCACGTACATTTTGAACTATCAGTTCCGGGATGATGCAATCCCCATCACGTACATTTTGAACTATCAGTTCCGGGATGATGCAATCCCCATCACGTACATTTTGAACTAAGGTCCAGGGATGATGCAGTCCTATCCTCTATTCTCGGAGACCTCACGTCTACGGCTCTCTTTAGGACTGAAAGTCCAGGGATGATCCAATCCCCCCAAGTCCACCAAGGACTTCATTCTCGGAGACCTCTCGTCTACGGCTCTCTTTAGGACTGAAAGTCCAGGGATGATCCAATCCCCTCAAGTCCACCAAGGACTTCATTCTCGGAGACCTCTCGTCTACGGCTCTCTTTAGGACTGAAAGTCCAGGGATGATCCAATCCCCTCAAGTCCACCAAGGACTTCATTCTCGGAGACCTCTCGTCTACGGCTCTCTTTAGGACTGAAAGTCCAGGAATGATCCAATCCCCTCAACTGTCCACTAAGGACTTCATTCTCGGAGACCTCACGTCTACGGCTCTCTTTAGGACTGAAAGTCCAGGGATGATCCAATCCCCTCAACTGTCCACTAAGGACTTCATTCTCGGAGACCTTACGTCTACGGTTCTCTTTAGGACTGAAAGTCCAGGGATGATCCAATCCCCTCAACTGTCCACTAAGGACTTCATTTTCGGAGACCTTACGTCTACGGTTCTCTTTAGGACTGAAAGTCCAGGGATGATCCAATCCCCTCAACTGTCCACTAAGGACTTCATTCTCGGAGACCTTACGTATACGGTTCTCTTTAGGGCTGAAAGTCCAGGGATGATCCAATCCCCTCAACTGTATTCACATCCATACAGGTACAATCATGTATCACATCAAAACATGTATTCATCACATCAAAGCATGTGTACATCAAAACATGTATACATCACTTAATCAACACATGTACACATCACATCAAAACATGTGTACATCAAAACATGTATACATCACTAATCAAAACATGTACACATCACATCAAAACATATGTACATCAAAACATGTATACATCACTAATCAACACATGTACACATCACGTCAAAACATGTGTACATCACAATATGTATACATCACTAATCAACATATGTACACATCACATCAAAACAAGTGTACATCACTAGCATGTATATCAAAAACAAAACATGTATACATCAGACATGTATTCTTACTAATACATCATATCAAAACATGTATACATCTAGCATGTATTCTCACCAATACATCTATCATCAAAAGCATGTATAAGTAAAGCTAAGTATTCTAAGTATAAGAGTCCTAAATCTAAATATTTCTAAGTAACTGGGTGTAGGGAACAGGTTACCTCATCAACGACCTTGTTGTTTGATGAGACAATCTCATCAGTAGTGACTATACTACTCCCCCTTTCGAGGAGGGTCCTTTTGAACTACACCAAGCTTGTCTCGGAAGTATTCAAACTTCACTTGAGACAGAGGTTTGGTTGGTAACTTCTTCACTTGACGTAGAGGCTTGGTTAGTACAACGGTAACCTGTTACAAACTCAAACTTTTAGAGTTCCTTTCTGTTTCAAATCTTGTTAGTTCCCTATGTTCTTTGACTTATCATGGAACACTAGATTCTATGTCATCTTGATACAACTCTAATTATCACATAGGATCTCAGTTGGTTCTATCTCTAAGTCAAACAATCTTAAAGCCAAACTTCTTCACAACTAGCAGAGCAGCAGCCATATATTCCGCTTGTGCTGAGAGCCACACTAGACTGCTTCCAGCTAAACCACGAGATCATGGCTAAACCCAGACAATAACATCCTCTCGATGTGTTCTTCTTGTCTGAAACACTTCCTGCCCAAACAGAATCTGAATAGCCATCTGAAGTCATGATCTTCAAGATAGCATAGATCAAATTCTATCGTGTCCTTTATGTGCCTCATCACATACTTTGCAACTATCAGGTAAACACATCTAGTTTCCACTAGATACTAACTCAAGGTGTTCATAACAAAGCATATATCTAACCTAGTATATGTTAGATATATCAAAGACCCAATAATTTGACTGTATAGAGTTATATCCACTAACTCTGATGAGTTATCCCCTAACAGCTTCAAGTTGGAATCCAAAAGAGTGGCCATTCCAACACCTCAAGTCATATTTCTCATCATACTTTCCCTGGTTGAGAAATATTCCTTCTGAGCCTTGCTATACTTCCGGACCTAGGAAGTAAAGGATCAAATTGAGATCTTTCATTTTTCATTTCTGCATTGAATGAATTTCTGCATATCTATCTGTGCCATCTCTCGTTAGATGGGTCTACTGATATGAGCCTCAAAAACATTCGAACTCTGTGGTGAGTTCCTTCTTGCATCCATGTCATATGTGTATCATATTCAACCTTGTAGCAAAGGTTGAGATCCACATCACCCATGGTGATTATTAAGCTTATCAAATTATTATCGATCCTAGGTACCTATACAGAACCTGATTCATACTTCTTCTTTAATTACACCATACTTGGAGCAACCATCTTGTCGTGATTCTCTTCCCCTTTCTAAGAGAATCTTCTAGCCATGAGCCTTCTATATTTTGTTTGATTTGTAAATCTTCTTGTTTGAACATCCACCACTTGTACGGTGTCCATCATTCTTCATGACCTTTCCTACAAATCAAAATTAAGTACATGATTAGTAATACTTCATAATCATCAAAAGATAACCCATTATGCATACAGATATCATTTACATAGTGATGCAACTATTTTGACCAATACTTTGGCACAACACTTTCCCATATCCTGTATGCATACAGTGGCTATCTAGATGCCTTCCATCTCTACCAGAACATACTATCGAGAGTGTGCACAACTCTCAGCATGTCAGCAAAGAGGTTTCATTCTAGACAAGCAACAATGGAATGTTTGTTCAAACATAGGCACATTAGTTGTATACTGTTCAATGCTCTATGAATGTTTACACTCAGCATTATATATTCTAGGAATACAAATATGCATGCAGGCAATATCATTACTATTTCAAATAGCAACTCAAATACTTATCTTTTATGTTTGTGTGGCTGCCTCCCGCTTGATCTTCTGTATGTCTTTTGAACTTCTATTCATTCTGTACCACTGAGCATGCTCAAGAGTCATCCTCATGATCTCATACACAAACATACACTCATTAGTATATGCTATCAAAACATTATAGTACTAAATAATCTTGAAAACGTATAGTCATGATTATAGTTAATAAACATTAGTATTCAAGATTTCAGGGAAGTCTTCTTTTACTCATGCATGTCATTGATAAAAGATATAATATGCATAATCCCTTGATTACTAACTTTATGAATAAGCATAACCAATCATTTCAAGTATACTTATATAAGGGATCTTAACACAAGGTAAAATTCATGGGAAACATACCTGGATTAGTATACCTACTTGGTTATGTACAACATACCTAAACAACCTCTTCAATGATTTAGAGATCCTGAGCTAGAACCTGCATGTCTCATAGGTTAAGCATAATATAACAAAGTCATACATACCTCGTAAGTAGAACAAAGATTATGAATGAGTCTTTGTCTTCATGTTTTCATGGTCATGGAGCCTGATTTGTCTTTTGTGATGTACCTGTATCTTGTTAGCAGACAACCTCAACCTCACACAACACCATAATGCATTAGTACAATCATAAGTGTCAACACCCTAGCCAATGAATATCTTCTATCATGCATTCATAATTTTGTTAAGGTGATACAACAAATCTAAAATCAAGATTGTACTAACTGTAATAACATGAAGACAAACATACCATAAACTTAATCATGAACAAATCTCAAAACATACCTCGATGAGTCATACCTATCGAGATCGCTTGTAATCTCCTTATGTAAAGCCTTAGCCTCATCTCCCTCTGAAACATGAACTCCTTCACTTATGTAGGTGACCAATCCATCTTCTTCTAGGATTAACCCTATCCACTTGATTTGCAAGAACTGGACCTGGAGCTGGATATGGGTTTGTCAGAGAAACCCCAAAAATTCAAACTTTGAATTTCAAACTTCCGAAAGGATAGAAATATGCGCCTTGATGAGCTGATCAAACTGATATATTTAGAATTTGAAAACTGCAAAGTTTTACTCCTCAATTTTGCCTTTGAAACTTTCGGATTCACTGGACGTGACCCTGAACTGGGGTTTGATGAAGCCCACTCTTTTGCCCCATCAAAAAGTTTGATCCAAAGCTCTAAGCTTCTATTTTTCTGAGGAGCTTCCAGCCATGGTCACAGATTTCAAAAATTCCCATTTTTACAGAAGCCCTAATTTTCCACTTTTCTGAACAAAGTCCCGAACTAGGGTCTAATCAAGCTCGGCCTTCTGCCCAACCAAAAATTCTGATCTTGGTCTCTAAATTTCTATTTTGATGAGTATCATCCAGCCGTGGTCTCCGATTACAAAAATTCCAACTTTCTTCAAAGCCCTAAATTCCGGAAGCCATGAATGAAGGTACCAAAAAATAATTCTGTTTTGACAGAAATATGTACCTGATTGTTTCTGGTGTAACTCTGAAATTTTTGATCCACAGGGTCTGAAAAATCTTTCTGAGATAGCCTGACCTTTTAGCTTTCCATCCTGACAGGTCTGACCTCAATTGGATGTTCTGAGAGAGAGTTATGTCAAATGTCGCGACGTGACTTGTTTTGGGAAAATACAGGAGAGCGAACTTGTACGGCGTGCCACGTGTCACTGTTTGACCTTCGGCCTCTGAAAAAGTTTTCTGAGATAGCTCGGCCTGTTATCTTTCTATCCTGACAGGTCTGACCTCAATTGAATTCTCTGAGAGAGAGTTATGCCAAGTGTCGCAACATGACCTGTTTATGGGATAATACAAGAGAGCAAACGTGTACGGCGTGCCACGTGTCACGGGTTCAACTTCGGCCTCTGAAAAAGTTTTCTGAGATAGTACAGTCTGTGTACTACCTGTCACTTTTCACGAAATCTCATTTGGAGCTTCCTAGCCCAAGTTATGACCTTTTTCCCAAGGTCACCTGATTTTGACTCAGATCTGGAAGAGGCAGAAACCCTATATTGTACAGATCATAAATCACAAAGTACAACGAATTAGAGGTTTTCCTTTGGACACAAGGTACCTGGAGATCTTAGCTTCGTCCTGTAACAATTTCAGATCCTAAAAATTTGCCAAAACGGATTTATAGCGAAAGTGCTACGATGACTGGTTTTTGCTATGTAAAACCCTAACCTTCAAATTGTCGTAAGTAAAGCAAGTGTCTTTAGTGCCATACCTTGTCTTCCTTCAGGTTAGCTCTGATACCATGTTAAAATTCAATATGCTAAGACAGAAAATATCAGCATTACATTCCATTTCACAATAATAGCATATACAGGATCACTGAAGAAACAACAAGCATAGCATAAACACAAGAGACAGAGATTTATCCTGGGAAACCCTCATGGGGTAGAAAACCCAGCAAAGCTTCCTCAATATAGATGACCAGCAATATACAAAGATGCAAACCCTGAGCATAAGCTCCTTCTCCTCCATAGCATACCTCTCCTCCACAAATGCGCCTTTCTCAAGTGAGTGAGAGTGTGTGTAATGAGGAACACACCTCCTCTATTTATACACTACTCTGATATGTATTTTACACAAGTACACGTAGGCTCGTATTTAACCAATAGGTTAAATACCCCACTACAACTAACTGGGCCGACCCCTCTAGGGTGGTATAATAACCCTTTGACCCACATAACACATACAGGGCCGACCCCTACTAGGGAAGTCTAATAACCCGAGTTACTACATTCCGACGGAGGAATAAACATCTCCGGATATACAATAGGATCTTCACGGAGGAATGAAACATCTCCGGAATAATAAAGTACAAATATAATATTCTTTGAAGTTACAATATATCAACAGATGTTGATGAGGAACCTAGAGATGACAATGATGATGAATATGTCGATGATGATGATGATGGTGATGATGATGATGATGATGATGAAGATGTTGATGATGGTGGTGATGGTGATGAAGATGATGATGATGATGATGATGAAGAATATGATGATGATGAAGAATATGATGATGATGATGGAGATGGAGATGTTGATGAGGAACCTAGGTATGACAATGATGATGAATATGTTTATTATGATGATGTAATGTCCCTTTTTTGAATTTTATAAAAATGGTGAAATTTTCAACTTTTCTACTAGTTTGACATTTGACTAGTATTGGTCTCTTGATCTCCATATGCTCCCAAATTGTTATAGAATGTGCATGGATGATATTGGGACATGAGTATGAGGTTTATGGATTCTTTATAGAATTCAAAAGGGTTCTACAAATATCCTTTAATTTATGGCCAAAGTAGGGAGTTTGACTAGCAATTTCTCTTTGTCTAGTATTGGTCTCTTGGTATCCAAATGACTCCAAATGCTCCCAAATTGGGTTTGAAGGTATTTGAGAGATATTAAGACATATAAATTATGTTAATTTATTCTTACAAACCCATAAAACAATTCTGCAACATTCATTTACATTCTGGACAAAGTAGGGAAAGTTACTAGCAATTTCAAGCTTAAAATCCCCCAAGGGTAGTGGAGAAGATGGCCTCCCAACTGCTGTTAAACCATTCCAAATTTATTAACAGAAGCATGTTAATGATAAGTGGCTTTGATGATCTCCCCAATGTATCATTAAATAATTCTTATGGCCTTTTGAAACTCCTTTAAATCAGATGTTTATATGCAAGATTTCACATAGGGGAAAAGCAAGGTATTTTCACCATGACATAGGAAATTTGAATTTTAGGTGCCAAGGGATTATGCTCTGTTAATGAAACTTCTTCAAAACTTTAATAAAACTCCATACATACATAAAATAATAGATAATAACTGATATAACTCGAAATGGTGCCTCTTCAAACTCCAACAATAAAATCTAGGGGAAATGGCATCATTTTTGCATTTCTTGATATTTTTACATAACTCAACTTAGTATTTCGACCTGAGAGTCTCATGAACAGAAAATACATAGTATATATATCACAATACAAATATATGGGGCCTAAAGAGCTATCCTGAAGAGTTCATCACCTCAACAACTGTGCCTCTCCTCAAGGAGCAAGAATATGCCAAGAAATAGAAGAATGGTTGTAGAAGCAAGCTGAAAGAGGTGTGACCATGATATTCCATGTAGATTCAACCTGTAACAAAAGAATCCATTAAATATCCAAATCAAAGGTATGAATTCCCTTTCGAATTACCAACTAGGATAGGAATCTTTTACCCTCGAAATTGGTGCTAAGGCAAGTAGAGTAGCACTCCACTAGCTCTCCTCTCCCAAATGCAAAATGCAAATTCGAAAATGATCAAAAGCTACTATTATTCTTTGTTCTTGACTTTTATAAACTTATAATGTCCCCCATGGGTTGAATTCCTTCCAATAGCTTCATGCCAACTCAAGTTGGGAATAGATTCCCAAGTATGTCACTTGTCCTTCCAATTCTATCCCTCTCCTTCTCCAAATTCGAATTGGTGTCTCTTTGGCTGCCCTAACTCACTTGAGCGCCCTCTTGGAGGCTATTTTTAGCTTTGACATGTCATATATGTCAGATGTCAGCCTTCAGGTTTGATTTGTGTCATAGGTGTCATAGCATCTTCATCATTGTTGTCATAGAGCTAGGGAATCTAGCCCAAGTGTCCCATTAGCTCCAAATTGCCTCTTCCTTTTCCATGGGAGTTACTCTTCCTCTACATTTCAACCTGATTGAATCATGCCAAGTATTATTCCCTTCCAAATCATCCCAAGAACATTAGAATTCTCATGGATTTGAATTGACAACAGGAGGATGCCATGCGGCATAGAAAATCTAGCTTGTGTGGGTCCCACATCCTCCATGTGTCTTCATGATCAATTGCCACTTTGATTTTCCCTTCTATATATTTATTTAGATCCTTTCTTAAATATTTATACTATTCTAATGTCCACACATCATTTATTATCCTTCTGTATTGGAGAAAACTCACTATGGCTTGGGAATACCACAACAGACAGATGACTACAAGAAATCTACTCAATTCTCAAAACAATGCTATTATAAATGACAATGTTAAAACAATGTAGAAATGTAACCAACCTCGATCCAACGTTTGATGTAGATCCTTGTTGGAGCTTTCAATCCGCGCACATCCAAGCACTTGTAATATGCAAATTAGTATTCATAACCAATATCTAGCAAGTACATGTGATATATAAATAACATTAACATTATCAATAACAATGGTCCACAATATCATAAGAAAATGCAACCCAATGTATAATAAACAACATTCACACCATGAATGGACGAGAATATGAGTATTTCTATTAATGAACAAGAAGAAGTACAAAGTGATACGACCTCTTGCCAGCAACCAATCTGAACGAAGATCTAGATCAATCCACTTGTGCCTCCACCACTTCAATCCTCCATGAATGGCAAACTCAAACTAGAAAGGAGTTTGGAAGGTGAACATAAATGGTTCACAACTACAAGGATGAATGAGTGCAGACTCAAGATAGGGAAAAAATCCACTAGAGTGCCTTTACTATTCTCTTCTTCCTCCCATCCATAAGCCATATGTACTAAATATATAGTCCACTCAAAGGTAGGTGAAAGGACTCATCGAGACGTTACTTGGGTAGATGGAGAGCCAAAGGTCACCCAATGACCACTTTTTGGGAGTAAAAAGTAATAAAATAGTGGTTTTTACCATTTTACTTGATACCCGCAGGCTATAGGGATGCAACTCGTGGGTACACATGCTATAGTGATGCAACATGCGGGTAGAAACAAAAATAGGATAAACTAATATCACTGAAGGATGAAAATGGATCTGAGTCACTGAAATGGATCCTATAGGCCAAAGAATGCTGATGCTCACAGGGTGGAAGATTTTTGTGTAACAGATGCCCCCTAATGTGTGAGGTCAGAAAATTATAAATAGTAAGAAAATTTAATAATTTTCAATTCATTTGCATAAATGGAAAAAATATAGAAAAGTGGGTCTAGAAAATTATAAATAGTAAGAAAATTTAATAATTTTCAATTCATTTGCACTATTCACCATTTTGGAATTGAGTGGTAAGTTTGCACCTGAAACTTCAAGCGCCGATCGTGGGAGCTACGAGCAACCGTTCAGCGAACCGTCTGGAGCAGGTTAGTGGTCACTGCGATACCTTTCATTTAAGTGTTTTTATTTCAATTTTGGTCGGTGGGATATTTTGTTTGTCCAAGCCCTAAATGGCTTCGGCGCTACCCGCGGGCTATAAGTATGTGGGTGGCGGATAGGGAATCAAACATGTAGTCAAAAAAATGTCTTCCCGTGTCTACCTGCACCTGTCTACAATATAGCTCGCGGGTAAGGCCATAAAGAAGTTTTTAAATATGAAATTGACTAAAAATCTCTTGCTTTGCACTCCAGGATGGTTCTAGAGTGGAGAGAACGAGATCATGACTAGGTAGATGAGGCCGTGCGCAATGATTTGCAAGCACAACAAGCATTGCAAGCATGTGGCTTATATAAATACTGGAGTCTCGGGGGCTTAAGGGCCCAAAACCTACTACTTCGTCATTTGGTCAACTACTAGGATGTGGATGCTCAACACTTCATCCTCAACGGGAAAACACTGACACTGGAAGTAGAGGATATCTATTTCATTACCGATGTGTCCTGTGGAGGGGAAGTGGCTAGTCTTCGGTCACAGACTGTGGGTGGTGGGATTACTATGCAAGACTACATAGTACGGTACTGTCCCGCCAACACATGACTAGTGGGAAGTCAGGTGCTGGTCAATCTCATAATAGAATTGATCACAAATATCATAGTGGAAACTCTGGTGCGGATCACGGGATCCAAAGCACTACATCAGGCATCCAGACCGGTGATGTTCTATGCATCACAATGCTTGCAGTCTACTGTATTTGACTGGTGTACTACTCTGCTGGTGTCTATGAAGACACAACTGACAGAATGCAAAGAGGGGAAGGCCAAAAACTTTGGCTATGGTAGCATACTCTGCAGTTTCTTCTTTGAGAGGGTTCCAAGACTTAGCCTGAGGGTGGATGTCTCTCCTCACAGTCTCCGAGATCCATCCCTGACCCGGTGGGATGAGATACTAACACAATAGGGTGCTGGCTGTCTGGCATCACCATATACTAAGGAGTTCTTCCGTTGGTGGAACCAGCAGGTGATTGCTATCTAGGACTACCCCTATGTGGGGATAGACTTCATACAGGACCGTGACATGCCACTCCCACCAGGTGCAGCTTTTGGAGACATCGGTGAGTACTCTTTTGGTTTTGTGTTTTTAAATTTTTATGGATTTTTTTATTATAGTTGAAATGCAAAAAATATTTTTGGTGGTAATGTCATATGCTAAAGGGTGACTATTTTCTCACAGACAAAGGCCCAATGAGATCCGAGGGCTTCCTGAGACATGGTGGTCAGGGTAGATATGAGGTGGCAGCAGTTGCTGCAACAGGGCGCACACTACAGATGTTGCGGCGCAAAATATCATGGATGGTTTCCCGAGTACCACTAATAGAGGTTTCCCGACTACCAGAGGCTATGCAGTGCCAGGTAGTGGGTGTTCCTGGTGAGTGGGTGCGGCTACTGCAGCGGATGGCCAACGTAGTACAGTACTACTATGAGACACATCTTGTCAAGTCGGCAACTAGACCTCCTCGGAGGGAGTAGATATCCCAGGGTCTCATCATTTTTTGTATCGATATGTATATTTTTGAGGGCTACGGGCTCCAGTCTTGTATGACACTACCATTTTTGGACATATTTATATATATATACAACTTTGGTTCTCAGTTCTACTATATGTGTGTATGGTACAAATGTATGAATGTCTTTGTATTTATGTGCTTGATGATGAATGTGACAAATGCCAATCTAATACATAGTTAGCATATGAATCAAATATATAATTATGACTTCTCGGAATATGAATATATGTAATGGAAACAAAATGTCTCTCCAAGAGTCGTACCTTTAGGAACATCCGTAGTAATGTAGGGTCTCGTACATGGTACTGCCCATTCAGCTGAGACACAACTAGTTGTGAATCCAGGCAAACTTCTAAAGACTGGATGTCATGCGAAATGGCATCCCGAAGTAGCTGAACAACGACACTATACTCAGCCACATTTTTAGATGTAGGACCGAGACAAGCACCTCCTGAGGACACAACTAGATGATCAGGTGAAAAGATAACCCAGGAAGTAGAAGCAAGCTGCTGTGTATGTTTGCTAGCACAATCCATGAAACCTAAGAATGTAGGACATCCCACTGACATCGGTGAATCAAACAGAGGCTAATCAGTAGACTCGACAACCAAAAATGCAACCTAGACTATGTACAAAAAAACTATACAATAGTGTACAAAAGTATCATCCCGAACCAAAGGTTCAAGCGTAATACCGCTTGAGGTAGAGCCCATTTCTAGGCTCCTTCAAGACAACTCCCTCATAATATTCTAACTCATAAGCTCCTTTTTCAAGGACATGCCTCACAATGTAAGGACTGTGCCACATGGGATTGAACTTGCCTACCCCCAAGGGTTCTTTAGCTTGGTCATACAAGAGTACCAAGTCACCTTCAGCATATTGTCGGGGACGGACATATCTATCATATTGAACCTAGAAACGACGCTTGTTAACATCAATGGCCATAGAGGCATTGCGACGGTGCTCGTCGAGTTGCTCGAGGTGTAGTAAACATTGCTCAATATCTGTCGTATCAGGGAGGAACTCTATGGCTATCTTGAGCGAAGGGATCTCGCATTCAATCAGTAAAAGTGACTCCACACCATGAACTAACTGGAATGGTGAGAACCCGGTGGCATTCTTAACTGTGGTTCGATATGCCCACAAAACAGGATATAACATGAGATGCCAACTGGTCTAGCTTTGTTGGATGGTACATTGGACAATGGTCTTCAAAGACTTATTGACTACTTCAACCTAACCATTCGCTTGAGGATAGTAGGAAGACAAGTGTTCCTGATGAAATCCAAGCTTGAGAGACAAATCCTCCATCATCTTATTTTGAAAGTGACTGCCATGGTCAGTGACAATCTCTTTCGGGATACCAAATTGAGTGATAATCTGGTTGAATATGAAATGGGTTGCAGTAGCACCATCGGCTTTAACGGTAGGCATGGCCTCAACCCACTTGGAAAAATAATCCATGGCCACAATAATATGATGATGTCCCCCAGCCGAAGTTGGTTTGCAATCCATGAAATCTAACCCCACTTAGTGCAGGTGTTAACACCCAAAAAGTGCTCACTAGCTCATTTACCACATTATATGGCTCATTTGTCCATTTTCCTACCATTTTTCCCTTAAAATCCCAAAAAATCCCATTAAAATGCCTCCAAAAGGCCTAAAATGCCTCCAAAAGGCCACAAAACCATCAAAATAGCCTAAAAAAGGCTAAAAAACCCCCTTTTCCTCCAAAAATAGCAAAAATCCCCTAAAAAGGGAATAAAAAATATAAAATAATGAGGAAAAGGAGGAAAAAACCCTATACAGCTGCCCAAAACCATGTGTTTCCTAAAACCATGGGTCAGCACTCCACCACCAAAAAACTATAAATAGGTGATGGAGATCCCTTATTCCATATCCACAATCACAAGCACCCTTACTCTGCCAAAATCTCTCTCGAAACCCTAGTTCACCTTTGGACTATTTTCACCTTGAGAGCCACCTTTGGCCCATCCCCAACATTGGAGAAGGAGAAGGAGCATTCAGAAGCTTGGAGCATCCTCTTGGACACTGCTAAGGGCTTCACCAACCTTGACACTCAAGGTAACATCAATACAAAGTCATTCTTTCATTTTGGTGTTTATGCTTCATGCTTGTCTTAGAAATAATTTAATTTTTTGTTTTTGCATAATTAGTTTAATATACTGAACTGCTACTAAGGAGTCCATTCTCCTTAGTAGGTGCTCATTGGCACAAGCTAGGGGTAAAACCCTAGCTACAGTTTTGGCGACTCCCCTAGTTTTCGAATTTCTGGTTTCTGTTTTTAAATTTTTTCCTTTCGGCTGTCCCTTTCGGCCGCCGCATACCGCGTCTTTTTCCCTCTACAGTCGCGTCCCGACCGCGCCTTTCAGGCCTTTACCCGCGATCCGACCGTGGCTCTCAGACTGCTTCCGACGCTCTGCCGGCGGATTCAAGTCTGTTACCTGCGATCCGACCGTGGCTAATCAGCCTGTTTGCCGCGATCTGACTGCGCCTGTCGGCCTCTTTCACGCGTCCCGACTGCGGCTTTCTGCCTCTTTCGGGCGTCCCGACTGCGCTTGTTAGCCTTTTTGCCGCGACCCGACTGTGTCTTTTTCCATTTTTCCTGCGTCCCGACTGCCACTGTTGGCCCGATAGCCGCGACCTGACCGCCGCTGTTTCCCTCAAACCCGCGGTCGGCCTGTTCTGATTCGCCACAGACCCGCGGTCTGATTTCTGCTCTTTTCCTGTTTTGAGCCCAGCCCCTCTTGCTGCAATATTTTCTGCATTTGAACAGCCCTCTGTCCCACCTGCAGCCCACTTCCTTACAGCCTTTCTGCAACATAATTTCTGTTCCTTTTACAGAATCTTTTTAAAATTTCAGTATTTTTATTTCAGAAAATTTTGCAAGTTTAAAAAATCAATTTCAGCATTATTGATAGATTGGAAGTTGCCCTCCCTGGTGGCACTTCTATTGGGTTCAACACCTCACGAGCACACACTCTGTCACATAAAATCAAGTGAGCCTTAAAAAGTACCTAATTAAACCAACATTCTAACCCCACTTGGGGAACACAAAAGAATCATTATAGTTAGGTAGGATCAGGGGGATAGACTTCCAATAACACCCCTTGGTTATTTCACTTGAGACATAGTTGTTGTCCAACTAGGGAACCAAAATCCCCTAGTACTTTTTGGCACGGTCACGACCAGTTTATCAGAGGGCCTCTCCCTTAGGAGGGTTGAAGTCGGGAGACTGGTTCCGGAGGCCTGAGTGGAATACCGCACTCCATTCAGTAACCGAAGGGCTACCTTTCGCGGTTCGCGGGATATCCCTGTATAGGGGTATTGCGGTCAACGAACTAAACGGCAGATTCACCTTTCTGGACGTGTCATGAACGGGGTATCTTAGTTGCCATTCTTCTAGGATTGACTACCCGGTATCCCTCCCGGTAGGGGGATATCATAGCCACTTGGCTTTCCTACTCATATTGTCTGACTTGGATTTCATCACCTTGCAGAGGATATGTTTAGTTAAGTCATAATACTTTTAGTTAGGTGTTTGCATGCTCCTTTACCTCCCTTTGGTCTAGTGAGTCCACCATTTTTCTTTTTTAGGAAACCTGCTGCTTGTTGGTATTCTGACCATCTTTGTTGTTACTCCACCTATTGTAGCACAGCTGTTGCAGTGGGTGTTTTGAGTTGGTTGTTGGCCTGAGTGCCTTGCTTTTTAGCTCTCCTTCTGCACACTCGGTTGCATTAGGATTTTTTGAGCTGTTTTCATACTCACCTCAACCCACAGAGACTTAGACACCATCTGTCACCATTGAGTCCCCGAGACATTCTCGGCGCCTCAGGGGCGAGCCCCCACAGCACGGTTCTCTCGACACCACTCGTCATAGATTCCGATCATTGTCCGTTGATACCACTCATCACAGATCTAGAGCCTTGTCACTTGACTCCACCCGTCAGCGACGTAGGTCTCCGTCACCAGATAGTGACGCACCTTACTTTACCTCTGATTCTGACGAAGAGTCTGAGAACCCTTTTTATACTGCCCCTACTAGCCCCATGGCTGGTACGACTTCCACTCCATTTTTCATAGGGACCATTGGTGGCACATCCACCACTACACCAGTTACTACACCTGTTTTTGGTATGCCCTCCATGGGGCAACCATCTACCGTTCCCCTCACGGTACCTATTCCCACAGCGGGAATACCTATCCCCACTACATCAGTGGCTCACACTACCCATGGTGGTGCTGGACCATCCTCCACTACCTCAGTTCCCCCACTTGGGGGCACCACCCTAAATCTTGTCCCTCCACTTGGGGGCACTGGCCCCAACTTGGTCCACAACACTACTGTGTCACAGCCTTCTTCCAGTTTGCCGTTCATGGCTAGCCTCAACCTACCTGACCTGGCCAGATTGACCAACGATCCTATTCGACACGACCCTATGTGGCCTCATATGCCTACCAAACTACCCTCTGACATCCCTAAATTCGAGGGTAAGGCCGGTGAGGACCCACAGAACCACATCATGTCTTTCCACCTATGGTGTTCCTCTAACTCCATTGTGGACGACTCTGTTCGCCTCCGTCTCTTACAGCGCACCTTCACTGGCTCTGCAGCCAAGTGGTATATTGAGCAGCCTCATGGGACCCACGCCACCTTTTCTTCCCTGGCCTCGACCTTCCTGCAGTTCTTCCAGTTGCCAGTCCGCTATGACGCGGGCGTTGAGATCCTTCTATCTTGTAGACAAAACACGGCTACCCATATCACGGACCACATCCATGAGTGGCGTAGACGCCGTAGCTTATGCAAGATTAAACTAGATGACCGTATCTTCCTTGATTGGTTCCTCAAGTCCCTGCTTCCTGTCATCGCTAAGGATGTAGCTTCAGAAAGACCCCAGTCTGAAGAAGAGGCCATCCTTAAGGCACAGCAGTTCGACCTCATTTACGCCCAGTCGGGTTACCTTTATACCATTATACCTGACGCCCCTCGCGGCGAGTCCTCCCATCATGATGCGCCGGGGGCATCCCACGCTGCAGATGGTATCATTGGCCGTGTTTCTTCGCATTTCCAACCATTTTCTATAGCACGTCCTACCCCTGGCCCCGACCTGTCGAGGGCTACCTCCCAGTCTGGAGCAACCAACTCATATGCTCCCATGACACATCACCATTCCCATGGACCTTCATGTCCATCTCAGTGCTTCGGGTATGCGACTCCTGCTTATGCTCCTCCAGCCGCCCCTCAGCCTTACTACCATCAGCAGGCTGCCCCCGCTCCTGCGCCTCCACAAGCCCAACCCGCTTATTATCCGCCCCAGGCAGCCCCTGCGGCACATCCACAACCTGCTCCGCAGTCCTATCAGCAACCCCCTCCAGTTGCTGCACCTGCTCAGCCTCAACCTACATATCATCCTCCGCAGCCTGCTCCTGCACCTGCGCAACCTCAAAATCCACCTGCTGCCCAAGGGCAAGTTTACGCCCAACATAACCTGCAGCAAAACCAGAATAACCAACGTAACCAGGGCCAACAGAACCGCGGCAAGGGCCGTAATCGGGGAAACAACCAACCTGCAGACCAAGCTGGTCAACCGGCTAATCCCCCTGACAACAATAATGCGGCCCCCGCTAATCAAAACCCTGATCGCCCGCCCAAGCAGGCCAAAAACCCCAATCTGCGAACAAACCACCCTTGTTCTATTTGCGGAGTCTATGGACATTACACCCATGCTTGCCCACACTTGGAGCGAGCTCGGCAGCTTTGGGTTGACGAGGCCCATCGCCAAGGGCATGCGGCTCCCCAAGCACCGCCCAACCCCCCCAACCTCAGCAACCCCCTTTGGTGCTGCAAAACCCCTTACCGACCCAAGGCGTGGTGAACACTCAGCCGTTGGCCCCTCAAGCTAACGTGCAACCCCAACAACAACAGATCACCTACGCTGCTCCTGATCAACCCATGTTCGACTCAGGTACCCACCACTTACTGATGATGTCATCTGCTGACGTCAACCTACAGACCTGTCGGAACCAATATGGCTCCACCTCTGAAGCCACTCCCACGGATAAACCTACTAACGCTCATCCCACCGATCAGGCGTTACGTATACCTCCGCCTCCCATAGACGGCGCTGCGAAAGCACCTCGTTTCCCACTTCGCCGAATCAACAATAACCCTAACGCGCGTGCTGCGTCAAACTACAACATCGTAGACGACCTAGCCCAATCTCCCGCAGCCATGTCTGCGTTAGAAGTCTTGAAGAACTGCCCTTCCCAGCGCAAGACTTTACTTTCCGCCATTGGGGGGATTGACCCAACTGATTCACATTTGATGGCGTTTGATTTAGACCAGTCTGAACCACGCCTACCTTCCAGCTTAGCCTTCCAAGTTACAGTCTCCGTTAGGAATCTTGTTATCCATCGGTGCATCATCGATGAGGGTGCTTCCACATGTGTTATGTCTACATTTGTATGGCAGAAGCTAGGATCCCCTCCTCTCCAGCAGTCCACCACTGCGTTACGTGCCTACGACGGTCGTTCGGCCTAGCCCCAAGGCCTTCTACCCAACGTTCCAGTCCAGTTAGGTGGTAAAACAGTTCTTATTGACATAGAGGTAATCAATGCCCAATTGGATTACAACCTTCTACTTGGCCGCAGCTACATGTATGCCATGCGGGCAGTTGCCTCTTCTGTCTTTCGCACCATGATGTTCCCCCATGAAGGACGCGTGGTTAAGATTGACCAGCTCACCTACTATGATCCCAATGCTCCAGCGGCACCAGAAAATGTTCTCCCCATGGTGGAACAACCTGTTTCTCCTGCCTCCACCTCGTTTGTTTCCTCTACGGGGCCTGGAGTCTACTCAGACGCGCCGATGACCTCCACCTTTCAATCCATTCCTCCACCGTCATCTACGCCCGAAATGTCTGACTTATGTACCTTGTCCCACGACAACCTACCACCTAACACTCAACCACCCTTATTGCCTAAACCACCATTGGTACCTATCCACATTGGTGTTACACCGATCCATACCATCCCCTTCCTAGTCCCTCCATCGGGAGTAGTAAGCGCCCCGGTCATGGCTACCCTTAGCCTCCCTGGGTTAACCTTGGGATTACCTGTATGGTATCTTTCGCCTCCCGTTCGCCCGCCGACACCTGATGTCGTCCTCCAGCCGGTGCAACCCATGGCTACTACCACTCAACCACCTCCCGGTGTCTCTACCCCTTCGTCCTCCACGACACCTCCTCCTACTCCCAAACCCACTGGGGGCAGAGGTCCCCAACCTTACACTGCCGTACCACCTCCCAAGACAGTCAAGAACCCTCCAGTGTTTCGTGCTCCTCCCAAATGCTCGCTGTGTGACGAGTTGGGCCATGCGACCCACCAATGCCCACAGTTACCCGCATTACAGAAGCACATGCAAATGCTTGATGATGACCCCAACATCCCAACTGTCGAACTAAACCCCATTCCTAAGCCTAAAGATAAGTCCCTACGTACCAACCACTCCTGCGCCATCTGCGGTATTTACGGGCACTATTCACATCATTGTCCCGATCTCTCGGATTACAGAGCGGCTCTCTATGAGATGAACAATCTGGACCTTGAGACGGCACCACCTACCATTGAGGAGATCTACCCCCCGGTCTCTCCCCCTTCCGAAGAGGTTAATATCATTTATATGATCTCTTCAACCACTACCCCCTCGTCAAACGATTTGACGACGCAGACTTTCCATACTGATGAGGAGATTCTTGAGGCCCTTACTGCCCCGGATTATCCTTGGGATGATATGCACCACCGTTCCTATTTCATCCCAGAAGCGCCTTCCTCTAGCACCGCTACCCAATACGCGGCCGAATCCAAAGACTTCCTCCCCACCAAGGTCGACTGGTTCAAGGACCCTATTCCTGTTCCTGATGCCTTCGAGGAGGGAAACATGGCCAACGTCTCACCTGTCATCCAAGTTGATATTGCTGCTCCAGGTCGTGCCCCTGAACTTCTTACTTTAGGAGCATTCTGCAGTAAACAAGAGATTGAGGACTACATAAACCTTTTCAGAGAATTCCGTGATGTCTTTGTCTGGTCCTCTACCGAAATGCCCGGTCTTGACCCTGCCATTATAGAGCACCACATTGACACATGGCCTGATGTACCCCTCGTTCGTCAGAAACAACATCACCTTGACACCTCTGAGTCAAGGAGCATAATAGATTCCCTCGACCCTGGGATAGGGGGCATGATCAATCATTTTGAACCTTCCCCATCACATCTATATCAGCACATCGATGAACCCATTGTTCAAACCAACACATATGTGATCCAAAATCACAAACCCCATGCACATAGCATGGGGGCAGGTCATTAACCCTGCTCACTTTTTCACATTTGTGATCTCAACCATTTTTGAGGTCACGTGTCACTTGTACATTGGATTTGATACGCATAGTTCTTTCCTTTGACCATTCCGGAGTCCTTATGACCTCCGTTTTTCGCACCATTTGCACCGTCGGATTCATATTTCCGCGCTCGTGATGATGCTTGAGATCATTTCTCGCTCTTACTAGGACCAATATCAACATTGTGTCCTGACCCCTTGTCACCCCAGTTTGCGTGCCACATCGGCCGTTCTCCGTTTTTCACATGTTTTATATCATCGGATTCATTTTTCTGAGCTGGTGATGATGCTAGAGATCATTTCTCGCTCTCACATCCAGATTTTCCGGGCATTTTTCAAAATGCCCCCGTCACCTCGGTTTGCGTGCCACATCGGCCGTTACCCGTTTTTGACATCCTTTATATCGCCGGATTCATTTTTCCGAGCTCGTGATGATGCTTGAGATCATTTCTCGCTCTCACTTGGTACAATTTCAACATTGTGTCCCAACACCTTGCTGCCTCGGTTTGCGCGCCACATCGGCCGCCATCGGATTGTTCCACATTTTTTACATGAGCCATTCACTCCTGTCATACTGCCAATGTTTCGTTATTTTGCCACCATTTCATCTACCCCGCAAGGAGGTCCATCAGTGTTCCCACCTACCCTCGTTCTTGGTCATCATTACTAAACCTTGATTGAACACTTCCTCCTTGCCTGGCCATTCCTTTTGTTCGGTATAATTTTATCCCTTTTTCGGGCCGGACAAGTCCTTTACGAAAAAGGCACTTAGGGAGTTTCCGTTAAGCTCTTTTCTGACTCCTAAAAGAATGAAAAGATCGCCGAGCAATCTTGCTTCCTTTCATGCTCGTTAAAGTACCTGAAAGGGCGTCTATCTGGTATAAGTTTAACCCTTTTCCGGACCTGGTAGACTAATTACGAAAAAGGAATACTCTAGTCACACCGGCTAGAAGAGTTCTTCATTGCATCCTTTTATGCTTCTTTGGGCCTTGGAGACTAAATCTACGAAAAAGCAACCCCCTGGAGTCTTCTTACTTGCTTTTAGACTCTCTAAAATTGAAAGCAACCACGAGCATGCACTGTCCTGGGCTCGTAAAATCCACACGACAGTACCATTCCACTACCTCAGAGTCTTCTTATCGCTTTCAGACTCCTTAAAATTGAAAGCAACCACGAGCATGAACTGTCTTGGGCTCGTAAAATCCACACGACAGTATCATTTTATCCACCCACTTCTTCTAGTTCCTTAACCCATGAAGAAGTATCCTCCTGTGCCTGATGGCACTATGATCGATCATCTCGGCAGCACCCCCAATCAGGTCGCCTTTGTTCAGAGTATTCAGCAGTCTTTTGCCATTTTACACCAGCTTGAGTCTCCCTCAGCCAGTTATCCTCCCAGATCCATTACAGCTATGATCCCTTTCCCCTCAGACAGTTTCATATGCTGCCAGATCATTTCCATCATCATACTCTGAACAAAGGAAGTTTGAGTCCACCCACTCTACTTGCCCAGTTGTCCCACCACAGTTTGTTAGTCCTGCCATCAGCACTATCACATTTCGGTCTTATACCTCGCGCTCCTGTCAAGGAAACATCATTGCCTTGATAGTTGCAGGTCTCCCTCTGTCGACGACAGCTCCTCTATTCCAGAGGATAGGCCCAGAGGTCCCTACGCCTTGGACTTATCACCATCTGTGGTAAGTGCCTACGGATCATTCTGAGAGGAGACATCATTGCCTCTCCGAGTGGTTGTTCCTCACATGCTCGACTTCAGCACCTTGATCGCATCGTTGAGGATCGCGTAGGATTATATTCCATCAGTTTTTTGTCGAAGACCCCGGATTTCCCCCGACTCTAGCACATTGGTGAGTCACTTCGGAACGCCCAGTTGTATGTTCCCGTGGATGTCCGGGCTGCGTTGGCGTTCGTATTCGGAAGCCATCCAGTTTCATGCTTCCTTGAGTACCCAGTTTCAGTTCCCGATCAGTTCCAGTTCAGTGTACCATGGAGAGTTTGACCCCAGTCACTATGATCCAGCAGCTCATCAGTTCCTTTGGTACCACACTCAGTAGCACTGTTGATTGTTCCAGTGTATCAGTTCTGCAGTTCACACATGATCCGTTCAGCAGTATGTCCCAGATTTGTGTCCCCTCTGGACTCTTATGATGTACACAGTGGTCATGTATCTTACAGGTCCCCCTTTTCGGGCCTTACAGTTATGGTTATGTATCTTGATACGAGCATGGGTATGCCCGCCTCGTCCATATATTGAGATTATTCCTCAGTCAGTATTTGAGGTCATGTATATTTCAGGTCCCCATTTTTTGGACCTCATTGTTATTGTTATGTTATATCCTGATACGAGCATGGGTATGCCCGCCTCGTCCATATGATCAGATGATCCCTCATCCATTATTGAGGTTATGTACTTTTAGTTCTTGCATTTGTTCGGGATCGTTGTTCCGGGCTTCAGTTTGTTTCTTCTCTTCTCTCCATACCCAGGAAAACCATTCATGACTTATGATGTCCATCGGCCATACGATGAGCTCCTGACCTCGCACATCAGGGGGCAATCTGTTAACACCCAAAAAGTGCTCACTAGCTCATTTACCACATTATATGGCTCATTTGTCCATTTTCCTACCATTTTTCCCTTAAAATCCCAAAAAATCCCATTAAAATGCCTCCAAAAGGCCTAAAATGCCTCCAAAAGGCCACAAAACCATCAAAATAGCCTAAAAAAGGCTAAAAAACCCCCTTTTCCTCCAAAAATAGCAAAAATCCCCTAAAAAGGGAATAAAAAATATAAAATAATGAGGAAAAGGAGGAAAAAACCCTATACAGCTGCCCAAAACCATGTGTTTCCTAAAACCATGGGTCAGCACTCCACCACCAAAAAACTATAAATAGGTGATGGAGATCCCTTATTCCATATCCACAATCACAAGCACCCTTACTCTGCCAAAATCTCTCTCGAAACCCTAGTTCACCTTTGGACTATTTTCACCTTGAGAGCCACCTTTGGCCCATCCCCAACATTGGAGAAGGAGAAGGAGCATTCAGAAGCTTGGAGCATCCTCTTGGACACTGCTAAGGGCTTCACCAACCTTGACACTCAAGGTAACATCAATACAAAGTCATTCTTTCATTTTGGTGTTTATGCTTCATGCTTGTCTTAGAAATAATTTAATTTTTTGTTTTTGCATAATTAGTTTAATATACTGAACTGCTACTAAGGAGTCCATTCTCCTTAGTAGGTGCTCATTGGCACAAGCTAGGGGTAAAACCCTAGCTACAGCAGGGACTGATGGTGACGACCGGATGGAGGGGCGCTGGATGCGAGTGTATGTTCCGAGAAAACACCTGGAAAGGGTGACATCTCTTCACAGCGTTAATGCAATCTTTAAAGATAGTAGGCCAAAAATAACCCGCTTGCATAATACGTTGGGTTGTAGCAAGCCTGGATAAGTGACCACCACACGCCCCCGCATGGCAATCATTAAGTACCGATTCTTCTTCTTTGTGAGTCAAACAACGACAGAGGATGGAATCCTTTCCTCAACAATACAAAATATCACTGATGATAGTATAATCTTTAGCGTGATGTCTCACACGCCGTCGCTCGTCTCGTGAAAAATGCGGAGAAAAATTCAAAGTTTGGAGATATCGAATGACATCCCCATACCAAGGGTCCTTGATTGAGATAAGAAATAAGTGTTCATCCACAAAGCAATCTTCATGAATGACATCCTCATCAAGCCGTGGAAGGTCCGACATAAGCTTAGCGAACACCAATGATTTCACCGATTTTGCAGAAGCAAACTCGAGATCAAATTCCTGAAGGATCAGAATCCATTTATTATACTTACCCCTGATAAGGCATCGTGAAAGCACGAACTAAAACAGATTGATATGAGCTACAACAATGGTTGTTCGAAGCAAAATGTAATGATGTAACCACTGGACTGCGTGAACAGTCGCAAGTGCCAACTTTTCTATGTGGGTGTACCTTAGTTCAGCGTCTACTAAATTTTGACTAAGATAATAGATAACATGCTCGACGAGCGCATCATCTACCTGAACCAAGACTATGCCAATAGTCTCTTGAGATGCGGCCACATAAAGAATGAAATCTCATGTAAAGTTCGGCGGACTAAGCACGGGGGCCAATCCCAAATCTTTCTTAAGGGTGTCGAAAGACTGCTGGGCTCGCTCATCCCAGATAAAAGGTGTGTCTTTCTTCAATAGGCGTGCAAAACCTTTAGTAATACTAGCATAATTAACTACAAACTGACATAGAAAAGTAGATCTCCCTTGGAGGCTCTGAAGTTGAAACAGATTACGCAGAGGAGGCAACTGAAGTATTGCCTCAACTTTGAGAGGATCGACTCTAATACCCTCTTTTGAAACTATGAATCCTAGAAGGCGACCAGTCCTAACAGCGAAGATGCATTTGTTCGGATTCAATCGAATTTTGTAATGGATACATCGTTCGAGAATCATACGGAGGTTCTTGGGGTGGTCCATTCTCTTGCGAGAATGGCCAGCAAGATCATCCAAGAAAACTTCCATAATCTTCTTAAGATCGTGAAAGGCATAGGTCATGGCTTGCTGAAAAGTAGCTCCGGTGTTCTTTAGGCCAAAGGGCATTTTTCGGTACACAAAAGTTCCCCATGGACAAATAAATGTTATTTTATGTTGGTCCACGGGTTTGATTTGAATCTGATTATAACCCAAGAATCTGTCCATGAATGAAAAAATCTCATTTCCCGCACAAGCATCCAATATTTGATCAATGAATGGCATGGGGATGTTGTCTTTCGGACGTCCACGGTTCAAATCTCTGAAGTCAGTGCATACACGGATCATTCCCTGCTTCTTATCCACAGGAACGGGGCTTGACACCCATTCAATAAGGGGAATGGGGTAGATGAAACTAGCTTTGAGCAGTTTCTCCACCTCTGCCTTAATAGTAGTTGCCTTCCTAGGGTTCACAGCGTGTAAGCCTTGTCGAAACGGTTGAGCATTAGGATACGTTTTAATCTCGTGTTCAACAATTCGATGGTCTATTCGTGGCATCTCCTCATATGACCAAGTGAAAGCTTGCCGGAGTTTAGTGAACAAATTAGTGTAAATAGCAATCTCCTCAGGAGTGCAATCGTCACCGACGTAAACATTCTCAATCTTTCCGAGAGTGTGGGAGATGTTGATCGAAGTGGTTGGGGAAATATTGACCATATTCCCCTCCAAGAAAACATCATGCGACTGTAAAAGAGCCACAGGGTGACCAACCATCTCAGCTAGAGTCATCCTAAACTCCTCTTGCTCAATGAGTTCAAGGTTGGGAAGGAAATAAGATCGATGGTGCATATCTTCCCAAGGCCTCTCACTACCACACATGGCTACGAGGATAGCTTCATCCGATGGCAATGTATCATCGAGGCAATCATGAGAGCAAGATGAGTTGGCTTCCCAAACTGGCATCGTAATGGGATCTTCTTCAACTGTCTGGGGAGAAGAGAGATCCATATATACAGTGGTTTGTTGGATGTGATTGTAAGTGATTTTTTCTACAGATAAAGGCATAGACATCTCGACGTGCGCAATGTCTCCAAACATAGAATCCACAGATGGAGAAATCCATGGATCACCACAATAGGAAGTCCGGAATGGCATACTATTCGAAGGAGGAGGTGCACTGTCGGAAATGGTTCCAATAAAATTCACAGGTGCAGAATGGTTAAAAGTTCCCATCAATGAGGGGTACATTCCAACACCTATGTTCCTAGTTGCTGACTGAGAATCAGAAACTTGCAGGACTACTGATCCCGTAGATACTATGGAAGGAGTGCGAACATAATCCAGCTGATCGATCATCACAATCTTTCCTTCATGGAGAAAGCAAATAACTTGAAATACAGTAGACATGACAACCTTCATACCGTACATCCAATTCCAACCCAGTAAAAGGTTGTAGTCGATGGGTGCATCAACCACTTCAAATTCAATAGGCACGGACTTACCTCCCAAGGAGACAACAAGTGAAGGGATAATTCCATGCGGCATAAAAGATCTACCGTCGAATGCAGTGAGTGTAGTTCTAGATGAGAGTAGAGGAGGAGATCCAAGAGCTTTCCAACAAGTTAACGACATTACCGATGCGGAAGCACCTTCATCAACCATAGTACGTTTGACGAAGCTCTTAAGGAAAACCACCTGGATTTGAAAAGCCACGTGGTAAGGCAAGTGAGGCTGGACATCAGTAGTATCAAACTTGATAACACTAGGACTTCCCCCATCCTGAACTCCTAAGGCACTCAAAAGGGCATGCTTCTGAGAAGGACAAGCTTGCAAAACTTCAAGAGCCGACATGGCACACGAAGTTTGGCCCAAATCTTTTACGATGGAGTAGTTCTAGGCGGCTCGAGCATTAGGATTATGTGTGGAGTGCTTGAGAACACCTTTCGGTATCCGTGGCATAATAGAAGGCTTCTCGATATGCAAGGAATTATCAGGAGGAGGGTGAGGCTCATTCCCCAAATTTAGTTGTGGTACACCACAATCACGTTGACGAGTAGCAACACAAACCTCTGACTAAACCATATTCATGCATCCATAACCACTAGTATTGGAAGAAGACGTTGTCGTTTCATTAGTACCATAACTAGTGGTGGGAGCATGTGAAGCCATGTTTTGGTGATGAGGTAGGGGATCCTTCAACACAGCTAGGCTTTGTGCCAAATGCTTCGATGCTTCTTCAATACGAGGACATAACTGAGTAAGATGATCCTCCCCACAAAGCTTGCAAGGGAATTTCACCTTACGCCTAGGTTTACGATCCTTGCCAGCATTACTGCCTTCCTGAGGAGGGTTGGAATTCTCTTTACGAGGAGTATTACGATTGCTATTGTTGTTACTTCCATTGTTTCCACCCCTACGATTATTTCTCCCCTTTTTATTACCACCAGGTTGCTGGTTACCCGACGGTTTCATTGATTGCACATTGAGTACATCAGACGACTGAGTGGAAGTGGACAAGGTGTGAACCTGTCCGGGAGCAGACTGGTTTAGCGACAAATTTTGCATTTGATTAGTTACCAAGTCTACAGGGAAAGTGCATGCGGACCCCACGATGCCATCGACATGTGGTCCAGGAACTAACGTGGGCTCATGTCTTGTTCTCAGTGCATCAGGAATAATGTCATACAAAATGCCAGACTAAGAATAAAGTAAATCTAATTGCTGGACTTTCAAGATAGCTTGTTACTCAGTCATAATGATGGACATCGAAACATCCTTAGAAATATATGGAAGTAAATACTTGAGGAACCATTCCAACAGCAACTCTGGAGGAATGTTGGTTTTCACTAATCTCTTCTGTCGACCCCACTCTTGAACGTGGTCAAAAATATGTGTGGCCTTATTCTGATGGAAGGTGGACAACAACTTAGTACCAATATCACAATGAACCGGCAACTGGAAATGGTCTAAGAAAACCAAAGAAATCTCGTTAAATCCCCTATAGGTGTTTCTGGGAAACTCCACATACCACTTCGCGGCTGCCCCCGTGAGGGTGCATTGAAATAGTCGTAATCGAATGGAATCATTATTCAAAGAGATGGAGGAGAAACAACGGTGAAATGTCGTGACATGATGTCCCGGGTCCTCACCACCTTTCCCCTCAAACTTTGGAATGTCTGAAGGGAGCTTGGTAGGGACTGGGGGCCAAGTAGGGTCATGACACACCGGATGATTCGTGATCTTCGAAAGATCTAGGAGATTCAATCATGCAAGGAACGGGAGCTGCGACTGGAAAGCTTGATTATAAGCTCCCATAAAAGGTTGGTTGAACGGAACTGTGTTATACGATGGACCAAAAGCTTGACCATGAGGGTTAAACTACTGATACTGAGGACCTGACGGCCCATAAGCTTTCCCATGGCCATAAGATGGATAACCTCCCTTTTCCTGACCCATCTGAGAGCAAGAAGGTATATGTGCATTTTGAGCACCATATTGGGGTGTTGGGTGATACTGGTGGCCAGCACCGACTATGTTGTAGTAAGGGTTGCCACCATGGGTATGGGGCATGTATGTACTATTCATAGTGGGAACCGTGTTGTATTGACCGTAATGGTATGGTATGTTCCCACCCCCAATATTAGGATTAACTTGAGTAGTTGTGTGATGACCATAAGCATGAGAAGTATTCCCAGGTCCAATATGGGCGTGACCAGTAGCAGGGTTGGTGGTGTGATGTCCATGCAGATAGGAAATATTCCACCCCCTACATTACTATTACTAGCGGTGGTAGTGGACGCAAAAGTATGCGGTATGCGTCCACCCCCGTGGTTGGGAGGAATGGTATCATGTGCGAAAGTGTTCCTAGGTTGACGAGTAGCGACATGTGTACTAGGTGGTGGATGCCGAGTGGTGTTTCAGACAACATTTCGACTAGGTTGGGTATTCCTAGGAAGCGGTCGTGTTCCAACATTAGCATGGTTAGGAATCTGACCAGTCCCCATACTATGTGAGTGGGTGGACAATGTAGTGCCCCCAGCTAGGGTAGTGCCCCTAGTGGGTATAGTATGGCTAACACTCTCATTAGTGCCAATATGAGTATCAACCATAGTGGAAGGTTAGACAGTATTGTGACTAGGCATACCAAAAGAGAGTGCAGTGGGGTTGACCATAGGGCCGGAATCATCATGAGTCTCAGGCCTCCTATATCTAGAATCACGTGGAAATGAAGGAACGAAAGGATTGTCTTGTTCTTCCTCCTCGGGTAAGTTGGGCATCCAGTAAAGATAATTATCTGGATTTGAAGGATCAAATGGATCCTGACCAAGTGGATTAGGCCAAATAGAACTAGGTTGAGTCACAGGTGGATCACCTCCCCAATCCTCACGAGGAGTCTGGGGATCAAAAGTATGTTCAACTCTACCTGAATGAGTAGAAAGGTCTTTCCCGATATTGGGATGTGTAGCCATGTAATCCTCAACATAAGTCGTGTAAGAATCTGAAGACTTAGAGGGAGCCCTCCAACATCCTCTAGTAATGCATTGTGTAACGAAAGCTGGCTTTAAACCATCCAAACAATAGGACCGACGAAGAGTAGGGCTCTGTGCCACGTTCTCTCCGGAGAGAGACATGGCGTCTCCTAAAGGCCAACTATCGATCAAAAAATAGTAAATCGAAAGCACACACCTATAGAATCTACAGCCAAGAGCAGACAGACAGAGTGGCTAAATGAGCTCCCAACACTAGAGTTGGTATGTCTCACCTAGGAGAGACTTGAGACTCCCAAACTATAGCCGGAGGTAACGGAATCAGTTATAGAGATTCCCAGGCTTCACTATGTCAACAGGGTCAAGTCCACTACACGAACACAATTGTGTTGTCCAATCCCTATCTGACTCAGGACACAAACAACATAACCACTGCAAGTACCCTGTGCGGTACCTAGGTAAGCCAACTTTGTCTACCACAATATAACCAATGCTCAGGGGGATAGTCACAGGTGGGACCCGTCGTATGGGTAGGGTAGCTAAGCCCAAAGCACAAGAGGACGAACCTCCGGTACCCCCAGATACAAACAAATCCTGGATATATCTCCCACGTTCAGCCAGTATAAGAGGGATATCTCCTCAACCAACCTCCCGTGAGTTCGTGCTTAACTCTGGTTTGAGTAGAGCTTTCCTAAGAACACCGATCTATACCATGGATTCCTCCACTCCCTGGTTAGACACCTAATGTTTCATTCAGTAGTCTTGGATTGTTAACTCACAATGATCTATTCCAAGACTCTAAACCTATGCTTGTTGGTGTACCCTATAAATAAAATAAGTCTAATCAATTTTATGATTAAGTGTTAATTTTAGTGGCTGTGATTACTCAAGGGATATGGTCGTGAAACTAGTGATGTGTGGACTCAATAGTATGCACCATCGTCCAATCCTAGACTCATCTATCCAATAAAACAATGTCACTAATATGCAAAAGCAACCAACAATTCCGAAATAAATATGCAAACTTTTATCTTTTCAATGCACAAGCAGAACCTAAAATGAAGCCAACAAGCACTCAATGCAAAATACAGTACATGGAAATAAAATAATTTTGTATTTCCTCTTATCAATAGAAAGGAAATGTAAAAAAAAACTAATGAATATTTTTGTATTTTTTCAATATATATGGAATGAAAAAATGCAAGCAAAATCCTACTATTCAGTCACTGAAGTTCTGAGAAGATCACTAAGACAACCCAGCAGATCCTAAACAACAAGACTCAGCCAAAAGGAAGAGTTGAAAAGGAAGAAACCAAGAGGCTAAAACCAAAGATTGGTAAAAAACCAAGAAGGCTCAACCAAGAGAAATGAAGAGATCTGGTCACAACCAAGGCATGAAACAGTCAAGAAAGAGGCCAACTGTTAACACCCAAAAAGTGTTCACTACCTCATCTACCACATTATATGGCTCATTTGTCCATTTTCCTACCATATTTCCCTTAAAAACCCCAAAAATCCCATTAAAAAGCCTCCAAAAGGCCTAAAATGCCTCCAAAAGGCCACAAAACCATCAAAATAGCCTAAAAAAGGCTAAAAAACCCCCTTTTCCTCCAAAAATAGCAAAAATCCCCTAAAAAGGGAATAAAAAATATAAAATAATGAGGAAAAGGAGGAAAAAACCCTATACAGCTGCACAAAACCATGTGTTTCCCAAAACCATGGGTCAGCACTCCACCACCAAAAAACTATAAATAGGTGATGGAGATCCCTTATTCCATATCCACAATCACAAGCACCCTTACTCTGCCAAAATCTCTCTCGAAACCCTAGTTCACCATTGAACTACTTTCACCTTGAGAGCCACTTTTGGCCCATTCGCATCATTGGAGAAGGAGAAGGAGCATATTGAAGCTTGGAGCATCCTCTTGGACACTGCAAAGGGCTTCATCAACCTCCACATTGGAGGTAATATCAATAAAAAACCACTTTTTTATATCTTTTCTTTATGTTTCATGCAATATTTTAGAAGTAATTTAATTGTTGTTTTAGCTTAATAATTTATATCTACTGAACTGCTACTAAGGAGTCCATTCTCCTTAGTAGGTGCTCATTTGCACAAGCTAGGGGTAAAACCCTAGCTACAGTTTTGGCGACTCCACTGGATTTTGAATTTCTGGTTTTCATTTTTAATTTTTTCTGTTCGGCTGTCCCTTTCGGCCTCTGCATACCGCGTCTTTTCCCTCTGCAGTCGCGTCCCGACCGCGCCTTTCAAGCCTTTACCTGCGATCCGACCGCGGCTCTCAGACTGCTTCTGACGCCCTGCCGGCAGATTCAAGTCTGTTACCTGCGATCCGACCGTGGCTAATCAGCCTTTTTGCCGCGATCTGACTGCGCCTGTCGACCATTTTCCCGCGTCCCGACTACGGCTATCTGCCTCTTTCGTGCGTCCCGACTGCGTCTGTTGGCCCTTTTGCCGCGACCCGACTGCGTCTTTTTCCCTATTTTCTGCGTCCCGACTGCAACTGTTGGCCAGATAGCCGCGACCTGACCGCCGCTGTTTCCCTCAAACCCGCGGTCGGCCTGTTCTGATTCGCCACAGACCCGCGGTCTGATTTCTGCTCTTTTCCTGTTTTGAGCCCAGCCCCGTTTGCTGCAATATTTTCTGCATCTGAACATCCCTTTGTCCTACCTGCAGCCTCACTTCCTTACAGCCTTTCTGCAACATAATTTCTGTTCCCTTTACAGAATTCTTTTAAAATTTCAGTATTTTTAATTCAGAAAATTTTGCAAGTTAAAACATTCAATTTCAGTATTATTGATAGATTGGAAGTTGCCCCCCCTTGTGGCACTTCTATTTTTGGGTTCATCACCTCACGAGCACACACTCTGTCACATAAATCAAGTGAGCCTTAAAAAGTACCTAATTGAACCAACATTCTAACCCCACTTGGGGAACACAAAAGAATCATTGTAGTTAGGTAGGATCAGGGGGATAGGCTTCCAATAACACCCCTTGGTTACTTTCACTTGAGACATAGTTGTTGTCCAAATAGGGAACCAAAATCCCCTAGTACTTTTTGGCACGGTCACGACTAGTTTATCAGAGGGCCTCTCCCTTAGGAGGGTTGAAGTCGGGAGACTGGTTCCGGAGGCCTGAGTGGAATACCGCACTCCATTCAGTAACCGAAGGGCTACCTTTCGCGGTTCGCGGGATATCCCTATATAGGGGTATTGCGGTCAACGAACTAAACGGCAGATTCACCTTTCTGGACGTGTCATGAACGGGGTATCTTAGTTGCCATTCTTCTAGGATTGACTACCCGGTATCCCTCCCGGTAGGGGGATATCATAGCCACTTGGCTTTCCTACTCATATTGTCTGACTTGGATTTCATCACCTTGCAGATGATATGTTTAGTTGAGTCTGAATACTTTTAGTTAGGTGTTTGCATGCTCCTTTACCTCCCTTTGGTCTAGTGAGTCCACCATTTTTTCTTTTTAGGAAACCTGCTGCTTGTTGGTATTCTGACCATCTTTGTTGTTACTCCACGTATTGTAGCATAGCTGTTGCAGTGGGTGTTTTGAGTTGGTTGTTGGCCTGAGTGCCTTGTTTTTTAGCTCTCCTTCTGCACACTCGGTTGCATTAGGGTTTTTTGAGCTGTTTTTAGACTCACCTCAACCCACAGAGATTAGACACCATCTGTCACCATTGAGTCCCCGAGACATTCTCGGCGCCTCAGGGGCGAGCCCCCACAGCACGGTTCTCTTGACACCACACGTCATAGATTCCGATCATTGTCCGTTGATACCACTCATCACAGATCTAGAGCCTTGTCACTTGACTCCACTCGTCAGCGACGTAGGACTCCGTCACCGCATAGTGACGCCCCTTACTTTACCTCGGATTCTGACGAAGAGTCTGAGAACCCTATTTACACTGCCCCTACTAGCCCCATGGCTGGCACGACTTCCACTCCGTTTGTCATAGGGACCATTGGTGGCACATCCACCACTACACCAGTTACTACACCGGTTTTGGGTATGCCCTCCATGGGTCCCTCAACTACTGTTCCCCTTACAGTACCTATTCCCGCAGCGGGAATACCTATCCCCACTACATCAGTGGCTCACACTATCCATGGTGGTGCTGGACCATCCTCCACTACCTCAGTTCCCCCACTTGGGGGCACCACCCTAAATCTTGTCCCTCCACTTGGGGGCACTGGCCCCAACTTGGTCCAAAGCACTACTGTGTCACATCCTTCTTCCAGTTTTCCATTCATGGCTAGCCTCAACCTACCTGACCTGGCCAGATTGACCAACGATCCTATTCGACATGACCCTGCATGGCCTCATATGCCTACCAAGCTTCCCTCAGACATCCCTAAGTTCGAGGGTAAGGCCGGTGAGGACCCACAAAACCATATCATGTCTTTCCACCTATGGTGTTCCTCTAACTCCATCGTGGATGACTCTGTTCGCCTCCGTCTCTTACAGCGCACCTTTACTGGCTCTGCAGCCAAATGGTATATTGAGCAACCACATGGGACCCATGCCACCTTTGCCTCCCTTGCCTCTACCTTCCTGCAGTTCTTCCAGTTGCCTGTCCGCTATGACGCGGGCGTTGAGATCCTCCTATCCTGCAGACAAAACACGGCTACCCATATCACGGACCACATCCATGAGTGGCGTCGACGCCGTAGCTTATGCAAGATCAAACTAGACGACCATATCTTTCTAGACTGGTTCCTCACGTCCCTGCTTCCTGTTATCGCTAAGGATGTAGCTTCAGAAAGACCCCAGTCTGAAGAAGAGGCCATCCTTAAGGCACAGCAGTTCGACCTCATTTACGCCCAGTCGGGTTACCTTTATACCATTATACCTGACGCCCCTCACGGCGAGTCCTCCCAGCACGATGCGCCGGGGGCATCCCACGCTGCAGACGGCATCATCGGTCGTGTTTCTTCGCATCCTAAACCATTTTCTATAGCACGACCTACCCCTGGCCCCGACCTGTCGCGGGCTACCTCACAGTCTGGAGCAACCAACTCATATACTCCCATGACACACCACCATTCCCATGGACCCTCATGTCCACCTCAATGCTTCGGTTATGCGACTCCTGGTTATGCTCCCCCAGTCGCACCTCCGTCTTACTACCATCCGCAGGCTGCCCCAGCCCCTGCGCCTTCACAAGCCCAACCCGCTTATTATCCACCCCAGGCAGCCCCTGCGGCACACCCACAACCTGCTCCGCAGCCATATCAGCAACCTCCTCAAGTTGCTGCACCTGCTCAGCCTCAACCTACATATCATCCTCCGCAGCCTGCTCCCGCACCTGCGCAACCTCAAAATCCACCTGCTGCCCAAGGGCAAGTCTATGCCCAACAAAATCTGCAGCAAAACCAGAACAACCAACGTAACCAGGGCCAACAAAACCGCGGCAAGGGCCGTAATCGGGGGAACAACCAACCTGCAGACCAAGCTGGTCAACCAGCTAATCCTCCAGACAACAACAATGCGGCCCCCGCTAATAAAAACCCTGATCGCCCGCCCAAGCAGGCTAAAAACCCTAATCTGCGAACAAACCACCCTTGTTCTATTTGCGGGGTCTATGGCCACTACACACATGCTTGCCCACACTTAGAGCGAGCTCGGCAACTTTGGGTTGACGAGGCCCATCGCCAAGGGCATGCGGCTCCCCAAGCGCCGCCCAACCCCCCCCATCCTCAACAACCCCCTTTGGTGCTGCAAAACCCCTTACCAACCCAAGGCGTGGTGAACACTCAGCCGTTGGCCCCTCAAGCCAACGCGCAACCCCAACAACAACAGATCACTTACGCTGCTCCTGATCAACCCATGTTTGACTCAGGTACCCACCACTTACTGATGATGTCATCTGCTGATGTCAACCTCCAGACCCGTCGGAACCAATATGGCTCCACCTCTGAAGCCACTCCCACGGATAAATCTACTAACGCCCATCCCACTGATCAGGCGTTACGTATACCTCCGCCTCCCATAGACGGCGCTGCGAAAGCACCTCGTTTCCCCCTTCGTCGAATCAACAATAACCCCAATGCGCGCGCTGCGTCAAACTACAACATTGTAGACGACCTAGCCCAATTTCCCGCCGCCATGTCTGCATTAGAAGTCTTGAAGAACTGTCCTTCCCAGCGCAAGACTTTACTTTCCTCCATTGGGGGGATTGACCCAAATGATTCGAATTTGATGGCATTTGATTTAGACCAGTCTGAACCACGCCTACCTTCCAGCTTAGCATTCCAAGTTACTGTCTCCGTTAGGAATCTTGTCATCCATCGGTGCATCATCGATGAGGGTGCCTCCACATGCGTCATGTCTACATTTGTATGGCAGAAGCTAGGATCCCCTCCTCTCCAGCAGTCCACCACTGCATTACGCGCCTACGAAGGTCGTTCAGCTCAGCCCCAAGGCCTCCTAGCCAATGTCCCCGTCCAGTTAGGTGGTAAAACCGTCCTCATCGATATCGAGGTCATCAATGCCCAGCTTGATTACAACCTCTTACTCGGTCGCAGCTACATGTATGCTATGCGGGCGGTCGCTTCCTCGGTCTTTCGTACCATGATGTTCCCCCATGAGGGACGCGTGGTTAAGATTGACCAGCTCACCTACTATGATCCCAGTGCTCCTGCGGCACCTGAAAATGTTCTCCCCATGGTTGAACAACCTGTTTCTAGTGCCACCACTTCGTTTGTTTCCTCTACGGGGCCTGGAGTCTACTCAGACGCGCCGATGAACTCCACCTTTCAATCCATTCCTCCGCCGTCATCTACGCCCGAAATATCTGATTTATGTACCTTGTCCCACGACAACCTACCACCTAACAATCAACCACCCTTGTTGCCTAAACCTCCATTGGTACCTAGCCACATTGGTGTTACACCTATCCATACGATCCCCTTCCTAGTCCCTCCATCAGGAGTAGTAAGCGCCCCGGTCATGGCTACCCTTAGCCTCCCTGGATTAACTTTGGGATTACCTGTATGGTATCTTTCGCCTCCCGTTTTCCCGCCGACACCAGATGTCGTCCTCCAACCGGTGCAACCCATGGCTACTACCTCTCAGACACCTCCTGGTGTCTCTACCCCTTCGTCCTCCACGACTCCTCCTCCTACTCCCAAACCCACTGGGGGCAGAGGTCCACAACCTTACACTGCTGTCCCACCTCCCAAGACAGTAAAAAACCCTCCAGTGTTTCGTGCTCCTCCCAAATGCTCGCTGTGTGACGAGTTGGGCCATGCCACTCACCAATGCCCTCAGTTACCAGCCCTACAGAAACACATGCAGATGCTCGACGATGACCCTAACATCCCAACTGTCGAACTCAACCCCACTCCCAAGCCTAAAGATAAGTCCCTACGTACCAACCACTCCTGCGCCATATGCGGAATTTACGGGCATTATTCACATCATTGTCCCGATCTCCCGGATTACAGAGCAGCTCTCTATGAGATGAACAATCTGGATCTTGAGACGGCACCACCCACCATTGAGGAGATCCACCCCCCGGCCTCTTCCCCTTCTGGAGAGATTAATACCATCTATATGATCTCCACTACCCCCTCGTCAACCGATTTGACGACGCAAACTTTCCGTACCGATGAGGAGATTCTTGAGGCCCTTACCGCTCCAGATTATCCCTGGGATAATATGCACAACCGTTCCTCTTTCATCCCAGAAGAATACTCCTCTAGCACAGCTACCCAATTCACAGTTGAGTCCAAAGGCTTCCTTCCCACTAAGGTCGACTGGTTCAAGGACCCTATTCTTGCTCCTGATGCCTTCGAGGAAGGTAACATGGCCAATATCTCACCCGTCATCCAAGTTGATATCGCTGCCCCAGGACGTGCCCCTGAACTCATCACTTTAGGAGCATTCTGCAGTAAACAAGAGATTGAGGACTACATAAACCTTTTCCGAGAATTCCGTGATGTCTTTGCCTGGTCCTATACCGAAGTGCCCGCTCTTGACCTCGCCATCACAGAGCACCACCTTGACACCTCTGAGTCAAGGGGCATAATAGATTCCCTCGACCCTGGGATAAGGGGCATGATCAATCATTTTGAACCTTCCCCATCACATCTATCTCAGCACGTCAATGAACCCATTGTTCAAACCCACACATATGTGATCCATAATCACAAACCCCATGCACATAGCATGGGGGCAAGTCATTAACCCTGCTCACTTTTTCACATTTGTGATCTCAACCATTTTTTGAGGTCACATATCACTTGTAGATTTGATTTGATATGCATAGTTCTTTCCTTTGACCATTTCGGAGTCTTTATGACCTCCGTTGTTCGCACCATTTGCACTGTCGGATTCATTTTTCCGTGCCTGTGATGATGCTTGAGATCATTTCTCGCTCTCACTAGGACCAATATCAACATTGTGTCCAGACGCCACTAGTCGCCTCGGTTTGCGTGCCACATTGGTCGTTCTCCGTTTTTCACATGTTTTATATCATCGGATTCATTTTTCCGAGCCGGTGATGACGCTTGAGATCATTTCTCGCTCTCACCTCCAGATTTTATGGGCATTTTTCCAAAAACACCTTGTTGCCTCGGTTTGCGCGCCACATCGGCCGCCATCGGATTGTTCCACACTTTTACATGAGCCATTCACTCCTGTCATACTGCAAATGTCTCGTTATTTTGCCACCATCTCATTCACCCCGCAAGGAGGCCCATCAGTGTTCCCCAACACCCTCGTTCTTGGTCACCATTATTGATCCTTGATTGAACACTTCCTCCTTGCCTGGCCATTCCTTTTGTTCGGTATAATTTTATCCCTTTTTCGGGCCGGACAAGTCCTTTACGAAAAAGGCACTTAGGGAGTTTCCGTTAAGCTCTTTTCTGACTCCTAAAAGAATGAAAAGATCGCCGAGCAATCTTGCTTCCTTTCATGCTCGTTAAAGTACCTGAAAGGGCGTCTATCTGGTATAAGTTTAACCCTTTTCCGGACCTGGTAGACTAATTACGAAAAAGGAATACTCTAGTCACACCAGCTAGAAGAGTTCTTCATCGCATCCTTTTATGCTTCTTTGGGCCTTGGAGACTAAATCTACGAAAAAGCAACCCCCTGGAGTCTTCTTACTTGCGTTCAAACTCTCTAAAATTGAAAGCAACCACGAGCATGAACTGTCCTGGGCTCGTAAAATCCACACGATAGTACCATTCCACTACTTCAGAGTCTCCTTATCGCTTTCAGACTCCTTAAAATTGAAAGCAACCACGAGCATGAACTGTCCTGGGCTCGTAAAATCCACACGACAGTACCATTTTACACACACTTCTTCTAGTTCCTTAACCTATGAAGAAGTTTTCCCTCCCGTGCCTCCTGGCACTTTGATCAATCACCTCGGCAGCACCCCCAATCAGGTCTCCTTTGTTCAGAGTATTCTGCAGTCTCCTGCCATTTTACCCCAGCTTGAGTCTCCCTCAGACCAATCATCTCCCCAGATCCAATACAGCTATGATCCCTCTCCCCTTAGTCAGTTTCATATGCTGCCAGATCATCCCCATTATCATACTCTGAACAAAGGAAGTTTGAGTCCATCCACTCTACTTGCCCAGTTGTCCCCCCACAGTTTATTAGTCCTGCCATCAGCACTATCACATTTCGGTCTTGTACCTCGCGCTCCTGTCAAGGAAGCATCATTGCCTTGATAGTTGCAGGTCTCCCTCTGTCGACGACAGCTCCTCTATTCCAGAGGATAGGCCCAGAGGTCCCTACGCCTTGGACTTATCACCATTTGTGGTAAGTGCCTACGGATCATTCTGAGAGGAGTCATCATTGCCTCTCCGAGTGGTTGTTTCTCACATGCTCGACTTTAGCACCTTGATCGCATCGTTGAGGATCGCGTAGGATTATATCCCATCAGTTTTTAGTCGAAGACCCCGGATTTCCCTCGACTCTAGCACATTGGTGAGTCATTTCGGAATGCCCAGTTGTATGTTCCTATGGATGTCCGGGCTGCGTTGGCGTTTGTATTCGGAAGCCATCCAGTTCTATGCTTCCTTGAGTACCCAGATCAGAGTTCCAGTTTAGTGTACCATGGACAGTATGACCCCAGTCACTATGATCCAGCAACTCATCAGTTCCTTTGGTACCACACTCAGTAGCACTGTTGATTGTTCCAGTGCACCATTTATCCAGATCACACATGATCAGCTCAGCAGTATGTCCCAGATTTGTGTACACAGTGGTCATGTATCTTACAGGTCCTCCTTTTTTTCGGGCCTCACAGTTATGTTTATGTATCTTGATACGAGCATGGGTATGCCCGCCTCGTCCATATATTGAGATTATTCCTCAGTCAGTATTTGAGGTCATGTATATTTTAGGTCCCCATGTTTTGGACCACATTGTTATTATTATGTTATATCCTGATACGAGCATGGGTATGCCCGCCTCGTCCATATGATCAGATGATTCCTCATCCATTATTGAGGTTATGTACTTTTAAGTTCTTGCAGTTGTTCGGGATCGTTGTTCCGGGCTCCAGTTTGTTTCTTCTCTTCTCTCCACATCCCAGGAAAACCATTCATGACTTATGATGTCCATCGGCCATACGATGAGCTCCTGACCTCCCACATCAGGGGGCAATCTGTTAACACCCAAAAAGTGTTCACTACCTCATCTACCACATTATATGGCTCATTTGTCCATTTTCCTACCATATTTCCCTTAAAAACCCCAAAAATCCCATTAAAAAGCCTCCAAAAGGCCTAAAATGCCTCCAAAAGGCCACAAAACCATCAAAATAGCCTAAAAAAGGCTAAAAAACCCCCTTTTCCTCCAAAAATAGCAAAAATCCCCTAAAAAGGGAATAAAAAATATAAAATAATGAGGAAAAGGAGGAAAAAACCCTATACAGCTGCACAAAACCATGTGTTTCCCAAAACCATGGGTCGGCACTCCACCACCAAAAAACTATAAATAGGTGATGGAGATCCCTTATTCCATATCCACAATCACAAGCACCCTTACTATGCCAAAATCTCTCTCGAAACCCTAGTTCACCATTGAACTACTTTCACCTTGAGAGCCACTTTTGGCCCATTCCCATCATTGGAGAAGGAGAAGGAGCATATTGAAGCTTGGAGCATCCTCTTGGACACTGCAAAGGGCTTCATCAACCTCCACATTGGAGGTAATATCAATAAAAAACCACTTTTTTATATCTTTTCTTTATGTTTCATGCAATATTTTAGAAGTAATTTAATTGTTGTTTTAGCTTAATAATTTATATCTACTGAACTGCTACTAAGGAGTCCATTCTCCTTAGTAGGTGCTCATTTGCACAAGCTAGGGGTAAAACCCTAGCTACACCAACAAAGACTCAGGAATCAATCAAATTCACCCAGCAACAACCAATAGCCATAAACCAACAAAAGCTGAAGTTACAGGCTAGTATCGAAGGAAATCCTGCGAGTGCTCGCGAGCAGTAGAGTAAACAAAGGCGGGTAGATGCGGGCAGAGCTAAGCTAGCCCGCGGGTGAGGAATAGCAAATGTTCAAACAGAGAGTCCAGAGGCTCAGAAAAAGCAAGTTTTCTACAGTGTATCTTAACGGCCAATCAGTGACACAGAGCCTCGATAAACAACAACTCTAAATATGGACTAATGCTCAAAAATTTTCCCAAACATGGATGTTTTCCCCAGTGGAGTCGCCATTTCTATATTGGAGAAAACTCACTATGGCTTGGGAATACCACAACAGACAGATGATTACCAGAAATCTACTCAATTCTCAAAACAATGCTATTATAAATGACAATGTTAAAACAATGGAGAAATGTAACCAACCTCAATCCAACATTTGATGTAGATCCCTGTTGGAGCTTTCAATCCGCGCACATCCAAGCACTTGTAATCTGCAAATTATTCTT